>OY804602.1:26598054-27301272 GCA_963680895.1 Fragum sueziense
TCTAATATGTAGTTATGTAATAATGTTGCTGATATGTAAGTATAGAGGGGTAAATACTCACATTTTCGTATCCTTTTCCAACAACAATTTAAATCTACGTCGTTATTTCACTTTTTTTCGCTTGAGATTTGAAACTCTGTTTAAACTTGCAATATTTTTTTCTCTAAATTCTTTTCGCTTGCAGTTCGAATCTCTGTTTATTCTTGCGATAATTTGTTTCTGTCTTTTTTTCGCTTGTGGTTTGAATTTCTGTTTGTTCTTGCAATATTTTTTCTCTGTGTCAGCTAATTTTGTGAATCTTCTTGAAAACTTGCATATTTTATACATCTTTGGCATCAATTTACCCGTGTAAAATCCTGACGTTATCTTATGGAAACTGGTGGGTTTCAATCTGCCAAACCTATCAAGACAATAGTATTTTAACCCTTTCCCAAATGGTAAAATTTTAGGATGATCCACTTAAAAACTGAAACTGAGGACAAAATGGAAGATAGGGCCTATTAAAGATAGAATTTGTGAAAAATATGGCATAGAAAATATTGAGACAAAAGGAGAAACTGCTGCTGATCAGCAGTTTCTTCTTTTATCTCAATGTTTTCCCAAGCCTTTTTTACAAGCGACGTCAAAATCCGGTCTTGTTTGGGAAAAGGTTAAGGAAGGGAAACAACAGGAAACTACCTTAGATAGTGCCTACATATTCTCATTTTTCTTTAAAAAACCTCATACCTGCAGCTTCAGATACGAGATTTTTGAAGAAAAGTAGCGATATCCTAATTTTTCTTCAAAAACCTCGTAACTATAACACGCTTGACCCTTTCCCAGACGACAAAATTGTAGACTGGCCCAATTTGATAGCTGCTGCAGACGACAAACTGGATATTAAAAAAAATTTAATAGAGAGAATTAGTCCACAATTTAGGATGGAAAACATCGAGACAAAAGGAGAAATTGCTGATTATCTGCAATTTCTTCTTTTGTCTCGATGTTTTCTCAATCGCTTTCTTATGGGGACGTCAAAACTAGGTTTTGTTTGGAAAAGGGTTTAAGCTGTAGATGTGAGGTTTTAGAATGGGAATCAGCGATGTAATCTTATGAATGATTCCCCTCAACCTCCGACAATGAATGACCTAGATCAACGAGCATCATTGCTATTGCGGTTTTATATATATGTACTAAAATGATGCAATCAAAAAAGCACTTGTAAACAAAATCTTAAAGCATAATCATAATCATTAAAATCACTCAGTTAGAAGCAAATTAATAAATGAAGTTAGAGTAGATCTACCTTGATTCTGCCAACGCTTTCAAATCTTCTAAATCAACCCTTTCCCAAAAGAAGTAATATTTTGATTGCTCCAAATTCAATTTTTTGTCTTACGGATGACGCATTCAAATATTGGATTGCTATGAACCATGCTACAAAGACAGCATATCGTCGCTTTTCAGAAAAAACCTCGTAACTGCCGCTTAAAACAAGCTGCAGTTATGAGGCTTTTGTTGAAAAGCATCGATATCTAAAGACAATACATGCATTTGAGCTTGGGTCTGGAAACCTATAAATCAGGGATTTCAAAACTAGGTCTTATTTGGGAAATGGTTAAAGCCTGTGTTGTCTATGTAACCGACGCTGACGCCGACGATTCTACGGCTTTGACGTTAGCAACTCAGACACGAAGTCCGGCTACCTAAAAGGCAGTAATCGTATTTGAGACCAACTTAGATGTAGATCAACATGTGCATACACACAGTCTGACCAAGATCCACGCTGTTCTCTTATAACTTAAAGACATAAGATTAAAATGGGTTGTGGTCAGATTGTATTCATTTACACAGTACTCAAGGGCGGATCTAGAGGGGGTGGGGAGTCCGGACGCCCCTGGCATTGACCGAAAATCAGTTTTTGACAATATAACGTTACGTATTTAACATATTTAAAGCCTTTTGGGGACTTCGACCCCCCTTGAAAAAATCTTTGGTCTTGGACCCCCCTGGCAAAAATCCTTGATCCGCCCTTGGTACTGATTTTGTGATATTCACTTTAGACGGCAGTCACGTTTGTGCGCCCGTCACGCTTGCTTGCTTCAAGTTAGCAAAACAATTTTTTGACCAGAAACGAATAAACTGATATCAGTTCGGGTTGTGGTTATGCAGTTTGAAAAGGTAACAAAATATAAAAGATATAATGAACAAGAGCTTCGCAGAGCGGCGCATATACGCCCGAGAGGGGCTTGTCAGTAAAAATTTTTCAATTCAAGGGCAGATAATTCAAACATGAAATGTTATCAAAATTTTGTTTGCACAACTAGACACCATAAAGATTCATTGTGGCTAGTTTGATTAAATTCTGGTTGAAGCTGTAGGAATTACGCACACGAGTAAATGGACATTTTTTGATAAAATGAGCATTTTTACTTAAATTCAAGGGCAGATAATTCAAGAACGAAAAGTTATCTGAATTCCGTAAGCGATGTGCACAACTAGACACCATGGAGATTCATTGTAGCAAGTTTGATCAATTCTGATGCAAAAAGGTAGGAGGAGTTGCGCACACAAAAAATGCTAACGGACGGACAGACGGACAGACGGACGACCGGGGCAATAACATAATACGACCCTTCGGGCGTACAAAAATGTAAACGATGCGTTATTTCTCAGGTTCAGTATATTTAGGCTAAAGAATAAAATGCTGATGATCACAAAGGGCAAAGATGAAGACTTTCCATTTTAGATCAGCTGCCGATGGCATTATATAGATGTCGATGAGGAGGAGATTTTGTCTCAATATTTTATGCGCTATCTTGCACACACACACGCACATTCTATTCTAATCAACATAATGTTTTTGCCATATTCAACAGTTTCCAAATCGGAAGACTTAGAGTAAAAAATTTGCCGTTTAAGAAAGGGTTAAACTATCCCGAAGGAAGATCTCTATTCGGAGCGACAAAAATAGCTCCTAAAAGTTAGTTGGGGATGTCGTCCAAAATTCTTAATCTTTTGTACAGATAAAAGCAAGATAGTCTGGTTTCAATTCTCTCATATTGTTACCCATTGCTGTCCCATGACTCAAATATTAGTTGAAATGAGTGTAGTTCTGGAAAAAAGGGCCCTTATGGCATGAGAACACGAGATTACCATGTTTCAAGATCAGACAATTTCCCAAACGGCAAAATATTAGGGTGGTCTAATTCTAGAGCTGCTGTAGATGGCAAAATGAATGTTGACAAAGAAAGAATGAATGCAGAAAATAGCACAGAAAATATTGAGACAAAAGTAGAAAATGCTGATCATCAGCATTTTCTTCTTTTGTCTCAATATTTTCCCAAACCTATTCTCTTAGGGGCGTCAAAACCAGGCCCCGGTTTCTCGAAAAAACTTAAGTACAAACTCATGAGTCCATGCTCAAATTTACTGCAACTTCAAAGGAATACTCTCCAACGTTGAAGGGTATTCGATTGAAGTTCACGTAGATTTCGTGCGATTTGAGCGCGGTGCTCAGATTTGAGCATGAGAATATACTTAAGTTTTTTCGAGAAACCGGGGCCAGGTCTTGTTTGGGAAAAGGTTAAGTGCAGTATGAGCAGGTTTCATACTGCTTGCATAATCTTGCCGTATTTGGCGGTGTCTTTCCAATCCCAATAAACTTAACGAGATATGGTTCTTCCAATCTCAATTAGCTGATGTTACACCCCTACGCATTAAAATAAATAAACCGAGATGTGGACCAAGGTCCTTCAACCCTTTCCCAAACAAGACCTGTTTTGACATCCTTAATAGAAAAGGCTTGGGAAAACATTGTGGCAAAAGAAGAAACTGCTGATAACTTTCTCCTTTTGTCCAAATATTTTCTTGGCTATAGCACACACAATTTCAATCTTTTTTGACATGCAGCAGCAGCTTTTGAATTGGATCTGCCTAAAATTTTGTCGTTTGGGAAAGGATTAACGCACTTGATACCAATATGGATCCGATCCAGATCAGCCTGCACGTAAGTGCAGTCTGGTCATCATTCAGGGTGAAAGCTGATCTTAACGGTTTCCATTATCAAAATGCCAATTAACAAAGCCAGGCATTTGTTCTTCAAAATGTTGAAATCAGTAGAATATCTACGGGTTACCGAGGTTCCAGTCGAACCATTTCTTCCCTTTCTCACATATTTAGGCCATACCACGGTGGACAATCACGTGATACAACAATTTCAGAAAATATTTAATAATTTTGTTAATACTGGACCGATTTAAATTCGGTTTGAAACAGAGAAGGTGGACAGACGTCATGTGTTAGATAGACGTATTTGATTTTTGGAAAATTCAGCTGTTAAAAAAGTTATTGAAGATCAACCAAATGTTTGGTTGATCTTCAATACTTTTTTATCAGTTTATTTTTCAAAAATCAAATACGGCCAGCTTATTCCTGACATTTTCCCATCTTCTCTGTTTCAAACCGAATTCAAATTGGTCAAGTAGGCCTATTAACAAATATATTGAAGACTTTCTGAAATTGTTGTCAACTGATATGGTCATATCGCGGCGGCTGGAGCGTTTCACCATGGATTCTTGTCATTGCTCATACCAGTACTACCATAAGATTCTTACTGAGCATCCAGCTGCTCGCCTACATACGTTAACGATTATCAAACCATTGGTGAGAGACAATTTTGTCTAAAAGGATATTTGCCGCGACTGGGAGGGGGTGTCAAACCCGGGACCTCATTAGTGAAAATCCAATGCGCAAACAACTGCGGCATGGCCGCGACTTTTTCCATAAAGTAATATCTATGGCGTACCAAATGGGTCATAAGTCTATTTAGAGCGTGCACGCATTAAGTAAACGCGTCGACGCGTAAATTTTATGCGTCGACGCGTAAATTTACGCGTCGACGCATAAAATTTACGCGAGCAGTTGAAAATTTATGCGTCGACGCGTAAATTTTCAACTACTCCCGTAAATACACGCGTCGACGCGTATTCTATAATTATATTAACCACAGAACCTTCGTTTCATTCATCAATTTTATGGTATAAAGGGAAAGGTTTCTAACCGCCTTTACCATTGGCCAGCCTCGGTATCACATTTTTAATCCTGTTCGCGTAAAATTTACGCGTTGACACATATTTTTTCAACTGCTCGCGTAAATGTTATGCGTCGACGCGTATATTTAATGCGTGCACGCTCTATATAGACTTTTGACCCATTTAGTACGTCATAAATATCTGTCAAAACCAGCGTTCAACCAGTCTGAATTCAATCCGAATTTTGAGCATTTGTAGGCTTAGGCTATATGTATACGGATTTTGAGCATTCGTAGGCGTAGGCTATATACATACGGATTGTTTGAAGGTCAAACCCATTGACGCCAAGCTTAAGAATATACCAGTAGTATGTATTCACACGATGTCGGGCGACGTCGTAATCATTCGACAGTAGAAAATGCGGAATTTTACCCCTTCATAATTTACTCGTATATATAAAGTACTGCCGAACGTTAACGACGTCGCCCGAAAAATTCCGACGCCGTGCTAATCTCAAATTGACCACCGTGATTATTACGGATATTCGACCGAATACAGAAATAACCTCTTTGGTTATAGTTATATTTAGAACTTGACATCATTGACGTCTTCTATCAAGAAGGGAAAGTTCGTGACATCAATGATAAAATTGATAACCTTTGATGCTATTTTGTCATGAGCCGAGAAAAATGTCATTTTGGTCACCCAATAATGATGGTCACTTCATATCCTTTTCCATGTTCTAATTAAGACGGTCATAATTCATTAACCCTTTCCCAAACGACCATATCGTCGCTTTTCTACGAAACCTCGCAACTGCAGCTTGTTTTAAGCTGCAGTTACGAGGTTTTTGAAGAAAAGCAGCGATATATAGGCAGGGTTTGAAAACCGCAATCATTGACGTCAATGAGAAAATACATGACACTTGAGCCATTACCAGACGGCTAGATTTTAATCATTCAAATATGTTGCAGACGACAATGACATAAGAATGACGTTTTACATTTTTCGGAATTTCTGGGAAGAAAACATTGCAGGAAAAGAAGGAATTGCTTGTCACATGGAATTAAATGTCTTCATTTTCCAAAATGTTTTCCTAAGACATTGTTGTGGACGTCATAGCAAGGTCTTGTTTTGGGAAAAGGTTAAAATAACCTTGATAACCCTAAATACAATATCGTAATTTGGCAAAGCAAAGAAAAAGGGTATTTTGGTCACCCAACAATGGTGGCCACTTCTTATTTACAAATTTCTTATGGAAAGAAAAGCTGCGATATCCCTTTGCAAGTCACTCTTGTAGTTGATTAAACTTTTTCCAAATGTTGAAATCTTTAGGTGGTCCAAATTGAAAGCTGCTTTAGACGACAAGATCTACATCAACGAATAAAGAATGAGTGCAAGTTATAGTTTAGAAAATATCGAGGCAAAAGGAGAAAATGATGATCATCAGCATTTTCTTCTTTTGTCTTAATGTTTTCCCAAGTCTATTCTCTCAGGGACGTCAAAAACAGGTCTTGATTTAGAACAAGAGGACCATGATGGTCCTATATCGCTCACCTGAACCAAAATGATATGAGCAACACATAATATAATTTATGACTTTAAGGCTGAAAATGAACTTATGGTCAATAACGTTGTGAAAATCGAAATCATCCAAGATCTTATGATGCTCAACATTGTGTCCAAGATTTGTCTTGTTTGATAAATAATTGTAGATTCTGGAGTATAAACAAGGTCGAAAACAGCCGAAAACAGCAATTTTGTCAAATTCAAGGGCACATAACTCTCGACTTTTTTATCAGATCAGACTGAATATCAAACTCATCCCAGATCTTATGATCCCCAACATTGTGTCTAAGTTTTGACTTGATTGATCAATAATTGTAGATTCTAGAGTATAAACAAGGTCGAAAACAGCCGAAAACAGCAATTTTATCAAATTCAAGGGCATATAACTCTCGACTTTCTAATCAGATCAGGCTGAAATTCAAACTCATATGAGATCTTATGATACCCATCATTTTGTCCAAGTTTTGTCTTGATTGGCCAATAATTGTAGATTCTAGAATGTAAACAAGGTCAAAAACAGCCGAAAACAGCAATTTTGTCAAATTCAAGGGAACATAACTCTCAACTTTTTCATCAGACCAGACTGAAAATCAATATCATCCCAGATCTTATGATCCCCAATATTGTGTCCAAGTTTAGGCTTGATTGATCAATAATTGTAGATTCTAGAGTGTAAAGAAGGTCGAGAACAGCCGAAAATAACAATTTTGTCAAATTCAAGGGCAAGTAACTCTCGACAATCTGATCCGATCAGACTGAAAATCATCCTCGTCCGAGATCTCATGGTCCCCAACATTGTGTCTAAGTTTCGTCTTGATTGATGAATAATTGTAGATTCTAGAGTGTAAACAAGGTCGAAAACAGCCGAAAATGGCAATTTTGTCGAATTCAAGGGCACATAACTCTCGTCTTTCTGGTCAGATCAGACTGAAAATCGAAGTCATCCGAGATCTTATGATCTGCAATGTTATGTACAAGATTTGTCTTGACTGATCAATAATTGTAGATTCTAGAGTGTAAACAATGTCAAAACTAGGTATTTTTCGCATTCAAGGGCAGATAACTCCTACATTTCTAGTTCGATCTGACCCATAATCGAACTCATCCGAGATCCTATAGCCATACATGTTTTGACCAAGTTTGGTCAAGATTGGCTTATATTTGTAGATGCTAGAGTGTAAACACGAAATTGTGGACGGACGGACGGACGGACAGACAGACAGACGGACAGACAGACGGACGACGGACAAAAAGTGATCACAATAGCTCACCTTGAGCACTTTGTGCTCAGGTGAGCTAAAAAGATAAAGCCTTTCCTAAACAGCAAAATTTTGAATCAGTGAGGTTAGAAATGAATTGTAGGAAGTAATTTGTACATAAATTGCTTCTTTATGAATCACAGCAAATTCAAGACACCGATATAGATCTTTATGGGTTTGGTTTATTGGGGTTTTAGGCCGTTTTCAACTACTAAGGTCATATCGCGGCGGCTGGAGCACCTAACCATGGATTCCTGTCGTTTCTCATACCAGTACTACCACAACACCCTTACCAAGCCTTCAGCTGCTCCCCCACATAGGTTCACGATATCAAACTGTTGATGGGTGACATTTTGTCAGTAAGTAGATTTTTATGGGAATGGGGAAGGCAAAGGACCGAGGTATTTGTGTGTGTGTGTAGGGGGGGAGGGTATGGGCCAAAAAGATAGGGAACATCTAAATGTTTGACTAATTTTATTAGATAAATCAAGAGTCTATAATGGCAAATGGAAAATATCTTTCATTGACAGACAAACCTAAACCATATCTTCCATGAAACACTCAAAGAATTGGATTTTTTTACATTCTTTGAATTTGGTTAGGTCCATGATCTACTTAGCAAAAGTTTAAGGCTTATGATTTTTAAAATATAATTTGTACATTTTATACATTTTCCTCCTTTTTGACTTTCTACCTATTCCAACACAGTATATTAACCCATTCCTACACAGTGACGGCTTTTGAAGACCCATGAATAATGCCTTTGCAAAACATCATGGAAGAGAAAGAATTTGCTTGTGACAAGTAATTTCTTCATTTCCATGATGTTTTCAAGCCAAAAAGACCCCAAAAACATAAAATTTCACTATCTCGAAAGTGTCGTCTGCAACATCTTTGAATATGGACCAGTCTAAAATTTGGCCGTCTGGTAATGGGTTAAGGTATAAGTCTAGTAGTCTACCCCCAATGAGATTCATGTGACGTCGGAATTATTCGGGGGACGTTGAAAACATTCGGCGGTGGAACTTTCCACCACCTAATGTTTACTAGCGCGCCCAAAAAGGCTCTGATACATAATGACACCACTCGAAAAAATCTGATGTTTTATGAATCTCAAAAGGCAACATTACGGGTATTCTAAAGGCAACATTATGGGTATTCTACCTTTAATTTAATATTTCAAGCACCAACAACAAAAGATATTTTCCATTTGCCACCAACGTCATCTATGTTTGATGGTAAATTTTTTACATGATATTCTCAGTCTAAACATGCTGCTGAAAACAGCAACACTAATTTCAAAGTCTTCAGCACTTAAATGAAGCACTATAACAATATCAAATCAATCATAAATATCCAAAACACATCAACTTAATCAAACAAATATATGTTGGGCTTTTTTAATCGGAAACTATCCAAATCACTTCCACTATGTCAAAAGATCCAAATATGTTGGGCTTTTAAAAAAGAAACTATCTTCCACTTGATGACAAATTTGAATATTATAAGTGAAAGAAACCTCTCTTTCTCTTTTCCAAATTTTGCAATACACTGTAGTACAACTTTTTTATTTTAAAAAATTGTACCGTTTACTGAAATTTATGAATAAATGATGTGATATTTTATAAAGAACTTAACCACTATCAGACAATTATAAATATCAGCTGCTTGTTAAATATAGTAACTACTGCGGCACAGATTGAGCTGGCATCATGTCCAAAGCACGTAAACTCTGCTGTATGGTGTTGAGGTTGTTTTGCCACTTCACGAGGACTTGATGCAGAACCTGCCACTGCTGACGTCCGAACGTCCGATGAGTCGTGGCCGTGATGACAACCTTCTTCTGTAACTGATCAACCTTCGCCTGAACAGCTTTAGTTCTCAGTACTGTAATGAACAAGACAAAAATTTGAGGGCTTTATCCCTTTAACCCTTTCCCAAACAACAAAATTTTAGGGTGATCCAATTCAAAAGCTGCTCCAGATAACAAAAATAGTGTTGATAAACATTGGATTTGTGTACAATAAAGCATGGAAAATATTGAGACAAAAGGAGAAACTGCTGGTTATCAGCAGTTTCTTCTTTTGTTTCAATGTTTTCCCAAGCAATTTCTTGAAGGGGCGCCAAAAGCAGGTCTTGTTTGCGAAAGGGATAACCCCTTTCCAAACAACAAAATTTTAGGGTTGCTGAAAGCTGCTGACTAAAATAATATTGATAAAGATATCCTTTGGGTATAATATAGCAGAGAAAATATTGAGGCAAAAGAAGAAAATGCTGATTATCAGCGTTTTCTTCTTTTGTCTCAATGTTTTCCTAAGCCTTTTCGAATAGAGATGTCTAAACCAGGTCTTGTTTGGTAATGGGTTAATATAGAAACTACTGTGGCACAGATTGAGCTGGCATCATGTCCAAAGCGCGTAAACTCTGTTGAATGGTGTTGAGGTTGTTTTGCCACTTCACGAGGACTTGATGCAGAACCTGCCATTGTTGACGTCCGAACGTCCGATGAGTCGTAGCCGTGATGACAACCTTCTTCTGTAACTGGTCGACCTTCGCCTGAACAGCTTTAGTTCTTAGAACTGTAATGAAGAAGAAGACAAAAATTTGAGGGCTTTTCCCTTTAACCCCTTCCCACACAACAAAATTTCAGGGTTGTCCAGATTCAAAGATTCTGCAGACGACAATCTAAAGTGAAAGGAATTTTACATTTTTTGGTCTTTCTTTGTAGAAAACATTGAGAGAAATGAAGAAATTGCTTGTCACAAGCAATTTCTTCATTTACCACAATGTTTCACAGCCTTTATCTTAAATGGAGTCAAAAAGAGTCTATGTGTGGTTATGGGTTAATATAGTAACTACTGCGGCACAGATTGAGCTGGCATCATGTCCAAAGCACGTAAACTCTGTTGAATTGTGTTCAGGTTGTTTTGCCACTTCACGAGGACTTGGTGCAGGACCTGCCATTGTTGACGTCCGAACGTCCGATGAGTCGTGGCCGTGATGACGACCTTCTTCTGTAACTGGTCGACCTTCGCCTGAACAGCTTTAGTTCTCAGTACTGTAATGAAGAAGACAAAAATTTGAGGGCTTTTCCCTTTAACCCCTTCCCAAACGATGAAATTTTAGGGTTTTCCAAATTCAAAGATTCTGCAGATGACAATTCCATGAGAAAGGAATTTTATATATTTGGTGTTTCTTTGTAGAAAACATTGAGGGAAATGAAGAAATTGCTTGTCGCAAGCAATTTCTTCATTTACCACAATGTTTTCCACAGTCTTTATCTTAAATTGAGTCAAAAAGAGTCAATGTGTGGTAATGGGTTAATACAGAAACTACTGCGGCACAGATTGAGCTGGCATCATGTCCAGAGCGCGTAAACTCTGCTGAATGGTATTGAGGTTGTTTTGCCACTTCACGAGGACTTGATGAAGGACCTGCCATTGTTGACGTCCGAACGTCCGATGAGTCGTGGCCGTGATGACGACCTTCTTCTGTAACTGGTCGACCTTCGCCTGAACAGCTTTAGTTCTCAGTACTGTAATGAAGAAGACAAAAATTTGAGGGCTTATCCCTTTAACCCCTTCCCAAACAATGAAATTTTAGGGTTGTCTAAATTCAAAGATTCAGCAGACGACAATTCCATGTGAAAGGAATTTCACAGTTTTTGGTCTTTCTTTGTAGAAAACATTGAGGGAAATGAAGAAATTGCTTGTCACAAGCAATTTCTTCATTTACCACAATGTTTCACAGTCTTTATCTTAAATGGAGTAAAAAAGAGTCAATATGTGGTAATGGGTTAATATAGAAACTACTGCGGCACAGATTGAGCTGGCATCATGTCCAAAGCGCGTAAACTCTGCTGAATGGTGTTGAGGTTGTTTTGCCACTTCACGAGGACTTGATGCAGGACCTGCCATTGTTGACGTCCGAACGTCCGATGAGTCGTGGCCGTGATGACGACCTTCTTCTGTAACTGGTCGACCTTGGCCTGAACAGCTTTCGTTCTCAGTACTGTAATGAACAAGACAGAAAATTGAGGGCTTGTCCATTTAACCCCTTCCCAAACGATGAAATATTAGGGTTTTCCAGATTCAAAGATTCTGCAGACGACAATTTAAAGTGAAAGGAATTTTACATTTTTTGGTCTTTCTTTGTAGAAAACATTGAGGGAAATGAAGAAATTGCTTGTCACAAGCAATTTCTTCATTTACCACAATGTTTTCCAAAGCCTTTATCTTAAATGGAGTAAAAAACAGTCAATGTGTGGTAATGGGTTAATATAGAAACTACTGCAGCACAGATTGAGCTGGCATCATGTCCAAAGCTCGTAAACTTTGCTGAATGGTGTTCAGGTTGTTTTGCCACTTCACGAGGACTTGATGCAGGACCTGCCATTGTTGACGTCCGAACGTCCGATGAGTTGTGGCCGTGATGACGACCTTCTTCTGTAACTGGTCGACCTTCGCCTGAACAGCTTTAGTTCTTAGTACTGTAATGAACAAGAAGACAAAAATTTGAGGGCTTTTCCCTTTAACACCTTCCCAAATGACAGAATTCCATAATGGTACAAATTCAAAGATTCTGCAGACAACAATTTAAAGTGAAAGGATTTTTACATTTTTTGGTCTTTCTTGGTAGAAAACATTGAGGGGAATGAAGAAATTGCTTGTCACAAGCAATTTCTTCATTTACCACAATGTTTTCCACAGCCTTTATCTTAAATGGAGTCAAAAAGAGTCAATGTGTGGTAATGGATTAATATAGAAACTACTGTGGCACAGATTGAGCTGGCATCATGTCCAAAGCGCGTAAACTTTGCTGAATGGTGTTCAGGTTGTTTTGCCACTTCACGAGGACTTGATGCAGGACCTGCCATTGTTGACGTCCGAACGTCCGATGAGTCGTCGCCGTGATGACGACCTTCTTCTGTAACTGGTCGACCTTCGCCTGAACAGCTTTCGTTCTCAGTACTGTAATAAACAAGACAAAAGTTTGAGGGCTTATCCATTTAACCCCTTCCCAAATGACGAAATTTTAGGGTTGTCCAAATTCAAAGATTAAGCAGACAACAATTCCATGTGAAAGGAATTTTACATTTTTTGGTCTTTCCTTGTAGAAAACATTGAGGGAAATGAAGAAATTGCTTGTCCCAAGCAATTTCTTCATTTACCACAATGTTTTTCACAGCCTTCATCTTAAATGGAGTCAAAAAGAGTCAATGTTTGGTTATGGGTTAATATAGAAACTACTGCAGCACAGATTGAGCGGGCATCATGTCCAAAGCGCGTAAACTTTGCTGTATGGTGTTCAGGTTGTTTTGCCACTTCACGAGGACTTGATGCAGGACCTGCCATTGTTGACGTCCGAACGTCCGATGAGTCGTGGCCGTGATGACGACCTTCTTCTGTAACTGGTCGACCTTCGCCTGAACAGCTTTAGTTCTCAGTACTGTAATGAAGAAGAAATTTAAGAGCTTATCCCTTTAATCCTTTCCCAAACAAGACCTGGTTTTGACGACCCTAACAGAAAAGGTTTGGGAAAACATTGAGACAAAAGAAGAAACTGCTGATACCCAGCAGTTTCTCCTTTTGTCTCAATATTTTCTTTGTCACGTTTTACACAAATTCTATGTTTAATAACTCCCATTTTGTCATTTGTGGCAGTTTTTGAAGAGGATCGCCCTAAAAACTTGCCGTTTGGAAAAGGGTTAAGAAGACAAAAATTTAAGGTCTTATCCCTTTTACAAAGTGTGAAAATTTAACTCTCTCCCAAACAAGACCTGGTTTTGACGTCCTTTATAGAAAAGGCTTGGAAAAACATTGAGACAAAAGAAGAAACTGCTGATACCCAGCAGTTTCTCCTTTTGTCTCAATATTTTCTATGTCACGTTTTACACAAATTCTATGTTTAATAACTCCCATTTTGTCATTTGTGGCAGTTTTTGAAGAGGATCGCCCTAAAAAATTGCCGTTTGGAAAAGGATGTAGAAGACAAAAATTTAAGGTCTTATCCCTTTTACAAAGTGTGAAAATTTAAACTGTTCCAACTTGAAGTAGAAATATACTAGAAATATACCACTAAAGGTGATAAAAATACCACAACCACAACATTTGTCCTCACAAGGATTTTGTCCAGTCAGGGGGCTGTATCTCAGAAACAAGAGGACCATGATGGTCCTATATCGCTCACCTGAACCAAAATGATATGAGCAACACTTTTGTTCAATTCAATTAATATTTATGACTTTAAGACTGAAAACGATCTTAAGGTATATGACCCATCATTAAAAACTCCACTTTCTAGCCATGGGACATGCATCAAATTACACTAACTTGTAAATACACTTCAAATAAGTTGATTCACTGTGCCGGATTTCAAGGTTATGCTTCAAGAAGAAAATAATTTACCAATATCTTTTTACTCTATATTCATATGCAAGGGAGGTAATTTATAATATTTTTGTCAAATATTTCCATAATTATGCATTAATTCAAAATTCTAAACCGTTCAAAATGCTTATGTTTGTATTTGGAATGGAAATATAACACAGATTAGGATTTACTGGCACTTTTCAAATTTCACCTCTGGCTCGTTGGTGCTAATGATGGGTTGTATACGTTAATGTCAATAACGTTGTGAAAATCCAACTCATTCGAGATCTTACAGTGCCCAACATTGTGTCCAAGTTTTGTCTTGATTGATAAATAATTTTAGATTCTAGAGTATAAACAAAGTCAAAAAGAGCCGAAAACGACAATTTTATCAAATTCAAGGGCACATAACTCTCGACTTTCTGATCAGATCAGACTGAAAATTGATCTCATCCGAGATCTTATGGTCTCCAACATTGTGTCCAAGTTTTGTCTTGATTGGTATATAATTGTAGATTCTAGAGTGTAAACAAGGTCGAAAACATGCGAAAACGGCAATTTTGTTGAATTCAAGGGCACATAACTTTCGTCTTTCTAGCCAGATCTGACTGAAAATAAAACTCATACGAGATCTTATAGTCTCCAACATTGTGTCCAAGTTTTGTCTTGATTGATAAATAATTATAGATTCTAGAGTGTAAACAAGGTCGAAAACAGCCGGAAATGGCAATTTTGTCAAATTTAAGGGCACATAACTCTCGTCTTTCTGGTCAGATCAGACTGAAATTAAAACTCATCCGAGATCTTATAGTCTCAAACATTGTGTCCAAGTTTTGTCTTGATTGATAAATAATTATAGATTCTAGAGTGTAAACAAGGTCGAAAACAGTCGGAAATGGCAATTTTGTCGAATTCAAGGGCACATAACTCTCATCTTTCTGGTCAGATCACACTAAAAATCGAACTCATCCGAGATCTTATAGTCTCCAACATTATGTCCAAGTTTTGTAT
The DNA here is from genome assembly GCA_963680895.1 of Fragum sueziense. Classification (NCBI taxonomy): domain Eukaryota; kingdom Metazoa; phylum Mollusca; class Bivalvia; order Cardiida; family Cardiidae; genus Fragum; species Fragum sueziense. The sequence continues at coordinate 26,613,277 of OY804602.1, forward strand.
TGATTGGGCAATAATTGTAGATGCTAGAGTGTAAACGAAGTTAAAAACAACATTTTTTGTGATTCAGGGGCAGATAACTCCGCACTTATTGGTCCGATCTGGCCCATAATCGAACTCATCCGAGAACTTATGACCATACTTGCTTTGACCAAGTTTGATCAAGATTGGCCAATTTTTGTGGATGCTAGAGTGTAAACACCAAATTGTGGACAGACGGACAGATGGACAGACGGACGGACGACGGACAAAAAGCGATCACAATAGCTCACCTTGAGCACTTTGTGCTCAGGTGAGCTAATTATCAATCAGAATTTATGTCAACTACAGGTCCCAATGAACACTTCATGAAGGATGAGTAAATCAGACCGACTGACAGGCTGATTCTAATATATTCCTCAAAACTTTGTTTGCAGGGGTATGAATATGCTGCAGAGTGCAGACCACTGATGTTCAAAGAGGCGGATTTGGTGCATTGGTAACACGCTGGACCTGTAAAACAGGGATCGCAAGTTCGATCAACCCCCTCTATAGTGTTTCGGATGAAACTTTTAACCTAGGTCCTGTCTACATAATAACCTTAGTTTAAGGTGGGACATAATCAAATCCATTGATGTTCAAAGCTAGAACTGTTGTTGAGCAGATAAAACCCCATGTCAATGCTTTTTTGCTTTTACCCACTTCTGTAAACCCACACTTTTTGACACCCAACAAGATAATGGCTTTGGTAAACATTGCGAAATATTTATTTCAATTCAAAATCCTTTATTGGCTTAGACCTCTTTCGGGGTACAGTCGGGCCGCGTTTATCCGGACGTCATTAATCCGGAATATTCAATATCCGGAAATAATTTCTTGGGAACGGATTTTTTATACATAAATTGTACACTTTAATCCGGAAATTCGCGTTCCGGAACCGGACAGAAAAAATCGGGAACGAAAACCGTAAAACTGTTCAAATATGCTCCGATAATCCGAATCAAGGGTTGGCCATCCGGATGAAGCACACGATAATTACTATCTATTGTCACCTCGTTTGATTAGATTAACACATCAATTAACTGTTTGACACGAGTGTCTAACTGGCAACGCTTGATTGCACTCAACTTTCCAATACATATTACACACGCGTGTGTACAAACACGTAACAATGCATATCGACATTTGTTAAGTTTGAGGGGAAAACAATCTTGAGTTAACCCTTTCCCAAACAAGACCTGGTTTTGACGTCCCTAATAGAACAGGCTTGGGAAAACATTGAAACAAAAGAAGAAACTGCTGATAACCAGCAGTTTCTCCTTTTGTCTCAATATTTTCTGTGTCATATTTTACACAAATCATGTCTTTATTATCATCAATTTTGTCGTCTGCAGAAGCTTTCAATTTGGATCACCCTAAAATCTTGTCGTTTGGGAAAGGGTTAAGATGTGGATACTTACGAGTGTTATAACAAGATCTATTAATTCCCAAGAATTGTTTTCTCGATTACGAATAATCTAGTGCTAAAGTCGGAATATTACAATTTATTCTCCCAACCAAATCACGTGATTTTTTCTCGCGAGAGCGTGCTTTCCAAATTTGGTAACGCATACTATGCAATGTTTACAAAAACAGCGCGTGTGAGCAAGTGCTTGAAATATGGATGACGTAAATGAACATTCTTGATTTCGGTTGGTCGGGATGCGAAAATTATCGGACCAAACAAACTTCCAACATTTATAAACTGTACGTACATTAAACACAAAATTATTAAATTGATTTCCAATTCCTTCGCAAAATCTGTTTCTACCATTTTCGCCCCTGAGATTACGAGAATTCACGCAACCGTGACTCTAACGACGCGCCATATAATACAACAACAACAACTACAGAAAATCTGCGGCGTCTGTCAAAATTTGTTTATCCAGAAAAACGGCTAATCCGGACAACCCTGTGGGAAACGAAAGTGGCCGGATTAACGCGTCACGACTGTATATCAGAAGAAGATATTTCACAGTAAAAATTTCACAGTAACATTCATATGTGACAAAGCATGGGGAAGAGCCTAATCCTGTATTTTTGGGGGTGTCAAAAAAGCATCAGTATGTGGGAATGGGTTAAAACTTTCCAAAATAAGACCCAGTTTCGACGTCCCTAAAAGAACAGGCTTGGGAAAACATTGAAACAAAAGAAGAAATTGCTGATAAACAGCATCTTCTTTTGTCTCAATATTTACTATGCTATATTAAAGACAAATTCTACCTTTGATAACTTCTGTTTAATCATTTGTGTCAGTTTTTGAAGTGGATAACCTAAAATTTTGCCATTTGGGAAAGGGTTAAATACAAAAAGAATGTTACCATCAATGATGAAATGTTCCACATCCTCCTCTTTAATGTCCATCTCTGACTGAATGCTGGCATAATCAATGTCTTTACGATTCTCCGCCATCTGCATGAACGTCAGGATTCTCATCTTTCGAAGATTCTCATCATGGGATAAACCTGAAATGACAATACATTGTTGTGAAAGGAAAATTCTTATATAAGCTGATCTTTATCAACCATGCCGCGGCCTTAGCGCAGTTGGTAGCGCATCTGCCTTTCATTCAAGAAGTCCCGGGTTCGATACCCGGCCGCGGCTAATACCCTTTCTGACAAAATTGTCACCCACCAAAGGGTTTGAAATCGTTAACCTAAGTGGCCGAGCAGCTGGAGGCTCGGTAAGGGTGTTGTGGTAGTACTGGTTTGAGAAACAACAGGAATCCATGGGTAGGTGCTCCAGCCGCCATGATATGACCCTGGCAGTTGAAAACGGCGTAAAACCCCAATAAACTCAAATAAATTTATCAACCATCTTTGAAATAAAATGGTTTAACCCATTACCAGATGGCAAAGTTTTGGATTATTCCAAATTCAAGATGATGCAGACAACAATTTCAATTCCAAGAAATTTTATATTTTTTGGTATTTTGGGGTAGAAAACATTGTGGAAAATGAAGTGATTGCTTGTCACAAGCAATTTCATCATTTTCCACAATGGTTTTCAAATCCTTTATCTTCAAGGTGTCAAAAAGCTCCAATGTTTGGGAATGGGTTAAAATGTTAGGACAATGTGAAGACTTAGTTTTAATTCTAAAAGTAAGTTCTACTAACTAGTGGCAGTTCATATTTTCAGTAATACATGTACTTGTTTTGTATACTGCAACAACTTTTGAGTTTGAACTATACTGTTTATAAAAGGTTTAATAATGAATATGTCCATTCAATGACGTAAATGTATGGAAATCTTAATAATGAGAAGTTATATGACTTCCCACCAGTGGGTTTCCAAATTGATATAGCATTCTGTTTCTGTAGTGCTTGCACACATGGCAAGTACTAATTATAAGAACAAAATGCATGACAACTTATCGCTTAAAATTCAAAACTTGTATGATATCATTAAATAGAATCTTCGGATTTTTTCTAATTTTGAATTGTCGAAATTTTGGATCTCTTATTTTACTAGAAATCTCAGAACTATTGTTAACCCTTTCCCAAACGACAAAATTTTAGGGTGGTCTACTTCAAAAACTGCCACAAATGACAAGCTGGATCATAATATAGCTAGGATTTGAGTAAAATATGACACAGAAAATATTGAGACAAAAGGAGAAACTGCTGTTTATCAGCAGTTTCTTCTTTTGTTTCAATGTTTTCCCAAGCCTTTTCTATTAGGGACGTCAAAACCAGGTCTTGTTTGGGAAAGGGTTAAAACAAATCAGCTTCAGGGCCTTGCCTTCTTTAGTGATGAATCAGCTTTCGCAAGGTAGAAAATCTACCAAGGAAATAATAGGTTTAGTGAAAGAAATACAGTGCTTGGAATATAAGGCTGTAGGAAGCATTCTTAACTCAAAGACATTTTGTCTAACAGTCAATGGGTCTTCCATTTAATATAGCACCAGATACAATATGTCAGGCTTAACCAAGCATAACATGTTTCCATTCTGATGCTTTCTGAAAGAAAAGTTTTGTCATCTTAAGTAGCTTTGCGATGAGAAGAGTAATGACTTAATACATACATTATAGAGTTCCTTGGTTCATAAACATGTAGGAAGCATTCTTAACTCAAAGACATTTTGTCTAACAGTCAATGGGTCTTCCATTTAATATAGCACCAGAAAATTATTTCAAGCTTAAAGAAGCACAACACATTTCCACTGATGCATTCTATACAGAAAGTTTTGTTATCTAAAGTACCAATAGCTTTGAAATGACTGTAGCATAGAACTGTCTCAATTAAGTTGAAGAGTTTCTCGAAATATAAGCGCAGCTTTGAAATGAGTGATTCTATCTTAATGAACATTTACTTAATGTAAATATGTAGGAAGCATTCTTAACTAAGAGACATCTTGTCTAACAGCCAATGGGTCTTCATTTAATATAGCACCAGATACAGAATGTCATACTTAAACAAGCTGACCATAATTCCACTCTAATGCATTCAACAAAGTAGCTTTAGAGTAGGTTACCGTAATCCCACAGGAATACTATAGGTGTCTTCATTGCAAAAGAATTGTAACTGAAACAGAATTCTAAATACTAAATTCCTACAACATTTGAATTTACATCCCAACAAGAGCTGTCACTGTAAGATGACAATGCCCCCGACACCGCTTTGATTTTAAATTATGGCCAATCTATGTTCAAGGTCAAGGTCATCCAGGGGTCAAGGTCACCAAAGTATGTGCCTACAGAAAGGTAATGTACCAAGGAATGTTGTGGTAAAGTATGAAGCGAATATGTTAAGTAATAAGGAAGTTATGGCCAATGTTAAAGTTTTTGGACGGAATGACGGACGGACGGACGGACAAGTCAAAATTATGATGCCTCCCTATCGGGGGCATAAAAATAATAGCTTCAGTTGAAAGGTTTCTTGATGGTTTGAAGCTTATTTTGCTCTAAACAAATAAAATCTAACAAGATGTGTTTGTGAAACACCAATGCCCCCGAAATGGCCATTTTTCTAGAATGTTAAGTTTTCATAGAGTAAAGGGTTGATAAGGGTTAATTTGAGCTTTGTATGTCAAATACTTTTGGAGAAAAGGCAAATGTTAAGTATTCGGACAGATGGACAGACAGACACGAGTAAAACAATATGCCCCCAATCTCTTGATACCGGGGCATAAAAATACCTTAAGACAAGCTGTAGTTACATGGTTTGCATTGAAAAGCGACGATAAAGATCTGTGCACACAAGAAATTTGCTAGCAGACAAGTGACCAGGGTCAAGATATAATGGCCTTTCAGGCATATAAAAAGGTTGATTGATAAATCATGGAGATTTCTAATTCTATCTGAAGGGTGAAATAATACAAGCATATACATTTCTTGTATCTGTGAACTTCATGTTTTATTTTGCATTAGTGATTTTCAACACTAACCATTATATAGCAGCGTTGAATTTTCTTAATGCTACAAACTTATGTTATCTTAAATTAATTTTTTTTCATCAAATGGACTATACAGGTAAAATGTTAAAAACTATAAAAACTTGCAAATCCAAATATCTGAAGGGTGAAATAATACAAGAACATAATTCTTGTATCTGTGAACTTCAATTTTATTTTGCATTAATGATTTTCAACACAAACCATTTAAATGTCGGCATTGAATTTTCTTAATGCTTCATCGTCAAGGGTCCTATTTATCAACAATCCTTTAGTATCAATCATATATCAATCAAAACTTTCTTACCGACACTTATTAAAAGATTTGAGATTGGATGTATCAAAGAAGAGAAAAAGCTTGCGTTTTCATCAGAACAAAGACAGTAATACTAATTACCTGTATGTAAGAAGGGTGAAATAGTGTAAAACTATCAAGGCTTCACACCTGTGATCTTCTGTTTTATTTATCATCATTGACTCACAGTAAATCAACAAATAATCTACTGAGTTTTTATGATGAATCTTAAATCAAAACATTTATTGGTTAATAATTAAATTTCATACAGAAATATGTGTGTATGTTTATTGTAAGAAGGGTGAAATAGTGTAAAACTATCAAGGCTTCACACCTGTGATTTTCTGTTTTGTTTATCATCATTGACTCAAAATAAGTAAACAAATAATTTACTGAGTTTTTATATGAATTTAAACATTATTCAATCAAAATCTTAATTTCATAACAAAATCTATGTATATTTGATTGTAAGAAGGGTGAAATAGTGTAAAACTATCAAGGTCTCACACCTGTGATCTCCTGTTTTATTTATCATCATTGACTCACAGTAAATCAACAAATAATTTACTGAGTTTTTATGATGAATTTTGATATAAGGTCAGTCCATCCATAACTAGTAGACATAAGATAATGATTCATTATCATGACTAAATCCTTGTATATTTCATTGTAAGAAGGGTGAAATAGTGTAAAACTATCAATGTTTCACACCTGTGATCTCCTGTTTTGTTTATCATCATTGACTCACAGTAAATCAACAAATAATTTACTGAGTTTTTATGATGAATCTTAAATATAAAACATTATTCAATCAAAACTTCAATTTCAACAAGATGTGTTAGTGAAACATGAATGCCCCCGAAATAGCCATTTCTCTAAAATGTTCAGTTTTTTTCCCTGTAAAGCGTTGATAAGGGTTACAGTATGACCTTGAGGAAGATTATTTTGTATGGAGCAGATAGATATCATTGAAAGGAAGTTACATACCAAATTTGAGCTTTGTATGTTGAATACTTTTGGAGAAACGGCAAAATGTGAAGTTTGTTAAGTTTCTGGACAGACAGACGGCTGGTCAGACACAGACATGAGTAAAACAATATGACCCTGATCTCTCCATATGGGGCATAAAAAATAAATCCTTGCGCATAATTCATTGTTAGAAGGGTGAAATAGTGTAAAACTATCAAGGTTTCACACCTGTGATCTCCTGTTTTATTTATCACCATTGACTCACAGTAAATCAACAAAATTAATAATTTACTGAGTTTTAATGATGAATTTCACATTTTATCATTAGACAAATGAATAATGAAGCTTTGTGGGAAATAATCTATTCTGGTAAAGATGAATGAAGTAGTTAAGAGAAAATTGAAGAAGACAGCAGCTCATATTTCATTGTAAGAAGGGTGAAATAGTGTAAAACTATTAAGGTCTCACACCTGTGATCTCCTGTTTCATTTATCATCATTGACTCACAGTAAATCAACAAATAATCTACTGAGTTTTTATGATGAAATTTAAAATTTATCTTTGGGTTATTTAAGAGTGAAGCTTTGTGGGATATAATCTATAATGATAAAGAAGAATGAAGTAGTTAATAGAACATTTAAGAAGACAGCAGTGTCTATTTTATTGTAAGAAGGGTGAAATAGTGTAAAACTATCAAGGTTTTTACACCTGTGATCTCCTGTTTTATTTATCATCATTGACTCACAGTAAATCGACAAATAATTTACTGAGTTTTTATGATGAAGGCTGGTCTTTTGAAATGTCTATCCATAAATGGTAGACTACATTAAGTATATGTTAATCAATGATTAAATCTAAATAGAAATTCATGTATTATTTATTGTAAGAAGGGTGAAATAGTGTAAAACTATCAAGGTTTTTACACCTGTGATCTTCTGTTTTATTTATCACCATTGACTCACAGTAAATCAACAAATAATCTACTGAGTTTTTATGATGAATTCTAAATCTAAACATTGACTGATAATTTAATACAATAATGTAATCTGTGTATAATCTATTGTAAGAAGGGTGAAATAGTGTAAACCTATCAAGGTTTTTACACCTGTGATCTCCTGTTTTATTTATCACCATTGACTCACAGTAAATCAACAAATAATCAACTGAGATTTTATGATGAATTTGAAGTTTAAAAGTATCCTATTCCATAATGTTGCAACTAAATAAGTTGACTACCCTTAACCCAATCCTGCGTGATGACATCTTTTGATGCCTCACAAGATAAAGGCTTTGGGAAACATTGTGGGAACATAATTTTGTTGTAAAGAAAGAAACAGAAAGCCTTACCTAGTCCTTCAATAAAGTCTTTGTTGTTTTTATAGAACTGTTGATACTGTGACAGCTTCCCGGTCACAAATATTGTCAACAACTGCAATGGATCATAAATGAAGAGGAATGATCATTAGAATTTGCCATATTGAGTACAAAGACATGGTTCAATTTATTTTTTCATCATTGTTTTGAATCTGAAAGGAGACCATTTCGAACAAAGCTTGATAGTTCTTTCTCAAATACTGAAAGTTCGAACATGAAAATAGAGATTCTATACAGTTGCACAGATTGACGGAGAGCCATTGTAAAATAGAACAGCAACAAAAAAGTTTAACGTCTCTACCAACATTCAAGTTGTATGACCATAAGTTTTTGCCATTTGGGAAAGGGTCTAGAGCCACGTGAGACCTTTTCAGTTACATAAACAAATGCTTGTGACATTGGTTAGTTGACAGAACAAACAAGTTGGGGATTCTTTTGTTGGTTGATTGGGGGTTTTCACGCTGTTTTCAACTGTTATGGTCATATCGCGGCAGTTGGAGTACCCAACCATGGACTCCTCTTGTTTCTCATACCAGTACTGCCTTCAGCTGCTTGCCCACATAGTTTAACTATATCAAACCATTAGTGTGGGGATTTTATATCACTTAATTTATTTTTGGTAACTTACATCATGTATCGGGGCTCCTTCCAGGAATTTTACAGGTTTCAGCGTCAATAAGTGGTCCAGTAAAAATGTGTTTGGATCTTCTAGACAGGTTACAATACATCTGAAAGATACAAACAAAAGTCAGCAGATTGATTGATTATGGCCCATTACCAGACGACAAAATTTTGGACTGTTCCAATTTGAAAGATGTTGCAGACGACAATTTCAAGTTAAGGAAATTCAAAGTCTTTTGATCTTTTTTAGTAGAAAACATTGTGGGAAATGAAGAAATTGCTTGTCACAAGCAATTTCTTCATTTTCCACAATGTTTTCCCAAGCCATTTGTATTAGGGGAGTCAAAAAGAGTCACTGTGTGGTAATGGGTTAATGCCTCTTTCAACAGCTATGGTAATATTGCAGCCCGAATATCCTAACTGAGCCTCCAACTTTCTGCCCAAATAGGTCAACATTTGTCAAACCATTGGTGAGAGATAATTTTGTCTGGAAGGATATTTGCTCAGCCAGGGATCAAAACCGGGGCCTCATGATAGCCCGGTGCGATACCAACTGCCGTATGGCCGCAGCCCTACGCATTGGAAATTGAAGGCAATCTCTACTTGAGCAAATCAACCTAACCAAACAAGCTTTTTCTAATAAAGATTTTTCTGCTTATTTTGACATTTGACCTGAAGTCCTCCAAAGGTCATTCAGTATTATTTTTACTTTCTAAGAGCTTATCCAAATATTTCCAAAATACAGTGTCACATTTACAATATATCATAATATATGCGTTCTTGCATAAAGTCCAATTTTTTCTGTGATGCAGCTTCATATGGCAAAAACTCTAACACTAAATACAAGGTTAAGTTATTTATTTCTAATTCAAACCATATGATGCGAATAATCATTGGAATCGTCTTGATGAGACAATTCCAATAAGAACCTGCAACTTGGGGATTGATGAACAATTAACGAAAAGCAATCACCCCCCCCCTTTTATGTGTAACCTTGTCTCTTCTTACTCGGAAAAAATCTTAGTAAAGAGTTACCATTGTGCATCATCCCTAGCCTGTGAAGCATCGTCTTCAGTATATGTACCTAGGACTGCTATCATCACTTTGGTTGCTTTGATGTCCTTTGTAAAGAGTAGGTTAGGAAAACATAGAGACAAACTAGAACTGTCGCAAAGCGGACAAATACCCCCCACTAACACCTTGTCACAGAAAAAGTGCTAAAGGTCAACCAGTTCTTGACTTTGAGCACAGACACAGATTTTAAACAAAGTCCAACTGTGACCTTGACCTTTGACTTTCGCAACCCCAAAATAATAGGGCACCTCCTTTGGTCATGGGCGACAACTGTGTAAAGTTTCATGATCCTAGGTCAACCGGTTCTTGACTTACAGCATGGAAATGGTTTTTAAATGAAGTCAAATTGTGACCTTGGCCTTTGACCTTCGTGACCCAAAAAGACTAGGGCACCTCATTGAGTCATGGGCTACGATTGTGTAAAGTTTTATGATCCTAAATCAAACAATTCTCGAGTTAGAGCATGGAAATGAAAGTCTACCGACAGACAGATGGACAGACAGACATGGTGAAACCAACATACCCCCCTCTACTTCGTAGGTGGGGGGTATAAAGAAGAAAATGCTGATAAACAAGCATTTTCTCCTTTTGCGTCAATATTTTCTAAGATATTCACAAGCATAAATTCTATCTTTATTAACACCCTTTTTGACTTCTGCAGCAGCCTTTAATTTGGACCACCCCAAAATGTTTCTGTCTGGTTAATGGGTTACAGGTTTACCTTTGTGCATCATCTCTAGCCTGTGAAGCGTTGTCTTCAGTATATGTACCGAGAAGTTCTATCATCACTTTGGTGGCCTGCTCACTAGGAAACATCAAACAGTCTTTGTAAACATTTCAATAAAAGTTTTTAAGTTTTTGTGACTATTTCAACAATATTTTGTCAGTTTTTGTGATTACTTCAACAATAATTGTCATTTTTTTTTTCATTTCTTTTTACAATAACATTATCTTTTTCAGTTGTTATGACTATTTCAACAATTTCAACATTTGTTCCCAAGTTTTGTGCCTATTTCAACATTTCTTTTGGGGAAATAAGGAGGCAAAGTTATAGTACAATGTATTTCTCATCATTCATGAACACATAGATTCACTGTTTTGTACATGTAACATTCACCTTTTGCAAATTTGATTTTTTGGCAAAAATGATTTTAAAGTTATTTCATTATAAGCAGAAAGGTGGACAGAAATAACATCAAGCTGCCATTTATTTGATGAAAGAAGATTGATTAATTGGATTTTAAACCCTCTTCTAACTGCTATGTTCATTTAACAGCAGCTGCAGCACCTAACCATGGATGACCCATCCTGTCATTTCTCATACCAGTACTACCATAACATCCTAATTATGTGCCTCCAGCTGCTGGCAAAAATAGGTTAGCCATTATTGAATCATTGATGAAAGAAGGAAATGCGAGGCTGTCTCTTTCAGCATTCTTTTCATTTCTCTATTTAATTTTGGAAGTTTTTTTTTCTGTTTGAACACCAAAGCCAGGCATAGTTGGGGGAAAATTACCTCATTTTAGCTGATATCAATGTTTCGTGGAGAGCCCTATATATTGACTGTACTTTCTGGGCTTGCACATCCCACTCTGACATCCACTTCTTAACCTGATACAAAACAAAACAGATTTTGATATATCTAGTTAAAGATAAGAGAGAGTGACATCTTTTCAAAATGCAATATTTCATTCCATCTTTGGTAATTCATATTACTGTCAACTGTGATATCTGATCAACATTATAGCATTTGATTGAATGGGGTATAAAGCTGCATAAACAATTTTTCTCTTAACCCTTTCCCAAGCAAGACCAGGTTTTGACATCCCTAATATAAAGGCTTGGAAAAACATTGAGACAAAAGAAGAAAATGCTGATTATAAGCATTTTGTCCTTTTGTCTCAATATTTTTTGCACTTTATTTTAATCATATCCTATCTTTTTAGCATCAATTTTGTCACCTGCAGCACCTTTTGAATTAGACTACCCTGAAAACTGCCATTTGGGAAAGGGTTAAATTGTTGCGAATCCCCCTACCTGATCGAGATCCGTGATAACTGCCTGAGCCATGTCCGCATCTCGTGCCAGACGTAACAGACTGAGATATACCTCAGCTTTCTGTGGTGACTTCTCACTTAAACCATGAAATAAATTAGATAATCTGAAATGTACAACATAAGAGAAGTTGTGATATTTTAAAATATAGAAAATTTTCACTGAAGGAGATAAAAATAACCCCACCAAAGGCCTGGCCCCAGTTTTTCAAAGTCTTAAGTATATTCTCAGACTCAAATCTGAGCACCGGGCTCAAATCGCACAAAATCCGTATGAACATCAATCTAATACCCTTCAACGTTGGAGAGTATTCCTTTGAAGTTGAGCAAGTGCTAATAATTATGTATTTAAGATTTTTTTTCGAGAAACCAGTGCCTGGTCACATACAGTTTCACATCCATGAGTCTGATCAAGATCACAGCCAAAAATATACAACATTTTGGCTTTGCCCCACTTAGAAAACATCGTGAGAATTGAAGATATTGCTTGTAAAAAGCAATTTCTTCATTTTTCATAATGTTTTCCAGAGCCTTTGTCTTGTGGTGCACTCAATAAGCATCATTATTGCAATGCATAATGTTATGTATTGTAATGAAATGTACTTGCATTCTTAGACGAACTGCTCCCTTTTTATCCCCTTTTGGATACTTGGAGACGACTTGTGAGAACAATGCCACCGGTTCATCCGTCTGTGCGGGTGGCAGCAGAAATAGCATGGAAATGATGCCATTAAACACTGTCTCCAGATCTGAAAATATTTATAAACAGATTACTTAACCCATTACCAGATTGCATAATTTTAGACTGGTCTAAATTCAAAGATGTTGCAGACAGCAATTTTAAATAGATGAAATTGTACATAATTTGGTCTTTTTGGGTAGAAAACATTGTGGGAAATGAAGAAATTGATTGTCACAAGCAATTTCTTCATTTGCCACAATGTTTTCCTAAGTCTTTATCTTTCGGAGAGTCAAAAAGAGTAAATGTGTGGGACTGGATTAAAACCATTCCAAACACAAAATTGTAGACATGTCCAAATTTAAAGATATTGGCATTTACCAGATGACATTTTCAAAATGACAAGGCGAAGGACTTATTTTTTTTGTAAAACATTCAGTCCATCAGTAATGGGTAATCTTTCTGACAGAAAAGTGTTTTGTCAGACCTAACTATCTTTCTAAATATATTATAGGGAAATTCTGTAAGATAAGTCTCAGCGGTTTTTTGCCTTGTCATTTAAAGCCAGAAAAATGGCCCCAATCCAAAAGGTGCTTTAAAGGAAAGTTGAATGTTGCTCAATATCCCTTTTTCAAACAGAACCTCACTCATTGCTTATACACAGCTAGAGCACCCTAACCATGGGATTCCTGTCGTTTCTCATAAAATATTTTCTGACCTTCCAGTTACAAAGTCCAACAGCATAATTAGCCATCTATTGGTAGGAGATAAATGTCAGAAAGGTTAGGTTTATTGGGGTTTACTCCGTTTTCAACTGCTATGGTCATATCATGGTGGATGGAGCACCTAACCATGGATTCCTGTCATTTCTCAAACCAGTACTACCACAACATCCTAACAAAGCCTCCTGCTGCTCGCTCACATAGGTTAAATGTCAGAAAGGATATTATAAGGCTCATCTGGATGTTCTTCTGTGTAAATTTTGCGCAAAACAAAGAAACTTTAAACCTTTCCCAAACAAGACCTGGTTTTGATGTCCCTAATAGAAAAGGCTTGGGAAAACATTGAAACAAAAGAAGAAACTGCTGATAACCAGCAGTTCCTCCTTTGGTCTCAATATTTTCTGTGCCATGTTTTACAAAAATCATATCGTTAATAACAATCATTTTGCCATTTTTTACATTTTTTGAAGTGGATCACCCTAAAATTTTGTTGTTTGGGAAAGGGTTAAAGCCAATCCTAACTTAAGCACCACTACGTGCATCTGGTCTCTACTACTGTATAAACTGTTTGGGAAATAGTTATACACATGTACTGTAAATACAAATATGATGACAGGATCACAATAAAGCTGGCAATGGCTGAATAGGAATAATATTTCTTCAAACCTGTGTCTCCACTAACTTCTGTCCAACATGTTTCACTTGCTTGAATACATTGGGTTAAATCTTTAACTGCATCTCCTGCATTCTCTTCTGAAATTTCTGCCCCAAGTTCTTTTAAATAACTTCTAAGCTCTTTTGTCTGAAAGAAATTTATGTTAAATTTTAGCAGCATGGGATTTCATGAATACACATCCACAAAGACCTTTCAAGGCAGAGCTCCAGATAAGGTGCGTTTTTACATACAAACGCATTAAAAATAACAAAATATGCGAGGAAAAATATTTTTGGGGATAAAAAAACGCATTGCAAAAAAATAAATCGGCATAACGATAAATTTCTGAGCATAAAAATTCATATCGTACAAGTGGAACATTATTACGCAAGTCACAATTTCTAATTTAATCAAACAAGGCAGCCTCTGGTTCCCAAACTCAAACTGATATTCCATCCTGAATTTCTGAATCATACGCCAATTTTTCTTGTGGTTCCCTGCATTTCGGCATTCATTGGCAGCTTTTAGTGTAATGCAAGATTAAAGTTTCCCGACAAAATTCTCCACGACCAAGTAGAGAAAACATTCACCAAATAACTTAAGGCGAGTTGATTTCTTCAATAGATCTGAGGCATCTAATGAATCAATCGTCCGCCAAATCCTCTTTGTTGCAATCAACATGATCATTGAAAGATATATGTATTTCAAATCTGCAAAGAAACATGCCTTTGATTCTGCGTCTGAAAAAAACTGTACAGAATTAGAAATTGAAATACTCATGGCTTCATATCGTCGGTGATGGACTGAATAAGTGACTGAATGTAATTTTCGTGCTGAACAAAGTTAAAGTTAAAGCATCAAGTGCCACAATGAGTAAAAAGTTAAATCTGCCCGATCCACAGGTATTTGACACTATATGCCTATATTCACTATATGTCTATATAAAACACTATAATAGAGTAAAGGCAAATAACGGAGGGTCAACAGGCATGCTAAACAATCAACTTAAACTAAAGTAAAAGTCGACCAGATCGAGAATTTCTCTTTGCAGTCGCAAAGTCAAATGGTTTTTCTATCAGATAAAACTTTTTATTTGAAGGAAATCCGTCAGATAACCGATATATGGCTCCCGATTTCCCAAAATCAACAATAAAATTCACCGTTGCAGTTTTGGACGTCCATTAGAAAGACACTATCAGAGGCCGGGTGTCCGATCACGTAGAAATGTACGTGAATCACGTAAGATCAACAAAAATCACGCACTACTTTTTCACCCAAAACGTCTAAGAACGTACGCAAAATGAATTCTGTATCATGTGTAAAAATAAGATGACAACCCCTGTTATTAACGAAAGAAAAAACAAGTTTGTTAGCCGAGTAATAAAATCGAATCTGCTAAATTCAGTCATTTAGGTCCCTTTATTTTTTCCCATAATTGCAGTTTACCAAGGCTGACTTCGATTGGCACTATAGCTCGCGAGGACGGGAACCATTATTGGGAACCAGCGCTGTTCCATCAATTGAATTCCTCCCCGTTCTGAGTCAGCCAATCAAAATCTTTGTTTACCTCGACACTGATTGGTTGGCTGTTATCCGAGGTGTTCCGAATGACGTAATTGCCCGGATGGCCGGACCACACTTTTTCCGGTGGTCGGACTATAGCTCGGACCATTGCCGTTCGATTGGAGCTATAGCTGCGGAAATAACGTCAATAGCTCGCACTATCGGTGTTCGCTTGGAGCTATGTTCCGAGCGATGGCGCGAAATATTGCCAATCGAAGTCGGCCCAAGATGCTGCATTTTTGCCATTTTATTCTACCAAAACGCTTGAAAAATACCGCGTCTGCATGATCATGGCATCTAAACAACAGACTGGATTTTTTTAATTTCAAATGCATTAAATCAGAAAATCAACATAAATAGGGGGAAACGACAAAGGAAACACTGACTCAGTCTGGACTATCGTCCATTGTTGAATCCAAAATCAAAGTTCATTGCTCAGCCAGTTCGGACAGAGAAAAGGGAACAATGCCGACATTAGAGGCTTGGTTGAAAATAGTTATGAGATCGTAGCCACAAACTTGATGATAGATATCGGTTTGTGATCAAAAGTTGAAAACTGTTTTAGGCTTCTGAAAACATTCCGAATTTGATTGATTTGCAGGTAATCAAAAGAAAAAAATGCTGAACAAAACGCCTTGGGCAACTCTTTCCCAAAGAGGAATTAGTTTTGACATTCCTGGTAGAAATAGTTTGGATTAAGTTGACATTGAGGAAAAACAGGAGAAACTTCTGACAATCAGCAGGGTTTTCCCTGAGCATGAGAATTTGGGGGTCATTGTGACCCCCCTTGCCTTCAAAGTTAAGGGTCATTTCTACTATTTTGTGGGTCAAATGCCCTTGTACTCAAGTATCAAACGAAAATCTTGATCTTAAAAATGCGTCATTTATGTCCCTCAAGTAAATTTCTAGGGGGTCATTTGTTTTGAAATTGTGACAATGACGCATGATTTGTGCGTCATGGAAAACCCTGATCAGAAAATGTATATATTCATTTTTTTTTAGTCTAACCCTTTTTGTGGGTACTGATTGGATTTCTTGTACCCCCTATTTATTTTTTGTACCCCCAACTTCAACCACCAAGAGGTACAAAAACCCCCAGTTAAAATTTTCAGTGGACACACTGAGAGGCCTAACCTGGTCGGTTTCCACATAAATAACCGTTTACCAACCTAAACATCAATAGCTATCGATAGACATGGTTGTTTTCTTTTCCTCTACGAGACTGTTTGTCCAAAGATTTGCACTACAACGATCACATCCGTCAAATTTCACCGCTACGATTCTGTTTTGAAATGTCAAACCACCATTTTGAAGGAAAATAAAGAAACGGAATGCAGCCACCTCATTGGTTGAAAATCAAACTGTGTCATTATTACGAAAATACGCTCTGAACTCTTTTTTTACATACAGCTTAATATTTTTTGAGTTTGGATTTTTACAAAACTTTATTGCTTTTTCGGTTAATTTTCTAGCCAAGTAAACGAATTTAAAGCGGCGAGGGGTGCACAACAGGTTTCCCGCCATCTGTCATTAAATTGACTAATGATAATATCCGAGGTTCCGAATGATCTATCAGCCAATCAATAGGCAGTAAATATCCAGTGCGTAATTAATGGACGTCTAAATCTACATCGGTAAAAAAGGGGGTAGATTTTTTTAAATGGAGAGCCATATTTCAGTCATTTGACGGATTTCCTTCAAGTAAAAACTTTTCTGCTAGAAAAAACACTTGACTTTGCGACTGCAAAGGGAAATTCTCGATCAGGCCCCGTTTTCTCGAAAAAACTTAAGTATGTTCTCATGCTCAAATCTGAGCACCGTGCTCAAATCGCACGAAATCCATGTGAACTTCAATTGAATAACAATCAATGTTGATTGGTAATGAATTGAATTTGAGCATGAACTCATGAGAATATATTTAAGTTTTTTCGAGAAACCGGGGCCTTGTCGACTTTTACTTTAGTTTGAGTTGATTGTTTAGCATGCCTGTTGACCCCCCGTTATTTACCTTTACTCTATTATAGTGTTCTATAGACATATAGTGAATATAGACATATAGTGCAGGGCTAGAATTACCTTAAAAAAATGACTAGCAATATTTTGCTTGTGACTTTTGAAATCACTGGCAAAAAGGCAAATAGGACTCGCTTTTTTCGTTGAACAAATACGTCATCGTCAAGCCTCACTGGTCTAAAAATAGATTGGGAATCCTCTATCGTACAAATATGGCTGTCAACATCGCAAAGTTTTTCCACGTTCAACTTGCTGAAGATGACGTTCTAAGAGCTGGATTGCCGTAATCATTTGTTGAGAAACATTATAATTCAGAGTTGAGAAGGTTGCTGCACTGTCGTGTACTTTTTAAGATAGGTAACTATGAAATAACCATTTGACAAGTAATGTTTACACATACGGTCCTACCTTAGCTTCGTCGTGTCGCTCGTGCTACTCGCTTACCCTTTCCAAAACGACAAAATGTCATGTTGGGCCAAATTGAAAAAAGTCTGCAGACGACAAAACGGATGTGAATACTTTTAGTGTTTTATGTCAGAGAAAATATCGAGGCAAAAGTAAAATGATCATCAATATCCAAAGAAGTTATTCAATCTCATTTTGTCTGCTGTGCAGGTCTTTTTAATCTGATCGATCATCATTTTCTTCTTCTGCATCAATGTTTTTTAAATAATTTTCTGTAAGGGACGACAAAACCGGTCTTGTTTGGGAAATGATTAATCTAGAAAAAAACTAGAAGTTGTCGCTGAATGTGATTTGTCATGATACCCCCACAGGCTTCCACTACAACAGAGGGCAATAACTCACAAAATAAGCAAGGTAGAGTTACGCTCCTTGTACGTTGCACTTCTCCTTGGTGAGATCTATCTACCCGCGAAGTTTCATGATCATAGCTACTTTACGTTCACACTTTTCGATGTTTTTTCTGGTTAAGCTGCTGAGGAACCTCAAGAAAAAACGTTTGTCATTTCTGGTCTGTCTCCGTATCTGGAACCAATGTTGCATGTTGAATATGCGCAATGTTTCGTAGTTTTAGTTCCCGCCTGCATTATCTACGATCGACTAATATCTCGCTTGAAAATGATAATTTTTCGCTAACACTGTTACGAAAAAATTGTCCGATTCATGACCGATAAACAAAATATTAGACTGGTACCCGGCAAGCGTTGTTGGGGGTTTTCCCATCAGAAATATATTTTTAGCACAAATTGGCGCGAAAATTGTTCGCTATTAACTCGCAATTTTGTTTTTATTTTAGAAAATAAAGTTAAATATGGTGCATATAGTTGTTCTTTCAAAGGAAATGCCTGAAAGCTGGTACAGTTAGTAAATATTTGGAAGTTGTTTTGTATGCCGTTTCAGGCTGCATTGATTAAACTTGTGAGTGGGGATTATTTTTCCACTAGCTAAAAAAATCTAGTGTCAGATAGAGTCACTAGCAATTCTTAATTTTAACTAGCAAATTGCTAGTATGCTAGTGGAAATTCGAGCCCTGTAGTGTCAAATACCTGTGGCCCGATCGGGAAATTTCACCAAACCGTTTAATCCGAGCCACCAGCTGTTCATCTCATACAGACATCTTATCCATGTAAGGGGGACATATATTCGATTTCTAGTATGATCACAACTTTCAAAAGTAGATTCAGCTCCACAGAGACACTAATTTTAAAAAAAATCTGGCGTTTTCGCCAGTAGCCTAAAATCATAGTGGCGCGAAAACTGATTACAATGTTAATTTAGACTCGTTTTCTATGTAAACAAAACTTGTTCTATGTTATGATCATAATCAAAGAATGATGCAGAATTAAAATAATTCTAAATTAAACGCAAAATTACCTGATCAGAGACGTCAATATCGATAAACGTCGGAATGCTCATTGTGAGCACGCCGGAAGTAAGATTCACGTGGAAATATAGACTGGAACCCCACAAAACGAACGATTGAGGTGTCACTCCTCAATAAAATTGACTAATTAAACAAGAGCTTCGCAGAGAGGCGTATATACGCCCGAGAGGGACATGTCAGTAAAATTGGCCATCTTTTTTAAATGCAAGGGCAGATAATTCAAGAACGAAAAGAGTTATCTGAATTCCGTAAGCGGTGTGCACAACTAGACACAAGGGCGGATCCAGGATTTTTTGCCAGGGGGGGGGGGGGGGGGGGGGGGTCCAAGCCCAAGATTTTTTTCCAGGGGGGTCCAAGCCCAAATTTTGCCTTAAAATGTAGTAAATATGCAACGTTACACTAGATTTATGTAGTCAAAATTAAATTTTCGGCCAATGCCAGGGGGGGGGGGTCTGGACCCCCCTGACCCCCCCCCCCCCTCTAGATCCGCCTATGAGACACCATGGAGAATCATTGAGGCAAGTTTGATCAAATTCCGATCAAAACTGTAGGAAGAGTTGCGCACACAAAATATTTCTATAAAGGACGGACAGACGGACGGACGAATAGACGGACGACCGGGGCCATAACATAATACGACCCTTCGGGCGTAGCCTATAATAAAAAGGGCAAGCTCCGGATTTGCAAAAGAAGAACGAGAGTCACACCTCAAGGAAACGGTGACTAATGTCCCAAGTAACCCAAATGTACTTGGCCATTTATTTGTATAAGATTGTAGTACTTAATTTATAGGTCTATGTATCATCATACGTGTATCCACCAAAAATTAATCTCAAAACATTTGGACTAGTTACTCCCTATGAAGTAATCAAGTAACCAAAGTAACCAAGTAGCCTAACCAGATACTTTTAATTTCACACAAAGAAAATAGACCATGGATGCGTTCACGAGCATTGAAATATTCAGCAAACATTACCGACCAGTTTCTACACGTCACTCCGATTACTTTATTTATAGATCAGGACATGACTACAAATAGTTCCATGGCATTTGCGCTTATGTTGTTGCAATAATGTAACCGAAACCTTTTTGAATCTTGATCTTGGTTTCGGTTACAATTCCTTCCCATTCGTTGCAATGGAGCAGGTGCGGAAGTGATTCACACCAACAAGTTTAGCATAGGGGCCTAATCAAACTTCAAAATTAAACTATAGAATGAAGTAAGAATGTACCCTGACAACAGGTTAACCATTTTTCTGTCAATGCAGCACAGTTTTATGTTGAGATCACTTTCAAATATTAAAAAAAGTGCAATTTACTTTTGAATTGGAATACCCACCTATTTTATTTTAGTGAGATTTAAATTTTCAGTTGGCATTCAAAAATTGAAAACAACTCGTGTGGATAGGCTTTACAATTTTACCGAATTTGTGACAAAGATGAGGCTTTTAATGGGATTTAGGCCTACTTCTGATCAGGTTTGCTGATGTTCAAATATTTATGCAAGATAATAGGTTTTCTACTTGTTTGTCCTGTTCCAAAGAAGGAAGAGGATGGACTCGTAGCCACAAACCAGTACCCATCATCATGTTTGTGGCTACAATAGCGCAGCTAATCAATATGATACAGTATCCTGTCCAAATTAAGTCGGTGAAGTTTCCATTTACAATACAGTCCGTGGAATTAATCAACTTTTCTATCAGATATTCCAGTAGCATACAACAGAACAGGAATTTGCTATGGTCAGTAAATTATGTAATTCAATCCATAAGACCACTGCAGGAAGCCAATAAATTATTCATGGTATGTTTATACTGATAAGCCCTGGGTGTAACCCGAGTAACCATCATTGAATTAATGAAAACCAGTGAGAGAAAATCTTCTGTGTGATTTATTTTTCAATTTTGCATCAAATGGAGGTTTTTGCAACACAATTGACTAACTCTTACCTAAAATAAATGAATTAAAGATTCAATGTGTTTGGTTGGATGAAATTACATGTATTAGTCAAGATATATGAATTTCTAAGTGTTACCTTATTTTTGGGACAACCTGTACTTCAGATGAGCATCCACCTTTTAAGACTCCTTTCTGTGTTCTGCATATAAGGAAAAAATCAACAAAAGGTAACATTATTTACACCATGTTCCCGAAATTCATACAAACGTTTTAAGTGACGTACTTGATCAAAAGCCTTGCTAAAGTCTAACAAAACTAGATCAGTTTGTTTTCCTTCAGTAAGGTTTCTGGCAAGATGGCCGGTCAGTTGAAGTAGCTGAGTTTCGCATGAACGCCTTTCTCTAAAACCATGATGCTGCAAGCCATAAAGGATATTGTTGCTGTTAAAATGTTTAGTTATATATTTGATGCTACAATATGTTCTAAAATTTACATACAATATACATGTTAAAATAGGTCTGTGATTTTCAGGATCTTCTTTATTTACTGTCTTTAAGAGTGGAGTCATGTTTGCTTTTGACAAACATGGAGTAGAGTGCTTGTGTCTAAGAATTTGTAAGATAGAGGGCATTTGATAACATATTAAGTTCCTTTAGTACTTGAGGTTTGGTGTTGTCTGGTTACGAGTAGGAAATATGTTGTTTTTTGTACTCCACTAGTGTAAATGGTAATGTTCGGCATAAATGGATGTTTGCTAAAAGAGGAAGAAAACAATATGTCTTATGGATGAAAGGTATCCCTAGGCAGCACTGAGACAAAATAATTGGTGTGACTGGTGTGAAGACTGACTGGAACCGTCGATTAAGAATATCCGCCTTTTCTGTGCTGTCCGATTTGATGCCATGGAACCTAAAATTTTATCGAGGTCTAAGCTGTATTCAATAAATTTATTGTAGGGGGAGACATCTAACTGTTTTGATGTTTCTTTTTAGAGCCTGGAATTCAGTCTTAATCCATTCAATGGGGAGAATCACGTGATTGACAATGGTATTGAACACGAAAAAATGGCGACGAAATGACCGCTTCGGCGTGAAAATCCACACTTTGGAAAGGTATATATTCAATCTACAAAGCTTCTCAGACAAACCACCTATCCTAAAGTACCCGCTATTGTCTAAGGTTTTCACAGATACCCAACTTGCCCCTATCCGTTCGCTGTATTTAGAGAACACTCAAAGAATGTTTTCGAAATTGCAAAAGTTTTGGTTGTATGTTAAGCACGTCGCATCATATTTACAGCTTTATTTCTTACCCAAAAAAACCTCTCTGTTCACACGGTATATTTCCGGACCATTTTATATCGATGCCATTTCATTCTAGTTCATTTACAAGGTCCGTGTTGTCTTTTTAAGCGTATTTACGAAAAAGATGTTAAACACGCGTACAGTGTTGTAGTGTTTGGCACGCCGAATTCTTTTGAGTGTAATGTTAAGCACGCAACCAGTTGCTTGTGTACTAGGGAAGCCAATGATACTGGACAAATTGGTTGTTTATTCATGACCGAACCCGATTGGAATCCGGAAATTTCAAACACATGACAGACATCGTAACGGGTTATCTTTAATTAACTTGGGAAAAACGAAATAGGCTATAATATTATTGCTCTTACTAATCAAATATCTTGTTATATATAATTTTCCATGACAAATACGTGCAAACAAAATGATTCTGAAGTGAAATATAATGTCCTCGTTGCCTAGTTTACGATGTTTTACATACCTGTTACATAAAATCTTACATTGTATGTGTAAAAAATCTGAAAATTAGAAATAATGGTTGACAAAGTGGGTGGGGTAAAATGAAATGTGAAGCAAATTGTTTGCTTTGAAGTTAAATCACCTTTTTCTGTATCGATCATATCAAACTGAAATTTTACATGTACTTTCAATAGACCAAGGACAGGATATTTTTACGAGCCATTTATCATATATCAGTTTTTTTGAATTTCTGTATTCGTTCTTCTGCCAATCTCAGATTTTGCTTTTTTTTGAAGTGCTGAATTTACGAAACCATCTCTACAGCCTTTATTATTGTATTAATTGTTATTATTTCTTGGGAACAACTCCAAAAATAGGCCCAAATCAGATTTTTACACAAGTAAAATAAATATAGTATGTAACAATTGTAACCCAATAAATCCACAGAATTTAACGAAAATCTAATTCTAGATCCATTCTTGCAACCCATCCTTTTGAGAAAGTCGTCTTACCTCTTTTACTAGTAGATCTCTTGAAATTCTTCTTGTGGCAATGGAGATAGGATCTGTAAATTAGAGTTTTAACACAGTCGCACATATACATTCTTCTGCCTTCATCGAAATTAAGGGTCTTTCCTGATGTGTCTGTAATTTGTCGTAAAAGAACACATGTGGCATGTCATGTCTGAACTCCCTCTGTGATACCTCTGATGTAATCACAGGACACAGGCTATGGGGAACGAATTTTCACAAATTTATACTGCATTTGTATATCCTTTCAGCATCATGTTTCCTGCACCTGAAAATTATAATATTGACTTTAGAATATAAATGTAAATTCAAATGATTGAGATAATTCGAATTGAATTCACCTGGTTCTGAATAGTATATTAACTGGGTTCTTGTCTAGACCTTTTTAAACGTTTCTTCGATGGTGAAGCACTATATAACGGTGATTTACAAGGTGAAGCTCGGTACAATTATGGAGATTTATAATGACTATTTATCTGAGTTTCCGATTTTGAAGGCGTTGCGTGCTTCCTTTTAATTCCAGACTTTTGGCTTGTGTAATGAAAGCCGATACTTCTTTCGAGTCATTTAAAAAAAAGAGTAAATTGTAAAGGTATATGTTAACAGCAGTTAAAAAGGTAACCGTTTTATCAAAATATGACATATATAGGTTGTGAACAATCCACCTGTTTGGGCATGAAAGTAACATATAGTATCATTGTAAAACCTTGTTTATGATGTAATTATCTGAAAAATAGTGTTTAAAAATGACAGTAACATCTGACAGGGACAAATAAAAGGTCATCTTCTACAATATTTGACTCTTGCCAATTAAATGAACACTTTCAATATTCTGATATATTCTGATATATTCTGATCTTAATCGTAAACTAAGCAACGAGGACATCACCATTCAGTTCATTTTGTGATTAGTTAGAGCAATTATAGCCGATTTCCTTTTTTCCGAGTTCATAAAGGATTACCCCTTACGATGTCTGCCACATGTTACTGTAAGTTAACACCAGTTTTCAATCGGGTTGGGTCATGAATAAACAATCGATTTGTCCAATATCCATGGCTTCCCTAGTACACGAGCAGCTGTGTGCGTGTTTAACATTACACTCACAAGAATTTGGCGTGCCAAACACTACAACACTGTACGTGTGTTTAACATCTTTTTCGTAAATACGCTTCAAAAAAGACAACACGGACCTTGGAAATGAACTAGAATGAAATGTCACCGATATAAAATGGTCCGGAAATATACCATGTGAACAGAGAGTTCTTTGGGTAAGAAATAAATCTGTAAATATGATGCGACGTGCTTAACATACAACCAATGGTAATCCATGGAAGTGATTTCTTGCGGAAAAGACTTTTTGTTGGAACATAGGCCTATTTCTCGATACCTGTAGAGATTGCACCTGGACATTTCAACCAAATTTCTTTAAATGATTTAGAGTGATGATCTTTCAGCATTTTTTTTAAAACTGGAATCATGTAGATTTTAATAAAGCTACCCCAGTCACATTTGTAGAGATGAAGCTGCCTCGGTTGTTGCTTGATCATCTGTGGCTTTGTATATATGCAAGAATAGAGACAATACTTTGGTCTGATGTATACATGGAAGACATTTTACATTTTCTAATTAAGGTGTGGTTTGATTTTAGGAAAGAGTCCTGTGTCCTCTCCTGTTTTCTGTTACCATCTGAGTGAGGTTCCTTAACATTTTCGAATTCGGCATATAATTTTACATAATAGGTCACCATATGCCAATATATAGAGAAATCCACGAAAGGAATTTTTCGGAATTTAATTATTGAATAACACTTTGTACCTTTACCTACATTATGGTACTGAAAAAGGCACCCCAGTGGTGGACCCAGAGGAGGGTTCGGGATTATCAAACAGACCTCCTTCTGATTATTTCATTTTCATAGAGAAACCCATTTAAATTGTGAAATACTGGGAAACCCCCACCTATTTGCTTGTTCGAGCCCCTTTCTCAGAAGCTCCGCGGCAGACCCCCCCCCCCCCCCCCCCAAAAAAAAAAAAAAAAAAAAAAAAAAAAAAAAAATCAATCAGTAATTTTAACTGTCCGGTTCTTTCTTATCGCATGATGGGTATCTAGATAGATATATGTAAAGACTATTTACAAAAAATATGAAATGAATTTAAAACATGTAGATCTCTACCGTGGAAACGCACATGATGTAATTCAAGGAGCACAGCATTTTATTCGGCATAGATCTAGTCTAGTGTATTTTGTAAGTTGGCCATAGTTTATTTTTCAACTTGAAATGTTGCATTGGGCATACTTCAGGTGTTTTCGGGCTCTACATTTCACGACATGGGCGAAGTTTTTTCAATCTGATTAAAATCCGGTATTAATCCTTTCCCAAACAAGACCTGGTTTTGACATTCCTCAGAGAAAAGACTTGGGAAAACATTGAAACAAAAGAAGAAACTGCTGATAATCAGTTAAGCCTCCCCCCAAAGTTGGCCAAAAATGCTGATTTTTTTTCTTTTTTCACACTGAAAATTTAGGGAAAATAAAAATTAGCCCCCCCTTACTGAGGCTCACCCAATATAAAATTGCTTCTGGTGAAATCACAATTTTTACAAAGTCTTAAATCAAGTTGAAGTTGTGACGGATAACGTTTTGCATTCGAATATTTTCGGATCTTATCGTTTCTCAAGATCATGTTGCAAACACTTTCCAAACGGCAAAAGGTTGCACACAGTCTCGAGGGTCGCGATTGAACGTTTTGGATAAGGTTTCCAGTCTATGTTATTTTTGGCGGGAAAAGAATGCAGACGAAGCGGGTGGACGGAATATTTGGGCTTTGACAGCATAATACCGAATAGATACAATCTAGGCATTATGGTAATTTATTTATTATCGAAATGCAAACACAGAAAAAAAGACATAATATAAATTAAGATGCTGACAAATTTTAATGAATTTTCCCAAACACAAACTTGGCTATCTAATCCAAATTCAAAGCTTTTGCAGACGACAAAACCGATGACGCCGAAAACATACAAATACATTTCAATTTGAGGGAGAAAAGGAGAACATACTAAATAATTTTAGATCTAAGGAAGGGGTTAGCAAAAAACAAAGCCTAAGAATTGACTCGAGGGCGGATCTAGCGCTCACAAACCCTAACTCCCTCTGGAATCGCCACCGACTACACACGAAAGATGAAAAAAACTAATGCCAAAATAAGATCTTGATCTGGCCAGAAATGGCAAAGGACTAGAACTATTTGTCAGACATTTTGTCTGAAAGGTCTGTACAATCTGTTAGACCAAATAGAATTTTGTCAGTTTGACCCGAGTCATAGACTTTTGTAGTGCAGAAAATACTGGTCCTCATTTATCAAAAAAAAAAAAAAAAAAAAAAAAAAAAAAAAAAAAAATAGATCTAGAAAAAGAAATAGATCTAAATAAAAAGAAAAACCCAAAGTAGGTTTTCAAATTTAATTTAAAGACCATGACTTAAAACTTAAATTTATGGGTGTATTGCTGTTGAAAAGGTTAGGGTAAGGAGGGGCAAAACGCCCCCCTTAAGGAAAGAGCGCTGTAGCACAAAACAAACGAAGTATAATGTAAATGTTTCAACGTGAAATTAAACTTTGCCCTTTGTCCCAAATGTCTATACACAAAACAGCTTTGTCATTTGATTTAAAAAATGACTGTCGTTAAAACAATTTTTCTCAAAATTTGACCTTTTTGCCCCACCCTCGGGGCAAAACGCCCTTGAGGGTGGGGCATGAAGCCCACCACTGGGCTTTATGCCCCATATGAAAAATAAAAAAAATATTTTGAAAATATCTGGGGGAAAATAGGAATATAATTAGTTTGTAATTAATATACCAGGAAAAATATATTTTGGATAGGTTTTATCATATTTTCAACATTTTTTATCAAGCGTAAAGGCTAGATTTGGGCACAATTTACTTGTCTATAAAAGTGGTTACGTGTTACTGTCTTTTGTCTGCAGCATCTTCATATCAGTCAAATTAAAATATACTGATGTTATGTTCTTTATAAGGCCCCTTTAAAGTAGATTAAATGGTCTTATTGTCTCATTTTAACACAAAATCGACGTTTCATGTGCGTTTTGCCCCACATTGATCCATCTGGTGACATAAGAGTTTGATATATTCGCGAAAAGTCGGCCTTTTTTGCCAGTTTTTCTTTTGTAGACAACGAAATGTAAATAGATTTCGTCATATGTACCAACCTTAGTCATTCTTAGGGTTTAAAGGAAGATTTTAGTACTTCTGAATACCTACTTATCCATACAAGGGGCAAAACGCCCACTATTTAGCCCTTGGAAGGGGTAAAACGCCCAGTCTGGGCGTTTTGCCCCAAAGCAGCATAGGCGTTTTGCCCCAAAGGGGGTGGGTGATTTAATTTGGCCAGAGAAAAAAAAGTGTTGATATTTTTTTCTTTTTATCTTTTTGTGTAGGCGACCAATTGGACATATAAATATAAAATGCTTTTTGGTTGATTGAATACTCGGACTGAAATAAGATACACAAGAAAACCCATTACCCAAATATTAGATCAAACATATGCAAAATAAAGAATTATTCGCATAATGATAGTTGAATGACGTTTAGATGTAAAAAATTCATGGGCATCTTTCTAAAAGAATACTTCAAGTGTAAAATCAAGACAAATATCAATTGACATAATGAGTGACGAAATAATAGGGGTGGGCGTTTGACCCCACCTGGGCGTTTTGCCCCTCCTTACCCTATCTTTATAAATATTGGGGCACCTTGAAATATGATATTAAATTGACTTAAACCCTTTCCCAAACAAGACCTGTTTTAGATGTCCCTAGTACTAAAGGCTTTTGAAAACATTGAGACAGGGGAAAAAGGTGCTGATAATCAGCATTTTCTCCTTTCACCTCAATTTTTTTTTTGTAGAATATTGTACAGAAATCATATCTCTATCAACATCAGCATGGATGTCTTAGATCATTTGAATTTCAAGCACCCTAGAACTTTGTCAATTTTGAAAGGGTTAAATATTGTGCAAACATTGCTGGGTACCAGTAAACTTTGCCGTAGTACAAATTTGAGATGGGACAGTCCATTTATTGCGTCATTGTTGTAGCCGGAGAGCATTTAATAATCACGTCACATCCGGCAGCCATTTGCAGATTAAACATTCACTATTCATTCATTGTAAGCTGAACAAAAACAAAAATTCACAGATTATTTTACTTTGCAGTTGCATAAAACTTCAGCTGAAGGACACTTTGTTAGTTTGCTGAACATGTTATGGATGTTTTTGACACTTACACAAATATTTTCCCTTATTTTTATGTACCAGAAATGAGGAAACTTTCCAAACTGAGAAAGAAGGGTTGTATTCAATCCCTTTTGCCATTATCTAAATACCTGTTTAAGGGTTTGATAGCAGATCTTATCTACTCACCTTTTTTCTCAACATTTTTATTAGATTAACCCATTAGCAGACGACAAAATTCTATACTGGCTCAAATTCAAAGATGTTGCACGTGACAATTTTAAGTCAATGTAATTTCACAATTTTTTGTCTGGTCTTGGTAGAAAACATTAATTGTGGAAAATGAAGAAATTGCTTGTCACAAGCAATTTCTTCATTTCCCACAATGTTTTACAATGCCTTTATCTTTTAGGGCGTCAAAAAGCATTAAGTTCAAGCCTGCCACTGAGTCTGTGTATCTCTCAGTCTGTGATGTCTGGTTATGCTTCCGCTGCGAAAAAGTCCATTTAAGTTCAAGTATTGTTCTAGAACGTTATATGGCACTTCTAGGACTTGGGTTCTGGTTTTGGGTTCGAACACCGGCTGGGCCAATATCCTTTCTGACATTTGACAAAAGTATTTTTTTATCACCGAGGATTTGCAATGTGACTCAATCATTGATTCCAGGTATACTTCTCACAGCACTACCACAATATCCAATCTGATCCTGCTCTGAGTCACGTTACAAATCCATTGGTGACAGAAAAATTTACTGATAGCTCTGTCTAACAACAAAAAAATATTTGGTGTGACGGATTATTCAGTACTGTCAGATCGAATTTTGACAACGATTTTTGGCTCTTATTGCCTTGTCTGGAAAAAAGGAAGAAGTTAGTAGTAAATGTTGACTGATAGAGGGAGAGTACTAACATTTATCACTTCATTGGATCCTCAATTATCTGGGCCGCGGCCATGGCGCAGTTGGTAGCGCATCCGCCTCTCATTCGAGAGGTACTGGGTTCGATACGGTGGCCGGCCGCGGCAAATACCCTTACTGACAAAAATGTCACCCATCAATGGTTTGATATCGTGAACCTATGTGGGGGAGCAGCTGGAGGCTCGGTAAGGGTGTTGTGTAGTACTGGTATGAGAAACGACAGGAATCCATTGTTAGGTGCTCCAGCTGCCGCAATATGACCTTAGTAGTTGAAAACGGCGTAAAACCCCAATAAACCAAACCTCAATTATCTGCCCTTGAATAGACATCTGTTTAATCAAATTGAAGCCAGGTCGAGGGCTTGGTGCAAAACTATTGTAACTCCATTTTATAAAACTTTATAGGAGAGGGAAAAAACTTATTGACTTTCTCAAAGCTAAAGAGGAAAAATGTTTTTAAAATTCTTAATATTATTTTAAGCATACAGAATTGAAGCCTAAATTTTGAACACATGATGCATTCCTTCCTAAAGATTCAGAAAATGCAAGAAAGTGAATTTCTGAAAAATATGCAGTTACAATAGTTTTGCACTGAGCCCTCGAGGTACAGGTATTTGGTGATTCTTGTATCGTGTGGTGATATGGACATGTCTGCAGGTTAGGTAGCTCGGTCACAAGAGTGTAGGAACGGTATTCCTGAGGTCCTGGGTTCGAATCCTGGTCAAGCCAAAATATTTTTCACCACCTGTTACAAAATTACTGCTTGTGTCTGGAAATTAAAATCTGCCCCCTTCTTATGAAATAGGTAAAAAAGGTTAGCCTTTAACCAAACGGCAATATTTTTGACTGTGTCTCAATTTGAAAGGGGTTGCATTTCCATTTTTCCCAAAAATATTTTGGTAAGAAAACATTGTGGGAAATGAAGAAATTGCTTGTCACAAGCAATTTCTTCATTTTCCATAACATTTTCCCAAGCCTTTTCTTGTGATGGAGTCAAAAGGCGTCATTGTGCAGTAATAAGTTAAATCTGCCTCAGTTATAGCAAAAAAAAAAATTGTGCTAAAAATAGACAAGGCTTAGTGTTATGTTTTGATAAATATAAAATCTCGGAAGCACATCTGAATCTCAAGAGTCTTTATAACGACACCTACTAAATACAATTGTTTGTCCGACATTATGTCACAGTAAACTGGATAGAATCATTCCCTATTGCAGATATATATCAGAAGTTCCTTGATAATATCAAAAGATGGAGGCAGAAGGAGAAGATGACGAGAATGAGGATGATCAAAGGAACGAGGAATCGGAAGGTAATTCAGCGCTACATATAAGAGGGGATGATGGCTATTAAAAATGCAATACTTCATTTATTGTTCATTAAACCCTTTAGACAGACCCCATTGGAATAGTCTTTTTGAGATGAATCAAATGAGTACACACAACATAAGGTTTGGATTTGAAATAACAATTTTTGAAAGCCTTTACCCCATCTCATCTGTTGCTCTGTTAAATTCAAAATTTGCCAGCCACTCTTATTTATTCCACTCTCACAAAAGTCATAATGATACTTTTTGATGTCCCTCAATATCAAGGCTTCTGAAAACACTGAGGAAAAGGAAGGAATTGCTCTTTACGAGCAATTTCTTTATTTCCCATTATGTTTTGTACTCCGTAGGCACAAAAAATGTTAATTTTCTACAACTTGAAATTTTCATCTGCACATTTTTATGCCACCGTATCGAGAGATCGAGGGCATATTGTTTTACTCATGTCAGTCTGTTCGTCTGTCTGTCCGTCCGAAAACATAACATTTTGCCATTGCTCCAAGTGTTCGACATACAAAGCTGAAATTTGGTATGTAACTTCCTTTTAATGATATCTATCTGTTCCATGCAATATGACCTTCCTCAAGGTCATCTGGTAACCCTTATCAACCCTCAACACGAAAATTTAATTAGAAAAAATAGCCATTTCGGGGGCCTTCTTGTTTCACAAACACATCCTGTTCTTTTTTTAATTTGGACCATTCATAATGTTGCTATCTGTTAATGGGTTGACCATTTCCCAGTCGGCAACAATTTAAATGCTGCTGCACATGACAAAATGTTTGTTGATAAGAATATGATCTGTGTTCAATGTCGCACAGAAAATATTGAGGAAAAGGAGTAAATTAATGCTGATTATCAACGAAAATATTCTAATATAAAGGAAATCATTGATTATCAGTATTTTGCCCTTTTCCTTAATATTTTCCATCCTTTCAAAGTGAATTTTCTTTCAGAAAGTGATTAATAGGGTATGTCGTCTGTAGCATATTTGAATATTGACAGATCCAAATATTGTAGATTGGGAAAAGGTAAATGAGGAGTCTAAGAGAGCAAGTGAATATTACATCCCCCTGGGAAAAAGTTCATTTAATTTCAAGAACTGTTCTAGAACGTTATATAACATTAACCCTTTCCCAAACAAGACCTGGTTTTGACGTCCCTAAGAGAATGGGTTTTAGAAAACATCGAGGCAAAAGAAGAAACTGCTGATAAGCAGCAGTTTCTCCTTTTGCCTCAATATTTTCTGTACTTTTTTCTAACAAATCCTGTCTCAATCAGCATCCGTTTTGAAGTCTGCTGCGGCTTTTCAAATTGAACCACGCTAAAATTTTGTCGTTTTGGAAAGGGTTAAATGGCACTTCTAGAACTTGGGTTCTGGTTGTGTGTTCGAACACCGGCTGGGCCAATATCCTTTCTGACATTTGACAATTTAAGTAATTTGTCCGTCACCAATGGATTTGTACTTACGTGACTCCATCATGGTTTCCTGGTATTTTTCTGACAGTACTTCCACAATATCCAGTCTGAGCCTAGAGCTGCTCTGAGTCGTGCTGCAAATCCATTGATGACAGAAAAATTACTTTTGTCAAAAGTCAGAAAGGATTTTGGCCCAGCCAGTGTTCAAACTCACAACCAGAACCCAAGTTCTAGAAGTGCCATTCAATGTTCTAGAATGTTCTAGAGCAGTTCTTGAAATTAAATGAACTTTTCCCCAGGGGATTTCTCTACTTAACCCTTTTCCAGATGACAAATATTTAGGTGGTCTTTATTTGAAAGCTGCTGCAGATGCCAAAATGGACATTGAATTGGTGTACAATATTTTGTTTTGGTTTATCTTCAGTAACTTTTTTATCAGTTGATTTTTCAAAAACCCAACACGTCCATCTAATGTGTGACGTCTGTCCACATTCTCTGCTTCAAACCAAATTAAAATTGGTCAAGTATTAAAAAAGATATTGAAGATTATCGGAAATTCTGAGTCATGTGATTATACACCGTGGTTTGAGAAAGAGAAATAGACCATTTTTCCAGATCTTAGCTTCTTTTTGTAGGTGCTGTGGGCGGTGCTACTCTTCCAAAGATTGGTAGAACAGCAAATATAAATACCTCTCGTATAAGTGTGACAAGAACAGACATCCAGACAGCAAGGGAAAACAGTAACCAACAACAAGGGGCCAGGCCAAAGGTCCCAACAATAATACAGGCCATACTTGAACGACCAGTGGAATATCAAAATTCCCCAAATTCGTTCACAGTTGTATCCCGAGCAACTGAGACGCCCAATATACCAACGGTGTGCATCTCAACGACACCAAAGACTTCCAAGAAAGGAGGGTCTGAAATCGAGTCAATTACCAATGGAAATGTGCCTGAAGGTAGAGATGAAATTGCTACAAGAATTGTGCAAGAAACAGAGCGACCGGAAAACTACTGGCAACACTTGGCCATTAACAGACAAAGGGTTCATGAAAGACTATTTACATTTCAAAGTCTGTCTTTCCTGTCCCGTGCACACAATTCCTATGGTCATGTTCAATGTGTGAATGACCCATGCCCTCTTGATTCTAACAACATGGTTGATTTACGCTATGGACAGGTGGAAAACAGGGCCAGCCACAACTTGGACCATATTCTACCAGAGCCCAATCTAATAAGATTTGGTAAGCAAGATATTTGTTATGTTATTATACCCCCGCAAAACGAATGTTTTCGGGGGTATACTGGAATCAACCAGTCTGTCTGTCTGTATGTATGTCTGTATGTCTGTATGTGTACAAAATATTTCTCCATAGCATATCTTCTAAACCATTAGTGCTTGCAACTTCAAACATGCTACACTTATAGATCTCATTGTGGGGAAGTGTCATATACAATAATTGTTACTCTGCCACGCCCACTTTTTGAGTTATTGCCCTTTGTTGTTTGTACACTTGCATTTTTGTCTTGAACATATCTTCTAAATCATAAGTGCTAGCAACTTCAAACTTACCACACTTATAGATCTCATTGTTGGGAGTTGTCATGTGCAGGAACCGTTGCTCTGCCACACCCACTCTTTGAGTTATTGCCCTTTGTTGTTTGTATCCTTGCATTTTTGTCCGGATTATATCTTCTGAACCATAAATACGAGCAACTTCAAACTTGCTACACTTATAGATCTCATTGTTGGAAAGTGTCATGTACAAGAATTGTTACTCTTCCACGCCCACTTTTTGAGTTATTGCCCTTTGTTGTTTGTACCCTCACATTTTTGTCAGGAACATATCTTCTAAACCGTAAGTGCTAACAACTTTAAACTTGCTACACTTAAAGATCTTATTGTTGGAAAGTGTCATATACATGTACAAGAGTTGTTACTCTGCCACGCCCAGTTTTAGAGTAATTACCCTTTATTGTTTTACCCTTGCATTTTTGTGCAGAATACATCTTATAAATCATAAGTGCTAGCAACTTCAAACTTGCTACACTTATACATCTCTTTGTGGGAATGTGTCAAGTAAAAGAACTGTTACTCTGCCATGCCTACATTTTGAGTTATTGCCCTTTGTTGTTTTTACCTTTGCATTTTGTCTGGAACATATCTTCTAAACCATAAGTGCTAGCATCTTCAAACTTACTACACTTATAGAACTCTTTTATGGGGAAGTGTCATGTACAAGATCCATTACTAAGCCACATCCTCTTTCAGAGTTATTGCCCTTTGTTGTTTGTACCCGTGCATTTTTGTCTGAACCATATCTTCTAAACCATATCTGCTAGCAACTTCAAACTTGGTACACTATTGCCCTTTGTTGTAAAGAAAGGCTTGTGTGGGGGGTATCAAGTCACATTCTGTGACAGTTCTAGTTTCCTTTGGCATTACATAATGATAGACCCACATAAAATAAAATGGTATTACATTCAGTAGAATTATTCCAAGCCTATTAGATATAGTATCGCATAGTCACATTGACCCTTTTCCAAATTCTATGACAAGGAATTTCTTCATTTACCACAATGGTTCTTTACCCGGCCAGAAAGACCAAAAGATGTAAAATTACATTCACTTGAAATTGTCATCTGGAACATCTATGAGTTTGGTACCGCCTAAGGTTTTGCCATCTGCGAATGGAATAAGAGCCCTTCCCCCAGATTCTGACTCAAATACATTTCTGTTAACCCTTTCCCAAACAAGACCTGTTTTTGACGTCCCTAAAAGAAAAGGCTTGGGAAAACATTGAGACAAAAGAAGAAACTGCTGGTTATCAGCAGTTTCTTCTTTTGTCTCAACATTTTCTGTGCTTTAAGTATTATACACAACTGCTACCTTTATGTACAGAGTGTCCCAAGAAAAACAGAACCCATTTTTGAAAATAAATTGCTCATGTTTCAAGCAATATTTCTCCACCAAATTTAGATATGTAATAGAAACGACAGTTTTCTATTAGCACTTAAAATTTGATTGAAAAATATCAATAACTTTTGTAAATATTGGCATTCAAATGTACTCAAAAAAACATTTTAACACGATATTGATCTTTCCGTGTACAGCACGCGTATGCTGATTGAATAAATTGACGCTTCACAATTGGTTAATATTTTCAATACAATACAAAAGTGATCTTGAAACATTCTATTCACAAAAGTGCATTTTCATTTCATCTTTTCTGCTAATAAATAATCTGTTAACCCTTTCCCAAATGATAAATTTTAGGGTGGTGCAAATTAAAAGCTACTGCAAACGACAAAAGGCATGATGTCAAAGATAGAATTTGTGTAAAATGTAGCACAGAAAATATTGAGACAAAAGGAGAAACTGCTGGTTATCAGCAGTTTCTTCTTTTGTTTCAATGTTTTCCCAAGCCTTTTCTACAAGGGACGTCAAAACCAGGTCTTGTTTGAGAAAGGGTTAAAGTAGAGCTGTGATGTAACCAAGATGAATACAAACAAAATATCAAATTGTATAACAGATTCTCGTATACAAGTGCCTATAACCTAATTGGGCGAAAAATAACAGTTTTGTTTTAACAAATAAATAACGAGTGCTTTAAAATTAATTCAAACAATCACCTTTTAGACTCAATTTGCATGGGCAGCATGTGTAAAGATCAAATTTTGAGAAAACAGGTATGTACGAGGATGTGCAACAGTAAAGAATTCAACAGCTGGCCGCTAGTGTGCTTTTACAAACAAACAAGACGCAAATATCAATATCATAGGGGTGAGGCGGTATACCAA
Source organism: Fragum sueziense (assembly GCA_963680895.1). Taxonomy (NCBI): domain Eukaryota; kingdom Metazoa; phylum Mollusca; class Bivalvia; order Cardiida; family Cardiidae; genus Fragum; species Fragum sueziense. The sequence goes on from OY804602.1 coordinate 26,649,448, forward strand.
TATATCGGTAAATTGCAGTACGCTCGTCCCGGTACGGTATATCGATACCGGTAAACGGCATACCGGTATATCGCGGAACCGGTATTGGATTTTAACTACTGTAGACTGTGCTAACTTCTTCGATATAGACCACTAATATTGAAATGAAAAATCGATAAACCAGTCTGTAATACTGACTGTATCACTAACATACAGTATTTGCATTTCAACACGTAAATAGTCGAGACACAGTCCGGAATATCATTGGTGCGAGATCAAAACCTCGTAACTTCGGCTTTTTAAATCGCGAGTTACGACGTTTTGACTACCACCACATGATATCGCATTGCATTCAAAATGGCTGACGAAGTTTCACTCGTCCAAAATATGAAGGCGAAAAGTCCTATTTGGGCACATTTTAGGCTGAAAAAACAAAATGGCACCGTTAGTAAATGTGAGGCAGTTTGTATCCATTGCAAAGAAGGCGTAAAGACGTCAGGTGGAACATCGAATCTTATGACACACATGCGACGCGCATAGTCTATGCTTTTTAGAAAATAGTGAGGTGAAAGAAAAAAATACATCAACATTTTCTTCTTTTGCTTCAATCATTTCAATGTTTTCCTAAGCCCTTTGTATTATGAATGGCATTCTTTACGAAATGGTTAATTAAATTAAGCACAGAATATGTTGAGGCAAAACGAGAAATTCTTGCATTTTCTTCTTTTGTGTCAATGTTTCCCCAAGCCTTTTCCATTTGGGACGTCAAAATCATGTCTTGTGTTTGAAAGGGTGAAATAATAGGATTGATTTTAGTTTCTGAGCTTTTATTCTAGGTAACACTTAGTATAAGTTAGTAACAGTCTGATTTGGGTTATTCTTTCACCTGGAATGGAAAATTTAGGTACATTGAAATGACTGACACTAAGTTGCGTTTGTATAAATCAATACAATGAATACATATTCAATACGTATCCGAATACAGAAAATGCTGTATCACAATATATTGCAATACGGTTTTGGCAGGCAATACTCACCCCTACAATATCATGTTAAAGCGTTTTTTTAGTATCATTATCAAATTGCATATAACTTTTGAACCAATACATATTTTTAAGTGAAATTTGGAACTTAAATGCAATAATGATGTATCTTTAGTACTGCAAATTTAAAAATTAGTTTTTTTGTTTACACTACATTTGACTTTGAAATAGGGTTCCGTTTTTTTTGGGACACCCTGTATATCCATTTTGTCATCTGCAACAGCTTTTGAATTTGACCACCCTAAAATTTTGGCGTTTGGGAAAGGGTTAATCTGTTATAGGTGGAACAAGACCAGCCAGAAGAGCTGTCCAGAGATGGAGAGGTAGACCTGGGAGAGTCCATGAGAATTCAGAAGTCTGTGTTTTCAAGCATGAGAGGTGTCAAGGTATGAGTCTACCAAAAATGATTTTCTGCATGCCATCACAATACTTTTTCAAACCACCTGTCCTTTTAGCAAGCAAGGACTTTTTCTGGGGAGGTAATGTCACAGCTCTAGTGTTGGAGTCCATATAGGGTCGGTTATGTAGACAAATACTTTAAGGGGGAATGCTCCAGTTTCCTAAAAAAATTCCCAATAATAGAATTTATTACATGTTGAAATTTACATGTAATTACTAATTGATAAATAAAATAAAAATGGATGGTCATCGATCTTATTTGAATTTTATAGGCATTCATATCACATACCCCTACAGCGAAAAAATGCAAAATTTCTTGCACCTATCCAAGGTCACTAAAATGCTAAAAAAAATGCAGTATAATCATCGTTTAGTTCCGAAAACAGATTTAAAGTAACGTCTTACATTCAATAAGAACAGAAAACCCAAAATATGAGCTATTATAAATGCGTTAATGTATAAAACAGCATGCTCATGTGTTCAGTTACATCAATGAAGCTGAAGTATTTTATGTCAAAATTCGCATATTTTTGGAAATATTTCAAGTTCTACTTAATAGAATTTGATAAAACTCCCTCATTGTATTAAGCAACATGTCCTGGTAATAATTAAAAAAGAAAATGTACAGGTCATCGCACTCATTGGTGAATAACAGCAATTTTTAGCTCCACTGGCCAAAGGCCAGCGAGCCATTGTCATAGCGTTGTGTCCGACGTGTGTCCGTCCGTCCGTCCGTCCATCCGTTAACTTTTTCTTTAAACATCTTCTCTTATACCGGCAGGCCAATTTTGACCAAACTTGGCAGGATTGTTCCTTGAGTGACCCTTTTCAAAACTTGTTCGCAAATTTTTAATTCGTCAAAAATGTGGGCGTGGCAGGGCAGGGCTTAACCCATTACCACACAGTAACTCCTTTTGACTCCCCTAAAGAAAAAGGCATTGGAAAGCATTGTGGAAAATGAAGAAATTAATTGTCACAAGCAATTTCTTCATTTTTATGCCCCCGATAGGGAGGCATCATAAATTTGACTTGTCCGTCCGTCCGTCCGTCTGTCCGTCCGTCCGTCCGTCCGTCTGTCTGTCCGTCATTCCGTCCAAAAACTTTAACATTGGCCATAACTTCCTTATTACTTAACATATTCGCTTCATACTTTACCACAACATTCCTTGGTACATTACCTTTCTGTAGGCACATACTTTGGTGACCTTGACCCCTGGATGACCTTGACCTTGAACATAGATTGGCCATAATTTAAAATCAAAGCGGTGTCGGGGGCATTGTCATCTTACAGTGACAGCTCTTGTTCACAATACTTTCTATACAAAAATACCAAAAAATGTTAATTTCATTCACTTGAAATTGTCGTCTGCACCATCTTTGAATTTGGACTAGTCTAAAATTCTGCCGTTTGGTAATGGGTTATCAGACTTAGAGAAATCATAAGAAAATTCTTTAAAAATCAACCATTGGGCCAATTTGAACCAAACCTGGCAGGAATGTGCCTTGAGTCATTCTTTTTAGAATTTGTTCACAAATTTTTACATTTGTCAAAAAATGTGGCCGTGGCAGGGAGAAAGGGGCTTATCAGACTTAGAGAAGTCATAAGAAAATTCTTTAAAAATCAACCATTAGGCCAATTTGAACCAGACTTTGCAAGAATGTTCTTTTAGTCTCTCTTCAAAATTTATTCACAAATTTTTACATTTGTCAAAAAATGTGGGTGTGGCAGGGATGAAGGGGCTTATCGGACTTAAAGTAATCATAAAAAAATCTTAAAAAATCAACCAGTGTGCCCAATAATTAATGAACCAGACTTTGCAGGAATGATCCTTGAGTCTCTCTATTCAAAATTTGTTCACAAATTCTTACATATGTCAAAACATGTGGACATGGCAGGGAGAATGGGGCTTATCAGACTAAGAGAAATCATAAGAAAATTCTTTAGAAATAAACCATTTGGCCAATTTTATTTAAAATTGGCAGGAAACTTCCGTGAGTGACTCTTCTCAAAATGTGTTCACAAATTTTTACATTTGTCAAAATATGTGGGCATGGCAGAGAGGAAGGGGTTTACTTAGAGAAATCATAAGAAAATTCTTTAAAAAGCAATCTTCGGGCCAATTTGAACCAAACCTGTCTGAAAAGTTCCTTGATTGACATGTCTCAAAATTGTATCTTGATTTTTTTTTATTTTTTTTTTTAAAGTATATTGATGTGGCAGGGTTGGGCAAATTTGGAGCTTACTGTCACGGAGATACTTAGTTTTCTTCTAAACTGTTTGGCCTAAGAACCTTGAAATTATGTGTAAGATCTTGTGTCATGGATGGCTTCCAGAATACAAGAAATCATTACTATACATGGAAACTAAGCCCTACCAGGGGTCTTGCTACCAATTTTTGTTTGGGGCCAGGGGCCAGTGACATTGGGAAAAATAGCGACGTTTTTACCTAAATTAGCGATATCAAAGGAAAATTAATTTTGTATAATCAATCAGATTATCTGGTTTGGTTGCTATCTGTGAGGTCTACAAAGACTTTTACTGTTTATTTCATCGAAATTAGTTGAGAAATAAGGAAGTTATTGATGTTTGAAGTTTGCCGATTACCTCCCCTATTCTGTCACTTGGTTTCATGTTTAAAGTTGATGCGCACAAATGCGCTAATAGATACTCAAATGCGCTCATATCCACACTAAAGCAGGCTATTTGGACTCTTAATTCCACATGTCAAAACAGGATAGAAGTTAAAAATGAAAGGTAGATTCAAAATTTTGTCATGAAAGTGAACAATGGTGGTTTCTCCCCTGATTCCATCCTTTGATATCGCTACCTAAATTGGGAAAATCTTAAACAAGTTTGTATTCATACTGTCACTCAGTTTCAGCTGCAAATTAGACTATAGTGATGTAAAATGCATTTGTACATACTCTCGTTTAAGAATCTACCCTAAAACTGCCTTCAAAATGTTTGTAAATGAAGATGAGGTCTTAACATGGGGCATTCTGGGTCCTCATTGGGAAATTTCACCAGAGAATTGGGAAAAAAAGATACTTTTTGCCATTGGGAATGGGGCCCAATAACGGCCCCAAATTTTGGCAAACGAGACCCCTGCCTACATTGTGGGTTCTACATTTTACAAGGCAATTTTGATGCATTTACTTTTGGAATCATACAAGCTGCAGATAAGGGGAGATAATTGCTTTTCAAAAAGCAACATTTTGTATCAATATTCATCAAACCCTATATTGTTGTTGATCATTTCAATCATCTGCTTGAAAAGATTAATACATTCTACATTATGGTTTGGATATATATAAATAATAAATTTTGAAAGCTTTGCCTATTTCTCTTATCTATTTCTCTTATCTGTTGCTCTGGCTGGCCCCATGTTTATCTTATGTAAACAAATAAGAAAGGATTAGCCTAGCTAATCAGATGGTAATCTTTCCGCTATATTCTTTCAAACCTAATGTGATAAATGACCAATCTCTAATAGATCAGTAAGCTTTGAAAATAGCCCCTATGTTGTATATTGCAAAATCACTTTACTAAAAATAAACCAATGGGCCAATTCAAACCAAACTTGTCAGAAATTTCCCTTAGGTGACCCTTTTCAAGATTTGGCTGTGTAAGGCTTACAAGAAGTCATTATAAACATATCTTTTGTAGAGTAATTCATGTTGTATAGTTGTGTAATCACGAATAAAATGTTTGTAAAGATGTGTATTATACTGATGTAAAATGGTTTATTAAAAAAAAAAATTATAAAAAAAAAAAAAAGAAATCATGGGATAATTCTTCCACTTTAACCAGTGGAGCGATTCAGACCCTCCTGGGCCTCTTGTTATCAGCTACACATGAATAAAATGACGCAAAACAGTGGTAACTGCATATACACTAATATAACGACTGTCTTGCTATAAATAATCGATTTCCATCTTGAGGAAATCAGTTTGATAAATATGATAAATATGCTTTTACCGTCGGAAATGGTAAATTGTAATGACGTGTTATATTATTATAAATATGGTAGCGAAGCATACATGGTACGAAACATTTAATTTTCTACAGTAATGACCGAGTGTTCCGAAAAACTGGAGCATTCCCCCTTAACATGGCCTATAATTTAGGAATTACATGCACATGCACATGCTCTTTATCGCTGTATATTGAATGCACGTGTGTCGTCATTGTTTTCTCCACATATTTAGGGAGCCTTGTTTTGATAATGTCGATTTGTGACTATTTCTAGTAATAATCTTCATGTATACAATGTTGATTTCCCATAAACCCATCGTCTTTGCCTCCGAAAGTGTGTTCTGTGGGTACAGACTAAAACATAAGTTAAAGGACCTTTTTTCCCCTGATTACAGCTAATATGCAATGGGTAGGCCCAAATTGTGGCAGGGAATAATCAATACTCCACAGCAATTATTGTACACTGTCGTGCAGAGTGGATACTTTTCTTTAAAAGCATTGTGACATAGTATTCAGCATGTGCTCCTCGTACCAATATACGAAGGAAAGTCTCGAAGATATATTTAGAAAAGCGTTGAAGTGTGTAGTCAGATATGCCACGTCCAGGTGAGAAATTACTATGCCACCTGCCAACACTATGCATTTTGGACCATGTACTTTGACCTCGAGACCTTGACTTTGAAGTTTGATGTCTTTGTTGTTACAAGTTCCATAATATCTAATTGGTAAACAATGTCTGAATACCCTTTCACAAACAACACAATTCAGAGACTGGTCTATTTCGATAGCTGCTGCAGAAGACAAAATCAATGTAAAAAAGTTAGAGAACTGTGCATGTCATAGCATGTAAATGTTGAAACAATATCAAGTAAATGGAATGTTAGATTTTTTTGCCTTTTTGGGAAGAAAACATGGGAAATGAAGAAATTGCTTGTCACAAGCAATTTCTACATTTCCCACAATGTTTTCCAAAGCATTTATGTTGTGGGCTGTCAAAAAGTGTCCTTATGTGGGAATGGGTTAACATCCGTTTTGTCGTCTGTAGCAACTTTTGAATGGAAAAACCCTAAAATTTTGTCGTTTGAAAATGGGTTCATGAATTTTTAATGGCTTTTTCAGCGGCGCCACCATCCGCAGAAGGAAATCGCAGAGAAACTGAGCCTCATCATGACGACAGGGAACCTCCTCATAGGACAGAGGGGGAAGACATGTCACCAGATAGCAAGTAGAAAGGTGGGTAAATGACTGGATGGGGTAGCCCCTTCATAAACAAGTTACAATAAAGAGCAATTTCTTCATTTCCCACAATGTTTTTACCCCACCAAAAGTCGCTATGATTTTTTAATTCATCACATTGAAAATGCTGTTACCAATTTCTTTCAATTTGGACAAGCTTAAAATTTTGTCGTTTGGGAAAGGATTAAATTAAAGCCCCAAAAGGTAAAAGCTTTAGAAAACATTGAGACAAAAGATGAAGAACCTCCTCAGAGGACAGAGGGTGAAGACACATCACCAAACATCAAGCAGAAAGGTGCTGGGTAAATGACTGGATGGGTTAGCCCTTTGCCAAACAAGATCTGGCTTTGTAGATATAAATAAAAATGGCTTGGAAAACATTGAGGCAAAAGATGAAGAATCCCCTCTTGGAATAGAGGGTGAAGACACATCACGAGACAGTGAGTAGGAAGGTGCTGGGTAAATGACTGGATGTAAACTCTGCCAAACAAGATTTGGCTTTGTAGATCTAAATAAAAAAGCTTTAGAAAACATTGAGGCAAAAGATGAAGAACCTCCTCATAGGACAGAGGGTGAAGACACATCACCAGATAGCAAGTAGAAAGGTGCTGGGTAAATGACTGGATGGGTTAACTCTGCCAAACAATGACACTTTTTAACCCATTAACACACATTGTCACCTTTTGAGGCCCTACAAGATACAGGCTTTGGAAAACATTGTGGAAAATGAAGAAATTGCCCTTGACAAGCAAAAAGTCTTCTTTAGATTGGGACAAGCTTAAAATTTTGTCATTTTGGAGAGGATTAAACTAAAGCCCCAAAGGAAAACATTGAGACAAAAGATGAAGAATCTCCTCAGAGAACAGAGGGGGATGATGAAATCACCAGAGGGCAAGTAGACAGCTGGATAAATGACTGGATGGGTTAGCCCATTGCCAAACAAGACCTGGTTTTATGGATCTAAATAAAAAAAGTCTTGGAAAACATTGAGGCAAAAGATGAAAATGCCCCTCATAGAACAGAGGGGGAAGACATGTCACCAGACAGCAAGTAGAATGATAGGTAAATGACTGGATGGACTAGTGGTGGATCTAGAGGGGGTTCAGGGAGTTCAAACAAAATCCTCTCCTGTCATAGGGCCGCGGCCTTAGCGCAGTTGGTAGCGCATTTGACCCTAATTCGAGAGGTCCCGGGTTCGATACCCGGCCGCGGCTAATACCCTTTCTTACAAAACTGTCATCCACCAATGGGTTTGAAATCGTTAACCTAAGTGGGCGAGCAGCTGGAGGCTCGGTAAGGGTGTTGTGGTAGTACTGGTTTGAGAAACAACAGGAATCCATGGGTAGGTGCTCCAGCCGCCGCGATATGACCCTGGTAGTTGAAAACGGTGTAAAACCCCAATAAACTCAAACTCTCCTGTCATAGATCCTGGATATCTGTAAGGGGTGTTGGAATACACAGTTAGGGGGTGTTTTCCTAGAACAACACAATTTTGTCTGAATTTCTGCATGTAAATGAAAGAATCATGCTGCAGAGGGGGTTTGTTTGAAGCCCCTGACCCCAGACCCCCCCCCCTACCCACCCCGGTACATCTGCCCTCTGTATGCTGATAATTTCATTTTCATGTCGAAATTCAATCAAAACTGTTTAACCCATTACCACACAATGACTCTTTTTGATTCCCGACAAGAAAATGGCTTTGAAAAACATTGTGGAAAATGAAGAAATTGCTTGTAACAAGCAATTTCTTCATTTCCCACATTTTTTTTCTAGCCTGCAAGATCAAAGAATGCGAAATTTAATTCAATTCATAGTGTCGTCTGCAGCATCTTCGCCTTTAGACAAGTCAAAATTTTGCCGTTTGGTAATGAGTTAATACCAGTACTAGGAAAACGAACCCTCCTTTTCTTATGTTCAACCCACCCCCACCGAAATCCTGGATCTGCCACTGGTTACTAAAGATAAAATTTGTGGGGAAAATAGCACAGAAAATATTGAGACAACAGGACAAAATGCTGATTATCAGCATTTCTTTTGTCTCGACGTTTTACTAAGCATTTTGATTAGGGACATTCCCCCCCCCACCCCCCACCCCAAGAAAATGGCTATTGAAAACATTGTGGAGAACGAAAAAATTGCTTGTGACAAGCAATTCCTTCATTTCCCACAATATTTTCTACACATAAAGACCAAAAAATATAAAATCTGCAACATATTTGAATTTGGATAAACCAAAAATTTGCTTGTTTGACTAGATCTATTATTGAATAATCATGGAAATTATTCCATACATTTTCTGTTTTCAGTTTGGTGACTCCTTTCAATAAGTGGATGACACCAACATAACACACTTAAACTTTTCCTATTTCCCAAACTTCAACGTTTTTGACTTCTCCACTTTGACAGATGCTGCCTGCAGATGATAAAACAAGAATGACATTTATGTTTGTTGCAATAGTGTAGTATAATGACTTTTTTCATTTATATCTTTTGATATTTGTAATATAGCCTTTTTAGTTAAAGTAAGGCCTGCGTAATGCATTACCTTTATAATCGTTTTATTTTGACATACACTGTGACATTCAGAAGTCTGTGCATACACCAAACATTTCCGATAATGTCCGATAAACGATAGTAGTTCCCCGCTTTTTAAAGTACCGTTAGATGCAATATCACCTGTTTCCATATTGAGCGTGATCAGATTTCCAGGGAATATTCTAAACAATTTTTGTGAAAATGTTTCTAAATTATATGAAGAGTAGGCAAAACCCCAACAAAAATAAAAAATTCAAATGCCGAGAGCAATGAAAATTGTCTCCCTTTAAAATCGTCTATTCGCAATATACATATTTTGTTCCATAACTGGTCTTATAGCCCATTACGCAGGCTTTACCTTAAAGCAATGCAATATGTAGACATACGTCGAATATCCGCATTTTCTGTAAAAAAAAATCAAAAGGATATTTTTTTGTGTTATTATAAATAAAAAAAAAATTTGCCCCATTGTTTTGGACTTTCTGAAGAGGAAATTATGAAAAAAAATCATGTCAATACATTTCTCTTGAAACAAAGATTAACGGTAAGGATCTGTAATTATGACGTTGTAATGTCACAGTCAAAAATACAACGTCATTCCAGCGCTCTGTATAAAAAATGTGGAAGTGTGTATAACTTGTTGTCATACGAGGGGTGATCCAAAAGTTTGTACACTGGGTTAATAAAATTTTATGAGGGTTGACTATCAAAACAAAAGTTATGCAGTCATTAAATGTGATTTCTGTACAACAAATGTGGAAATTTTAAATGATGTTCATAAAACAGTTATTGCCCAGTGACAAATTGTAGTCAAAGACCGTGAGCAAGGCGGGGGAGCAAGAACGTCAAATGCGACGTCAACTTCACATGATCAGGAACTCTTCTCTCAGATGCCCCTATTTTCTCTCATTCAATTCTATGCCTGAGGTATAAAATTAATGTGCTTAAAGTGTAATCATACAGTTTTAGAATCAAAATGTTGAGCAATTATCTAATTGCAATTTTAAGATCGATCTACCACCAAAGCGGTGCATATCCCAGTTCTGACATTGTTAATCAGGTTGTGAACGTTTACAGAACTATCTATGCTTTCATTATCCACCATTAAAGTCCAAAATTTTGCTGTCACATAAACGGAACTTCTTTACAGCACTATATTCTTGTTTTCTTCATCCTTTTAAATGCTTGCGTTGGTGTATGACCAAGATCATGGCAGAATTTTATGACTGACAGGTATATTCTAATTTTGGTGTCTACGTCATGTCGCTATTCCATTGATTTGTTCTATCCTATGAAAAATGTAGTGTCTTCATAACAACTTTAACAACAACGTATACAACTTTGCCTCACGACATCATACTATGGCAAAAATAATTTGCACCAAAAAAATCCCACAAGAAAATTCGAACGTTTTAATGTTTTTGTATAAAATTTTGATGCTCCCCCGCCTAAGCATACATATGTTACTATGGTAACACAGTTTGCGGCCGCTAGAACTCTTTTTGTAAATATTTTATACTTTTATGTAGCCCGTAGATAATGAACTACAGTGGTAACCAAATAATAATATGATCAAGCTTAGTAATACATATGAAAATGGTCAATTGTACAAACATTTGGATCACCCCTCGTACAACTAATACAAAATTGTAGGGAATATTATTTATTGTTTTGTAATTGGATGATTTGTACAGGATTGTATTTCTATTTTCAGTTTAACCTTTTTGCAAGAATATGTCTATTAGAATATAAACTAAAATCAAACTGAAAATTGACATGATTTTGTGTATGTTGCATTACCCATAAGGCATGTTTCCATGGTGATATCTTTCAATTTGAACGGTGAAACTTCTTATGAATTTACTTCGTATAACTGTGTACATATTTTTAGCTCACCTGAGCACGAAGTGCTCATGGTGAGCTATTGTGGTCACTCACCGTCCGTCTGCCTGTTCGTCCATTCACAATTTCTTAAAAAATCTTCTTCTCCTGAACCACTGGTCCAATCTTGACCAAACTTAGTAGAATTGTTCCTTTGGTGACCCTTTTCAAAACTTGTTGACAAATTTTTGATTCGTCAAAAATTGTGGGCGTGGCAGGGTGGGGCTTATCGGACTTGGAAATCATAAGAAAATTCTTTAAAAATCAACCATTAGGCCAATTTAAGCCAAATCAGGCAAGAATGTTCCTTGAGTGACCCTTTTCAACATTTGTCATTAAACTTTTAGATTCGTCAAAGAATGTGGGCATGGTAGGGTGGGGCTTATCCGATTTAGAGAAATCGTCAGATAATTCTTCAAAGATCTTCTTCTATTTAACCATTTTGCCAATCCTGACCAAACTTGACAGTAATGTTCCTTTGGTGACCCTTTTCAAAACTTGTCCGCGAATTTTTGTTTTGTATAAAAATGTGGGTGTGGCAGGGCGGGGCTTATCAGACTTAGAAATCATAAGAAAACTCCTTAAAAATCAACCATTTGGCCAATTTGAACCAAACAGGTTTCTATATTCGTAAAAATGTGGGCGTGGCAGGGCAGAGCTTAATGGACTTAGAGAAACCTTTTGAACTAGGCCCATGAAACTTAACACAGTTGTTGTCTTTGACCCAAGAAAGTGTCCTATTAGTTTTGGGGTGACATGTTTAAAATCAATTTCTGTACTCAACTGGAGAATATTTTTGCATACAGCTTTTTCCCAATGACCAGGACCTATCATGGAGAGGTATAAGAATATGAAGATAAATGTCAGATTTAAAACAAAAAAGTCAGGTGAGCGATATAGGGCCATTCTGGCCCTCTTGTTTTAAGTTCTGATCAATACGTGATGTAGAATGACTTTCTTACTGCGACAAGCCAACAACTTTCAGATAGATTTTCAAGAGAATTTTGTAAAGTTCTATTCATTCTAACTTTTTACAATTTTTGCAATATTATTGTTTACACAATATGTAAGAAGTAGTTTTATAGTAGTATATTCAATAAGCACTTGTTTGATGTATGAATTTTTAAATTTCTTCGAAATGTCGTTTTATTCAATTTTAACTATCTGTTTCTCTGTGCGTGAATGCCCAATTTTCATATTGGTGTGATAAATCTTAAATGTCATGAAATTTTAAAATAGCGGGGAAATTACCTTATTGTTTCAGAAATTTGTCTCTTTGTATGTATATTTCAAAAATAAAGTGCTTCATCCAGTAGATTTTTATACCCGCTAGTATGTGAAAACCTTAAATTTTTATAAACATTGACTGACTACTGCATGAAAATTAATTGTTTAGAACCAATTTATTTGATTAAAAAGTAGTCTCTCATGTCATTTTGTTTTTGCTTTATTTTTTGTATAGCTTAGTAGAGGACTAGCTAGCCTTAGTCTCTTGATTACATTCGAAAGTGATGAAACTACAACTTGTATCGATATATTGATATCATCTTGTCCGTTAACACAAATTTTCATTTTATAGATCGCCCAGGACTAAAGTCTTAGAAGGGCTATTGTCATACCCTTAATTGGGTGGCATCTGCGAAAACTTTTAGCTGGACCATAACTTATGCCTTACTAGAGATACAGTCTTGATATTTCACGCATGGATACCTCTAACCAAGACATTTTTATTTGGGACCATGACCTTTGCCCTCGTGACCTTTAACATTTGAAAAAATTTATACACCAATTACAGATACAGCCTTGATATTTCACACATGGATACATATAACCAAGACCTTTCAATTGGCACCATGACCTCGTTACCTGACCTGTGAGTTTGGCCTACTTTTGAAAACCTTTAAATTGGACTATATCTTGGGCCCCATTACAAACCTTTCACGTATAAATTCCCCCGACCGATACCTTTTATTTGTGACCATGACTTTGGACCTTGTGACCTTTACTTTGGAGTTTAACTACTTTAAAAAAAACTTTAACATGACCATTATTTTATGCCCTTTTTATACATACAGCCTTGAAAATTCACACATAGATACCTCCCACTATGACCTTACAATTGTAAACATGACAATAGACATTGTGACCTTAACATTATAAGCTGCAGTAACGAGGTTTTTGTTGAAAAGCGGCGATTTGATGGTTTAACCAATGACCTCTGCTTTGGAGCGTACATTTTCCTGAATGGTAAAAGGTTCCAGCGGAGAATCCAGGGTTTCTATAAGGGGGGTTCGAATATATTAATAGGGAGAGGATCGTTTTCTTATTATTACACAATTTTGACTGATTTTTAGCGTGAAATGAAATAATCAGGCTTCAGAGGGGGTTCGTTTGAACCCCCGACCCCCTCTGGATCCGACACTGGGTTCTAAAACATTCTGTTGTAAAGGCAGCTAATACGACCAAATGGATGTTGATATAAAAGAGGGTTTTTATTCAAATAAAGACAGAAAATTAGACTAAATGAGAAATGCTGTTATCAGTCCCCATTAGTGGAGACGCCAAAACTGGATCTTGTTTGAGAAAGGGTTACCGTATTTGAGACCTAGCGTGACGGATTCGGATCAGACTCGGATATCATCATTTTCTTTTTGCCTCAATGTTTCCCAACATTTTAAGTGCGTCAAATCAGTCATATCGTATGGATAATTATACCCCGGCAGACGAAGTTTAGAGGGGATATACCGGAACCAGCCTGTCGGTCCAGTGATTGGTTGGTTGGTTTGTTGGTTGGTCTGTCAGCGAAACTTTGTCCGAACATCTCTTCCTAAACTTATGGGCCGATTTATAAGAGAATTGATAAAAATCACAAAATTGTTGATGATTTTCTAAAACAGCTGTTGCACGCGATTCCATGCAGTGCTTTTCTAAACTATTTAATTCTAGACCGCTATTGGTCAGGGACTTCAAGATCAGGTTTTGTATGGGAAAGTTCGAGTCTTAACCATTTCTCAGACATTATGATAAAAGTTAATGATAACAACAAATGTCGTTTTATTGCCAATAAACGCTCCGAATGTTCCAATATGATTCAAGCTGCTAAAGACAAAATTTAATGTATTGTTGATAAAAACGGAATTTATGTTAATGTATTACATCCATCATTTTCTATCAAACACGTCGTGTAACTTTGGGCGTCATCCTTGGCAACGGATGACGCCTGGAAATTCACGAGGATTTCCGGATTTTAAATTCCGTCCTCACACAGTTTCCAAACTTTCGTCAATTTCCGTTGCTACGGATGACGCCCGAAGAAGCACGAAGTGTTTGGTATCTAATGATGGATGGAATGCATTAAAGCGCTGAAAATATCAAAACAGGTGGACAAGATGCTGATCAGCAATTTCGTTCTTTGTATTTAGTCCCCATTTTCCACACCTTTTCAACTAGAAAAGCTAAAAGCAGGTCTTGGTAAGAAAAATTCAAGCTGAACCAAAACAAAATAAAGTTTTAAGGGTTCACAATAAATGAAAGTTCAAAGCAAATGAGATCTAACACAGCTCTTATCTCAATTGAAAACAAATGATAGACGTCAGTTAAACTTAATGAAAACAACAGATGAACTAATTCCTGGCGATAATATTTTACTTTCTTAACCCTTTCCCAAACAAAACCTGTTTTTTTACATTTCTACTAGTAAAGGCTTCGAAAACATTGAGACAAAAGAAGAAAATGCTGATGATTAGCATTTTCTCCTTTTGTCTCAATATTTTCCGAACTATATTGTACATGAATCATTATCTGTATCGGCCTCAATTCTGTTGTAAGCAACCACTTTCTTATTAGACCATTCTGAAATCTTGCCGTTCGGGAAAGGGTTAAAAGTGCAAGTCTCGAAACGCCGTTCAAAACGATTTTCGAGACTACCTATTTTTAAAAAGATAGGTTTTCCAGACATAATTTCATGTAAATAAAATGGAATTTGAGTACATTAAAGCAAAGATGATATTGAGGCAAAAGGAGACGAGGCTATCAGCGTTTGTCTTATTTTCTTCAACCCTTTGATATTTGGAACAAGAATAAACACGGTGTATAATCACGTGACTTATAATTTCCAATAATCTTCAATAGCTTTGTCAATACTTAACCAATTTGAATTCGGTTTGAAGCAGAGAAGGTAGAAAAATGTCAGGAATAATATGGTTGTGGTAGATTTTTAAAAAATCAACTGATGAAAAAGTTATTGAAGATAAACCAGAATTTTGGTTTATCTTCAATAACTTTTTTATCAGTTAATTTAAAAAAAAAAAAACAATCACGTCCATCTAATGCGTGACGTCTGTCCACATTCTCTGCTTCAAACCGAATTCAAATCGGTCCAGTAATTACAAAATTATTGAAGATTTTCTGAAAATATTGTATCACGTGATTATCCACCGTGATAAAAGGTCTTCATTAGGACAGTGTTAACTAACTCATGTAACTGTCCAGATCAAATTTATAACAGATAAAGGTTTGCGATAAATAAAAGAAGTAGATGCAATTCAATTAGATCTAAATCACTTCTTATCTCAACTGAAAACAATAAATATACGTCTGTTAAAAACTAATGAAAACAACATTATTACGAATGAAATATTTCTTTTTTGCCTTTCAAAAGTATTACGCCCCCCCCCCCCCCCCCCACACACACACATACACTCCCGTTAGCCCCCCCCCCCCATTTTTTTTTAGATATTCCGATTAAGATGATCCAGACATAAAGATCCCAAATGTTTATAAAATTTAACTTTGATATAAACTTAGGAAATGGTAATCACATGAATTTGCTATGATATATTTTCCTAACCTTCGTCAACGTTTTTCACATTGTTTAAGAATGCATTTTATCAGTTCTCATTCAAATACAATATTGAGCCAGGATCCGGAAAAAGTCCCTCCTAGCATTTGAGACAGGCATGCTTCACGACATGCCTCTGCCAAAGTGCAGTCTGGCCGGGATCAATACTGCTGTCTTAACCCTTTCCCAAACGATTTTTTAGAGTGATCCACTTCAAAAACTGCCACAAATGACAAAGTGGATGTTATTTAAGATAGGATTTGTGTAAAATATGCCACAGACAGAAAATATTGAGACAAAAGGAGAAACTGCTGGTTATCTTCTTTTGTTTCAATGTTTTCCCTAAGCCTTTTCTATTAGGGACGTCAAAACCAAGTCTTGTTTGGGAAAGGGTTAAGGTGGCTACAGGTCATAAAGAACCTTCTGGAGACCAAAATGGTTCATGATCAGACTGCGTGTATACGCAGGCTGATTTTGAACCATGTTAGGCTCAAAAGCCTTAAAGGACCTTTTACCAGATCATGGCTCAAATGTACTTTATTCCCTATATTGGGTGGTCCACCAAAATATCCACCACCCTCTCCAAATAAGTTTAATACAGAGTTCCATCTCAATTCATTTTCAAATCTATGAACATTCGTGAAGTATTTGTAAAAATATATAACGACATGCGACGCTAAGCGTCTCTAAAACAACAACAACAACAACAACAACAACAACACTGTTACAACACCTAATGAGGGAACAGGAAAGGATATTGGCTATAGGTCTCGATAAATGACCTGGCAGAGCATCCCTAGCTAATAGCTAGATGTGCTCTGCCAGGACATTTATTGTGACCTATAACAGTGTATTCCTTATTAGGAACACCAAAACTAGGAAATATTTTGAGAAAAAGTTTACTTTAGATGTTCATCATTTTGCTGAGATTAACGATATCATCAATATACCAACATATATTTTTGAGACTAGGGGCCTGTTTCTTCAAAACATTTAAGACGAATTTTTGACTTACCAAGGTCTTAAAAATTGCTTTAAAAACAATAGGACAACCTAGGTCTTCATAGATTAGAGATACGAGTTTCTTGCCCTAAATTTATCGTAAGCCATCGGTAAGACAAAATACGACTTAAATGTTTTGATGAAACTGGCCCTAGGTTACTTTGGGCATTAAGAAGTGGTTTAACATTCTCACCATAAATAAATCGTTAGCTATTGAAACTCAGTATTATTCAGAAGATGATCATTGTGTCCTAAACCTTACAAATGGATGGTATATAGGTATTACTGTTTAATTAAACAGATACGCTCTGTTCTGATTTATCACAAACATTTAGGATTATAAATTTCTTGTGATATGGAGAATTTTTATGCGTTTTTTATTATCAAAATGCTTTTTTGCCGGAATTATAACAGTCCATCCACGATATAATCATGAATCATGTACACAAATTTTTCTTATACGAGTATAAACAAATAGAAAAAGGTCTTAAATTTCAACAAGATTTTGCATGCATTGGTTCGAATCTTGCAGGTGTTCGACACCTGCAAGATTTGAACCATCACATGCAAAATTGCGGTAGTTTTGAGTTCGACATTTTGTTGTATTTTGTAAACATGCGTCATAATATCTAATACCGGACTAAAGATCTATGCGAGTGAAGTATTGCTTTCTTATTATGTTGTGGATTTCTTTCTAACCAAAAACAAAACGTTGTTGTGACTCATTTCAGTAAAAATGAGTACGAACGATACTGTTTGAAAAAATAATTATTAATAAACTGTTTGTATAAATACAGAAATGCGTGTTTCATTTATAAGAAGTCAGAATTTTATATGGACGTAGATGTACTTTTTGTGTGAAAGCGATTTTGTTTTAGAGACAAAAATTTACAAACTCTAAAAATAATGCTAGGAATACCGTGACCAAATTATTTCTTCCAACGTGGAAATGAAAGCAGTGAATATACTGGTGCTTGGAAAAGAGAATGTTGGAAAAACAGGTATGGGCGTTTTCTAATTTTCTTCATAATTCGTTCATAATTCTCACCATTCAGTTTAATTGCCATGTATTTATTCTATTGTCAAAAGACGAATTTTTTTCTCTTTTTTCAATTATTTCTGAAACCTCTCAGTATGAGTGACACCACAATCTTGTATTATTAAACATGTTATTTAAAATAAACCCGGCTTTTTATTGACATTTTAACATAGGCCTATTATGATATTAGTACATTACATAATTATTTCAACCATTTCAACATTTTCCCACTCAGGACTTGATTTTGACTTCGAAAAGTTTAGGAAAACATCGAAACAAAGAAGAAAATATTTATACCAAAAAAGTGCGTTACGTTTTCTCTTTTCCCCAATATATCCTCTACTATATGGAACATAAATACGACTTTCTTGGCATTTGGGAAAGGTTTGGATCGCATTAAACCACTCTTATCTAAACTAAAGGCTAGAAAATTGAAGGGGTCAGAAATCGGTATGCGGCCAATCAAAAACGAGTTAACATTTTAATTAAATGTTTGATGTTTGGGTGCCTTGGTTAAGTTCAAAACAATAAAGATGTCAGGTAGATTGGCAGAATCGCTAGAAACAACAACATTAACCCTTTACAAAATAATAGCCAAATAGCTTGATCATAATTTAACGTTTGTCATGTTGATGGTTTAATCCCATTTCGTCTACTCCCAATTTGTCTACTCCCAATTCGTCTACTATTTTGGATATATAAATATTATTAAGTTCCATTTCGTCTACTTATTTATACTTTGTATATCAATATGATATTACATGATTTTTATCAAAATGTTTGCATTTTTATTTCATTTGTGAATATATTGACTTAATTTCTTTTCTCAAAATAAAAATATTGTTTGTTTATTGATGATTTGACATGAAAGTAGACGAGTTGGGACAGTAGACGAATTAGGACTCAATGCATTTAAAAAACAGTAGACGAAATGGGAGTAAACCAATTGGGGTGTTACCATGTTGATCCCGGAATATCCCGGTCGTTTTTGCTGAAAGAATAGAGCAAGATCAGCCTGCACATACGTGCAGTCATACCTTGCTCTAAACATCCAGGTTTTTTTTAAAATCAAGAATTACATGGATTGAAACTGGGAAACGCAACTTAATACATGCATCACGGAATACAAGCACCCCAGGCCGTCTAGTTGTCGGCATGCAGATTTGTTATAACATCCGACAATAGATAATTTAAGAGTTCGTGAAATTTTGATTTCAACCTCAATAACGGAAATTGACGAGGGTATCCGGGTTTTCAAGTTCCAGATACTCTCGTCAATCTCCGTTCTTACGGATGACGCCGAAGTTGCACGAATATAGCAGTGTTTGACATAATAATGGTGGGTGGAATTCCTTAAAAGTGCTCAAAATTATTTTATTGGCCATACTTTGGATAAACATTTCCTTTGTTGTTCTCACACAATTTTGTCACAATCAATTGCTTCATTTTCCACAATGTTTCCACTATAATTTTTTTTGAGAACGTCAATATGTGGTAATGGATTTTAACATAAAACCGGTCCCAAATAGTGACGCCTTTTGACGTCCCTTAAGATGAAGATTTCGGAGAACATTGCTAGTGACAGTTGTCTATCGAGAATGAGGACCGCGGCCTTAGCGCAGTTGGTAGCGCATCTGACCCTCATTCGAGAGCATGGAGAGGTCCCGGGTTCGATACCCGGCCGCGGCTAATACCCTTTCTGACAAAATTGTCACCCACCAATGGGTTTGAAATCGTTAACCTAAGTGGGCGAGCAGCTGGAGGCTCGGTAAGGGTGTTGTGGTAGTACTGGTTTGAGAAATAACAGGAATCCATGGGTAGGTGCTCCAGCCGCCGCGATATGACCCTGGTAGTTGAAAACGGCGTAAAACCCCAATAAACTCAAACTATCGAGAATGACAAAAATTGTACAATGTATTTAGGTTTAAACACTTTAAGGTATGCAACCCATCATTAGCACTACGGAGCAAGATGCAAATTTTGAAAAGTGCCAGGAATTCATAAACTGTGTTACATTTCCATTCCAAATACAAACATATTTTAAAGTATTTTGAACGGTTTAGAATTTTGAATTAATGCATACTTATGGAAATATTTGACAAAAATGTTTGAATAATTACCTCCCTTGCATATGAAAATAGATTAAAATAATATTTGGCAATCATTTTCTTCTTGAAGCATAATTTTGAAACCCGGCACGGTGAATCAACTTATGTGAAGTATTTTTTCAAGTGTGTGTAATTTGATGAATTTCATATGGCAAGAAAGTTGTGTTTTTAATGATGGGTTGTATACCTTAAATTGCTGTCAGCAATATGTTTGAGTTTGAACCAGTATAAAATTTTGCAATCTGGTGATGGGTTAACATTAAAGATAGGAGACGTGTAATTAAACATGAAGCAAAACGCATGACTGGCAATTAAGCTTGCTTACCTAATAAACCGAGATAATTCAATTACTAGTAAACAAAAATGTGAGTCATTTCATAGCCTTTTTACCGTAATTTTTCCTCCATAATCCAGAATTTCGCCTATATCTTCACACATCGATGCATTGTAGCAAAAGCCTCGTAACTGCAGATTAACATAAGCTGCAGCTAAGAGGTTTTTGATGAAAAGGGAGGATATTATACAGACCCGTAGGAAGCAATTTAATATTGGGTTGGCTCAAGCCCCAGTATCTGAATAGGGGGGTTGGCTAAATTGGATTTTTCACTGAATTTTCAGCGTAAAATAAGGAAAATTTGGCATATTTGGTCAATTCGGGGGGGGGGGGGGGGCTAAGGCCCCCTAGCCACTCTGTTCCTACCGGCCTGTATATGTAGTACGTCTTGGTGGTCAGCATTTTGTAATGCCATTAAGGCGGCCCTTTTCCCATATTCTAGCACTCGACGTGCAAGGTGTACATATAGTTTAAGTTAATTTCCAGTGTATGCGCCCAGTAGAGTTACTCAGCATGAAAGCTTTTAGTTCAGACAAACTTTGAAGAATTGAAACAAATTATAAGAATGATACCTGATATACCATCGTTACTACTCTTTGCAAAACTGTAATAGTCCTTTAACCCATTCCCAAACAGGACCTGGTTTTGACGTCTCTGTTAGAAAAGGCTTGTGAAAACATTGAGACAAAAGAAGAAAGCAGCAGTTTCTCCTTTTGTCTCAATATTTTCTATGCCATATTTTACACAAATTCTATCTTAAATAACTTCCATTTTGTCACCTATGGCAGTTTTTGAGGTGGACAACCCTAAAATTGTGCCGTTTGGGAAAGGGTTAAGCTAGTCTATCCATAATGAGATTCTCGCGACATCAGAATTATTCGGGTACGGTCGAAAACATTCGGTGGTTTGTTTACGACGGCGCCCAAATATGTTCGGATACGTAACGACGACGCTCGAAAAGTGAAAAGTCATGAATCAAGCATTTTTCCAAAACGTACTCACTTTGACGAAACCATTGTATAAAAAAAATATGCGTTAAAAATGAGACATACAGAAAAAACAGAAAATACTAACCAGCATTTCTTTCAATTTAGACAAATCTGAAAAAAATGTCGTTTTGGTTTATATTTTAGGGAGATCCGTCTTGGTTTTAAATGTCACAGTTTTCAACGTCCTCTTTAAAGCTCAATTACATACATGTATATATTGACTGTCTTTTGTTTCTGTTTCAGCGGTAATTGTTCGATACCTGACCGGCCGATATTTGTCTGAATATGCTCACTCTGCAGAAACAGTGTATGAAAGAAACGTTGTGATAGAGGGGCGAAATGTTCCCCTCAAAATAATCGACGTTTCTGGAAAAGTAAGTTTTTCACCTCATAGTAAAATATACCCTGTTCCAAAAGAAATGAAACTGAAGTCTAACCTAAGGGAATTCGCGCGACGTCGGATTTTCTAGTGAGACAGACGATGTTAACATAAAAATCGTAACCAAACCTATTTGAACGACGTCGTAAACATTCAGCAGTGGAACGTTTGACGTACCCAATGGGTCAAAAGTCTTATCAACGCGTGCTCGCGTGCACTATACACGTGCACGCGTATATTTACGCGTTGACGCGTTAATTTTACGCGAATACACTCATAAACATTATGCGTCGACGCGTAAATATACACGAACGGCATCGAAATATACGCGATCAGCCAAGAAATTTACGCGAGGAGGCTAAAAACCGTACCCGACCCTATTTGAGCGACGTCGTAAACATTCAGCCCATTCACCTACCCAATGGGTCAAAAGTCTTATCAACGCGTGCTCGCGTGCACTATACACGTGCACGCGTATATTTACATGTCGAACCGTAAATTTTACGCAAACACGCATAAACTTTATGCGTCGCCACGTAAATATACACGAACAGCCTCGAAATATACGCGACCAGCCAAGAAATTTACGCGAGCAGGCTAAAATAGACTATTTTGTTAGCCCAAATGAACCAGCTAATCAGGAAGCTTGTTATAATCGTTGTAATTACCATATAAGGCACACTCGGTGTAGGTAACATGCCACTACAGTCAAAACTGTGTTAGCGGCCACCTGTGTATAGCAGCCAAACTGTCATATGCAGCCAGTCCAGGTCCTCCCATGCAATTTTACTCTTTAAAGTAACTGTGAATAGCAATATACTGTCTAATGTGGTCAGTGGCCACCTTTAATTGTCCCAATGGCTCTTTACCTACATCCCCTTAAGCAGCCATATACAACTAATTGGTGGCAAGCAATGTGTGAAATATTGATAACACATCTGGCAATTTGCCTAATTATGTGCATAAACCATGAAAAGGTGTGATAAACAGTTAAATGTCATATAAAAGTGTACCCTTTTCCCTTTACAACACTTGCCTTTTCTTCATATTGATAGGGCCAGTCATACAAGTAGATATTTACATTCAGCCTTCAGAATTTTTTTCTGTGTTAAGCAGCCAACTGTCGTATGCAGCCAATTTCGGTGTGTCCCTTGGCTGGCTGCATACGACAGTTTCGACTGTATAATTATTTCCCGAACAAGACCGGTTTTGACGCTCCTGAAGAATATATAATCAATATTAAACATCGAAGGAAAAGAAGAAAATGATAATGATCACCAATTTCTCCTGTTCCTAAAACATTTTCTGTGTTTCACAAGTCTCACAATACAAACACTGCGACAAAATATTGAAAAAAGTTTCATTTCACATTTTCAGAATATTGAACAGAAAACCGCCAACAAAGACTTGCTCAACAAAGTGGATGGGATCGCCATTGTTTACTCCATAACGGACAAACACAGTTTTGAATTTGCCGAGGGCGTCTGTGATTGGCTGAGACGAGAGAAGAAAAACACTGTACCGATGATACTTATTGGGAACAAGGCAGATTTGTGCCATATGAGGTATTCTTTACAATTAATTTGAAACGGGATCTAGCCTGACCATGTGGCTCACACTTGAATGCTTTAGGTCATTTTAAAAGGAAATATTAGAGACTGAAAACGATCTCGAATCATATATTACTTCCAAATAGCGCACAGTTGACAGGGTCGTTTATAATTCTTAGACAATGAGGTTTAGACACCGGACTCGTAAAACCGACCATTTCTTATAACATTTCCTTTGATTTAACATTCTTATCAATGATTTCGTTGTCTGCAATGCCTTTCAATTTCGATCAGTCCAAAATATCACTTTCTTGGATAGGGTTACTAAGGAATAAGGAACCAGAAATTTTGAATAATGAGGAAGTAAGCACATACTCTCTCGCAAACCGTAGTACCTACCACCCCCTTCCCCGTTGTTCCCCATGTTCCATATTTCCATTTTTGCATGCTTGAGATCAAAGTTGAGATTTTCTTGATTTTTTATCGAGTTTGATTTGTTGATAAAATCTTAAACCTGCATCGCTTAAAGGCGCGTTCCCATTGCCGACCGAATCAACTCGATCAATCGATCGAGCTTGGTCGGCAAGAGTGATCGGGACGATCGAGCGGTCGGCAAAAATGATCGGGAATTAATCGACAAGAAATAAAGAAGAAGGTGTGTAAATACATTTGATCGAGTTTAATCGGGTTTGATCGGGAAATTTTGGGGATCGAGTTGGTCGAGTTGATTTGGTCGGTAATGGGAACGCGGCTTAACGCTTTCCCAACCAATACATGATTTTGATATCCAGAAAAAAACCTTTGCTCTTTCGGAAAGAGTTATTTACTTACACTCGCCTGCCTGTAAAATGCACCCTTGATAAACAAATAAATCTGTTCAACTCGCATAAATAACCTGATTCAGTGCGTGCATTTCAAAAATTTATTGAACAGATGCACTTATTTGCAGGTTGATTAACCTTTATGTGTAAGAAATTAAATAGAGGTAATTAGTAAATAAGTATTTTAAGATGCAATAATTATGTCTAAAATTTCATAGCCAAACAACTAAGTGTAAAAATAAATTGTTTATGTTCAATTCCATAGAAAATAGTAAGAATAGTTTCTTCGGACCTTTAATATTAAGGTAGTCTACCCCTAAGGAGATTCACGGGACGTCGTCACTATTCGGGCGACGTCGTTAAACACTCGGCGGTGGAATGTTCCACCGCCAAATGTTTACGACGTCTACCGAAGTCTCATTAGGAGTGGACTACCTTAATCAGTTTCTGTTTCATCTCTGTTGTTTCATTCAATCCATTACAAAACCACAAAATTTTAGGGTGGTCCGATTAAAAATCTGCTGCAGACAACAAAATGGATGTTGATCAAGACGGGATTTTTGTACAAAATAGCATAGAAAATGTTGAGACAAAAGGAGAAACTGCTGGTTATCAGCAGTTTCTTCTTTTGTTTCAATAATTTCCAAAGTCTTTTCTATTAGGGACGTCAAAACCAGGTCTTGTTTGGGAAAGGGTTAATATAAAGTTACTTGCCATACCAAGCGATTCGGCAGTTGATAAACATAGGCAAAACTTTTATCTTATCCTGCATTCTTCAAATATTTGTTGCTATCTCAAAGTAAACAGAAGTGTAATTGTTCCGTACATGTTTATGGGATGCCATATTTGCACAGGGATACACACTGTTATTTACTGCAATTTAATTGACCAAACGCCGACTGTCAATCAAAAACATCGATTAGCCAATGGGCGGTCAGAAAAATGTCATGCCCCAATTGTTCTTCGTTGCACGTGTTATTGTATCGATTTATCGACTGACAATCAAAACAATCGACATGCCAATTGCAAAGAATTTTGTGCTAACAATAGACTAGGTTAACCGTATGTTTTGATAAACCGTCGGTGTTGTTATAAAATCTCGTAACTACGGCTTAAATTAAGCCGTAGTTACGCAATTTTATAACAACACCTACGAAATACTATTTTGTTTGTCCAAATTTACTTCACGATTAACTGGGTAAAATCGTTCCCTATAAACGAACACATGTCCATTGTTTGTATTAAATTCTGAGTTGGGCGGAGCGATCTGTCGATTGGCGTTTGGTCAATTGTAAGCCAAGGGAGTTCAACTGAAAGTGGTTAAAGTACATGTATATTGTTCCGAAGTAGCTTTTCTACGCTTTTCAACAAAAAACCTCGTAACTGCAGCTTAAAAGAAGTTTTTTTTATTGAAAAGCATCGTTGTTCAACATTCTGGCATAAATTTCATCCAATTCCCAACTTTCCCATTCGGGAAGGCTTTTAAATATATTTTTATGAGAAAGTTATTTTCTTTTGAAACGATTGTTTACCGTTAACTATTTTACCGTTAACTATTTTACTTCTCTCTAGAAACTGAGGAATTCGTTCGTTTAAAGTCCGTAAAACGCCATGAATTCTAAAACCCAAACCCCGACACACGCACACACCCACCCCTCGCCAGGCCTGAAGCGAGAAATTGTCTGTTAGTTAAAACAAAACCTCTTAAGGTTTACAGACCCTGAAAAAAATCGGCACTTTCTAGCCGTACGAAATGCATCAAATTACACACAGTTGTAAATACACTTCACATTAAATGATTTACCGTGCAGGATTTCAAAATTGTGCTTCAAGAAAAAAAATAATTAGAAATATATATGTTTTACTCTTTATTCATATGCAAGGGAAGTAATTTGAACCTTTTTATAAGTATACATTAATTCAAAATTCTAAACCGTACGAAATGCTTGTGTTTGTATTTAGAATGGAAATGTATTATGTAACACACTTTAGAATTATTGGCAATTTTCAAATTTCGCATCTGGCTCTTTGGCGCTTTTGAGTGTTTGGATACCTTAAGTGCATATATTCGTCACAAAATCGTCTCATTTACACCGTGTCCAATCGTTACCGGGGGATGTGGTATCGTAACGCTGAAAGCGTGGTGTATAACGCCGGTTTGTGGTGCAAAACAGAGGCAGGACACCACCAAGGTAAGAAAATTGAAAAATTGAATCGATGAAGTTTTTTCTTTTGAATGAGACTAGACCGAGGCTCATCTCAAATGATTTCTTGACCCCTAGCAATGTCTGTTTTCTTCGAGAAAGTTGCAGTTTTCTCTATCATTCCGTGAATGTAAGGCATTTCAGACGAAATCAACTCAGCTTGCCCGTAAAATATGAATTATATACAAGCATAACCAGTCATGAACCCCCAAAAAGCATGCACTTCGTACTTACACATGTATTGCACAAAATCACATTGAGGTTTGCACCCTCTGCATCTTACAGAAGCCATGGAAACGATTTTTATTTTAATTTACAAGTAACAATGGTGGATGTGGTGCACACAAAGAAATATTTTGTAACGTATGTGGCATGGTGATTTTAAAGCTTTGCGTTTTTCCTTATTTAAGCAGGCCTACATTTAAGGCGTACAAAATACAACTTATCTGTCAATATAGGGTTAATTCACGTTTTTGAGGTCGTTAACATTCGCAGAGGCCCAAGAAATATGTTAACGGCCGAGTGCGAAGCACGAGGGTTGTTTACGTAATTTGCGGGCCTCTGCGGATGTTAACGGCCGAAAAATACGTGAATTGACGCTATTATTGCATAAAAACCGAGGTGATATAAGAAAATGTCCGCCAATGTTTTGTTCTGATAAATCTTCCGAGAATTTTTTGTTATGCGTGACGTCGAAAAAACCTCAGTTGTTGAAAGCGGCGTTAAAATCCCACACTATCAATGAATTAGGTCCTTTCACTTATGTTTTAGTCTGTACCCTCAGAACACACTTCCGGAGGCAAAAAATGAGGCTGGGGAAGTGGACTTGCGTAAAATTAAAAATATCTAAGTGCAGACGAAAGTGAATAGTTGTTATACCTGTATAGGCCTACTACAAGCAAAGGGTCAGAACAGTAACGTTTTTGCAGTGTTGGTGACGGAAGTTGCATGTTACCTGGTAAACATTAATTAGGTTATTTCATCTAAGACCCCCCCCCCCCCCCCCGCACACAACAGCCTCCGGAAGTCGTCCTTGGAGTCTTAAAACGCCGCTCAAACGTTTAGTTTAGTAACAATACACTCAATCCCAAAGCGTTTTGGTAACAATACTCTTGAACCCAAAGCGTTTTAGTTAACGATACTCTCGAACCCAAAGCATGGCGTGCATACGAAATCAACAATGAAACTGGGAACGATTGACTGTAAATCCAATAAAATAACCATCTTACCGGCTATTAACGAATACATTCAATTTCAGAGTTTTTGTTCCACTTTAAACTTCGCTTTATCGCTGCATGTTGAATGCACGTGCTCTTTATCGCTGTATATTTAATACACGTGCGTCGTCATTGTTTTCTCCGCATATTTAGGGAGCCTCGTTTTGAAAATGCCGATTTGGGACTATTTTAGTAACAATTTTCATGTATACAATGTTGATTTCCCATAAACCCATTTTTGCCTCCGGAAGTGTGCTCTGCGGGTACAGACTAAAACATAAGTGAAAGGACCTAATTCATTGATAGTGTGGGATTTTAACGCCGCTTTCAACAACTGAGGTTTTTTCGACGTCACGCATAACAAAAAAATCTCGGAAGATTTATCAGAACAAAACAACATTGGCGGACATTTTCTTATATCACCCCGGTTCATTTTTCGCACATATCAATGGCTTTGGGGTAAGTATTCATTGGAATTTTATAGTTTTTATGCAATAATAGCGTCAATTCACGTATTTTTCGGCCGTTAGCATCCGCAGAGGCCCACAAATTACGTAAACAACCCTCGTGCTTCGCACTTGGCCGTTAACATATTTCTTGGGCCTCTGCGAATGTTAACGACCTCAAAAACGTGAATCAACCCTATATTGACAGATAAGTTGTATTTTGTACGCCTTAAATGTAACGTTCGGGTTGCACAATTTCTAAATCCATTATACAATCCGGTTAATAGGGTTTAAAAATGCTGATGTTGAAAAAACACATATTCTTTACACAAAATTATTGCACAATTGCTAGGATCATTCGAATAGGACGTGTGTTGCATCTGAAGTAAGGGAAAGTGTCACTATATCTGCTAGGCCTGCTTAAATAAGGAAAAACGCAAAGCTTTAAAATCACCATGCCACATACGTTACAAAATATTTCTTTGTGTGCACCACATCCACCATTGTTACTTGTAAATTAAAATAAAAATCGTTTCCATGGCTTCTGTAAGATGCAGAGGGTGCAAACCTCAATGTGATTTTGTGCAATACATGTGTAAGTACGAAGTGCATGCTTTTTGGGGGTTCATGACTGGTTATGCTTGTATATAATTCATATTTTACGGGCAAGCTGAGTTGATTTCGTCTGAAATGCCTTACATTCACGGAATGATAGAGAAAACTGCAACTTTCTCGAAGAAAACAGACATTGCTAGGGGTCAAGAAATCATTTGAGATGAGCCTCGGCCTAGTCTCATTCCCAAAGAAAAAACTTCATCGATTCAATTTTTCAATTTTCTTACCTTGGTGGTGTCCTGCCTCTGTTTTGCACCACAAACCGGCGTTATACACCACGCTTTCAGCGTTACGAAAACCACATCCACCGGTAACGATTGGACACGGTGATTTAGATACAATAACTTGAGCTTTTCTTTCTCTTCTTTTTTCCTGACGGAGTGTCTTTAATGACGAAGTTCGCAGTGTGCTATTTTACTTGTACCTAGAAACCGACAAACCTGTGTAAAATTCACTTTCGTTTATCCTTACCATTCGTCTGGCCTGGGGTGGGAAAATGACTGTTAGTAATAACAAATCGATGCTTTTAAACAAAAACTTCGTAACTGCAGCTTGTTTTAAGCTGCAGTTACGAGGGTTTTGTTGAAAGGCGATGAAATTCTGTATTTTGAGTGGTGCTATCTCATAAACTTTGTAAAACTGCTTGATTCGACAGCCTGCTACTCATATTAGACCGGTCTGTTTTACTCTTTCCCAAACAAGTCCTGATTTTGACGTATTTTAATAGGAAAAATATTGGGAAAATTCAAGACAAAGGAAGAGAATCGTCGTTGTAAATGCAAGACCTCGTATCTCGTTTTCGAAAAATTTCAAAGAGGGGGGGGGGACGTAATAACTTTTCCCAAACTGAAAGGTTTTACTTGAAATTTAGACATATTGTTCACAAATAATGTATCATTAATACTGATCAGTAATATTGCCTCTAGACCTTCAAAAATCGTCTTAACCGAGCACACAGGATTTTACTTTGAAAATTGCGACAATCGACATACGAGGTTTTGCATTTACACCGACGAAATGCTGATAACCAGCATTTTCTTCTTTTGTCTCAATATTTTCTGTTCTTAATTGTAAACAAATCGTATGTAGTCAACATTTATTCGTCGCATGCAGAGGCTTTTTAATTAGGATAGGATAGTCTATTTTTGCATTTGGGAAAATGTTTAAAATTACTATGTCAACGGACTTGCAAGGCCTATCATTCGTGTCAGAGAAAAGTGGGCCATCTGGATTATGTTCTCGCATATTTTAACCTATTACCAGATGGCAACATTTTAGACTGGTCCAAATCCAAATTGTTGCAGACAACAATTTTAAATGATTGATTTTTTGTCTTTACGAGTAGAAAACATTGTGACACTTCCTTAGTCATTTTCCGCAATGTTTATATATGATATATTGTTATTGTCAATGTCATAAGCCAAAAATTCATTCCATTTTGTTTTCAAGGAATGTTCGTGTTGCGAAGATAGCAAGCAACCTGCAATGATATGAAAGTCCAGAGGCGGTATCGGTCACCGACCAGTCTCACGGTGGATAATCAAGTGATACAATATTTTCAGAAAATCTTCAATAATTTTGTCAATGATTGACCGATTTGAATTCGGTTTGAAGCAGAGAATGTGGACAGACGTCACGCACTAGATAGGCGTGGTTGATTTTTGAAAAATCAACTTATAAAAATGTTATTGAAGATAAACCAAAATTTTGGTTTATCTTCAATTACTTTTTTATCAGTTAATTTTTCAAACACCCATCACGTCAAGCTTATTCCTGGTATTTTCACACATTCTCTGCTTCAAACCGAGTTCAAATTGGTCACGTATTAAAAAGATATTGAAGATTATCGGAAATTCTGAGTCACGTGATTATACACCGTGAGTCTAATTCAAAGTTTACTTCAAGAATTACTCAAAAACCCATCCGATTGGTGGAGACATGTACGTCTCGTCCAATCAGGTGGCTTGTTATGTGACTTTATTTTAGTCTTGACAATTGATCTAGAAATGTCATTGGACCTTTTTCCCTTTCCCAAACAAGACCTGGTTTCGACGTCCCTAATAGAAAAGGCTTTGGAAAGTATTGAAACAAAAGAAGAAACTGCTGATAACCAGAAGTTTCTCCTTTTGTCTCAATACTTTCTGTGCCTTATTTTTCACCAAATCCTTTCTTTAATAACATCCATTTTGTCATTTGTGGCAGTTTTTGAAGTGGATCGCCCTAAAATTTTGTCGTTTGAGAAAAGGTTAAGGTAGAATACCCGTAATGCGGCCATTTTGGGATTTAAAAAAAAACGTGGGTTTTTTTTCCGAGCGTCGTCGTTACGTATCCGAACCTATTCGGATGCGGCCGTAAACATTCGGCGGTGGAAAGGTCCACCACCGAATGTTTTCGACTTCGCCCGAAATTCCTAAGTCGCGCGAATCTCATTGGGGGTAGACTACCTTAATCAACTTTCATGCTTTCAGATGCGTAAGTAACCACAAACAAGATGAGTTGCTATGGAGACAAGACAGTTACTTAGTAACGGAATGTTCAGCATCTACGGACGCTACCGATATTGTAAAAGTATTCAACATGCTTATAAATAAGGTAGGATTTCCCATCTTTTCAACCTTTTTCCAAATAAGGCATGATTTTGACATTCCTCATAGGAAAATTTAAAAAAAATGTTGTAAAAGGAAAAATATGCTGAAAAACAGTATTTTCTCATTTTGTCTCAATGTCAATATTTTCTAGCCATGCTATATTGTAGACACATACTGATTTTATCGACATTAATTTTGCCGTGCGCAACAGCTTTAAGTTGAAACAGACTGAATTCTTGTTGTTTGGGAAAGGGTTAAGTTGTACTTGAAAACTGAACCACTGTGGCCTCAAATCCGATTTTCAAAACTATGTCATGTTTTTAATTCTCCAAAAGAAAAACCTTCATAAGAAACCATCGACGCAAAAGAAAAAGGCTGATGACCCACATTTTCTTCTCTTGTAGCAATACCCATCCTCGGAAACCCAGCGTTCATAGCTACACTACATAAGCCCTGGGGCACTTAGCCAGCCGCCGAAAACCGATACGAAACGCGTGAGCGCAAGACCCAATCAAAAAACAGCTCCCAAAAGTCAATATGCGTTGTCAGTTACAACCAAGATGACTACGCTCATGATAAGTTGTAATTTGTGTGACAACTATATAAGAATTACAGATCGCTGATATCTTATACGGCTTTAAAATAGAAAGATGGGAAAAGTTTCTTTTGGAAGTCTTTTTAACTCGAAACACCAAATTTTTCGCACGCCAAACGATATTAATCTTCCATATTGACAACTTACCCGAAGCGATTTGTCAATCTCCTACGCAGTTATCTACCCTGAATCAGGATTAAATTACGTATCTCTGACGTAATCACTGTTTAGATGTTGGCGATTTGTATCGACTAGATTGATTGGTCTACTCGCCCATCATGAAATGATGATGGAACCAATGAAACGGCGGCATTTGGGAGCGGCCAATACAACGTTTTTCTGGGCAAATGCCCAAGGGGTCATGTAGCGTAGCTATGACCGCTGGGTTTCCGGCGATGCTCAATACCCAGGCCCGTAGAAAGCAATTTCATATTGGGGGGGGGGTGGAGGGGGCTAAAGCCTCAGTGTCTGAATATTGGGGGCTAATTTGGATTTTCCCAAATTGTCAGTGTGAAAAAAAGGAAAATGTTGGCATTTTTGACCAACTGTGGGGGGGTGTTCCCCCCCCCCCCCCCCCCCAAGCCTCCTGCTCCTACGGGTATGATACCTTTATTGCTATGCACAAATCTTTTTTGTAAACAGCCATTCTGTCCTGTACAATAACTTTGAAATTGGATCGGTCTAAATTATCATAGCTTTGGATTGGATTGATTTAGATCTAATTCGTTTTAATTACATCGAAAACGCAACACTAAAACGAAGGGGAGTAATTAAGAAATCAACTCGATAATTTGGAACGAGGTAGTCGCCTTTTGTTTTAAAATGCACATTTAATATCAAACAACAGCAGTTCGTGGGTGTTGTTATAAAATCTCGTAACTACAGATTGAGCCAAGCCGTAGTTACGAGATTTTATAACAACACCGACGGTTAATGAAAACATAATAGTTAACCCGGTCTATTTTTAGCGCAAAAATCATTGCCATTGATTGCACGTCGTCGTTCCCCGATCGTCAAAACATTGAATCAAATCACTAGATGCATGTTACCTTTTCCTTTTTTAGGAGGGGGGGGGGGCTAAGCTTTTGCCAAGTCAAATAAAGAAAATATGGACTATCCCTTTCCCAAACAAGACCTGGTTTTGACGTCCCTAATAGAGAATGCTTGGGAAAACATTGAGACAAAAGAAGAAACTGCTGATAACCAGCAGTTTCTCCTTTTGTCTCAATATTTTCTATGCTATATTTTACACAAATCCTATCTTTAATCACATATAATTAGTCATCTGCAACTCCTTCAAATTGGACCACCCTAAATTTTGGCCGTTTGGGAAAGGGTTAAAAGATAAATTTTCCTTTCTTTCAACTGCAGATCCTGGACAAGTTAGACACACCGACAAAACAGCAGCGAAAACTATCTCAGAACCCACTTGGCTCTCCCAAGATAATTCGAGCAACACTCCGGCGCCGATTTAGTGTTTTTACAAGAGAACGGACCTCAACCATGTGAAGGCCAACCATGAAAACGACTGTGTTACAGAACGTTAGCGTTCAACGTGGTTTATTGAGATTTTCTTTTAAAGATATTCCTGCACGGACTACTATCAAGCGATTCCAAATACAAACATATGATAAGCATTTTGTATGGTTTAGAATTTCGAATTACTTCATACTTATGGAAATATTTGGCAAAAATGGTCAAAATTATCTCCCTTGCCTATAAATATAAAGTGAAATAATATTTGTATTTTTTTTTCTTCTTGAATCATTATCTTGAAATCCGGCCTGGTGAATCAACTTATGTAAAATGCATCTACAAATGAGTGTAATTTGATGCATTTCATATGGCTAAAAAGTGGTGTTTTAATGAGAGTCTGTAAACCTTAAAGTGACATTTCACGATTAACTTTACATAAATGTTACTTTTATTCTATCTAAACGAGCATGTTTTCTTATGAAAAGTCTGAAAATTTCAAGCCAAAGTATTGAACCGTTTACGAGAAATATCTATTTTTGTGCTAAAATTGTTGTGGACAACATTTCAGATTTATGTACAATTTGTCATTTATGTCTCAACTTTAAAGACATATTTTTCGCTTATAAATAACAACTTCAAAAAAACTGATAGCATTTCTACGCATAAGAATAAACAATCTTTGCATCAAGACATTCTTTTAAAAAATGAAATAAATGTGAAATGTCACTTTAAGAAGTAAGCCTATTTGACGACCAACCAAAATTTAGGCAGGTCGTCAACTACATACATGTATTTTTTCTGATTTATAGTAGACTTAGGCTACCACATCCAGCAGAATTATGGTACATGTATTTTTCTATCGTATCAAATTGGTCAAGTATTAACAAAATTATAGATTTTCTGACATTGTTTGGTGACATGACATGGGCGGATCTAGAGGGGGGGCGGGGGGGGGCAGGGGGGTCCGGAACCCCCCTGGCATTGGCCGAAAATTGAATTTTGACTATATAAATTTAGTGTAATGTTACATATTTACTACATTTTAAGCCATAATTTGGGCTTGGACCCCCCCTGGAAAAAAATTTGGGCTTGGACCCCCCCTGGAAAAAAATCCTGGATCCGCCCTTGCATGATATCCCGCAAAGACTAAACCAAATCAACGCAATGCAGAAGGGTGTATAGCGTAAAATTACAAGAGAGCCAACATTAAACACGCGTGCTCTTTTTTAAAATCAAACTGGAGCCGACTGTGTTACCGTGGTTTAATCCATTCCCTCACCTTGAATCTTTTTGATCCTGTCAAAAGTAAAGTTTTTGAAAACATGGTGAAAAATGACGAAATTGCTTGTAACAAGCAATTTCTTAATTTCCCACAATGTTTTCTATCCCAGAAAACAAAAAAAAAATGAATAAACTCCATTCAAATGAAAATGTCGTCTGCAACATCTTTTAATTTGGACAAGGCCCTATTCTAAAAGGACCTCCATGGATAAGGCGAGAAATCTCCCTAAAAGGCTCAAATGGAAAAGTCAATTTTCAAAACATGCAAATCGACAATATTTCGATCTGTATTGTTAGATGTATATCTAAATCATATGAAAAAAAATTTGTACAATCAAAATGATTCATTGAAAAGAGTTTAAAGGCGAAATTTTCCCGCCAAAAATATGGCAACTGATATATGAGTACTATTTTTAGTATAAACGTATGTCCCCCCCCCCCCCCAGTGACCCAGGAAATCCTTTTAACCAAGGAAGCCTATGATCAAGTTACACAACATATGTCAATAGGAAGCTGGGTCTAGGGGGGAACGATGTTCGCCAGTCCATGAAAGGCAGTTATTCCTCGTTTTTTGGCGGGAAAGTGCTTTTTTAAAGTTGTTTCAATGATGCGCATGCGCAATAAGGACAAAACTAAAGCTGTCATATGATGTCAACACCATCTATCCTTGTATATGTAGAAAGCAAGTAAAAATTGCTGTAATGTACAGCAAAGAGAATTGTGTCGCGCTTAAAAATGAATCGGTAATATTTGATTTTTCTCTGTGTGTGTTTTTTTTTTCCAACATTTACTTTTTGCTGAATGTATATTTTTCCAACCAAATCTTAATTCTGATCGAAATTCCATCAATGACTCTAAAAGTGGCCTATCCCCAAGCGAAACACATGCTTTATTACAATTAAATCCAATGAGCGGTTTATAGTAACCAGAGTACTGCATGATTTTTTTAAAGAAAATTTGAATGGCTTCATGCAAGAAAGATTCCCGTATAGCCTATCTTAGTTGAAATTTTGAAGAATAAAATGTTTGGGAGAAGAGGTTTACACACGGACGCACGCCCGTAACGGGACCAAGCACTTAATCCCGCCAGATAGGGTAAAATGGTAGGGTCCAAAAGAAAAAGAAATAAAGATCTACTTGTTACTTGTTAAATCGTTAGCCTTTTGAAATGTTATTGTGTTTGAATTCAAATTCCAAAATCGGGACATTTTAGCCACTCTAGCTCAGACGTTCCTATAATTATTTAGTAGACAATAGTCGGTGTGTCTAAGATCAGATTGCAATCTGAAAACGCTTAGTGAACAGGAGGAAAAGGAAACGTTTATTATTAAAGACATGGTTTAACGGACGCACAGCGGACACAACGCCAGTAAAACATGTAGCCCATAATAGATTGGTATTGTTTCGGGTGTAAGATGTAACGCAATGGAAACAATGTGATGTATCAGTTTCGATAAATGGCATGGTGGAGCAATTCGAGGTATTAGATAGATGGGCTTTTCTACAGAAATTGGGCAAAACGTGTTCCACAACTTAAAAATTGGATTAATAAACAATCATAACCAATATGAATCTGGAAATTTGATTTATGTATGCATTGTATGTGGACTAAGATCAGGCTGCATGTATAATGATATTGATCTTTGTCTACACTGCCTGTAAACGTAGCCCTGTACAGTCAAAACTGTGTTAGCGGTCACCTGTGTATAGCAGCCAAAGTGTCGTATGCAGCAAGCACAGGTCCTCCCATGCAATTTTACTCTTTAAAGTAACTGTGAATAACAATTTATACTGTCTAATGTGGTCAGTGGCCAGCTTTAATTGTCCCAATTGCACTTTACCGTTATCCCCTTAAGCAGCCATGCACAACTAATAGGTGGCAGGCAATGTGTGAAATATTGAAAACACATCTGGCAATTGGCCTAATCATGTGCATAAACCATGAAAGGTGTGATAAATAGTTAAATGTCATATAAAAGTGTGCCCTTTTTACTTTACAACACTTGCCTTTTCTTGATATTAATAGGGCTAGTCATACAAGTAGATATTTACATCCAGCCCTCAGAATAGTATTTTTGTGTTAAGCAGCCAACTGTCGTATGCAGCCAATTTTGGTGTGTCCCTTGGCTGGCTGTATACGACAGTTTCGACTACATATATCAGGGATCCGACTGACTGTACTGAAATAACATAACCATATATAACCGCTTCCGTGATCTAATGGTTAGGGCGTCCGCCTTGGAAGCGGGAGGTCGAAGGTTCGAATCCCGGTGGAAGCCGGCCTGGCGGGTTAGAACTGATGAGACCGGTTGGTGAGCCGCCAGCTAGTTAAACTAATGGTTACCGTAGACCCATCTCTGCCAGGCGCCCGGCATCATAAGTGGGGAATCGGGAGGTATTGCGTATTGAGAAAGAGAGTGTCTCATAAGCCAAAACTGGCTGGCCCTTTCAAATAGTGGTGACACTATAATAAACAAACCTTTACATTTACCTTATAACACAATGTAGACACATCTGTGTAAAAATTATATGGATGTAAAGATCTGACTTTAGCGAATCTGAAGCTAAAGATTGTTGCTGAGATAAATAATTAGTTTCTATGAATTGACTTGGAAACTGTGAAACAATAGTTTTTTGAATATCGTTCACTAGATTTGGGTGTTACCAAAATACGCCCCGAGGGAGTATAACAGTATTATAACAGTACGCTAGTTGTAAAGTGTTTAGACTACAATAGACTTGTACATACGATTATACAGTGCGCCGTAAAAGTATGGCGTGTTATAGTGAACTTACCCCTGTATTCCTTAATGACAATACAGAGGTTAAAACATTGTGCAATAATGATGTATCCTCATGCATGCAAAATGATGATGAAAATTTAGTGTCAGAAAATGAAATGAAAGAATTGCAACAATACAACAAACTAATTGACCTATTCAGAAATTTACCAAGTGATCAGTTTAAAACATGTATTGTCGCAGACTATAATTCTTCAGAACCAGATTTAGAAGCGGCGCGAGATACACTATTTGACTCTTTAAAAGCTGATGAGGAATTTCCATTTGGTTCCGATATAACTTTAAAGAAACGCGTCTTTACGCGGAAAGGGGAGCCAGTGCCTTTAAAGCTAGCCCATGACATTCACTTGATAATTTCCGTCATAGAAGGGGATGATTTCGCCTTACTCAAGGACATGATATCGTTGTCAAAGGGTAAATCTACAAGCTCTCAAAGATGTGAGTCGACACTTACGTCACAATGTTGTCAGTCGCAGCAGGAAATAATATTGTTAAAAGATACAGTGTCGTCTCTTCAGGCTGATATGCTCCTTGTAAAACAAGAACTAGTAGCTTGTGAAAAAATGCGAAGTGACCAAATTAACTTCATATCTGGTTCATTAAAATCATTGAAAGATGAGATAGCCGACTACTTAGGGTCCATCAAAAATGACACTGACACTGTGTCGCTTACATGTAATAAGGCCCTAAATCAAATAGCCTTAGAGAAAGTTGAACATCGAATTGACCAGCTTGAGAAAAGTGTGCATGTGCAACCGGTGTTCGATACAGCAAATAATGAGCCTGATGCAAATTCAACAAATACCGGGGATCAGGGAAATGTGGCAATAAACAATAGCCATGTGTCTGAACCCCCTTATGTGAACAATGATACAGAGACTTTATACTTAGCTACAGTAGCACAAGAAACTGTTCATGATGAATCGGTGGATTATACACAAACTCCACTAACTACAATTATTACAAATGAACATATACAAACAGATGAACATGAGGCTAACGCCGTGCCAGCTCAAGGCATTTCTTGTGTTGATGAACTCAACAAGTTCTTACAAATGCAAAAACATACTGTTACAAAAATGCAAGATAACGGTATTCAATGTGATATTAACAGTACACAATGTACAAATTGTGCAAGTGCTAGAAGAGTAACATTTGCAGAGATTTATGATGATCTTGGGACACCAAGTTCACCAAAACGAGCCAAACATATACCAGTTCATATATCTGAACGCTCTTCAGATAGTACGTTTACTACTTACAGGCGTAAGCACACAAAACGCTACTTTATTGGTGGATATAGAAAATCTATGACCACCGATAAAATAGCAAAATATGTTTCTAGTAGGGGTCCCAAGGTCACCATGGTCCGCAAGTTCCCGTGTAAAAATTCAAACTACGTTATATTCCGCTTAAATGTCGAGAATGATGATTTGGGGTTACTTGTTGGAAATAGAGGCTTTTGGCCTGGCTACGTGACATGCAAACCGTGGTCTAATAATCACGGTGCTGCATCTAACGTAGACAGGTCCTATGCAGATAACAGTCAAGAAGATCAGGAGTCATTTTCACCTAAAAGCTACAATGAATTGCCATTGGGTTATGCAGACGGACAATTTTATGGTTTGCAAAGTTACCCCATTTCAACAACTAATAGATACTCGTACAGTCCCGTAGACTAACTTTACTCATGGATCCACAAACTATTATTAAAATTATGCTAATGACATGGAATGTCACTGGCATAATGACTAGCTGTTCTTATCTAGTAAATTGCTTGAATGAGTATAATGTTGATTTCTGTGGGATATCAGAACACTGGTTGTACAACCGAGATTTACACTTTTTGGGTTCAATAGATTCTCTGTACAATTATCATGCAATTACGGACAATGATCTTAAAGTACCGAGTAATAGAAGAGTTGGTAAAGGTGGAGTGGCGTTGTTATGGCACAAAAAGTACGATAGCTGTGTCACCCCTCTTTCCATTGATAGTGATCGCATTGCAGGTATACGCTTTAAATATCAAAGGATCAATGTATATTTTTATTTCAAGTTTATCTACCATGCACAAATCACGCTATTCAAAGATACAAGGATTGTATCCAACAATTGTACGAATTGTGGTGTTATTACTCTGATTTAGGTACAGTTATTTTTCTAGGTGATTTTAATACGCAGGTTGTAACTGATAACGTGAACACACGAGAAAGGGAATTCTTAAACTTATTGGCGGATACTAACTCATCCTCCGTGTGTACTCTGCCTTTCTGTTCTGGTCCGTCGTCCTCATTTGTTACGTACGACGGAAGTTCCGAATCTCTAATAGATCACATTATCGTACCAAATGAAAAAGTTGATTGTGTTAAGCAATGCTTTATAGCTGATGACGATTGTCTAAATGTTTCTCGACATAGGCCTGTTTTTTGCAAAGTTGTAATCCCTATTCAGAGGGCAGATTTTCCATACCATAGCGATAAAAGTTTTAAGATAAATTGGTCAAAGGCTAGTGAAGCGGAGATTTCGAAATTTCAGTCGTCGCTGGATGATTCTAATGAATTATTATGCGCACTATATCAACCGATACTCTCTACAGAGGATATAGATAATATGTACGACAGAATAGTTCTTGCTATAATTGCTGCTTCAAAATCGTCGTTTAAAACGCGAACGTTTAAGCGGCATCTCAAACCATACTGGAATAGCAATTTAACAGAATTTCATAAGATTATGTCTCAGAAACGGCGTATATGGAAAAATGAAGGGTCACCTCGTAACCCTCATCCTACATACATTGATTATAAACGCGCGAAATGCGAATTTAGACGTCTTCATAGAACACGTATATTTGAATATATGCAATTACAAGATGATGAAATTGATCGTACGGCGGAGGTAGACAGGAACTACTTCTGGTCATTAATTAGACGTCGACGTAAAAATAATGCGTCAAGTCAAAGTAGTGAAATAAAATTTGGTGACGTCACATATAGAGATCAAGAATCTATTACAAAGCAGTGGGGTATGTATTTTTCAGAACTTTATAAAGCCTCAGACAATCCTCGCTATGATAATAATTGGAAAACACAGGTAGATAACTCTCTGTCAGACTTACTAAGAAACCATTTTAATAGTTCTAGCATGAAAGTATCTATTGACATGATCAAAGATGTGTTGAAATCATGCAAAAAAGGTAAAATGTGCGGTGAAGATTCTGTCCTTTAT
This sequence comes from Fragum sueziense, assembly GCA_963680895.1. NCBI lineage: Eukaryota > Metazoa > Mollusca > Bivalvia > Cardiida > Cardiidae > Fragum > Fragum sueziense. Next base: position 26,690,007 of record OY804602.1, read on the forward strand.
GAACACTTGATGTATGGCGGTGATACGCTATTAAAAGTACTAGCACGTCTTTATACAGCAATGTTGGAAAATTGCTATGTCCCCCCAAAATTAACAAAAGGTATCATAATAACTCTCCATAAAGGGGGTCGAAAGCGTTAGGATGACCCGTCAAATTATAGAGCCATTACGTTATCTTCAGCGATATTAAAAGTTTTTGAAGGTTTAATTCTAAAACAAGTCGAGAATACTGTTTTAAATATAATCAGTCCACAACAAGGGGGTTTTCAGTCTCAGCTCGGTTGTATGATGACGTCATTTTCTTTAAAGGAAAACATCATTTACGCAGAAGAAAATAAAAGCAAATTATTTGTTTGCTTTCTAGATGCCAAACAGGCATTCGATAGGGTTTGGCACAACGGTTTGTTCTATAAACTTTTTGAAACTGGTATAGATGGTCAAGTGATTAAAACTATTATTAATATGTATGGTTCTCTCACCAGCAGAGTGCGAAATGAGGCTTACACGTCAGATGTCCTTAAGATAGAGCAAGGTACCCGACAAGGCGGGAAGATCTCACCTCTGCTCTATCTCCTCTATATCAATGGTCTTATACAGGAATTAGAAAATTCGAATCTCGGTTTCTGTATTTTCAACTTATCATTTTCTAGCCCAACAGTAGCAGATGACATGGTTTTAGTTAGTCTTTCAAAACAAGGGTTAGATAATATGCTGCAAATATGCTATGATTATTCGTGCAAGTGGAGATTTGAATATAATGCATTTAAATGTTCAGTTATCGTATTCAACGAAAGCAAACACTCGTTCTCGAATCAAAATAGATCATGGCGACTTGGTTGTGAAAATATCGACGAGTCCACCTGTTACAAGCATCTCGGCATTAATGTTGATAAGTTTATGGATATAAACGAAAACATTCGCGAGTCATGTAATAAATTTCGCAGCTCGATTTTGAGTATCTGCAACAGTGGTCAATTTAATGCTAACACTCTATTGTCACTTTTCAAAACAATTGTCCTGCCCACAGCGTTATATGGGTGTGAATTATGGGATTCTATGTCGGCCACCCAGTTATTACAACTGAAACGAGACCATTGTTTTTGTTTGAAAATCATTCAAAAGTTACCGTTAAACACAAACAATAATATCGCAATAAGCACAGCCGGTGTTTTATCAATAGAATCGGAAATCGATTATAGAAAACTGATATTTTTGGGACAGCTATGTCATCTTCCAACAAAATATCTCTCAAAGCAAATTTTCGTAAACAGAGCAGTTCGGTACGTTGCCGGCAATGCAAATTTACGCCATGGGTTTATTCCGGACGTTTGCAAAATATTGCGTAAATATAATCTGTACGAAGTTTTTCTTACATTTATACAAACAGCGCGTTTTCCGTCGTCATTTTCGTGGAAAAAATCTGTCCGTTCCAGGGTTTGGGAGTTGGATTTGACGCGTCGACGACTTGAACTGTCTGCCAAACTGCCCGAACATTACTTCGACGTATTATTTTCACCTGGACGCCCATGTATTATCTGGAACATGTTAAGTCTATACCCTAGCAGTAGAAATATTAGCTATTCAGGCGTATATATTTAAAGCAAAATATGCTCAAGATCTTACAAAGATATATGTGATAAATGCTATAAATCGGTAGATAATCCCGTCATTCACAAACTGTGTTTTTGCAATGCAAATGACCAAATAAGACAACAGTTATGGGTATCTATTATGGAATTTTCCGGGTTTGGTGTGTTTAATGAGTTTATTAAAAAACACCCATCTCTACAGATCTTAGATTGTCTTACTGGTCTTGCATACGCGTCAGTAGAAAATGCAGATTTATATTGCCTCCTCCTTAAACACATGAGGAAAATGCTGTAATACCAGTACTATCCCCCAACAAATTATAAGTACAATTTGTAAGAAATGCAAACAGTAGATACATGAGTGTAATAATCGATTTGATCAATTATTTATTATCCTTGCATAGGATTATTTGATATAACTGCTTTTCTTCAAAAGCCTCGTATCAGTAGCTTAAAATAAGCTGCAGGTGCGAGGTTTTTGCAGAAAAGCCACTATGTGGTGATGTGCACATTATCATGATTTGCTATAAGGTTATTTGTAACCTAGTTGAAATTTATTTTCCCATATGTTTATTAATCTATACTTTGTTGGAAACCTTCGAAGACGCCGTAACTAGAGTTTATATTGTAGTTACGGTGTTGTCGAATGTAGCCGACGGCATTATAGCAGAATAGGTCTATTTTACAAAATAATTTTATTCTCATCGACAGAATACGTATTACGACCAAACTTTAACAAAGCTGTGATCATGATTTGATAGAGGACATTGAGGGAGAGAAGGGAAATGCTTTAAACGAGTGTTTTCCTCTTTTCCCTCAATGTCTTCTCCCATAATCATGCAGTTTAGAATCACAGAATATGCAAGGAAATTCTTGTTTTCGGATCAGTCTAAACTTTTGTTGTCTAGGCACAGGTTTGAGTCTTTACATTGTGTGCCATTGCATTTCGTTTCGGTAATGGTATGCGAAAGTGTAATTATCTATTTGCTGTCGATATGAGTATTAGCTTTCCCAAACAGCAATCATTTCACAAACCTTTTAAATATGCGTTTAAAATGCTTAAACAAGAAAACATTGATTAACAGCATTTTCCACAGTTTTCTGGTTCGAAATATTGAGAATTGATACGAATACGCATCCATTTTGTCATCTATCTTTCTATTCAATCTTGGCCTGTCTACCATTTTGTCGTTTGGGAAAGGATTTATAATGAATTTACATCCTTTTGTTGTACATTTCTTTTGATTCTTAGTATAGTAATGTTCTATTTGTATTGTCTCAGTTTGTGTTATTATGTGTTGTAATTTATCATGTTGTATATTTTATACTGATCTTCTGCAAAGGAGGAATTAATAAAGTATATATATAGGTTGATCTTTTGAGACAATTGTGAACGATTTTATCAGGTTAACCATGACGTAATTTCGGACAAACAATAGTACTTCGTGGGTGTTGTTAAAAGTCTCGTAACTACGGCTTGCCTCAAGCCGTAGTTTCGAGATTTTATAACAACACCGACGATTAATGAAAACATAATAGTTAACCCGGTCTATTTTTAGCACAAAAACCATTGCCATTGATTGCATGTCGTCGTTCCTCGATCGTCAAAACATTGAATCAAATCACTAAATGCATGTTACCTCTTCCTTTTTCAGGAGGGGGGGGGGGGCTAAGCTTTTGCCAAGTCAAATAAAGAAAATATGGACTATAAGATAAATTTTGCCTTTCTTTCAACTGCAGATCCTGGACAAGTTAGACACACCGACAAAACAGCAGCGAAAACTTTCTCAGAACCCGCTTGGCTCTCCCAAGATAATTCGAGCAACACTCCGGCGCCGATTTAGTGTTTTTACAAGAGAACGGACCTCAACCATGTGAAGGCCAACCATGAAAATGACTGTGTTACGGAACGTTAGCGTTCAGCATGGTTTATTGAGATTTTCTTTTAAAGATGTTCCTGCACGGACTACTATCAAGCGATTCCTAAATACAAACATATGATAAGCATTTTGTATGGTTTAGAATTTCGAATTACTTCATACTTATGGAAATACATATATTTGGCAAAAATGGTCAAAATTATCTCCCTTGCCTATAAATATAAAGTGAAATAATATTTGTATTTTTTTTTCTTCTTGAATCATTATCTTGAAATCCGGCCTGGTGAATCAACTTATGTAAAGTGCATCTACAAATGAGTGTAATTTGATGCATTTCATATGGCTAAAAAGTGGTGTTTTAATGAGAGTCTGTAATCCTTAAAGTGACATTTCACGATTACTTTTACATAATGTTACTTTTATTCTATCTAAACGAGCATGTTTTCTTATGAAAAGTCTGAAAATTTCAAGCCAAAGTATTGAACCGTTTACGAGATATCTATTTTTGTGCTAAAATTAAACAAATTGTTGTGGACAACATTTCAGATTTATGTAGAATTTGTCATTTATGTTTCAACTTTAAAGACATATTTTTCGCTTATAAATAACAACTTCAAAAAAACTGATAGCATTTCTACGCATAAGAATAAACAATCTTTGCATCAAGACATTCTTTTAAAAAATGAAATAAATGTGAAATGTCACTTTAAGAAGTAAGCCTATTTGACGACCAACCAAAATTTAGGCAGGTCGTCAACTACATACATGTATTTTTTCTGATTTATAGTAGACTTAGGCTACCACATCCAGCAGAATTATGGTACATGTATTTTTCTATCGTATCAAATTGGTCAAGTATTAACAAAATTATAGATTTTCTGACATTGTTTGGTGACATGACATGGGCGGATCTAGAGGGGGGGCGGGGGGGGCAGGGGGGTCCGGAACCCCCCTGGCATTGGCCGAAAATTGAATTTTGACTATATAAATTTAGTGTAATGTTACATATTTACTACATTTTAAGCCATAATTTGGGCTTGGACCCCCCCCCCCCCATGGAAAAAAATTTGGGCTTGGACCCCCCCCCCCCCCCTGGAAAAAAATCCTGGATCCGCCCTTGCATGATATCCCGCAAAGACTAAACCAAATCAACGCAATGCAGAAGGGTGTATAGCGTAAAATTACAAGAGAGCCAACATTAAACACGTGTGCTCTTTTTTAAAATCAAACTGGAGCCGACTGTGTTACCGTGGTTTAATCCATTCCCTCACCTTGAATCTTTTTGATCCTGCCAAAAGTAAAGTTTTTGAAAACATGGTGAAAAATGACGAAATTGCTTGTAACAAGCAATTTCTTCATTTCCCACAATGTTTTCTATCCCAGAAAACAAAAAAAATGAATAAACTCCATTCAAATGAAAATGTCGTCTGCAACATCTTTTAATTTGGACTAGGCCCTCTTCTAAAAGGACCTCTATGGATAAGGCGAGAAATCTCCCTAAAAGGCTCAAATGGAAAAGTCAATTTTCAAAACATGCAAATTGACAATTATTTCGATCTGTAGTGTTAGATGTATATCTAAATCATATAAAAAAGATTTTGTACAATCAAAATGATTCATTGAAACGAGTTTAAAGGCGAAATTTTCCCGCCCAAAATATGGCAACTGATATACGAGTACTCTTTTTAGTATAAACGTATGTTCCACCCCCCACCCCTCCGTGACCCAGGAAATCCTTTTAACCAAGGAAGCCTATGATCAAGTTATACAGCATATGTCAATGGGAAGCTGGGTCAAGGGGGGGGCGATGTTTGCCAGTCCATGAAAGGTAGTTATTCCTCGTTTTTTGGCGGGAAAGTGCTTTTTTAAAGTTGTTTCAATGATGCGCATCCGCAATACGGACAAAACCAAAGCTGTCATATGATGTCAACACCATCTATCCTTGTATATGTAGAAAATAAATTGCAAATAAAACAAAAAGAAACTTCAGTTTACCTCTACGAATACCGGTAGTGTAAGAAAATGAAACCATTTACGTGGGTACAAAAGTCAAGAGTTATCTGCACCTACAGATCTTTTTAAATGACATAATATCTGTATTCATTTCATTTATTTATCTACCTAACCATAACGCTTAATTTTGTTTCTCAATTTGTAAGTTTTGAAAATTGACATAATTGAGCTGAGCCTTTTAGGGAGATTTCTCGCCTTATCCATAGAGGTCCTTCTGGTAATGGGTTATAGCCCAAGAACTTGATCATGATTAAACGTTTTGATAGGCAGCATAGAACAAGATCAGAGTGAAGCCCGATCTTATTCTACAATTATTCCACAATGAGAATGAACTTTTCGCAAACTCGATGCAGTCACGCCTTTTCAGCTTATTGAAGAATAATACCAACAACTCTCAGATGTATTTGACATCAACCACATAAAACATGTGATGTTTGTTGAATATATTCTAGCCCACAATATGACCTGGTTTTGTCGTCTTCTACAGGAATTGTTTGTAAACAAAATGAGACAAATGAAGAAATTGTTGATTAATCTGCATTTCCTTTTGTTTGAATATTTTCTGAGCTATAACCTGTACATACCAATATCCATTTTGTCGCCTGCAACAGCTCTCAGATTGGACCACGCTAAAACTTCGCCGTTTTTTGGAAAGGGCTTATTGAAGATTTTCTACAACTGTTGTATCACATGATTATGCACCTTGGTAACGGCTTTATACATAACCAGTCTAGGTCCGCTCATATATACATGTATAGGCGAAAAGACTTCCGGACAGGAAAGGACCGGTAAAAAATAGCATGCCATGAAACAGTCCCAATCGGTGATCAGTTGGCTAATCCTTCGATTGTAAATCAATTTTCATTGTGATTTCAAGCCGATTTTCCAACACTGACCAATGACCAATTATCAATAGGACGTCGTGTACGGTATATTGCGGCACTAAAATGTAACGTCAAACTAGTGAACGGTAATTGCGTAACTTTAAGTTTTTGCGTAGATGGTTGTGTTGTGCTTTTAATGGCTACTCTCTACATAATCTAATCTGATTTATAAAGACAGGACCACGTTTTAAGAAATACTCCACTGCTTCCATCTTTTGTATTTCTATAGCTATTCCGCCACTTTAAAGCTGCTATTTCCAAGATTTGGACCAATGATTTGTCAAAAACAAACGAAATGTACACTTTTTAAGCTTTATATGACCTGATTAAATGACTACGACAAACTATTGAAGCAACGACTCATTTTTTCGCAATTTGATACAAAATTCATGAAGCGATGTCGAAAGTAGGTCAAAAACAGTAGGACATGCGACTTTCTCAAATGACGTCACAACATACATGATGACGTCATATTGAAATTCAAGTATGAATCTCGTTTGAATGTTGGTCCGCGCTGTATGCGCATGCGTGACAGTTAAAAATAAAACAAACCCCATCTGTGACGGAGTTGAATTTGGGTTTGGATTCTCCCTAAATTCGGCTATCTTTCTTATAATTTCGGCTCAATCCCTGTCTGAATCGCATATTATTAACCATTCTGAGGTGCCCAACACAAAGGTTTTGCATATTTTTCTAAAAAAATTATTTTTTGCTATTAGAACATCTGTTACCCTCCAGCTTTAATTCGTTCTTTTTCATCTTAAAAATGCGCCAATGAGATAGTTTCAAGATTATGTCAAATAAAAAGTTTACATTTATAAATGTTCTGTCAACACGAACAAATTTGAATATCTCTTATACGTTTCGTTATTTTGCGTCGAAATTTTGATATGATCAACAAGAAAAAAAATGGTATTTCCACATTGAAATTAAATGTTTGTATGAATAAGAGAACTTTTATTTTTCAAAGTCTAAAGTGTAAAAAGTAGAGTTTTCAACTAAAAGAAACTATTTCTGTCCACACGCATTTTATATAATAATAGTTTCGTTTATTATGCTAACTGATTTTCTTCCATATATTATAGAAATAGAGAAAAATGGTATTTTTATATCAAGTTTGGTTGCATTTGAGTCATTACTTAACAAAATATTCAACAAAAATGTCATTTTTTCTTTGACGTAATTTTAATTGTTACACTGCGATTTTTGGTAAACAAAATGGGCTAATTTGAGTTATCTACGTAGAAATTTTATTTCCGTTCGGCAAAACATTCTACAGAATTTCCACAGTCACAAAATATATTTTTCCATGTGTTTGACGTTACTTATCGCAAAATTGTTTATAAATAGTCGTCGCTCTTGAACATTTATGTAACATGTTACACGCGAATTTTCGCCGAATTTACGAACAAAAATTCTTTCTATCAAATTCATTCAAAATAAGAACTTGAAATGGGTATAACATTGAAAAATATCACGGCTTTACGCTTATTTTGATATATAACAAAGTTAAGAGAACGAAAAAGATTCCTACAAAATTCAGTTATGAATCGCGGAGTGTAGCGTTTTTTTTTTGAAAAGTGACGCAATGCCGTGCGCGACGTCTAACGATTCAACTCAGGTCGACGTCTCAGATGTCAATTGTGACCCCGTAGCGCTTCAAATAACATAAACAATATTTTTCATGTTTGTTACGTTAGCTGCCAGTTGCCAGTTGCTAATTCAATTGGCAACCGTCAACTGGCAGTTAACTTCATATTCAGTTGCCGATTCAACAATGGACAAAATGTGAATTGGCAACTGGCAGCTGACTTCACACTTACAACTGCCAATTCAAAATATATACTAAGCAGTCCTGAATCGTAAACTGGCAACTGGCAGCTGACTTCACACTTACAGCTGCCTAGTCAATGAGTGGGCCCTTGCTACACCGATTTTAGCTGTAGTTAAGACAGTATCAATCCTACAACATAATAGGGAACAATTTTATGAAGTGAACAGTTACGTAATTTCGGACAAAAATAGTATTTCCGTAGGTGTTGTTATAAAATTTCGTAACTACGGCTTGATTAAACTATTTTGCCACACTGCCATTGTCACATAGGTTTACCAATTGTCCCATTGATTTTCTAAAAGGAAGGGACATTGTCACATTCAAAAATTCTTTCCTTAACGCTGAACACACAATATCATATTATTTATAGACCAGTGAAATAAAACGTATGCAAACATGCATAAAATCAAGTAACATTTCATGTTCATGAAATTGTCTTTGAATTAAGACCAGTCTAAATTTTTGCAATCTGGTAATGAGCCACGGGATAAAGATTTGGTCATGCACACATCAATTCGAAAATCGTTTTATTCACTTCACATATTGGTGGACATAAAACACCAAAAATGCACCATATTTGTTAAATTAATTGAAAATCTCAGTGTCCTATTTTGTTCAACCTGTCCATTTAACTCGTGTTGACACACAAAACTCGTGTTGTTGAAAAGCGACGATATCGAAGCTGAGATTGTGCATTATGGGATGGATAACGAATACGGACAAAACTAATCTTGATTCTGGTCAAATATTTTGCAATAACTCTTTTATTTCTGCGTCAATTTTAAAAATGTTTATTGCATGTACCCCGCCTTTCTGAGCTCTTTCCTCAGATATACGAGTTATTTGTGGACTCCTTCTACTTTTTCCAAAAATTGATCCTAACCGACTAGAAAACTAAATGATAACGACTACGCCCAAATTAACCATGCTTCAGGTAAGAAATTGTGCAATAACTTTCTTATTTATAAGTGAATTTTCAACCGGTTTGTTGCATGTACCCCACCTTACGAAGTTCTTTCCTTATATGTATGACTTATTGGAAAACAGCCCATCTTTCTTTCAAAAATTGATCCTAACCGACCAGAAAAACGACCTAAAGTTTATGTCTGGTCGGTTGGGACCGATTTTTGCAAAGACTAGAAGGAGGATTCCAGTGAGGCATACGTCAGAGGAAAGATCTCAGTAAGGCGGGATACATGCAAAAATCGTTTGAAAATTGACGCAGAAATAATAAGTTATTGCAAAATGTCTTACCTGAAGCAATGCAAAATTGTCCGTAGATTTACCCATCCCACAATGCACAATCTCCGCCGTGGATATGTAAATTTATGTTACATGAAACTTTCATTGGATAGACGGTAGGCTAATTAACCAAACGCCGACTGTCAATAAAAAAAAACGATTAGCCAATGGGCGATCGGAAAAATGTCATGCCCCAATTGTACTTCGTTGCACGTGTTATTGTATCGATTTATAGACTGACAATCAAAACAATCGACATTCCAATTGCAAAGAATTATGTGCTAACAATAAACTAGGTTTACGGTATGTTTTGATAAACCGTCGGTGTTGTTATAAAATCTCGTAACTACGGCTTAAATCAAGCCGTAGTTACGAAATTTTATAACAACACCTACGAAATACTATTTTTGTTTGTCCGAATTTACTTAACGATTAACTGGATAAAATCGTTCCCTATAAACGAGCACATGTCCATTGTTTGTATTAAATTCTATGTTGGGCGGAGCGATCTGTCGATTGGCGTTTGGTCAATTGTATGAATTGACCAAACGCCGACTGTCAATCAAAATCATCGATTGGCCAATGGACGATCAGAAAAATTGCATGTCCCAATTGTTCTTCCTTGCACGTGTTTTTGTATCGATTTATCGACTGACTATCAAAACAGTCGACAGACCAATGGCAAAGAATTGTGTGCTAACAATAGACTTGGTTTGCCGTTATGATTTCATAAACCGTCGGTGTTGTTATAAAATATCGTAACTACGGCTTAAATTAAGCCGTAGTTACGAGATTTTATAACAACACCTACGAAATATTTTTTGTTTGTCCGAATTAACGTCACGATTAACTGGATAAAATCGTTCCCTATTAACAATCACATTCCTATTGTTTGTCTTAAACTCTTTGTTGGGCAGAGCGATCTGTCGATCGGCGTTTGGTCAATTGTTAGGCACTTTATGTTTTTGACATTCATGTTTTGTTTGTGATTGTCATAGCGTCTTCAGTGGCTTATGGGAAATTGATATTTGATTTCATTTTCCCTGTGGATGTTGTGTTTAAAAAATGTTAGTTTACAAGCCATCGAAGCGCGCATAGAAAGAATCATGATCCGGTCTTTATAAATTTGCAACCTACGTATTATGGCCGAGGTTTGTTGAGAACCGGCAGACAACCTCGAGCATGGCGATTGCATAGACTGAGATTATGCATCCAGTCTAAATAAGATTCTGGATTCTAGTTGATAGGTTATTGTGAAATTGTCCTCCCGTTTAAAGAGAAAACGTAATGAATAAAAATGAAACGAAAAACATGCCATATTTACCCCCGCCATCAGATGCATTCTAAATTTTCTGACAAATTAGAGCAAAAAAAGATAAGCTGTTCTGCTTGCCATGATCTCGCTTTGTCCAAATATATTCAGCGCTATTCTGCTAACAGCTCCTCTCTTTATCAACATTTATTTTGTCTACAGCTTTCACATTGGAAGTGATTTTCTTTCATTTTAGTAAAGGTTAATGGCATTAACTTCGATTAACCCTTTCACAAACAAGACCTGGTTTTGACGTCACGATTAGAAAAGGCTTAGGAAAACATTGAGGCAAAGGGGGAAAATGCCGACAATCAGCATTTTCTTCTTCTGCCTCAATATTTTCTGTGCTATATTGTACACAAATATTATCTTTATGAACATCAATATTGACGTCTACACTAAATTTCAAATAGACTGTTAAAATATTTTGCTGTTTGGGAAAGGATTAATTAATGACTGCCTGATAGCACTGATATTTCAGAAATGCCACTGTAAATGTGACAGAATCAAATTTTGACAGACAATTAGGCTATACTAAAAAGGCCGAACGATGTAAGCCTACAATCATTTTTCTGTCAATAATGATACACATGGCTCCTTTCGATTGACAGATTTCCTGTTAAAATAATGCAATTTCTACTTTAAGATTGAAAACAAGGCCTAAGCGAAGTACTAAATCTCTCACATGATATGGCGATATGAATACATCTATAAGTAAATACTATATTAAGAGCATTTTGAAAATACGATGGCGTCAACATACGAAAGATATCAAAAAACGTTTAGCCTTGGATATTGATTTTATCCTAGAATTATAACACTTATGTACATGGATGTTTTCAGGTAGTATACCCCTAATGAGATTCGCGCGACGACGGAAATATTCGGGCGAAGTCGAAAACATTCGGCGTCGGACCTTTCCACCGCCGAATGTTTACGACCGCGCCCGAATAAGTTCGGATACGTAACATCGACGTAACAATGACGCTCGAAAAAATCCGATGTTTTATGAATCTCAAAATGGCCACAACATGGGTATTCTACCTTAACCCATTACCACACAGTGACTCCTTTTGACTCCCCTCAAGATAAAGGCTTTAGAAAACATTGTGGAAAATGAAGAAATTGCTTTTGACAATCATTTTCTTCATTTCCCACAATGTTTTCTACCAAGAAAGACCAAAAAATCTTGAATTCCATTCAATCCAATTAGTCATCTGCAGCATCTTTGAATTTGGACGAGTCCAAAATTTTGTTGATTGGTAATGGGTTAACTTCAGAATACATGTAGAACTATATCGCTACATATAACTACATTGAATATCCCTTATAACGATTGGCAAAAAGGATTATTCTGACAATAAAGCTGTGATAATTAAAGGTTCAAGTTCTGGCCCCGGTTTCTCGAAAAAAAACTTAAGTATATTCTCACGAGAACATGCTCAAATTCAAAGGGATACTCTCCAACGTTGAAGGGTATTTGATTGAAGTTCACGTGGATTTCGTGCGATTTGAGCACGGTGCTTAGATATGAGCATGAGAACGTACAAATGTAGCCTACTTAAGTTTTTTTGAGAATCCAGGGCCTGGTTTGCACTTTCGATAAGGGGTTGGGGCAAATTTCAGTTTAGCAGTCCTCAGTCAAACTGACCGTTATTCTGTTACCGAAATATTCCCTTTCGATTTATCAGCCAGGATCCTTATAATTAAAGGCCCGGTCACACCGGCCGAGCGGTGCTATAGCGGTCCTGGAGCGGTAAAGAAAATCACAAGCCGCTCGTCACCGCTCATGACCGTTTTGGAAAAGTTGGACTCCGCTAGAACAACGCTGTGAAACGCTCAACTACCGCTGTTCCTTTACCGCTTCCTGGCCGCTCTGAAAGTTTTGGACTGCCCAAAATATCGCGAGCGGTGATAACGGGGCAATTTTCCGCTCTGGCACCGTTCACTACCGCTAGACCTCCGCTATGATAAAGTTGGGCACCGCTATACGCAAGTTCGTCAACGCTTTGGTCCGCTTGAGGAACGCTCTGATACTAGTAGTCGAAGGATATGCCTGGTTACAAGCATTTTCTTCTTTTGCCTTAATGTTTTCTAAGCTGTTTGAGTCATAAGGATGTCAAAACTATGTATTTTTTGGGAAAGGATTATATGTCGTCGGTGTAAATGCAAACCTCGTATGTAGATTTTTGCGAATTTCGAAGTACAAACTTATTTGTCCAGTTAAGACAACTCGTGCAGGTCTTTAGATATTTTACTTGTCACTATTGATGGCACATTAATATGTGACCAATATGTCCGAAGTTCCAGTAAAACCGTTCAGTTTCGGAAACGTTATTAAAAAAGTTCTTCCCTTTAGAAATTTTCCAAAGAATGGGATACGAAGTTTTGCATTAACATCGACGATGCGATACAATGCAAAGAAGTTTCTGCGCGACGATAGTCTTTCTCAATCTAAATTCTTAACTCTAAATATCGAAGGGTCAGTTCAAAACTTTTTAACTTAAAATTTAAGCGCATTTTGTGCTATCGAAATATAGGCTACTTATTACTAAGATGTACGATAAGGGTGCATGCTGATTCATGAATTGGATCGTTGGTTCAACTTTACAAAATTGACACATCTTTTGTGAATTATTTCATCAACATAATTATCAATCTCATTATATTTTTTTCTGAAATAATTCATTCGACCATAATTATAATATAGACAACCTGTGTTAGATATACAATTGTTTTATTGCATTAAACATAACACACAATGTTTATAGCAAATACAAATACAAAGAACTGAAAGAGAAAGTCAATGGAATCAACATTTAAACATATGCGTAGTGAATGAATTAACAGAAGAACAAAATTGTAACAATGTAAATGGATTAATTTGTTATTTTCTTTCCAGAGATGCATAATAAATAAATTTTGCTAGATTTCTTGTTTGTACTTTCGAATTGATTGTAGGGAGGTTAGTAAATTTTTGAATAGTAGGCCAAGTATAATAATATCTTTTGATGTATTTCTTTCTCAAATCAACAAATTTTGGGCAAATTAGTAAAAAATGAAATTCGTTTTCAACCATGCCAGAAGTACAATATTTACAAATTCGTTCATTTCTGGCAATATTTAGGTGTCTTCCCCGCTCAATTTCTAAGTCGTGTGAGGACACTCTAAATCTTGTCAGTGCTGATCTGAGTTTTGTGTTTGATATGTAATCAAGATAATTTTCAAAATGAAAAGTGTGTTTGAATAGCGAATAAGTATCCAATTTTCTTGAATTATTGATGGAAGAATACCAGTTTTGGTGATACATATCGATTAATCTTTGTTTAATTATATTAAAATCAATTTGTAAGTTGAATTGGTTTTGCCATATAAAATGAAGACCACATTCGTTAAGAATGCATCTTATATGATAAGCCCAGTTCATATTGTTATATGTTTGTCCACTTTCTAAGTCATTAAAAAGCATTATGTAAGTATTAAATAACAGCGAATTTTCGTTCGACTTTAAAATCTTAATCCAATATTTAACAATAATAAACTGTCTGTGCAATTTTAAAGGAATTCGTCCTAATTCGCCATATAATGACTCAAGATTCGTTGATTTTTTAACAATCAATAATTTTCTGCAGAATTTGGTAAAAACTGATTCTATCTCTGGAGCAGGGTGGTTACCCCATGCCTTAGCAGCGTAATTAAGGACAGGAGAAACAATACTATCGAATAAATATAGTTTGGTTGAGACAGGTAATTCTAATTGGTTAAAAATGGTGAAAAGTCTATGCATCGAATACGAAGCGCGCTGTGCAATATCTGATTGCGTTCGGTTCCAACTTCCATTTTTGTAGAGATTTACTCCGAGATATTTGAAATGATTCACTATTTCAATTTGAGTATTATACAAGAAAAAATTGTAATTGGTGTGGCGCCCTTTTTCAAATATCATTATTTTAGTTTTATTGACATTTAATTTAAGATTCCACCTGACACAATATTCCTCAATATCATTAAGAATAGACTGAAGAGATTTTGGATCCTGCGAAAATACAGCCGCGTCATCCGCAAATAATAGTAAAAATAACTGTATTTCATCAACAGACATTATACCGTTTAAATTGCTATTAATACTGTTCAGTAAATCGTTTAACCCTTTCCCAAACAAGACCTGGTTTTGACGTCCTTTATAGAAAAGGCTTGGGAAAACATTGAAACAAAAGAAGAAACTGCTGATAACCAGCAGTTTCTCCTTTTGTCTTAATATTTTCTATGCCATATTCTACATAAATTCTATCTTTAATAACATCCATTTGTCATTTGTGGCAGTTTTTGAAGTGGATTACCCTAAAATTTTGTCGTTTGGGAAAGGGTTAAGTAAAATAAGCACAAAATGCTGCTGGCGGGATCACCTTGTTTAACGCCCACATTTGAATAAATGAATTCTGATTTGTCTGATCTGTATCGTACATAGGATTTCACCTCGCTATACATTGATTTAATAGAGTTTACGAATTTGGTACTCACACGCTCGCTTATCAATTTTCGAAAAAGTAATGTTCGATCAATCCGATCGAACATCTTTTCCCAGTCAAGAAAAGCTACATATAGTTTTTTGTTGTTGGATAAAGTTTTGGATATCAGTGAATATAAAATGAAAAGACAATCGACCGTCGATTTATTTTTTTGAAATCCAAATTGGTTGTCTATAATTTTACTGTGTTTTTCTGACCATTTGTTTAATCTTGTTATCAACAATTTAGAATATATCTTCGAAATAATGTTGTTCAGTGTAATTCCTCTGAAATTTTTGGGATCCATTTCCCCGCCTTTGAAAATAGGTACTATTATGCCCTCCGCCCAAGATTGTGGGTACTCACTCATGTTATATTTTTTATTGTATAGAGATTTTAAGAAATTACCGATAATGTCAAACGAGCTTTTGAATATTTCTGACGTTAATTGATCTGTGCCTGCACTTTTACAATTTTTCTGTGAAAATACTGCATTTCTTACTTCTTGCAAGGAAAAATCTGCATCTAAATCTTGATCTGTGATGTTTTCGGACTGGTTATCTGTGATATTCTCATTGTCTGCATTATCTGATTCTTGATCACTCTGAAAGTTATAAAGGCTATAAAAATGATTGTACATGTCTTCTATTGATATATTATCCGAGTCTTGGGTTTTCTTTTTATTTTGTGCATTTATATTTTTCCAGAAATTTTTTGAATCACTTTTTGCCATATTTGATATGCGTTTCCCCTCTTTCTGGGTATACAGTTTTTTACTCTTTTTCTTTATTTTAATATAGGATATATTGGATTATTTTCACAAACGAGTTTTACCAGCCACAGAGAGCACTTTTTGCGACGAGATTAAAACACTCAAATAACATCATGGAATGTGTCGAAGACTACGGATATCTAGGATCGCACATTAGAAACATCGGTAAAGACTTCAACATTAGGAAAGGGTTAGCATGGAATGCCTGTAACAAAATGGTTATTTACCGTGTTTGCCATGGTAGATGCAGATTACAAGTTTACATACGTTGGTGTGTGAGGCAATAACCCATCTTCAGATGCTAAGATCAACAACGAAAATGATCTTCATCAGGAACTCGACCAGAACAGGATCTACGCCTTTCCTCAAGCAGATTCCCTACCTAATGACACTAATGAGGAGGTTCCTTACTTTATAACAGGAGACGATGAGACCGCGGACCCAGCTCATGAAGCCGTACAGTACAGAAAACCTCACAGATGGAGAGCGATTTTGTAACTACCGGCTTTCTAGGGCAATGCAGGTTGTCGAGAACGCTTTTGGCATTCTTGTCAACAGGTCTTGCTCACTACCATACAACATCAACACAAAACAGTCAGTAACATGGCTGAAGCTTGTTGCATTCTACACAATCTGGTGCGCACCCGCTACCCAGTGCTACAGGACAGACTTGTGGACCTTGTAAAACCTGGTGGAAAGGTTCAGAAGTATAGGACTTGGATGGAAAGTCCTAACTTGGAAGATAACATCGTTGTGCAAGGAACAAACACAGCCTCGCACGATGGAAAAGAGACAACGGAATCTTATAAGGCATTGGTGTATTTCCTCAGCAGGATCAGCGGATTGGCAGGAGAGGATCGTGGTTATTAATTGAACTCCATGCAAAGCTAATGTCACACAAGTTGGCGCACTGTGTGGATATGATACATGTTCATTTGCTTGTTTTGTTGTAAAATGTTTTTCTACATTATTATCCCCTCAAAACAATGATTGTTTTTATTTATATCAATAAAATAGATTAAAATGAATTGAGATAGAATAAGAAAATGCTGAAAACCTCCTATGATCTCAATATTTTAGTGTTTATCATACATGGCCGGGAATCATATGACAGAACAATTTAAACACCATCAGCAATTCCTTTAAGATAGTCAACCCCTAATGAAATTCACGAGGCGTCGGAATTCTTCAGGCGACGTCGCAAAAATTCGGCGATGACAAACGCAGTGGACAATTGTTACATGTATAGACAAAGAAAAAATAATAGATATTGATATTAATAGAATCATTAATATTTGTTACATTGAATTAACTATGATGTCACATGAAAGATAAACGTTCGTTGCATCAGAAAATCAAAAATAATTTCTATTTAGTCAGGTTTTCTCACGAGGGACCTCCTTTACAAAACGCCCACATCTGATGAGAAAAATTGAATGTTTCTTGGAAAGTTAGATAAAATTGGGAAAGGTACTATCGAGGGAAGCAGGCCACGAATAGTCTATTTCTAGATCTACCCGACACTCTTGTTGTTTCTGTCTTTGGTTTAATAGATTTGACTTTCATGTTGGATACGGAACTGCATTTCTCCCTCATCTGTGATATTTTACGCAACCAAGGGAAAATTAGCATGCGCAAAACACCGCTATACCAACGCTCACTTCAACGCTATCAAGCGCTACCTAACGCTTTAGAACCGCTTTAGCAACGCTGGCTTCCGCGGGGCACCGCTAAAGCAACGCAAGTGTTCTTTGATCTTTTTTCTCAGTGTATGAGCGGTGACGAGCGGTTTGGAATTTTCTTTACCGCTCCAAGACCGCTATAGCACCACTCGGCCGGTGTGACCGGGCCTTAAATGACAATGCCATTATCAAAATGTCAAATTATTTCCCAGATTAATCCACGTATTCCCAAAAACCTTTTATATAATTGAGCCTGTTCACGGAGAAAGGGTGGTTAAGGCATTTGAGAAAAAATACCATGCTTTCAATTGTGATCAGGATAATTATATGATGCTTTCATTAAGCTTCATCGTGGCCCGTTCAGGTACTCAAAAAATGCATGATAGCCTTTTCACCTCAGATGGTACCGAAAGTCAAATTTAGGGGTCTGGCTCACGGACTAGTGCACAGTGGATAATCACGTGATGCAATAATTACTGAATATCGTCAATAACTTTGTTAATACGGGGCCGATTTGAATTCGGTTTAAAGCAGAGAATGTGGACAGACGGCATGCATTAGATGGACGTGGTTGATTTTTGAAAAATCAACTGATAAAAAAGTTATTGAAGATAAACCAAAATGTTGGTTTATCTTCAATAACTTTTTTATCAGTTGGTTTTTCAAAAATCTACAACGACTATGTTATTTCTGAAATTTTCCCACCTTCTCTGCTTCAAACCGAATTCAAATTGGTCAAGTATTGACAAAGTTATTGAAGATTACCGGAAATTCAAAGTCACGTGATTATACACCGTGTAGTAGCAACTATCAGGGATGGACATGCGTCCCCTTCGGAGTGCCCTTATTAACCCTTTCCTAAACGACAACATTTCAGGGTAATCCACTGCAAAAACTGCCACAAATGACAAAATGGGTGTTATTTTAAGATAAAATATTTGTAAAACGTGACAAAGAAAATATTGAGACAAAAGGAGAAACTGCTGGTTATCAGCAGTTTCTTCTTTTGTTTCAATGTTTCCCTAGCCTTTTCTATTAGGGACGTCAAAACCAGGTCTTGTTTGGGAAAGGATTAAACACAAACAAAGTGATATGATGCTTTGGTGGTTTCAAATGTCAAAAGGATGATTTTCCCAAGATTCCAACGACCTTTCAAATACAAACAAAAATGCATCGAAATGCAACACGGAAAGGAGTGGAGAAGCGTTAATAGTGCGCTTCAAATGTTTTTTTTATTACCAGGAATTGTTTAATGAATTCAGACAATTAAATTATTTTAAAATAAGTGATTATTAGAATCTATCAAACATTCATATTTCATCGGGCTAAGCTGATTTACATAAAAAAATGAAACTTGGACTTGACATTATTTACAGAAAGACTGATCACGGAACAATTGTTTGAAATCAATCTGAAGAAAAAAGGCCTTTGGGGTCATATTGAGACGGGGTGTGTTAAAAGTTCCATTACAAAAACTAAACGAATACTGGAAGCTAGCGAAATGACCATAAAATTGTCGAATGTAAGTGAAGGAAGTATGTATAGAAGCTACATTGGTGAAAACGGAACCTTGAATATCTCAAATGCATCTTCGAGCTTGGATTTAAACAATGATGTTAATGAAAAGTATGAAATTAGGTACATGTTTCGTGTTTTGATGTACATCATTGCCAGCAGTGCATTCCTGCTCAATGTTGGTGTGTTTTATATACTTGTCAACAATAACACGGCTCGGAAACTTCAGTTAACGTTGTTAGCTAGTTTATCGTTTTCCGATTTGATTATAGCGTTTTTGAGCATACTTCATTACGATGTGTGTTTCTATAATATCTGGAAGGACGTAGATATTTGTGAGGATCTTTCATCTGAACCAGTCGGGATTGTCGTGAGGTGGATTCTAGGAGCAGTATATACTGCATCACAGTGTGCGGGTATATTTGTTATATATAACAATAGACGTTCTCTGTGCCGTCTGTAGACCCCTATATTACAGACATTGTAAACTACAAAATAAACCACGTTCAGTGGTAGTGTGTATATGGATTGTATCTTTGACATTGGTTGCTGCTGTTTGTCTAATTCCAATTGTATCTCTAGGAAAACATGATTTTCATGAAGCAGTATTTTATTTCACATTGCTTAAAGACTTCATCATGATATTTTCCGCATTTAGCTTTTTACCAATAGTTCTTTTATACTGCTTCATCATTTTTAAAATTTGTTGCCACGTGAAACGTTCTCCTTCAACACAAGCACGGTCAATGAGAAAGAGCATCATAACTACACTGCTTATAATTGGTACTTATTTTGTATGCATGATGCCTTTTATTTGGATAGTTCTTCTTTACCTAACCCCTCTGAATACAGCCAATAGAGTCATTGTTGTGAAAACATTTCATTTATTGTACGTCTTGAATACGCTAATTGACCCACTTATTTATGCATTCCGGGTGCAGGAAGTCCGCCAAAATATGAAGAAAATGCTCTCGAAATGTTTGTCTAAGTTTAGCCGAACACATGAACTTGACTTAATTTATCTTTAGTGATCGACCTACGTATTGAAACAATGAAATTGTAGTATATTTTACAATATCGCCGCTATACTTCGCATGAACGAGACAGCCAGGTAGTTTATGTGACGTCTATATATAGCCACGCCCTGTCTCCAATGAACCGCTAGCGAACACTAGGCCAAATAGAGTCTGCATAGTAGATTCTACGCGATATAAACATTCAATGCGCTGCGCGAATTTGATTGTTCATTTCGCGCAGAATCTACTATACAACCTCCATCTAATACGTAGTAAGATTCAATAAAAAGCATTGTCCCATGTGGAGTGGATCCATGCCTCATGCTTTAAAGAAAATCAAAATTAACGTTCTGGAACCATAATGGATTTCGGTTATTATCGCCGATGATCGGGTATTTACGACACTCGGTTATTTCCGTGAAACGCACTTCGGAAAGATTCGATTTTGTTCTCACCTCGGTTTACTTTCTCGTAAACATTAATATATATCGGCCGTGTAAGCTATTTAAAGTGTATTTTTCTGCATAGATAGAGATAATTCTCGTATTTCTCGTTGTTAGTAGCATAAAAATGCTTAAATATTATCGTTCTGAACACTCTGGCGATTAAACGTATATTAAACGTACATTCATTCCATTAGAAAAGGAAATACATGAAAAATACTTTTCATGTTGTATTCTATAAATAGCAACAAAAAAGAAAGTGAAAGTACAGCGAAATAGGGAACGATTTTATCCAGTTAATCGTGACGTTACTTCGGACATACAATAGTAATTCGTTGGAGCTGTTATGAAATCTCGTAGCTACGGCTTTAATCAGGCCGCAATTACGATATTTTATGACAACACTGACGGTTTATCAAAACATAACTTTAAACCCAGTCTATTGTTAGCACAAAACCCATTGCTATTCACATGAATTTTCCGTGGATTGTTCAATTTCAACATTTCCTTTCATAGATATTTTGATATTTTCAGTAATTTTGGGGTTATCAAGGCTTTAAACAGTAAAAGGCATCGACAGTGGTGACGAACAGATTTACGTCAACTATTTTTGATCGTAAAGTTACGGAAAAACACTTAGGAAATTCTAATCTTAGCTGCGAACATGTTTTGTAAAACGCACTTACGCAAAAAATTTGAACTTCCGTTCAAATCAACGAAAATAATGTGCGTAATTTCGTTGATAAAACGGGGCCCAGATCACTGGTAGAAATAACAGAAAAACACTAAGAGAAATGAAGAAATAACTGTTTCAATAGGCCTACAATTGTTATGAATTTACTGATTTGGTTATAAAGAGCAAAGGACTGATATATCCTTCTCTTAACAAGTCTGGTTTTGAAGTCAATTGTAGAAATAATTTGAGAAAACATTGAGAGAAAAGAAGAGGTTGTTGATTATCATCAATGTGTTATCATCAATGTGTCCCTTTTCCTCAGTGTTTTCTGTTCGTTTGGACTGGTACAGTTTTGTTTTTTTAGGGGGGATGGGCTATGTATGCACCAGTACACTTGATTGATTCAAGATCTATACGAATAAATGCTGAAGACCAGCATTTGATATAGTATCAATATTGCGTCTTCTGCCTTGATTTTTTTTTATTATAGTCCAGTCACAATATAATGACACATGTTTACAAATTTTACAGTAATAAACAAAAGGTAATCCTTGTTAACTTTCAGTTCAACATTGCATGTCTTGGTTCAAATCTTGAAGGTGTAAGGGACCTGCAAGATTCGAACCATCACATGCAAATTTACAGTAGTTATGACTTTGCTATTGCGTTTTTTGCAAGAGTACATTTTGTAAATATGTGCCATAATATCGTTAAAGTGACATTTCACATTTATTTGATTTTTTTAAAGTATGTCTTGATGCAAAGATTGTTTATTCTAATGCGTAGAAATGCTATCAGTTTTTTTGAAGTTGTTATCTATAAGCCAAAAATACGCCTTTAAATTTGAGACAGAAATGACAAATTCTATATAAATCTGAACTGTTGTCCACAACAATTTGTTTATTTTTAGCACGAAAATATATATTTCTCGTAAACGGTTCAATGTTTTGGCTCGAAATTTTCAGAATTTTCATGAGAAAACATGCTCTTTCAGAAAGAATAAAAGTAAAATTTATGTAAAAATAATCGTGAAATGTCACTTTAATTAAAGGCATGTAAAGACCCGGTAATCAAAGATACAAGTACGTGTAAGATTAGCTTAATTTGATTAAAAAAGGCGTTCATATACAGTAGTACATGACACCAATTTCAACCCTCTTCCACCCCAAGAATCTTATATCACGGCGGGGAATCACCTGACATACTATTTTCGATATTTTCCAACAATTCTGTCAAAAGTTGACCGATTTGAAAAGAAGAATTTAAGCAGAGACAGCGGGAACACTCCATGACTTTGCTGAATGCCAAGGATAATCTTTGAAAAATCAGCTGATATGAAAGTTATTGACGACCAACCAAAACTTAATCTGGTCGTCAAAAACGTTTTTATCACTTGATTTGTAAAAGAGTTACCAACCATCTGATATCGGGCGTTTTACACTTTTTTCTGTTTCAAACCGATTTCAAATTGGTCATGTATTTACAAAATTATTGACGATTTTCTGAAATTTAGTGTCACATGATTCCCCACCGAAGTATATAATGCCCTTGTTTTGTTAACAATAGTTTATGTAGTAACTACAGGGAAATCTGGCAATGAATATTTGATAAAAATAAGTTCTTTATATAAGTTACTATAAAAAATAATGTGTTGTTACATCTGACCTTACCTTGAATATTTGATGGAATTGAATGACCTATTTTGGATAATTTTGTCCTTGTTTTATGCGCCCCTACTAAGTTTGAATTCATAAAAAAACAAAATTTAACGGTAACTTATTCCCATTCTTGTTTTATTTGCACAAGTATAAATTAGAGATAATTTTGGTGTAGGTCTCATACCCTGCCAGTAAATATTACAAAAATTACAGATCAAAGAAAAATATTCATTTTTCTTAAACATGGAAAAAATTCAGTCGCAAAATCATAAACCTTATGTATAATCAAGTGTTTTTTTTTCTCAATTTTGTTTTTCATAGTTTTGTATTTAGCTTATTTACGTTACATACATATCTGTTGTAGCATACAAGCTGAAAAATGTCAGATATTATCATCTTCTGGGAAAAAATATGAGATTTACGGAGTTGGTGCTTCCCCTTTTGCCGCCTTTTTTGTAAAAGGGGGTCAATAACTAAAAAAATATATAAAATTCCAAAATATCGGTAAAAATTGTTTTAAGTTTCATTTTACCTCCGTCTTATATCATAGAAATAATATATAAAAATACTTTTTGTATTTTCAAAAGTGTCTATTATGGTTCCAGATCGTTAAGAAAAAATAAAAAAGGAATGATCTTTTCTGTGCATGTCTCTTTTTCAAGACAGACGGCTGTTTTTGGCTTTTCAAAGATTGTGGAAACATTTTTATTTTGTGCTTATTTCTTTTAATTAAAATGAAATCATTGTGTACATACCGAGTTTTGTTTAATTATGTGAATGCTCATGTAGACCTAGGTTATAGCTCATGATAAATGGCATGGCAGAGCAGCCCTAGCTAATGGCTAGGGATGCTCTGACAGGTTATTTATCGTGAACTATAAAGTAAGTGAAGGCCGTGAGCGCGGAGATCGCTTTTATGGTATACGTGCGACAATTCTATTTACATATACGTTGAACTAAATTTCCACCGTACCGGAAACGGAAATACGCAAAATCATTTTGCCGAAATGAATAAGTTTTACTCCGTGGCTATTTTTTAAAAAAAATAAGATTTTTTCTCAAATCAAAATAGCGACGAGGTGTAATGACACCAAAAAAGATTTGTAAAACTGTTTTAGCACTTAAATGACCGTCAATAATTGAGAATTTGAATTTCAAAAATTAGAATTTCTCACCGACCGGATAATAAAAATTCGGAACAGTTCGGACCTTTCTGTTGAATTGCCGGAAACGGAAACCATTCCATAGCAACGGGAAAATGAAGACGTAACTAGGCAAATTGTAATCCGAGTTTTCTCTGATGAATTTCGCTCTTTGACATGTTGATGTAGCTCATTGTAATAAAAGAGCGAATTTCACGAGAGAAAATTCAGATTACCGAGTTTTCTCTGATGAAATTCACTCTTTGACAAGTTGATGCCGCTCATTGTAAATGAGCGACAGCAAAATATCAAAGAGCGAATTTCATCAGAGAAAACTCGGATTAGGCATATTGATGACGTCATTTGAAAAAAGTGTGTCGTAATCACTTTCCCAGACAGAAACGACAAGACAGAAAATGTGACTAACACGATTCACATTTGCTGGTAAGTACATTTGATATCAAATAAGTATAGTCGAATATTCATTTAGATTAACGATCTGGAACCATAATAGAAACTTTTGAAAATACAAAAAGTATTGTTATATATTATTTCTATGATACAAGACGAAGGTAAAATGAAACTATAAACATTTTTTACCGATATATCTGAATTTTGTATCAATTTTTAGTTACTGACCCCATTTTACAAAAATGGCGGGAAAATGGGAAACGCCAACTCTGTAAATCTCCATTTTTTTTGCAGAATATGATAATATCTGACATTTTTCAGCTTTTATGCTACAACAGATATGTATGTAACACAAATAAGCTAACACAAAACTATAAAAAACAAAATTGAGGAAAAACACCTGATTGTACATAAGCTTTATGACTTTGCGACTGTATTTTTTCGACGTTGATGAAAAATGAACTTTTTTTCTTTGATCTATAATTTTTGGAATTTTGACTGGCATGGTATGACACCTACATCAAAAATATCTCTAATCTATACCTGTGCAAATAAAACAAGAATGGGAAAAGGTTACCGTTAAAATTTGGTTTTTTATGCATTCAAACTTAGTAGGGGTGCACAAAGCAATGACAAAATGTTCAAAATAGGTCATTCAATTTCAGCAAATATTGTAAGGTCAAATGTAACAACACCTTATTTCATAGTTACTGACATAAAGAAACTATCTAATCAAATATTCATTGTCACATTTCCCTGTAGTTCCTACATAAACTATTGTGAACAAAGCAATAGCACGATATACATGGGGGGTGGGGAGTCATGTGACACTACACTTTCAGAAAATCGTCAATATTTTTGTAAATACTTGACAAATTTGAAATCGGTTTGAAGCAGAAAAGTGTAAAGCCTCGAGATCAGAAGTGTATGGTACCTCTTTTACATATCAGCTGATAAAAACGTTATTTACAACCAAATTAAGTTTTGGTTGGTCGTCAATAACTTTCATATTAGCTGATTTTTCAAAGATCACCCTTCGCATCCAGCAAAGTCATGGAGTGTTCCCGCTTTCATTGCTTAAATTCTTTTTTTTTTTTTTTCAAATCGGTCATCTATTGACAGAATGGTTGGAAAATATCGAAACTATTATGTCAGGTGATTCCCCGCCGTGGGGTGAAAGAGGGTTGAAATTGGTCTCATGTACTACTGTATAAGAACGCCTTTGTCAATCAAATTCAGCTTATCTTACATGAACACTTATGTTATTATATTATGTCACATGTTTACAAAAATGTGTATGAAAGGAAATTTTGAAATTGAACAAACCACGGAAAATTCATGTTAATGGCAATGGATTTTGTTTTAACAATAGATTGGGTTTAAAGTTGTGTTTTGATAAACCGTCAGTGTTGTCATGAAATATCGTAACTACGGCCTCATTTAAGCCGTAGTTACGAGATTTTATAACAGCTCCAACGAATTACTATTGTATGTACGAAATTACGTCACAATTAACTGGATAAAATCGTTCCCTATTTCGCTGTACTTTCACTTTCTTTTTTGTTACTATTTATAGAATACAACATGAAGAAGTATTTTTCATGTATTTCCGATTCTAATGGATGAATGTACGTTTAATATACGTTTAATCGCCAGAGTGTTCAGAACGATAATATTTAAGCATTTTTCATGCTACTAACAACGAGAAATACGAGAATTATCTCTATCTATGCAGAAAAACATACTTTAAATAGCTTACACGGCCGATATCTATTAATGTTTACGAGAAAGTAAACCGAGGTGAGAACAAAAGCGAATCTGTCCGAAGTGCGTTTCACGGAAATAACCGAGTGCCGTAAATACCCGATCATCGGCGATAATAACTGAAATCCATTATGGTTCCAGATCGTTAATACGGTGTTTGGTATGTTCGCCTATCTGATAATTTATTCCCTAAACATCGATCTTCAAAAGAGTGACCATATATCCGGATAGTACCTTATTTTATGTTCAAACTGTGTCACTGACTGATCACGACGCACATTGGCATAGGTTGACAACGAAACGATATTGCACAAGAGAGATTTTATACGATACTTGATTTGGGTTTATCATACTAATCTTTTCCGAACAATGGGCTAAATGGAACCGTTTTGATGGCTTCAGTTCACAAATTTATAAAAAACTGACAAACTTCGCAGGAAAGGATAAAATGCTGACTGTGTCCTCTTCATGTGTTATTAGTCTTAGATCTGGTTGAATGCTTTCCCTTTGTCATGGTCTCTGGTCATTTGAAATTTGCGGGACATGGTTCCGGTATTCTTGTTCTCAAAAAATGACATAGGTCTGACAAGTTTTATTTTGCACCAGTATCGATAAATGTTTTCTAGACTTCAGCATGATCTGAGCGCCTTTTCTTTAAATTGTAGGTGGAATAGTCATTCATCCAAGCATTATTACAGCCACAGGAACTCATTTGAACAACAATAACAGTCTTTTACTTTAAAAAGGTAGGCATAATTTTATGCTCTAGATTGAATTGTGTAAATAAATGTGTTATTAGATCTAGATCTACATCGTTTTTTCTTGACATGAAAGAAAAGATGATCATTCTTTGCACTGCCTGCAAGAATGACATTGAATAATCAGGATTCAGACAAGCCCTATCTTTGATGACTATGCATTAAGCAACTATAAAAATCATTGAAGGAAAATAATAAAATGCATATAACTGTAAGATTAAGCAGATTTTTTTCTTTTTCAAAAGGATTTCTTTGCTATAACTGGCAGTGATGCAAACAATCATAAAAACAATGAATTGATAGACTATTAATGCAAAGAATTGCTTTGTAATTGAAATCTTTGTCATTTATTTGAAATAATTTATGTATTTTCCAGTGCAATTGATGTCCAATGCAATAGTAATTCAAACTAATTGTATGATTAATTTGCAATAAAATACTGGCTGCAACGGTGTAAATTTATACTAAATAGTAAATGTACCATGTAATACCAATATCATACTTGTACAGTTATTAAAGTTGCAATATGTGGTGACCTCAGACAGTATTTGCATGAACAGATAGCAGATATACATGTACATGTATATCAATTATTTCTTTAGATACAGGTGAATCCATTGCTTGTTGCACAGACCAAGACACAACACTGACAACAGTACTAATCTCTTTCCCAAACAAGTCCTAGATTTGATGACTAGCGCACATAATGTTGTTTTAAAAATCATTCAAGGAAAGGAAGGAAATACTGATAACTAGAATTTTTAGGATAAAGATATGTATACATGCAATAATATATTTAAAAACTTCTCATTTCAATAGTTTCAATCTTGTTATTTGCAAGAGCTTTCAACTTGGATCAGTCTGTAGAATTGGATGCTTTGGAGAGGTTTGATGGTGTTGATAATTAAATGTGCAGATATCTACATGTAAAATGATGACTATATTTTCAAATACAGGTCAACCATTACTCACAAGATCTCTACTTAGATGTACATGTTCATGGCAGGCTATGTTATTTCTTACAGAGAATCTATTGTTTCATTGGTAAGCAATGTAGATTTTTACTTATCAAGTATTTATGCAAGCAGAAAAGTAATTATCACCAGGTTTGACATTTTGGTGCTTTTGCATTAGAGCATGAACAAGATCATGGCTGAAGTATCGATTTTGCATTTGAAACAACAAATTTACAACACCTTTACTCTTTTATCTGTTGCCTGTCTCAGGTTTGTTAAGCCCTTTTGTCAAATTGTTAGAAAGTGTATGAATTGAAAAGAGAACTAAAAAGAGAAATGCAGATGAGTGCATATATATGCACGGTGTATAATCATGTAACAGAATAAATTAAAGAATCTTCAATAACTTTGTTAATACTGGTCTGATTTGAATTCGGTTTGAATCAGAGAATGTGGGCAGACATCACACACTAGATGGACGTGAATGATTTTTGAAAAAATCAACTGATAAAAAGTTATTGAAGATAAACCAAAATTTTGGTTTATCTTCAATAACTTTTATAAGTTGATCTTTCAAAAATCCAACACGTCCATCTTATTCCTAGCATGTTTCCACCTTCTCTGCCTCAAACCGAATTCAAATTGGTCAATTATTAAAAAAGAATAGATATTGAAGATTATCGGAAATTCTAAGTCACATGATTATACACTGTGTATATGTGTCACCTTTTAAGTCGGATAGTTGGCCTTACCGGCTAAAAACATTGGGCATTGGGAGAAAATGTTGGTAATCCATTAATTTTTTTCTAAAAACCCTATTGAAAAAAAAAACATTTAAGTTTTCTAAATTGAAAAATGAAAAAGAATTGGGCCCTATTGTATTCAAAAGCAATTCTTGATTCCTATATTCATAAGACTTAGTGTTATTCTCATCCAGTCATTTTGCATTAGTTATTCTGAGAGGAATATGTTTAACCCATTCCCAAACAAGTCAAGACATTATTTTGGCGTCCACATAATAAAAGGCTTGAGAAAACACTGAAGAAAAAGAAGCAAATGTTGATTATCAGCATTTTCTCCTTTTGCCTCAATATTTTCTTTGCTATTTAATACCTTTATTCTATCTTTATCAAGCATCATTCTTGTCGTCTGCAGCAGCTTTCATCAGACCATCCTTAAAATAAATTGTGATGTTTGGGAAAGGGTTAATATTATTTTCCATATAAATTAGCATCCTTCATTTCTTTTATTTCAGCCTGATCATCTATTGAAAAGGAGTTGAATGATGGTTTAACTAAGAGTGAGAAGACCTTACAGTGAAGTGCAGATCATTGATTTGGATTGTTTTATGAGTTTTTATTAAAATACAAAAAAAACGTCATGTAAGAAAAACTTGAATTGTTCCATTGTGTGTCACAAAACATGTTCCAAAATGATATCTGGTTTTCATATCTTTTTTTATTTAACTTATTTTGTAAAGCATTGAGAGAAAAGAAGAAAATGAAGATACCCAATATTTTCTCCTTTTCTTTCAAGGATTTTCATGTCGGTAGATGAATATGTGCCAGCTATCCAAAGAATGAATGCATTTTGCTTAAACGTTGTCTGTGAGTGTCGGTCTGTCCCTCTTACCACACAGCAGTGGAGAATCCAGGAAGGAGGGGTCAAACAAAAAACCCCTTCTGAAGCCTGATTATTTCATTTTCATGTAGAATTTCAGTCAAAGTTGTATAATGATAGGAAAACGAGCTCCCCCCACTATTTGTATATATTATTCCAACCACCCTCACAAAATCCTGGATCCGCCTCTTCACAGTGACTTACTTTTGACAAATGAAGGTAATTGATTTGAAAAACATTGTGGAAAATGAAGAAATTGCTTCTGACAATCAATTTCTTCATTTTCTACAATCATGTTTCAACACAAAAAGACCAAAAAACTGTAAAACTTCATCCGCTTGAAACTGTTGTCTGCAACATCTAAATTTGGACAAAATTTCCATCTGGAAATGGGTTGATATTGCCTGATAAGCATCTGATGGCTTGTATTGGGTGTTGTGTTCGTACCTATAGGCGTCATCTTACGATAGATGGCTGGGCCACTCTCCAAAAACCCAAACCTATCTCAGAATCTAATTTGGATATAATGGGCAGTATAACTTCAAATAACTCAGCGCTTCATTCCGGTTACCGTCCTTTATAGTTTATACAAAGGGAGCCAGATTCTCAGCACCTATGAAATGCGTAGTAACTTCATCATACTATGGATAAAGTGATAGATCAACGTATACAGTCGATACTCTGTATAGTATTTGACAAGAGCAAACAACCAGTATTTATGCAGAATGGCTTGAACAACATGTTCCGGTTAAGCAGACATAGCCGTTTTAACAAAAAAGGCTTGTGACTTTGTCCATTTCCCAAACAAGACCTAAATTTTATGTGCCTAACGGTAAAGGGTTTTGGGAAAATATTGAGGTAAAATAAGGAAGTGCTAACATTCAGCATTTTTTTCTTTCGTCTCGATCATTTCTGTTTTGTATTGTACACAAATTATATCCCTGTCAGTTTGCAACTGCAACACCTTTTTATTTAAAGGTAAAGGACGAGGTTGAAGGCTTTGCATTCAATAGCAACGGATTTTGTGCTAAAAAGAACTGGGTTAATTGTTATGTTTAGATAAACCGCCAATGTTGTTGAATAATCAAGTAACTACTGGCTGGCGACCAATTCTCACCGCATACCAGTTCTCACCAACTAACCCATGTTATAGTAAAGACTGAAAATGGTCCTTTCCAACATACAAGTTATGTTAACATGAACTTCTTTCATTCGGAAAATAAATCGTGCTCAATAACGTTATGTCTTTGCTGCGATACGGTATAGTTGGCGAGAACTGGTACGCGGCAAGATCTGGTCGCCATTAGTGCAGCTTCAATTAAGCTATAGCTAGTTTTTGAATTACACTGGCGAAAACTAGTGTTTGTCCGCACTTACGTCAATGTTTCTACAAAGCCTACTCGATAACTTTAAACCCTATTAGATCTAGTTATTGCATATTCATGAAACAAAATGTAAATGGTGTCCGTAGTCGAGGGGTAGAGCGTCGGCCTAGCGACTAAGAGGTTCCGAGTTCGATCCCCGGTAGCGGGGGTTGTTCGAGGCTTCTCATTGGCCCACACATTCGGCGCGAGTACTGGTCAGTGTATTTCCAGGAAGCAGAATCGAGAGGGATTAAAATAAGTTGAAAAAAACTTGCTTCCCAATCGATGTAAAATAAATACGTTCAAAGGAACGTCTGAAGAAGTTGTTTTTTCTTCGCTTCGCCCGCTTTAAGGCTTTGCCTTAATTACATATTATTGTGTAAATTACATTTAAGTATATGGTGGTGTCAATGCGACGAGACGATACGGCGGGGAATCACGTGACACAATATTCTCAATATTTTTCAATACTGCTGTTATGACCGATTAAGAAAAAAAGGTGCTACAGGAGGCTGGAAAACGTAGTCCGGCAGATATCCACTTATACCTTGCAGTGGAGTATAAAGTTTTTTTCTTTGCTGATTCCTGGAGGAGACATCCTACTGTTAAAGATTCCGACGGGTGCCATCGTGTCACCCTTTAGCATTTTGAGAAATTCAAGATGGCCGTCAAGATGGCGGAAAATATTTAAATAATCAATGTAAGGGTTTTAAATTCATATGAGAACTGATACTTTAAGGTAAAATATCTAAAATACACTTACTCTTGCTCTAGGAATGAAAAGCAATAAAGATAAGACATATTTCTACCATATCAGTTTTATTTTTTTTTTTGTGTAATTTACGTTACATCTAGGGATAATTGCTTAATTTATTCACTTATCCCCTATTATTTGGACATAAGTCATTCAAACACAACAGTTATCAATTCATTTACTTGAATCTTTTGGTGAGAGCAAAATAAGAGCTGTATAAATGTATTATGTAGTTTACGTTACCTTCATATTAGCATATTAGCTTCATTTACTCATTCATCTTCTATTATTTGACCATACGTCGTTTAAACAAGACAGAGTATCGTCTGGTTATCAATTCAATCACTTTAAAGATTTTGTAAGAGCAAAACAGCAGGTTGTATAAAAGTATTATGTAGTTTACGTTACCTTGATATTAGCATATTAGCTTCATTTACTCGTATTCATTTATCTACTAATATTTAGCCATAAGTCGTGAAAAAACAATAGTGAATATTTTGACTACCAACTTTTTTTACTTGAGGCTTTTGGTAAGAGCAAAGCAACAGTTGTACAAATGAATCATGTAATTTACGTCACCTTTATTTCGTGAACTGTTACATATTTATAAAGAAATAATTATCATAAATTGAACAGATCACCCCCGATAGCTGGTTATAGTTTGATAAAATAGAGTTAACAGTAATTTAAACATTAGACACACCTGTAGTCTCTGATTCACAAACCCATCAAGTTCTAGACACAAAAGAAAAGTGAATTAAACATATCCAATTAGGACACAATGACTAGTATTGGTAAATGAAAATCCTTTGACAAGCATAAAAAGAAATACATAGTGACCATATAGTTTTGGTGCATAACAAACCTTGCCTAAGTCATGACTCATCCATATACTATATTCTGTGTCTCCAAGTCAAACGGCACGAGATATGGAATGGAAAGGTTTTTCAAAGTTAAGCACAAAATGTAGGTCACTTTGGTACATGATATAGCTTTGAGTCATTGCACATTTCTACATTAAATCTGGTATCTCTAGATAAAACAGAACATGAGATATGAAACAGAAGGGAACCTCGAACTAAGTAAATTAGACTCAAAGTGAATAGTAGGTCACAGTGACATCGTTTTGGTACATAATGCTTCTGTTGGTCATGGCGCGTCTTATATTAAATTTTATGTCTTTAGGCAAAATAGTGCAGAAGATATGGAACGGAAAAGAAACGTTCGCAGGCTGCACGATCGCCTGACAAAGAGTATACAATAATACCTCAGTTTTTTTTCTTGACGACTTAAAGAAACTAGATAATTTCAATTGCGCAAGATTAAATATCAATTCCTAACAGCTGATCAAAATAAACTTTTTTTGTAAATGATGTGTATGATATGTAAGGTGCTTCTCTACATTGTTCCATTAGTCCAGGGTTCGATCCCCGGTCGTGGCAAATATTCTTTCAGAGAAAAATGTCTCCCACCAATGGTCTGATATCGTTAAACTACATATGCGGGCAAGCATCTGGGGGCTCGGTTAGGATGTTCTGATAGTACTGGTATTAGAAACGACAGGAGTCCATGGTTAGGCGCTCAATCGTCGGGATATGGCAATAGCAGTTGAAAATGGCGATAAACCCCAATTAACAAAACCAATCCAATTAAAATATTATATAATTTTTTCACCGTCAAAGTCTTGTATAATACCCGTTGTACATTGCTAAGGGACCCAAACTTGCATGCATGTTCTATATGAAACAATATATTTCATTATGTATTCGTATTTCTGGGTTTTTATGCTTTCATTGTTACATAGCACTCCTCCTTGGCATTTACAAAGCAATGCACATCCCTTTCTAGCATAGCACAACTACATCTAGTTGAAGAATATGGTCCATCACTTCCTCGCTACCATTTTGTCATTTTCGAGATATCAGTACTTCCAGGAGCTAGAGCTACACACTCGGCTTGGGGACAATCAGTTGTACTTGCACTTGATCCCTTGATCCCACGTCTAGTTGATCTTGTGCAAGAGTGTGTTCCCAATTTTGGGCTTGATTCCTTTTATCATTGTATTAAAATGCCTGTATATGGAGAGAATGATACTAGCTTTTGACATGCTACCAACTAAGTAATGCATGCAACGTGATAATACAGCTAAAGTAGTCTACTGGTATTACTAATTGACCTCAAAATTGAAGGTCTAGCTCTTCAAAATGATAAAATGTGGAAGAGATGGACCTGGTTTTTCTACTAAATACAGTTGTGCTAAGGCTAGAATGGGATGCTACAAAGCATATGCCGAGGAGGTGTGCTGTGTAACACTGAATATTATAGGAAACCAGATATACACTATATGGAAAGCAAAAGTTTTTTACCTCAAAGAAATGTACGGTGGGTTAAACGTATAAGGCTTAATTTACCAAACGCCAATCGATAGATAACTCCGCCCAACGAATAATTTTAAGACAAACAATGGGTGTGTGGCATTTTTCTGATCGTCCATGGATTTATCGATGGTTTTGATTGACAGCCGGCGTTTGGTCAATTGGTGGGTTGTAAGGTTGCCGGGTCCGTCCGGTTCTGTTCCGCTCCATATCTCGTACACAATTTGACCTAACAGAGACCAATTTTGATGTGTGTCCCATATCAAAAGTAGGTTGCTATCACCTACTTTTCACTTTGGGTTGCTGTTAGTTAGAATTTTTCTTCCGATCAATAGCTCATGTGCTGTTTAATGTAAGGGACGCCAAATTTATTATGTAGATGCGCCATGACCCAAAGCTTTGTCGTGTATCATTGTACCAAAACCAGATCGCTATGACCTACTTTTTATACGATTGTGTGCACTTAGTTCACTACTCTGCTCTGTATAAAACATAATGTGTGCACCAGTGGGTACATGTGTGTCTGGTTTCATATACTTTACCTATACAGGTATTTCGCCCTACCTACACAAATCAGCTAAGTTGAATTTCATTCGATGAACGGTATTCTTATTATCGTTACAAGTACATGTAACAGTACATGAAATTAAGGTAATGTAAGTTACATAATACATTTATACAGTGCAACCTGCTGTTTTGCTCTTGACAGAATCTTCTAGTCTATTTACTGCTATGTTTAAATTATTCATGTCATATTTGTGGCCACATAATAGTAGATAAGTAAATAAACAAAGGTAATGTGCTAATATTAAGGTAACGTAAATTACATAATACATGTATAAAACCATTGATTTGCTGTTGAAAAAAACATCTAGTAAAGATATTGATAGACTTATCATTTGTCGTTGTGTTTAAAAGATTTATGGTCAAATGATAATATTCTAATGAATACATGAAGCCAATCATGCCATAATGTAACGAAAGTTATACAAAATTATCAACTGAAGTACATTCATACAACCCATTTTTGGCTCTCACCAAAATAATTAAGTGAATAAATTGATAACAAGACCATGCACTGTTGTGTTTGAATGACTTATGTCCAAATAATAGGGATAAGTGTATAAATGAAGCAATTGTCCCATAATGTAATGTAAATTACACAAAAATGTCAACTGAAATGGTAGAAATATGTGTTATCTTAATTGTTTTTCATTCCTAGAGCAAGAGTAAGTGTATTTTAGATATTTTACCTAAAATATATCAGTTCTCATATGAATTTAAAATCCTTACATTGATTATTTAAGTAATTTCCGCCATCTTGGCAGCCATCTTGAATTTCTCAAAATGCTAAAGGGTGACACAATTAATGTCACCCGTCGGAATCTTTAACAGTATCATGTCTACTTCAAGAATCAGCAAAGAAAAAAACTTTATACTCCACTGCAAGGTACAGCTAATAAATGGGGAATATATGCCGGACTAACGCAATTATTTTGCTGAACGTGGAGGGTCTTGTAAAAGAGCATTGTCAGACTGAATGATATCATTAATGTCCAAATTTGGAAGAGGCTTTGGTCCTTTTCCAAAACGATTCTGGTTTTTGACTTCCCAGGTAGAAATTGATTGGGAAGCATGTATGAGTCTCTATCAACCCACACATAGATACAAGCCGATCTGGACCTATCACGGTGGGGATTGTGCATGATGGGATGGATAACGTATACGGACAAAATAATCTCGATTGTGGTGTGATTTTTTGCAATAATTTCCTTATTTTGTGCGTCAATTTTCAAAAGGTTTGTCGCATGTACCCCGCCTTACCGAGCTCTTTTATCGGATGTATGACATATTAGATAACTCGTGGTACTTTTTCCAAAATATTGTCCCAACCGACCAGAAAGCGAAATGGTAACGACTACGGCCAAATTAACCACGCTTCAGGTTTACAAGCATTTGTGGAATAACTTTTTTAGTGTCAATTTTCATGCAGTTTGTTGCATGTACTCCGTCTTACTTAGCCCTTTTCTCAGATGTATTACTTATCGGGAAACTCCTTGTACTTTTCTCAAAAATCGATCCCAACCAACTAGAAAAATAACCTGGATTTTTTGTCGTTTTTCTGATCGGTTGGGATCAATGTTTGGACAAAGTACAAAGGTTCTACAAAAAAGTCATATATCTGAGGAAAGAACTCGGTAATGCGGGGTACATGCAACAAACCGCTTGAAAATTGACGCAGAAATAAGAAAATTATTGCACAATTTCTTACCTGAAGCGAGGCAAATTTGTCCGTATTCGTTATCCATCCCATCATGCACAATCCCCACCGTGCCTATGTTGTTATAAAATGCCACAACTGACATTATTTTAGGCCAAGAGCAACAAATAAGAGGAATGGTAGCCCATAGAATGTAAATTAATGTGTAACAAACCCATTGTTGTCGTTGCTCATTTAAATAGTACCGGCGGGATTATTTGAATGAGTTTGATCAATAGGCCTATAGGTTTTGGGCGTGAAATAACAAAATTAGAATGCCTTTTCCAGCGCTTATCTGCTCCTGTGAGATCTATCAGATCTAAGATTGTATTAGAATAAGTCGTCGCTTTTCAATGAAAACCTCGTAACTGCAGCTTGTTTTAAGCTGCAGTTACGAGGTTTTTGTTGAAAACCATCTAAGTATTGCGTCACATTTATTGACTGCACATCACAGAGCAAGCTTCTGGGAATCCCCGTTACATTTTTATAATCCACTGGGTAGAAACAGAGTTACTGCATGTATGGCTATGTTCTAACGTGGATGGAACTAAATCAAAGTACTGAGGGCACTGTAATCCATCGGTACTGAATAATTGAGTAGAAATGAGATTAACTTAACAATTAACTACATATTTGGATTATTTGCAATTCAAAAAGTTTACAATAATTATAGCAATAGCATAGGAAGAGGGGGCCCAGGGAGCAGACCCCCAATAATTTAGAAGGGGACAGCATTTCCTATGCCCCCCCCCATAATACATAATATATGTCATTGGTATTAACAAATTTGTGAAAGGCCACAGGTGCGATTAAGAATTTATACCTTTTTATGCAAATCAGAACAACGATAAGTTCCGATAAGTAAGGAAAAGTTCGAGTTTTAGTGGAACTACTTAACGTATACAACCCATCATTTGCGCTAAAGAGCCAGAGGCGAAATTTGAAAAGTGCCAGTACATTGTAATTCCTAAACTGTGTTACATTTCCATTCCAAATAAAATCATAAGCATTTTGGACAGTTTAGAATGTTGAATAAATGTATAGTTATAGAAATATGTGACAAAAATGTTCAAAAATACATCCATTGCATGCGAGAAGAGAAAAAAATATGTGTAAGTTATTCTCTCATTGAAGCATAATCTTGAAATCTTGCACGGTGAATTAACTTATGTGAAGTGTATTTACTTGTGTGTGTAATTTGATGCATCTCATATGGCTAGAAAGTGGTGTTTTAATGATGGGTTGTATACCTTAGTTTCTATCCATGTGGTACGCCATGTAATAGAACGTAGAAGTTTTAACATAGCAACATATTAGGGGTGATATTCTAAAATTCTTATTTCAAATCCAAATCCCTATGATGTCCTACTCATTTCAACCGTCTAGACGAGACGATTCTGGATTCTATTGAGTACCTAAAACATAGGATTTCGTAAGCGTTTAGTGAAATATTTCATTTTGGAAAGCCATCACTCCCTCTCATATGTAGTTCTGTGGTTTATATATCTGGACATGTCTGAGCGCATATCCCATAACGTGTTGTCCAACAGGACCGCACACCAGGTTTAGCTAGTAACAACTCGGTGTCACTATTCAATAATCTGGGAGCTTCCACTTCAAAGCTACAATGATCTATTTACTAATGGTTACACAAAATTAGCGGATATAGAGGACATAGGGAAAAGAATTATCATGTATTACAAATGTAAGTGTTAGCTTATGTGACTGTAAACGTTGAATGAGAGTAAAAGACGTCACTCAGATAGGTAAAGTTAGCTACCGGTAGCCAGTTACTTGTTCCAGTTACTTGAAAAAGAAAAGTTAGTTACCGGTAGCCAGCTACCGGTAGCCAGTTACTTGAACAAGGAAAGTTAGTTACCGGTAGCCAGCTACCGGTAGCCAGTTACTTAAAAAATAAGAATTAGTTACCAGTAGTCAGCAACCGATAGCCAGTTACTTGAAAAAGAAAATATGGCTACAAGAAATTAAAGGGCCAACTACCGAAAAAAAAACCTTCGGTATAGTCTAAAATTTTGCTCCACCCTTCCATCAAACGGAACCGGTAGCTGGCCAGGTAAACGATACCAATCTATACTGTTGTAACATTTTAAGATCATAAATTAAATGTACTTTTCATAGAAATATAAATCAATCCTTTTGTGGAAATTAAAGAGGCCAGCTACCGGAAAAAAACTTCGTTATAGTCTAATATTTGGTTCATCCCTCCTTTAAACGGAACCGGTAGCTGGCCAGATAAACGATACCAATCTATACTGTTGTAACATATTATTATCATAAATTAAATGTACTTTTCAGAAAAATATGAATTAAACCTTTTGCGGAAATTAAAGGGGCCAGCTACCGAAAAAAACTTCGGTATAGTCTAAAATTTTGCTCCACCCTTCCATCAAACAGAACCGGTAGCTGGCCAGATAAACGATACCAATCTATACTGTTGTAACATTTTATGATCATAAATTAAATGTACTTTTCATAGAAATATAAATCAATCCTTTTGTGGAAATCAAAGGGGCCAGCTACCGGAAAAAAACTTCGGTATAGTCTAATATTTGGTCCATCCCTCCTTTAAACGGAACCGGTAGCTGGCCAGATAAACGATACCAGTCTATACTCTTGTATCATTTTATTATCATAAATTGAATGTACTTTCCAAAAAAATATTAATCAATCCTTTTGCGGAAATTAAAGGGGCCAGCTACTGGACAAAACTTCGGTAAAGTCTAATATTTGTTCCACCCTTCCATCAAACGGAACCGGTAGCTGGCCAGATAAAAGATACCAATCTATACTGTTGTAACATTTTATGATCATAAAATGAATGTACTTTCCATAAAAATATAAATCAATCCTTTTGCGGAAATTAAAGGGACCAGCTACTGGACAAAACTTCGGTAAAGTCAAATATTTGGTCCACCACTCAACCAAACGGAACCGGTAGCTGGCCAGATAAACGATACCAATCTATACTGTTGTAACATATTATTATCATAAATTAAATGTACTTTTCATAAAAATATGAATTAAACCTTTTGCGGAAAGTAAAGGGGCCAGCTACCGAAAGAAACTTCGGTATAGTCTAATATTTGGTCTACCCCTCCACCAAACGGAACCGGTAGCTGGCCAGAGAAACGTTACCAATCTATACTTTTGTAACATTTTATTATCATAAATTGAATGTACTTTCCATAAAAATATAAATCAATCATTTTGCAGAGAGTAAAGGGGCCAGCTACTGGACAAAACTTCGGTAAAGTCTAAAATTTGGTCCACCTCTCCATCAAACGGAACCGGTAGCTGGCCAGATAAAAGATACCAATCTATACTGTTGTAACATTTTATGATCATAAATTAAATGTACTTTTCATAGAAATATAAATCAATCCTTTAGCGGAAATTAAAGGGGCCAGCTACCGAAAGAAACTTCGGTATAGTCTAATATTTGGTCTACCCCTCCACCAAACGGAACCGGTAGCTGGCCAGAGAAACGTTACCAATCTATACTTTTGTAACATTTTATTATCATAAATTGAATGTACTTTCCATAGAAATATAAATCAATCCTTTTGCGGAAAGTAAAGGGGCCAGCTACTGGACAAAACTTCGGTAAAGTCTAATATTTGGTCCACCCCTCCATCAAACGGAACCGGTAGCTGGCCAGATAAACGATACCAATCTATACTGTTGTAGCTGGCCCTTTTAATTTCTGCAAAAGGATTGATTTATATTTTTATGGAAAGTACATTCAATTTATGATCATAAAATGTTACAACAGTATAGATTGGTATCGTTTATCACGCCAGCTACCGGTTCCGTTTGATGGAGGGGTGGATCAAATATTAGACTATACCGAAATTTTGTTCAGTAGCTGGCCCCTTTGAATTCCGCAAAAGGATTGATTTATATTTCTATGAAAAGTACATTCAATTTATGATAATAATATGTAACAAGAGTATAGATTGGTATCGTTTATCTGGCCAGCTACCGGTTCTGTTTGATGGAAGGGTGGAGCAAAATTTTAGACTATACCGAAGTTTTTTCCGGTAGCTGGCCCCTTTAATTTCGACAAAAGGATTGATTTATATTTCTATGAAAAGTACATTTAATTTATGATCATAAAATGTTACAACAGTATAGATTGGTATCTTTTATCTGGCAAGCTACCGGTTCCGTTTGATGGAGGGGTGGAGCAAAATTTTAGACTATACCGAAGTTTCTTTCGGTAGCTGGCCCCTTTAATTTCCGCAAAAGGTTTAATTCATATTTTTATGAAAAGTACATTTAATTTATTATAATAATATGTTACAACAGTATAGATTGGTATCATTTATCTGGCCAGCTACCGGTTCCGTTTGGTTGAGTGGTGGACCAAATATTAGAATTTACCGAAGTTTCTTTCGGTAGCTGGTCCCTTTAATTTCCGCAAAAGGTTTAATTCATATTTTTATGAAAAGTACAATTGATTTATGATAATAATATGTTACAACAGTATAGATTGGTATCGTTTATCTGGCCAGCTACCGGTTCCGTTTGGTTGAGTGGTGGACCAAATATTAGACTTAACCGAAGTTTTGTCCAGTAGCTGGCCCCTTTAATTTCTGCAAAAGGATTGATTTATATTTCTTTGGAAAGTACATTCATTTTTTGATAATAAAATGTTACGACAGTATAGATTGGTATCGTTTATCTAGCCAGCTACCGGTTCCGTTTGATGGAGGGGTGGACCAAATATTAGACTATACCGAAGTTTTGTCCAGTAGCTGGCCCCTTTGATTTCCGCAAAAGGATTGATTTATATTTCTATGAAAAGTACATTCAATTTATGATAATAAAATGTTAAAACAATATAGATTGGTATCTTTTATTTGGCCAGCTACCGGTTCCGTTTGATGGAAGGGTGGACCAAATATTAGACTTTACCGAAGTTTTGTCCAGTAGCTGGCCCCTTTATTTCCGCAAAAGGATTGATTTATATTTTTATGGAAAGTACATTAAATTTATGATAATAAAATGTTACAAAAGTATAGATTGATATCGTTTATCTGGCCAGCTACTGGTTCCGTTTGATGGAGGGGTGGACCAAATATCAGACTTTACCGAAGTTTTGTCCAGTAGATGGCCCCTTTACTTTCAGTAAAAGGATTGATTTATATTTTTTTGGAAAGTACATTCAATTTATGATAATAAAATGTTACAGCAGTATAGATTGGTATCGTTTATCTGGCCAGCTACCGGTTCCGTTTGATGGAAGGGTGGAGCAAAATTTTAGACTATACCGAAGTTTTTTTCGGTAGCTGGCCCCTTTAATTTCCGCAAAAGGTTTAATTCATATTTTTATGAAAAGTACATTTAATTTATGATAATAATATGTAACAACAGTATAGATTGGTATCGTTTATCTGGCCAGCTTCCGGTTCCGTTTGGTTGAGTGGTGGACCAAATATTAGACTTTACCGAAGTTTTGTCCAGTAGCTGGCCCCTTTAATTTCTGCAAAAGGATTGATTTATATTTTTTTGGAAAGTAAATTCAATTTATGATAATAAAATGTTACAACAGTATAGTTTTGTATCGTTTATCTGGCCAGCTACCGGTTCCGTTTGATGGAGGGGTGGATTAAATATTAGACTTTACCGAAGTTTTGTCCAGTAGCTGGCCCCTTTACTTTCCGCAAAATGATTGATTTATATTTTCATGGAAAGTACATTGAATTTATGATTATAGAATGTTACAACAATATAGATTGGTATCGTTTATCTGGCCAGCTACCGGTTCCTTTTGATGGAAGGGTGGACCAAATATTAGACTATACCGAAGTTTTGTCCAGTAGCTGGCCCCTTTAATTTCCGCAAAAGGATTGATTTATATTTCTTTAAAGAGTACATTCAATTTATGATCAT
Organism: Fragum sueziense; assembly: GCA_963680895.1. Lineage (NCBI taxonomy): Eukaryota > Metazoa > Mollusca > Bivalvia > Cardiida > Cardiidae > Fragum > Fragum sueziense. The sequence goes on from OY804602.1 coordinate 26,732,351, forward strand.
AAAATGTTACAACAGTATAGATTGGTATCGTTTATCTGGCCAGCTACCGGTTCCGTTTGATGGAAGGGTGGACCAAATATTAGACTTTACCGAAGTTTCTTTCGGTAGCTGGCCCCTTTAATTTCCGCAAAAGGATTGATTTATATTTTTATGGAAAGTACATTCAATTTATGATAATAAAATGTTACAAAAGTATAGATTGGTATCTTTTATCTGGCCAGCTACCGGTTTCGTTTGATGGAGGGATGGACCAAATATTATACTTTAAAGAAGTTTTGTCCAGTAGCTGGCCCCTTTAATTTCCGCAAAATGATTCATTTATATTTTTTGGAAAGTACATTCAATTTATGATAATAAAATGTTACAACAGTATAGATTGGTATCGTTTATCTGGCAAGCTACCGGTTCCGTTTGATGGAAGGGTGGAGCAAAATTTTAGACTATACCAAAGTTTTTTTTCGGTAGCTAGCCCCTTTAACTTCCGCAAAATGTTTACTTCATATTTTTATGAAAAGTATATTTCATTTATGATAATATGTAACAACAGTATAGATTGGTATCGTTTATCTGGCCAGCTACCGGTTCCGTTTGGTTGAGTGGTGGACCAAATATTAGACTTTACCGAAGTTTTGTCCAGTAGCTGGCCCCTTTAATTTCTGCAAAAGGATTGATTTATATTTTTATGGAAAGTACATTCAATTTATGATAATAAAATGTTACAACAGTATAGATTGGTATCGTTTATCTGGCCAGCTACCGGTTCCGTTTGATGGAGGGGTGGACCAAATTTTAGACTTTACCGAAGTTTTGTCCAGTAGCTGGCCCCTTTACTCTCTGCAAAATGATTGATTTATATTTTTATGGAAAGTACATTCAATTTATGATAATAAAATGTTACAAAAGTATAGATTGGTAACGTTTCTCTGGCCAGCTACCGGTTCCGTTTGGTGGAGGGGTAGACCAAATATTAGACTATACCGAAGTTTCTTTCGGTAGCTGGCCCCTTTAATTTCCGCAAAAGGATTGATTTATATTTCTATGAAAAGTACATTCAATTTATGATCATAAAATGTTACAACAGTATAGATTGGTATCTTTTATCTGGCCAGCTACCGGTTCCGTTTGATGGAGAGGTGGACCAAATTTTAGACTTTACCGAAGTTTTGTCCAGTAGCTGGCCCCTTTAATTTCTGCAAAAGGATTGATTTATATTTTTCTGGAAAGTACATTCAATTTATGATAATAATATGTTACAACAGTATAGATTGGTATCGTTTATCTGGCCAGCTACCGGTTCCGTTTGATGGAAGGGTGGACCAAATATTAGACTTTACCGAAGTTTTGTCCAGTAGCTGGCCCCTTTACTTTCAGCAAAAGGATTGATTTATATTTTTTAGAAAGTACATTCAATTTATGATAATAAAATGTTACAACAGTATAGATTGGTATCGTTTATCTGGCCAGCTACCGGTTCCGTTTGATGGAAGGGTGGAGCAAAATGCTAGACTATATACCGAAGTTTCTTTCGGTAGCTGGCCCCTTTAATTTCCGCAAAAGGTTTAATTCATATTTCTATGAAAAGTACATTTAATTTATGATAATAATATGTTACAACAGTATAGATTGGTATCGTTTATCTGGCCAGCTACCGGTTCCGTTTGCTTGAGTGGTGGACCAAATATTAGACTTTACCGAAGTTTTGTCCAGTAGCTGGCCCCTTTACTTTCAGCAAAAGGATTGATTTATATTTTTTTGGAAAGTACATTCAATTTATGATAATAAAATGTTACAACAGTATAGATTGGTATCGTTTATCTGGCCAGCTACCGGTTCCGTTTGATGGAAGGGTGGAGCAAAATGCTAGACTATATACCGAAGTTTCTTTCGGTAGCTGGCCCCTTTAATTTCCGCAAAAGGTTTAATTCATATTTCTATGAAAAGTACATTTAATTTATGATAAAAATATGTTACAACAGTATAGATTGGTATCGTTTATCTGGCCAGCTAACGGTTCCGTTTGATGGAGGGATGGACCAAATATTAGACTATTCCGAAGTTTTGTCCAGTAGCTGGCCCCTTTAATTTCCGCAAAAGGATTGATTTATTTTTCTATGAAAAGTACTTTCAATTTATGATCATAAAATGTTACAACAGTATAGATTGGTATCGTTTATCTGGCCAGCTACCGGTTCCGTTTGATGGAAGGGTGGAGCAAAATTTTAGACTATACCGAAGGTTCTTTCGGTAGCTGGCCCCTTTAATTTCCGCAAAAGGTTTAATTCATATTTTTATTAAAAGTACATTTAATTCATGATAATAATATGTTACAACAGTATAGATTGGTATCGTTTATCTGGCCAGCTAACGGTTCCGTTTGATGGAGGGGTGGACCAAATATTAGACTATTCCGAAGTTTTGTCCAGTAGCTGGCCCCTTTAATTTCCGCAAAAGGATTGATTTATATTTCTATGAAAAGTACTTTCAATTTATGATCATAAAATGTTACAACAGTATAAATTGGTATCGTTTATCTGGCCAGCTACCGGTTCCGTTTGGTGGAGGGGTAGACCAAATATTAGACTATACCGAAGTTTCTTTCGGTAGCTGGCCCCTTTAATTTCCGCAAAAGGATTGATTTATATTTCTATGAAAAGTACATTCAATTTATGATCATAAAATGTTACAACAGTATAGATTGGTATCTTTTATCTGGCCAGCTACCGGTTCCGTTTGATGGAGAGGTGGACCAAATTTTAGACTTTACCGAAGTTTTGTCCAGTAGCTGGCCCCTTTAATTTCTGCAAAAGGATTGATTTATATTTTTATGGAAAGTACATTCAATTTATGATAATAATATGTTACAACAGTATAGATTGGTATCGTTTATCTGGCCAGCTACCGGTTCCGTTTGATGGAAGGGTGGACCAAATATTAGACTTTACCGAAGTTTTGTCCAGTAGCTGGCCCCTTTACTTTCAGCAAAAGGATTGATTTATATTTTTTAGAAAGTACATTCAATTTATGATAATAAAATGTTACAACAGTATAGATTGGTATCGTTTCTCTGGCCAGCTACCGGTTCCGTTTGGTGGAGGGGTAGACCAAATATTAGACTATACCGAAGTTTCTTTCGGTAGCTGGCCCCTTTAATTTCCGCAAAAGGATTGATTTATATTTCTATGAAAAGTACATTCATTTTATGATCATAAAATGTTACAACAGTATAGATTGGTATCTTTTATCTGGCCAGCTACCGGTTCCGTTTGATGGAAGGGTGGAACAAATATTAGACTTTACCGAAGTTTTGTCCAGTAGCTGGCCCCTTTAATTTCCGCAAAAGGATTGATTAATATTTTTTTTGGAAAGTACATTAAATTTATGATAATAAAATGATACAACAGTATAGACTGGTATCGTTTATCTGGCCAGCTACCGGTTCCGTTTAAAGGAGGGATGGACCAAATATTAGACTATACCGAAGTTTTTTTCCGGTAGCTGGCCCCTTTATTTTCCACAAAAGGATTGATTTATATTTCTATGAAAAGTACATTTAATTTATGATCATAAAATGTTACAACAGTATAGATTGGTATCGTTTATCTGGCCAGCTACCGGTTCTGTTTGATGGAAGGGTGGAGCAAAATTTTAGACTATACCGAAGTTTTTTTCGGTAGCTGGCCCCTTTAATTTCCGCAAAAGGTTTAATTCATATTTTTATGAAAAGTACATTTAATTTATGATAATAATATGTTACAACAGTATAGATTGGAATCGTTTATCTGGCCAGCTAACGGTTCCGTTTAAAGGAGTGATGGACCAAATATTAGACTATACCGAAGTTTTTTCCGGTAGCTGGCCCCTTTAATTTCCACAAAAGGATTGATTTATATTTCTACGAAAAGTACATTTAATTTATGATCTTAAAATGTTACAACAGTATAGATTGGTATCTTTTATCTGGCCAGCTACCGGTTCCGTTTGGTGGAAGGGTAGAGCAAAATTTTAGACTATACCGAAGTGTTTTTCCGGTAGTTGGCCCCTTTAATTTCTTGTAGCCATATTTTCTTTTTCAAGTAACTGGCTATCGGTTGCTGGCTACTGGTAACTAATTTTTATTTTTTAAGTAACTGGCTACCGGTAGCTGGCTACCGGTAACTAACTTTTCTTGTTCAAGTAACTGGCTACCGGTAGCTGGCTACCGGTAACTAACTTTTCTTTTTCAAGTAACTGGAACAAGTAACTGGCTACCGGTAGCTAACTTTACCTATCTACGTCACTCAGGGTTTGATTCAAGACAGAATATTGGCTACTCAAACGTGGTATATACTATATTTATACTACAAAGCTACAGATAAGAGGGGTGGTGGCTTTTCAAAATGAAATAGACTCTATATTGTGGGTACTCATTACGAGTCGTCTCGTCGAGACGATTCAAATGAATGCCTACAACATAGGGTTTGGATTGGGAATAAAGAAAAAAAAAGAATTGTTGACTCCCTCATTATGTGTTGCTTTGATATAGTATTGGTGTTTTTAACGTTTAGATAGAGGTGTGTTACGTGCAGTGGAAAACATTATACTTATGAATAACTTATGAGAAAGTATATTGGAAAATGGATTGAAGGACATTTTATACCAACACAGTTCTATGCGGAGCATATTATGCAATCTTGTGCCATTTTTACAAACACTTCTAAATGGATTGTCTACAGCAAACTTACTTTACAAGACAGTCGGAATGATTGTGATGTGATTTCAAAGATAGGCTGTGATAATAACGTGTTGTTCGTGAATATCACTCTCGGCTTCAGTTCTGGTCCGGTAGGATGGCTTCCATAGGATTTCGAACATCCGATCTCAAGTTTCCAAGGCGGGGATACCTCAGTGAAATTTGTATACGAAATATATATCAGTCGAACTATATAATATGTAACAGCAAAAAAAAAAAAACACCGCAAATTCGTGTAGATAACTAAGTAAAATTGCATATTAATGTACGAGATATACCAGTCTTCGCACACGAAGATGAGTGTAACAGGTGAGAGTAAAGTGAATATCGCCCAAGACAACATGTACGAACGTATCGCAAATGGTAATGGTTCTAACACAAGCTTGCTTGGCGAGCTTGAATATGATAATATTGCCCTCACATTCCAAATTCTGATGTACATTGTAGGTTCGGGTGCAACTGTACTGAATCTTGGCGTGATTTTGATTATTGGTATCAACAACAGCTACTCAAAATTCCAGCTTATTCTATTGGCAAGTTTATCGCTATCTGACCTAATAATTGCATTATTTAGTACATTCTGTTACCATGTATGCATCTACAATGTATGGGCGATACTGCTAGATGACGATTTGTGCCAGAAACCAACGTGGTCAGGAACATATCGTCGGTGGGGAGTCAAAACCTCGTAACTCCAACTTATTCAAGCTGTAGTTACGAGGTTTTGACTCCCCACCAACGATATGTTTTAGCGATGATTCTGGGCTTTGTCTACGCTGTAGCCCAATGTGCTGGTTTACTTGTCATGTATGCTATCACTATAGACATATTTTGTGCAGTGTGTAAACCTTTATACTACAGACATTGTAAACTACGTAAGAAACCCAGAACATTGGCTATATGTATCTGGGTTTTCTCTGCGATTGCCATTGGGATAGATTTCTGTTTATTCGTTATTGTTCCCATTTCGCCCATTATCGTTATGTTGTTTTCTACGGTAAGTTTCATACCCATATTGATTCTATATTCTGTAATTACTTGCAAGATTTCTTGTCACGTAAATCAATCACTATCAGCTCAAACTAGATCAATGAGAAAGACAGTTTTAACGATGTGTCCGATAGTGGGTACCTATTTTGTATGCATGATGCCTTTCGTGTGGATGCTAACTGTGTATTTTTCCACGGGAGACTACGTGAAATTTTATTTTGCAAACCATACACTGCATTTATTGTACGTTTTAAACGCTCTTTTGGATCCAATTATCTATTCTTTTCGGATTCCGGAGGTTAGAGATAATTTACAGAAATGTTTGTCCAGTTGCTTTCGTAAGAGCGACCAGACATATTTTAACAGAAACGATTCTAGAAAGACAACTGTTTCACTTTTTAAGACACGGTCTCTTATTTCTACTCGCAAAAAAGAAAGTGAGTTATAATTTTTTTAACACATTATAATCCTAGCTGTAAAGGAAATGTTTTATTCAACGAGCCTGAATTCAATCATTATCGTAAATGAAACTCTGATAATTAATCTTGGATTATTTTAACGCTTAATAATTTTCATTTCACTTTTCTGCAGTTAGTTAATCTATTTATTACATACGTATTTCGAGAATTTAACCGTCGTTTTGGGTTAAAAAGTTCTTATAACAATCCGGTCAGAGGCGTTCTTACATTGCGGATAAATACATGTTCTTTGTGTGTTTAGAAAAATTGACCGCCATTTTTGCTCGCTTTCTCGCAAATATGTATAGATATCGGACGTGTAAATCTGAATCTGCATTTTTCTGCATAAATAGAGGTCATTAAGATCAAGTATGATGGCATTAGCTTGAAATTACACTTCAAACCTATTCCTCTCCTAAGCATACTGAAACATCGCGAGAAAATGATGATATTAAATTTCTATTGGACATCATTTTGGGGACTACGATCCGGGAGCAAATCCGTTATGGACTTCTCCAATGCTAATTTCAAACGAGTTAGACTGGACGATACATTTTGAAATATATCTAGTTCATTGGTAAGAACAGGGAAGGAGGCAGACGTCTCGGTCTCGAAAGATGATTATCATTTCCACTCAATCTTTCTCGCGAAACCCTAAAGTGTCGCCCAACTAGTAAATAGTAACAAAATGAAAGTGAAAAGCACAGCGAAATTTACATGAATTTTCCATGGTTTGTTTAATTTCAACCTTTCCTTTCATAGATATTTCGATTTTTCAGTACTTTTCTTTTCTTCTCTTAATATTCTCTAAAGCCGTTTCGTTGCATGCTTCGTCAAAACTAAATTTTGTTAGAGGAAATTATTAAAACTACCTCCCAAGACCATTCCCATAACATTTTCAACAAAGAGAGTGAAGGAATTATTAACCCTATCCCAAACGGCTGAAATATTGACCGGTTTCATCTAGAAATTTGCTGCATCTACAACAAAATTGATGAGATAAAGTCATAATTTGCGTACAATTTAGAAGAAAAAATATAGAGACAAAGGGAGAAAATGCTGGTGATCAGCATTTTCTTCTTTTGCCTCAATGTTTTCCCAAGTCTTTTCAGTTAGGGATGTCAAACTCAGTCTTGTGTAGGAAAACATTGATGATATTTAACATTCCGAAATGGCATTATCTACTGTCATTTGAATTATCACCAAAAAATTACCAATTGTTATGTCTCATCTTTCAAATAGCATAGGTTAATTTGGATATGTCTGTTTAGAGTTAACTCTTTCCCAAACAACAAAATTTTAGGGTTGTCTAATTCAAAAGCTGCTGTAGACTACAAAGGGATGTTGTTAAGGAAAGAGTTTGAGTATATTATAGCACAGAAAATATTTAGACAAAAGAAGAAACTGCTGGTTATCAGCAGTTTCTTCTTTTGTTTCAATGTTTTCCCAAGCCTTTTCTATTAGGGACGTCAAAACCAGGGCTTGTTTAGGAAAGGGTTAAACCCTTTCCCATGAGGCAAGCATTTGGGATCTTCCAATTTGAAAGCTGTGATATCCGAGAATGTGGATATTGTTAAAGATAAGTGTACAATACGACAAAGGAAAATTGAAATAAAACGATAAACTTCTGACTATCAGCACTTTCTTCTTTTGCCTCTATTTTTTCCCAAGTGTTTTTTGTTGGGGATAACACACCCAGTATTGTCTGGGAAACAATAATGATATTTTACATTCCGGAAACAATATTGTATTTAACATTCCGAAATGGCATTATCCACTGTCATTTGAACAATCACTAAGAATTATCAATTGTTATGTAATGTTTCATCTGTCAAATAGCATAGCGTCGGTGTAAATGTAAAACCTTGTATGTCAATTTTTGCAATTTTTAAAGTAAAATCTTTTATGCCTTTTTTTTTAGAAAATTCTTGCGGTTTTTATATTTTTACATATCAGTATTAATGACACATTGTGATATAATCATGTGAACAATTTATCCGAATTTCATGTAAAACCTTTCAGTTTCGGAAAATGTTATTTTATTCCTTTCTCCCTTTTTAAAACCTCCCCAAAATGAGATACGAGGTTTTGCATTGACGTCGACGATATGTGGATTTGAATACGTCTGAATTAATTAACACTTTCCCATGAGACAAGCATTTGGGATGTTCCAATTTGAAAGCTGCGACAGACGTTAAGGTGGGGATAGTTAACCCTTTCCCAAACGACAAAATTTTAGGCTGGTCAAATTAAAAAACTGCCATAAATGACAAAATGGAAGGTATCTAAAGATAGAATTAGTGTGAAATATGGCATAGAAAATATAGAGACAAAAGGAGAAACTGCTGGTTATCAGCAGTTTCTTCTTTTGTTTCAATGTTTCCCCAAGCCTTTCCTATTAGGAGCGTCAAAACCAGTTTCATGTTTGCGAAAGGGTTTATAAAAGAACACAAGATAAGTGTACAATTTGACAGAGAAAATATTGAGACAAAATGAGAAAATGCTGATATTTAGCAACTTCTTTTGTTTCAATTTTTTCCATGCCTTTTCTGTATTGGACTACAGAACTGGGCCTGTATTATCAACAATCTTACGAATAATACAAGTACCAAATATGGATTTTTCATTGAACTACAGTCAGATTGTATACAGTCAACACTCGTTGTGTCGAAGTCGGAGGGGCATGGGTCAAAATACCTCGACATATCCGGAGTTCGACTCATCCGATTTTGTTCGGCTTCGAGATTATTGATATTTGACCGTTTTTGAAACTTATCAAGTACGAATATTATTGAAATATAGTAGGAAAAGGAAAGAAATTGCTCGTTTCGAGCAATTTCTATCCTTTTCCTACTATATTTCAATGGCTATATTCAGTTCGAAATTATTTTGTTTTGAAAAAAATATGTCAATAGATAAGGACGGGACAAGATTTGAACTTCGACTTAAGCGAAAATTTGACTTATCCGATGTCGACATAACGAACGTCGATTTGTAATTTGATGTCTATTGAATTAGTTGTACATGTATGAGGGAAATTTGTCCGTACTTCATTCAATAATCCGATGGGTCAGCACAAAATAATAAGTGCATTTAAAACCACATGCACTTAAGATATTTTAACACTAACCCTCGAATTCGTATCATTTCTGTTAGAGAGATAATATTCGTGTCATAGTTAATGGAATTCTGGTCCATAAATCATTGTCAAGACAGACGTAATTGTTTGCAGCTATTTCTGACTCAATGTCTAAAGTGCACCGATTCAGGCGAATACCATAGAATATTTAACATCGTGCAACTAAACTTGGCATTTTGACACTGCTAAGGTATTCAAGCCATCATCAGCACCAAAGAGCCAGAGGCAAAATTTGAAAAGTGCCAGAAAATCCTAAACTGTGTTACATTTCCAAGCCGTATGTACGATATTAAATATCAACACCTACGAATGCACGAATCCCATGTGTTTAATGTTTAATGTTTAAATACAGGGGCTTCAGCCACCCCAAAATGAAATTGCTTCCTACGGGCCTGCATGTGATCGCTTTTATTGAAAAGTTTCAAGCAATTTCCCAGATTCCCAGATTGTTTTCTACACGGAAAGACCAAATTATGTAAAATTCCATGCTCTTGAGATTGTCGTCTGCAACATCTTTGAATTTAGACCAGTCTAAAATGTTGCTGTCTGGTAATGATATAGATAGATGCTTCGACCGTTTACTTTCGGGTTCATAATTACGTTGAATACAAAACCAAAAACGAAAACTTCGTTAACAAAACAATTTTATTGCTTTCAATGATTAATATAAATAGTTCTAAATATACAAATGTAGGCTGTCATTGTTCCAAACGGCAAAATATAATGGTGGTCCAATTTGAAAGCTTCTGCGGACATGAGAAATGATATTGATAAAGAAAAGATTTGTGTACATTGGATTCCAGAAAACATTGAGGCAAAAGGAGAAAATGCTGGTTACCAGCATTTTCTTCTTTTGCCTCAATGTATCTAAAGACTTTCTATTAGGGACGTCAAGATCAGGTCTTGTTTGGGCCAACATAAATAGATAACAATGTGTATGCTATCATTGATATGTCTGTACATTATATTTTGCATTACTACATTGGCAAGTCTATGATTCTATACAATTGGTACTCAAGGCCTGGTCACACACACAAATTTCCGTCCACACCACGGCCGTAGCACGTCTTAAACAGTGACCCCTTGCAGTATAATTTTGGACGGGATGTGGACGTGCCAGGCCTTATAATTGGTTATTTTTTAAATCACGTCATTTTGGTTATTAACAATGATTTTGAAATTATTCATGTTTCCTTCATGTCTGATTATTTTACTGCATAGATATATTCCTTGAAACAATAGCATTTTAGCATTTGCCAATATAGCCTAAGCAAGCTTACTATGGTAACAGTTTATTTCTATAAAACTCGTATGTTTCGAACTTTGGCACTGGCGTAGCTAGCCGAAAATAAAGTGTACGCAAAACGCATGCCTAATGTATCAGGGGAGATTTGATGGAGGGCTCCATACTGCTGGGGTGGGGCTGGGCATCTCCCAGATTTTTTTTGAAAATTTAAAGTAGATGCTTATGGAACACATACCAAATGCCCACCTGGAGTCACGAATGACCATGGTCATTCGTAGCTCCTGGTGGGTATTTGGTATATAGTCAATGGCGATTCAGGTGTTTATTTTAAGGGGAACAAAAACAAAAATCCACATTTTCTTTGTTTTCTGCGATGTGTACGCAATTGCGTTTTTGCATACGGGTTGATACGCCTATGTTTGGTTATCTCGATGTAACAATTGACGCCTCATGATTACGGGATAACGAGTGCTAGATTAGATATATTAACCTTTTCTCAAACAGCAAATTTTCGAAAAGAGTCGTCAATAAAATTTTTTCATGAACCGGCCGCGGCAAATACCCTTTCTGACAAAAATGTCACCCATCAATGGTTTGATATCGTGAACCTATGTGTGGGGGGGGGCAGCTGGAGGCTCATTAAGACTTTGTGATAGTACTGGTATGGGAAACAACATGAATCAATGGTTAGGTGCCCCAGCCGCCGAATACTTTCTGCAATAATTGTGTCACGTGATTCTCCACTGTAAATACTCCGTTTTTTATTTTCGTGGCACTTTTAAAAGAAGCCTTTATCGCATTTAACATGGCACATCTTAGTTTTGATTAATCAATCGTCTGAGGTAAAATTTCACACGGAAATCTTATCTAATGAAAAATGGCACTAGAAAATAGCACATGCATATTTTAAACATATTCTATAACATGTATTATTTTGCAATAATTGTTTAAGATTTGACTTTCGTAAAAGTTCATAAAAACATTAAGGTATTCCATCTATCAGTAGGAATCATGATACCATGTACTTCGCACAACTTCGGGCGTTATCCGTGGCAACGGAAATTGACGAGGATATCCCTCGTCAAATTCCGTTTCCACGAATGACGCCCGGTCATTAACGAGAGTTTGCAATCGCCAATTTACTTTGCCTCAGATGACACCCGAAAATGTACTTGTAAAGTGGTTGATATCTGATGGTGAATGAAATACCCTAATAGTTTCCATTTGGTTTTGAGAAAGAAAGCTACAATTGTTGTCATTCAAGCAACCCATTCCCAAACGACAAACGTTTAGACTGGTTGAAACGAGATATCATACAAACGGTGTCCCTCATATTTTAGATCACTCAGGAAAGAGCCTTGAGAGAACAACATGGATCTTGATCAGAATGTTCATATGCACAGGATGATCTGGTTCAATCTTGGTCTTAAATACCATGTTTATGCTCCTTTATTATTTAACCCTTTTTTAAACAAGATCTTGTTTTGATGTCCCAAATAGAAAATGCTTTGGTAAATATTGAGACAAAAGAAGAAAATGCCGATAATCATCATTTTCTCCTTTTGTCTCAATATTTTCTGTGCTATATTCTGCACAAATTCTGATCTTACACAACATCAATTTGTCATCTACAGCGGCATTCAAATTATACCAACCCTTAATATCTTATCGTTTGGGAAAGGGTTGAATATTATGTATGTAAAATTAGACTTTTACATACTTTTATTTCTTAACTTTCTGTTTTCAATTCATTATTTTACTCGTAATCAATGATAATATTTAGTGGCAATCATCTTCATTTTAACATGTATCAGTCATATTTTTGGTAGTAGTCACTTTGGGTTTTCTTTCGTTGTCGCCTCAGTTATATGTATCAGTCATATTTTTGGTAGTAGTCACTTTGGATTTTCTTTCGTTGTCGCTCCAAGAGATGGCGTAACGTTTTCCCGGCATCGCCGAAGTCATCCGAGGAAGCTAAAATGATATGGGAAAACAGAACCTTTATTGAACTAAAATGCATTAAATATATCTTTTTTTCTTAACATTCCGGAATTCGTCTTTTGTCAATTTAACGATTTAGACTGAAAATCTTCTAAAACTGAAATGTATTTCCCTCGGTGAGGTTTTCCTGCATTTGTAAAATAAAACGGTTACCATGTTCGACATAGGATTCGATGACCGATAAAGATAATATTGCATCTTGGAAAAGCAATTACGTCCCTTTTTTATCTCTAGCTCTGGATAGAATATGGCCCAAAGGAATGCTCAAGATTGATCCCGTTCACATAATTATCTGGGTTGGTATTCACACACCAGTCTAACTCCAAGTGTATCTTTAAGATTACACAACTACCCATCCGATTGGCCAAGACACATGTTTCGTCCAATCAGATGGCTTGTAATGTAATTTGAAAGTAGACAATCAATTAACCCTTTCTCAAACAAAACCTGATTTTGACGATCCTATTAGAAAAGGCTTGGGAAAACATTGAAACAAAAGAAGAAACTGCTGATAGCCAGCAGTTTCTCCTTTTGTCTCAATATTTTCTGTGCCATATTTTACACAAATCCTATCTTTAATAACACCCATTTTGTCATTTGTGGCAGTTTTTGAAGTGGATCACACTAAAAATTTGTCGTTTGTGAAAGGGTTATTAAGACATGTTGATGAATACGGTCCCCTTTTATTAGTGCATGTACGTTCTTACCATCAGATGGGGGTGGAGAGTAATCCGGTGGTGTTTTTGGCATGAAACTCAGTCTGGCCCCACACGTGTCATCGTCTACGAGGGTTTTAAGGAAAAGCGACGTAATATATCTCTATTTTTCAACGAAAATCTCGTAACTGCAGCTTAAAACAAGCTGCAGTTACGAGGGTTTCGTTGAAAAACGACGATGTTCTTACCATCAGATGGGGCTGGGGAATAATCCGGTGGTGTTTCTGGCATGAAACTCGGTCTGGCCCCAAACTTGTCATCGTCTCCCAACCTTTCTTTTCTTCTTTCTAATATTGCCTTCAACTCTGAGGTGCCGCTTTGTCGATACTGTTGATTATATTAAGATATCATAATAAATAAATTACTGTAATATGAAACAAAGGCGAAGAGAAACACTTCACAAATACAATTACAGACACCATATTTAAAAAAATATAATGGTATTTGTAGTTTCAACGATGATTAATGCGAACAAGCTAATTCACTTGGCCAAATCAGTAAGTTAGGCTTCAACAATGTTACATCGAACTATTTCATAAATGGACATTCTCAACAATAATATTTTTGTAATTTAATAAACTCTCGAGACGTCTTTCCTAATCTTATACTAGAAGTACTTTTGGTTCCCTGTGTACACTATCTATATAATTATCCAAATGTACTTCGAGATGTGATATTAAAATACAAACATACCTCATTATTGTACATTTAATAAACTATTAAACTGTCTACCTTCATCTCACATACAAGCGTCTGTCTGTTTCTCAATGTACACTAACTATACAATCTTCTAAGTGTACACCGAGATGATAATTCTAAATATCCAAACTTACCCCACTGTTATTCTTTTGTACAGTCAACAAACTATCCAGATGTCTACCCTCGTCTCGCCCCAGGAGTCTCTCAAGTTCTTCTCTATGTAAACCGAACATATCGTGACCGGTGTATCCGTGTAGCAACTGAATACATCTAAAACAAACCCAGTATATCGCTGCTTTTCAACAAAAAACTCGTAACTGCTGCTTGTTTAAGCTGTAGTTACGAGGTTTTTTGTTAAAAAGCAGGGATACAGGCATTATTTCAGAAGACAGATATTTTAGGTACGTTTGCTGCAATAACAAAGATAAAAGATCAAGTGCTCAATGAGACATCGTACAGATACTTTGCAGCAGTTTGGACATAACCTTGAGGAGTGGAATGAACATGGATTTGTTTACTCTTGCCTCCAAAAGATTTGGTGTTGACGTGCCTAATAGGAAGGGTTAGTCTGGGTTTCTTTCTGATACTGTTTTCCTCTTTTATATTTCCTGTTCAAAATGACAATATTATCGTGATAAATGATAATAGATTCCGCATTATAACGTGCATTGCTTTTCATTGATGATTATCTTATCGACCATATTGTAAATCGACGACAGGACCCATGCCAGGAAAGGGCTGGATAAATGAATATTTCCTGTGGTGAATTTTATACATAAACTAATTTGATCAGCTTACATGCATTTTGCTGTCTGAATCAGCCTCAAATTGCCTTCTTTGGGAAGAGATTAAAGGTTTCACAATAATTATTCACAAACCTTCTGCTAAATCCTTTAGACTCGAGCCATTCCACAACCTCGTCAGCAGTAGAATGTTTAGCTATGGTCACGGGGCGCTTTGGACTTCTAGGGCTTCTTGGGGAAGACGATCTGTCATCACTGGTATTCATTTTGATTCGCAGCTCGTTATGTAAGTCATCCGCGTACCTGTTTCCTATCGTAGAAAGAGCACAGTAAGTCAGTAAATGTAGATTAAGACCATTCTGTACATAAGTGGAGCCTGGTCTTATCATATAATGCTTATTTGGCATGAGAAGGTTTGGAGAGCATGGTGACGTTTAAGACTCGGGGGTTTCATGGTGACGAAGCACTTGAATCGCATCGATTGTTGCCTTTTTTCGCTTTTCTAAGTCTCAGTCGTTAAAGGCTGCCATTTCTAGGAAGAAAGGCTAAATTAGTATCGGTCCTGTTTGATAAATTTAGTAGATTCAAAAAACAAGTCTTCTCGCCGTGCTTTAACATACGATTTCTATCCGGAAGCCGTTAAGTTCATGCAGGAGGTTAGGCTGGTTAACAATCCTAAACTACTACAGTTGTATGTGCTTACTAACCAGTCTTAGCTCGTGCCTGAGCTAAAAAGCATCTGAATAGTAAATGGTACCGTAAAACAGAGCGTGAAAGGGTCTATTTGGCACAGACGGACAGTCTAAATAGTTTGACAGCGACAGAGAATGCAAAGAAAGGCATTGCAGAATAAGACAGAATTCAAGATTCGACATTCCAATTTAAGTAACAACGACAATTTGTCATTGAAAGTAAATTTAATGCTTTCTCATGCTCAAAAACTGTAGACTGTTCCAATTTGAAACTTGTTGTTTCCAAATAAAATATACTCAGGGGGTCAAAACCAACTACTTTTTCGGAATAAGGTTAATAAACTTACTGTCCTGTCGAGAACGCATAGCGGATGATTGTGGAGGTTTGTGATCTCTCTCATAATGGCCATCTGAAGTCAGAAGAAACGATATATTCAAGACATTCAAGATTCTTTTATTGATATCATCAGGGGTTTTTTTAGTCTGGGGGAAGGGACTGGCCTTTTAGTAGGGGAAAAAACATGCTCGTGAAACTGCTAAAGGGGAACAAAATTTTCAAGGTAAACCTCAATTTGGGGGAAAAACTGCATGATTTAAAAGATTTCTTTCTGGGGAAAGAGGCCTTTTGTCAAGGGGAAGGGGCCTTTTACAGGCCCCTGCCAAAGAAGAAGGAAAACCCCTGATCATATACCATAGAAAGGAACGCATCCGAATAATATTGAGTATAACTTGCTGAAGTCGTTAGGTTCAAGTTTATATCCGAATAAGTAAATATCATTGTGGCATCTTGCTTTTAAGTAGCCTATTATTATTTCCCAAACAAGCTCTGGTCTTACGACTCCCGAATGTTCGGGAAGGATATATCGATATTTTAGGGACTATTATGCCAAACAATTCCTATCTTTAGAAACATCTACATCTTTCATCGTCTGCATAAATTTCAAATTGCATCAGTCCAAATTCTTTGCGTATTTTGGAAAGGCTTAATGAAAGCATAACATTATACATACTGTCCTGTCGAGAACGCATAGCGGGTGGTTGTGGTGGTTTGTGGTCTCTTTCATAATGGCCATCTGAAGACAGAAAAAACAATAGGCCTACAAACAGATGTATGCTCACTACTTTCGGACTGATCTTTTTATGCTCAGAAGACAATACATTTGAAGTAAAGTGAATAAAAAGAAACTTTTTCAAACCATAATAGCAATTAATTTTGAGCTAGAAATAGACTAGGTTTACCATTATGTATCGATAAACCGTCGGTGTTGTTATAAACATCGCAACTACGGCTTGAATCAAGCCATATAATCTGATACATGACGTATCATGTACATACATCCCCGAAGAGGCATAGTCCATCTAATTAATTACAGTTAAGAATTTATTGTGTTTTGACTTTATCTTAGCTAGATTGCCATACTGCTTCTAATCAAGTAATTCAAATTATAAATGTATTCAAAAATAGAAGTCAGTTAATAAAAATTTACAAGAATATTAGAAAAACTGTCTGAGCAAACAATGTATTCTGTAAGGCAATATATTGTATGATATTGTCAATCTGTACCGATAGACTGTCCAACACAAACCTGCATAAAATATTTGTATTCTGAACCCTTACCCAAGCAAGACCTATTTTGATGTCAACAAAAGAAAATGCATCGGAAAGGAAATCATTGAGACAAAAGAAGAAAATGTTGATAATCAGCATTTTTCTCCTTTTGCATTTATAAGTGTTTTCCGTGGTAAATGATGCACAAATCAACACATACTTTGTTGTCTTCAACTCGTTTCAAACTGGACCTTATATTTTGCAGTTTAAGAAAATGTTAATTCAACTCCGTATCAATTTGACCTACCACGTCATTTTTTTCTAATAAAGGCCATGAGAAGCTGATCCCCGATAGAAAGTGAATTACTTTGTCCCTAGCGTCATGATTCATTTCTTTTTTGCCTAAGATTATGACTTACACCACAGAATATGCTGATTACCAGAATGCTAGAGTTAAAACCCTCCTAAGCAAAAGACATTCTTTTTTGAAATTCTCCCAACAGAGATACCGGTATGCTATTTCGTAGTTACACAACAGATTCGTAGGGACAGGGGGCTGGGCTAGGGAGTTAAGCCCCCAAAGTTGGCCAGAAATGCCGAGTTTTCCTTATTTTACACAGAAAAATTTAGCCCCCCCCCCCATAATGGAATCGTTTCAGCCCTAATGGAAGGCCTTACTCAAACTATTTTTCTAATCAGCGTCATTGCCATTTCCCAAACAAGACATGGTTTTGTCATCCCCCAGTCAAGAAAGCAACGAAACGCTTTAACCGAAAAGAAGAAAATTCTGATCGAATAATTTTCTTCTTGTAGCTCTAAGCTTTTGTGTGCCTGAGCATACGAATGAGTATAAATGCTATCATTAACTTTGTCGTCTGCTATAAGTTTCATATTTGTACAGTCTATCATTTTGTTGTTTGGAAGATGGCATGATTGAAAGCAAACGTAAATAAAGACAGGTTATGAAAGATATGAAAGCAAATGAAAAGTACAATATCAAAATAAAAAATTCTGTTACATGTTATGCCAAGAAAAGTATAACTGCTATATCAAACAGAAACCCCTTTTCTAAACTGACGTCCAAAAGAAACGTCCCAATGAAATTTGACGTTTTTTTTTCCTTATGCCTATTACAATATTAGTGAAATGTATACTGTATATAATTATTTTGATCGACAAATACGGCAAATAAAAAGATATGCGTTTCTATCCGTCAAGAAGTCCATTTCCTGTGACTAGTCACGTTTTCTACATGCGCGTCGTGTATGAAACCGCGAGATGAAATTGGTCACATTTTACACAGTAACATGTGCTAGTGGATAGGCAAACGTGATTTCAAAGATTTTCTTATGAAACATTCGTATTGAAGGATACTAAGGCTAAATTCTGCAAAGGGAGCTCGTAATATTTTTGAATGTGAGGAATGCTCAAACAAGTCGCAAGACAGTTTGACATATTGTGTTTCTCGACCCGGTGTCTTGATCGACGCGTTAGAGTTCCACAAACGTTTATCGATCGCCCACGCCCAACTTAAGACCCCGTGTAACGCCTGTAAAATAAGATAAATCGTCACGTTAACGTCATGTACATTCTGTTCGGAAAATAAAGCTAGTAAATTAGCCATTTTCGAATACGGGAAGCTAAAAAACAAGCCGCCGGGCGTTTTGACGACTTGCATTGCTTGATTAGGTATCTTGGTCGACGAGTTAGTTCCAGATACATTAGTAGTATATGCGACGGTTTGGGGGCAAAGAAAGATGACGTAATCGCCGCCATATTGTTACCTTATATGGTAACTCATTAGCATATAAGGATATTTCTATTTTTAGAATAGCGGCCATTTTGAATGACCTACTTTTTTGTTAAAAATAGATATGACATGATTTCTATTTTTAGACGATCATTTGGGCTATTTTTAGACAGCCATGACCTATTCTTTTTAAGAAATGTTAAAAAATATGAATATTTAAAAATGATAATGTTATAAACATGATAACAACAAAGATTAAAAAATACGTAATAAATTCTACCTTTTATCAATTCATCATACTTCACTGACATGATTTATTCAACAAAATAGGTATAATCTCCAAAATTTATAAAGTACATGTTACCCCTTCAACGTTCAAACTAGAAATGATTAAAAACAAAAACGGGGGCATGCGTCATTCATGTCCACACACGTTCGAACACGTTTGCACACGACACAGGTGCAGTTGACGTCACAGCATTTTTGACAGGCGACGCACTCTGTGATTGACGGCTGACCTAGTACAGTTTGTATAATACGGACGACTCAATGTCTGACAGCTGACAGGCGTACAATAATAACGCATTTTTATAGGCGACGTACTGTCTAAAAACTGACAGGTATAATATAACGACGCATATTTTACTGGCGACGTAATGACTTTTATAAAACGACCCTTATCCACGTTTTTGACGTCACCTCTATTAATCTACAGTGTATAGGCTGGTTATACAACGTGTATAGCCTCGTTTTGATGTAGAATGACAAAAATGTTACGGATTTAGCGATAAAATGAACGTCAAAATCGGGTTTTCGTCTTTTTTGCAACCGTTTACGATATCGATTTTTAAATAATTTTTGTATCAGATGATAGTCCTTCTTAAACTCTTCAAAATTAACCTTAGGTTGTCAATTCGATTTTCGACCGTTTCCGAGTTATGACGTAACAGAGATTTTTAAACTTGATTTTCAACTTAGAGTAACCCGCATAATTTATATACCGTTGGAAAGGTTTTGATGCGCTGATTCTAAAAATATATAGTTTTATATGCCTAGCTCTCACCGTTCTCGAGTTATTCGAGTTTATATAAAGTCACGTGACCTAAAATGAAATTGAAAAAACGCGATTTCTCGCTTATTCATAAACCGATTTACGTCATTCTGGTACCGTTGGAAAAGTATTCTTATAAGCTTTCCGATGGATTGGACGATTTTTGATTATTTTAGAGTTATGACGTAACAGAGATTTTTAAACTTGATTTTCAACTTCGAGAAACCCGTATAAATTATATACCGTTGGGACGGTCTCGGCTCGCTGATTCTAAAAATGTATAGTTTTATATGCCTAGCTCTCACCGTTCTCGAGTTATACGAGTTTATATAAAGTCACGTGACCTAAAATGAAATAAAAAAACGCGATTTCTCGCTTATTTACCAACCGATTTAAATAATTCCGGTACCGTTGGAAAGGTATTCTTATAAGCTTTCTGATCAAAAGGATGACGACACTGTTTTAACGATATCGAGTTTTAGCACGTTTCTAATAAAGTTTAAATAACCAGTACTAATATCTCACAGAACGAAAAAATATAAATACCTGTTATCCCTTCAACGTCCTCCTTTGAAATGAAATTTTACGCGCATGCTCTCACAAAAAATACGTGTTATTCCTTCAACGTCCAAACTAGAAATGATTCAAAATAGAAATTGCGCATGCGTCGATTCGTGTTTGGACAAGACACAGGTGCAGTTGACGTCATAGCGTTTTTGACAGGTGAGGTAATGGACAACTGATGTACTCGGTAACTGACAGCTGACAGGTACAATTTTTATAACGGCGCATTTTTGTCTGGTGACGTACTGTCCGAGAATTGACAGATGGACTATAACGCATTCGTGACAGGCGACGCATTGATAGTTGACAGGTGTAATAAACCACGGACGTTTCCACATTTTGGGGGCGAAATTTATGGTCATTTAGGATGAATCATAAAAAACAAAGGCAGTTTTATTCTTTATTTCTTTATTTTTATAAAAAATCATTCACAATATTTTTTACATACGCATCATGGTTTATTATATACATAAAAAACAATGTCTTTTAAACGTCTATACTTCGACACGCGCAATTCGATTTAGACTCAGTATCATCGTCGTTCTTCGGATCGAAATTGTACCCGATTTTTGCTAAGGGAAACAAGAGCCGTCAGAGACGGACAATGCTCCCCGATTAAGGCATTGTCACAATAAATGTATGCCATGCAGAGCTAAGATTAAGCTAACAAACGTTAAGCCCCCTTTTTCCATGACAAACTTTTTATACGCAAATTTAAAGTAGTTTATTGTCAAGGGCATCTAATTTGCTACTCAAATATGAAATTTCATCAAATTCTGACCATTAGACTATGAGAAATTAGAGAAAAAGTGTATTTGACCTTAAGTCCCCTTTTCCCATGACGAGGCCTCAAATCCAAAAACTGGGAAAAGTGCATCGGCATTATGTCATAGGGAGTTCACATGGTAAGTTTCATTTGATTTGGCCCAAGGGTTATAGAGAAATCGCTTCGGACGGACGGACGGACGGACGGACGGAATGACGGACGGACGGACGGACGGACAGACGAAGCGGCGACTATATGCTCTCCCTTCGGGGAGCATAAAAATCGTAATGTCTTGGATCTCTTCACCCAATGTTTCCGGGTGCTCGTATACGTGTTGGCTGGTCCCTTTTCACGCTCGATCGGCATTGTTGCCGTATACCCCCTCAATATTTCTTTCGAAATGTTCACGACTCGTTCAATATGTTTCAGCGTTTCTTCTGGGTCTAGTAATGAAAATCTGGATTGGCATACTTTTGTCGCTTAGGGTAGATGTTGACTGAAATATTCTTACGTTTTCGCTTCTGAGGCGTTTCGCTCTGTTCAGCCTTCCTACGTTCAACTTCCGATTTAGCCATTTCAACCGCTTGGGCTACGGGCGTTACCAACTTGAGTGTTGGTTGTTGTTTCATTTCCGCTAGTTTTCTGAGATGAGCTCCACTGCCTACGATATATCGACCTTCGTGATCGGGTTTAACGTAACCGTCTCTCAAGTCCTTGAAATGTTGATACCATTTTTCCGGGTCATCTACATAAGGCACCCATTTCTGTTGTTTATAATCGTACACCTCTATGGAACCCATAGTAATTTCCGTCACAGCGTATGTACGTTGTCCACTATATCGAGAAATGCTTCTTTGTTCTTATGTATGCTGTGGGAATCCGCTGAGATAATCGTATCTAGAACGCTCGTTCTTACTCATTCCCTTCCTTTTCGTCGTCTTCCTCACTTTCATCATTTTCGTTTTCGTCAACCTTGTCAGCGTCTTTCACATTATAGTCCGGCCATATTTCGGTAAATAGATCTTTTCTGAGTTTAATCGCCTGTCTTACAGATTCGGCAAAATCCATTCCGTGCTCCTTTCTGAGAGTTTTTCGCCGATTGCAAGATTTGCGGTTGTACGGATCCTTCTTCTAAGCGGTGATAATCGATAAGAAAATCCGCGTACTCTAACCTAAGCCGCTTACGTAGATTCGGTAAAAGTTCATTCGCGCTTCTAGCCATAGCACCCCTACGTGTATGACCCTCATCCGTGTATTCTTTGATTTTTCCGACGAACTGTTCCCAAATATCCTTTCTAAGCGGCTCTTGAAATCGCGAGTTCCATATTTCTTTACGCGTATTTCGTTCTCGCAAATCCGCTTTAAATCTTTTACCAGGGGGTCCCATCGAGGGACGCCTCTTCGCAGTTTTTTCGTCAATCGATTCCGTATCACTATCGCTGTTATATCGTTTTTGACCCGTTAAAGGTACTCTTTCTTCAGTATCGTCATCGGAATCGTTTTCTGACTCGGGCATTTGTTCAAATATATCGGTACGAAAACGGTCTTTTTCTGACGTTGTCGATTTCAGATCGACTACCAAATAGCCGTGGCGTCTAGCCGTCGCTCGCTCAAATACTTTCATAAATATCCAGCTATTCGAGGGGTATATTCTCTTTGCCAATGTAGCGACTTGTTGTCTGTCAATAGGATTATTGAATAGGACCAGGTATTGCGTGTTGAGAGCGATATCTCGGCAAGCTTTGCCCTGTGGGAATAGATTTTGGGTTAGGTAGATGACTGATAAATTCCTATGGTGACTTCCTTTAGTAAAAATATCGGCAATACGCTGGTCGCATTTAGCTTCCGTCATCAGATCGTCAAAAATAATGAGATTCTTTTTACTAACATCGAAATAGTCCCTACTACTTAAAAAGTCGGGGATACCGGGACTGAATTCTATCCAAGGTATCGTTCGCTGGATTTCGTCGTAAAGGGGTTGCCACTGTCCGAAACACCATATTATACGTTCGACGGGATCTTTGATCATGTTGGAAAGTAGCATTTTTCTAGTCCATTCAGTTTTTCCGCTACCACTCGTTCCGCTAACTATCATCGTGAATGGATGTTGAAACTTCATTTTTTCGGAAGCCAAAATTCGCGTCTCTTCGACCCCTCCTCCGTGTTTATTACTTTGGTGTCTACGCATGTTGTCAAGCCTCGAGAATGACATATGACAAACTTGACAGTTATGCATGTTACGTAGCCGTTTGATTCGGCCATCCGCGCGCGGAGAGGAGGAGGAGGAGGAGGAGGAGAAGGAGGAGGAGGAGGAGGAGGAGGAGGAGGAGGAGGAGGAGGAGGAGGGGGGGGAGGAGGAGGAGGAGGAGGAAGAGGACTTAAATTTGTAAGAATGACCTAAACGCAGGTGCGCGCGGATGGCCGAATCAAACGGCTACGTAACTTGCATAACTGTCAAGTTTGTCATATGTCAAAAACGCTATGACGTCAACTGCACCTGTGTCTTGTCCAAACACGAATCGACGCATGCGCAATTTCTATTTTGAATCATTTCTAGTTTGGACGTTGAAGGAATAACACGTATTTTTGTGAGAGCATGCGCGTAAAATTTCATTTCAAAGGAGGACGTTGAAGGGATAACAGGTATTTATATTTTTTCGTTTTGTGAGATATTAGTACTGGTTATTTAAACTTTATTAGAAACGTGCTAAAACTCGATATCGTTAAAACAGTGTCGTCATCCTTTTGATCAGAAAGCTTATAAGAATACCTTTCCAACGGTACCGGAATTATTTAAATCGGTTGGTAAATAAGCGAGAAATCGCGTTTTTTTATTTCATTTTAGGTCACGTGACTTTATATAAACTCGTATAACTCGAGAACGGTGAGAGCTAGGCATATAAAACTATACATTTTTAGAATCAGCGAGCCGAGACCGTCCCAACGGTATATAATTTATACGGGTTTCTCGAAGTTGAAAATCAAGTTTAACTAGAAGACCTGAAGGTCTTGAGTCGCTCCACAGGCCTGAATTTCATGTAATATTTAATCCAAGTTTTGATTAGATTGTTCAATGCTTGTGTTTCATAGAGCTAAAAGAAAGTAACAAAACTAGATTGTTCAAAATGTGTGGTTCTTGAAGCAAAGAAAGTAAAATTACATGTTTGCCATTTGAGAAAGGGTAAAAGGAAATGGGAGAACATTCTAGCTTAGGATGTCACAAGCAATTAAAATTTTCCTTCTTCCCAACAGATCTAAATTAACAGAACATTGATTACTCCAAAATATTTCATATTTCTAAAAATAGATTTTGAGCTAAAAATAGATTCTGGGAAAACCCCTTTTCCAAAAATAATGCAAATGGCTGTCAAACCTGAATTTCTTGTAATATCAAGTACAAGTTTCACTAGATTTTTCAATATGTGTTGCTCTTAAAGCAATTACAAAGTAACTAGAAAGCTGAAAATACATTCATATAAGATCTATTAGTTACCAAGCTTTGCAACAGTCTTTATTAGAGTGAGTTTGGCTGTTAGAGTGAAAAAAAGTCACAATTAGCAATTTTGTCAAATAGAAAGGCATATAACTGATGATTCTATATTCCTATCTAGCTAAGAATCACACTAAAGCAAGATCCTAACTTCACCTACATCTTGTTTAAGTTTTGACCTGATTATTCAATATTTGTGGGTGTAAAGAGTGTAAAATCAAAGTCGAAAACTACAATTTTGTCAAATTCAAGGGCAGATAAATCATGATTTAAGATTCAAATGAAGCTGAAAATTACACCAACACAAGATCTTATGGCCAGTAAGATAATGTGAAAGTTTTATGTTGATTGGTGGATATTTATGGTTGTTTGAGTAAAAATAAGGTCAAAAATGGTACTATTGCCAATTTCAAGGGCACATAACTCAAGACGGATCAAGCTGAAAATTGCACACAGGCAAGATCTTATCAGCACCAACATTCTGACCAAGTTTTGTTTTGATTGATCAATATTTGTAGTGGCTAGAGTGAAAACAAAAGAAAACAGCAGTTTTTTAATTCAAGGGCAGATAACTCCAGACTTTATGGTTCAATCAGAATTAATTGAAGGAATCTGATAGAGGACCACCTAAGGATCATTCCTGTGAAGTTTGATTGAAATCCATCAAGTAGTTTCTGAAGAGAAGATTTTTAAAGAAAAAGTTGACGACCGGACGCACGGACGAACGGACGGACGCACGCACGACGGACACAACGCCATGACAATAGCCCGCTGGCCTGAAGGCCAGTGGAGCTAAAAATCTCTGTTACGTCATAACTCTAAAATAATCAAAAATCGTCCAATCCATCGGAAAGCTTATAAGAATACTTTTCCAACGGTACCGGAATGACGTAAATCGGTTCATGAATAAGCGAGAAATCGCGTTTTTTCAATTTCATTTTAGGTCACGTGACTTTATATAAACTCGAATAACTCGAGAACGAATCAGCGCATCAAAACCTTTCCAACGGTATATAAATTATGCGGGTTACTCTAAGTTGAAAATCAAATTTAAAAATCTCTGTTACGTCATAACTCGGAAACGGTCGAAAATCGAATTGACAACCTAGGGTTAATTTTGAAGAGTTTAAGAAGGACTATCATCTGATACAAAAATTATTTAAATCGATATCGTAAACGGTTGCAAAAAAGACGAAAACCCGATTTTGACGTTCATTTTATCGCTAAATCCGTAACATTTTTGTCATTCTACATCAAAACGAGGCTATACACATTGTATAACCAGCCTATACACTGTAGATTAATAGAGGTGACGTCAAAAACGTGGATAAGGGTCGTTTTATAAAAGTCATTACGTCGCCAGTAAAATATGCGTCGTTATATTATACCTGTCAGTTTTTAGACAGTACGTCGCCTATAAAAATGCGTTATTATTGTACGCCTGTCAGCTGTCAGACATTGAGTCGTCCGTATTATACAAACTGTACTAGGTCAGCCGTCAATCACAGAGTGCGTCGCCTGTCAAAAATGCTATGACGTCAACTGCACCTGTGTCGTGTGCAAACGTGTTCGAACGTGTGTGGACATGAATGACGCATGCCCCCGTTTTTGTTTTTAATCATTTCTAGTTTGAACGTTGAATGGGTAACATGTACTTTATATATTTTGGAGATTATACCTATTTTGTTGAATAAATCATGTCAGTGAAGTATGATGAATTGATAAAAGGTAGAATTTATTACGTATTTTTTAATCTTTGTTGTTATCATGTTTATAACATTATCATTTTTAAATATTCATATTTTTTAACATTTCTTAAAAAGAATAGGCCATGGCTGTCTAAAAATAGCCCAAATGATCGTCTAAAAATAGAAATCATATCATATCTATTTTTAACAAAAAGTAGGTCATTCAAAATGGCCGCTATTCTAAAAATAGAAATATCCTTATATGCTAATGAGTTACCATATAAGGTAACAATATGGCGGCGATTACGTCATCTTTGTTTTCCCCCAAACCGTCACATATACTACTTACATTTACCAATCGGCCAAAGTCAGGTAGACCTAGTGTAACACCTTTTGTACAAGAAGCTTTCTTACATTAACGTCGTATATGCGTTTCAGATTTGAGACGTTGGAACGACGTCGCATTTAGTATTCAGTAACTGTGGTCACCAAATAAGACGTTTTACGGTACCTGTTGTTGTCGCAGGCAAAGTTTGAACCACGTGCTACTGATTTTTGAATGGAAATTCTGATACCGCTCTGTTTAAGGGGGAATGCTCCAGTTTTTCGGAACACTCGGTCATTACTGTAGTAAATTAAATGTTTCGTACCAATATGTTTCGCTACCATATTTTCAATAATATAACACATCATTACAATTTACCATTTTCGACGGTAAAAGTGTACATGTATTTATTATTCGAAACTTATTTCCTCAAGATGGAAATCGATTATTTAGAGCAAGACAATCGTAAGTGTGTGTGCAGTTACCACTGTTTTGCTTCATTTTTTTCATGTGTAGCTGATAAAAATTGCTGTAATTCATTAATTAGTGCGCTGACCTATACATTTTCTTTTTGAATTATTACCAGGACATGTTGCTTAATACAATGAGGGAGTTTTATCAAATTCTATTATGTAGAACTTGAAATATTTCCAAAAATATGCAAATTTTGACATAAAATACTCCAGCTTCGTTGATCTAACCGTACAATTGAGCATGCTGTTTTATACATTTACGCGTTTATAATAGCACATATTTTGGGTTTTCTGTTCTTATTAAATGTAAGACGTTACTTTAAATCCGTTTTTGAGACTAAACAATGAATATACAGCATTTTATTAGCATTTTAGTGACCTTGGACAGGTGCAAGAAATTGTGCATTTTTTTCGCTGTAGGGGTATGTGATACGAATGCCCATAAAATTCAAACAAGATCGCTTACCATCCATTTTTATTTTATTTTTCAATTGGTAATAACATGTAATTTCAACATACAAAATATAAATAAATTCTATTATTGGGAACAAGAGGGCCAAGATGGCCCTGTATCGCTCCACTGGCTTTTAGGCATTTAGACTACAAACTTCCCTAAGGAATACAATAGAGGTCTATCCAAAGAAGATTCATGCTACACCAGAATGAAATCCAATAAGTAATTAAAGAGCAGAAATGTTTATAAAATTTTGTTAAAATTACACTGTTTCATATAGCGAAAAATAAGCCTAGCCCACAGCGCCAAGCTTTTCATCCCATCGTGAAGGAATTTGGGAGAGATTCATGAAAGGAAGATTCCTGTGAAGTTTGGTTGAAATTCGTCCTGTAGTTTTGGAGAAGAAGATTGTTTAACAATTATTCGAAAATTCAATTTAATTAAATTTATTAAAATTTAAGTTCTACACAGATTTTTTAAGGGAATTTAAAGGAGATCCACGCAAGGAAGATTCGTGTGAAGTTTGGTTAAAATTGGTCCAATAGTTTTGGAAAAGAAGATTTTTCAAAAAACAAGAGATGTTTGTAAAACATATATGCCCCCTCAAGGGCCTACATTTGATGTAGGTCAAAGTCCAAGGTCAAGTTAACAAGGTCCAAGGTCATGGTCAAATATGAAAGGTCTTGGTAGGAGGTGTCTATGTGTGAAATATTAAAGCTGTATATGTAAAAGTAAAATGAAACATAGGCCAGGTTAAAGTTTTTAAAAGTAGGCCAAATGCCAAGGTCATGGTCAAATGTGAAAGGTCTTGGTTGGAGGTGTCCATGTGTGAAATATCAAGGCTGTAGGTGTAAAAGGACATGATATATATGCCTGGTTTCAGTCTTTTTAAAAGTAGGTCAAACTCCAAGGTCAAGGTTGCAATATTCAAGGTCATGGTCAAATGTGAAAGGTCTTGGTAGGAGGTGTATATGTGTGAAATATCAAGGCTGTAGGTGTAATAGGACATAAGATAAAGGCTAGGTTAGATATTTCTAAAAATAGGTCAAAGTCCAAGGTCAAGGTTCAAGGTCATGGTCAAAGTGAAATATCTTGGTTGGAAGTGACCATGTGTGAAATATCAAGGCTGTATATGTAAAATGACATGAAATATAGGCCAGGTTAATGTATTATAAAAGTAGGTCAAACACCAAGGTCAATGTCACAAGGTCCAAGGTCATGGTCAAATGTGAAAGGTCTTGGTCGTAGGTGTCCATGTGTCAAATATCAAGGCTGTATGTGTAAAAGGACATGATATATCAGCTAGGTTAAAGTTCTTTTTAAAGTAGGTCAAAGTCCAAGGTCAAGGTCACAAGGTCCAAGGTCAGGGTCAAATGTGAAAGGTCTTGGTAAGATGTGTCCATGTGTGAAATACCAAGGCTGTATGTGTAATAGCACATAAGATATAGGCCCAGTTTATTTTTTTTTAAAGTAGGTCAAACTCCAAGGTCAAGGCCACATGGTCCAAGGTCATAGTCGTATGTGATAGGTCTAAGTCAGAGGTTTCCATGTGTCAAATATCAAGGCTGTATGTGTAAATGGACATGATATATCGGCCAGGTTAAAGTCTTTTTGAAAGTAGGTCAAACTCCAAGGTCAAGGTCACAAAGTCCAAGGTCATGGTCAATTGTGAAAGGTCTTGGTAAGATGTGTCCATGTGTGAAATATCAAGGCTGTATTTGTAAAAGGTCATGAGATACATGCCGGGTTTAATTTTTTTTTAAAGTAGGTCAAACTCCAAGGTCAAGGTCACAAGGTTCAAGGTCATGGTTAAATGTGAACGATGTTGATAGGAGGTATCTATGTGTGAGATATCAAGGCTGTATGTGTAAAAGGACACGAGATATAGGCAAGGTTAAGAATTAAGTGTAAAAATCAACAAAGGGCAATAACTCCAAGAATTTGATTGGCAGAGTTACGGTTCTTGTGCACTGCACCTCTCCATAATGAAATCTATCCACCTGTAAAGGTTCATGATTCTACCTTATATATTTTTTGAGTTGTGCTCCGGACAAGAATCAAGTTATAAAATCAACAAAGGGCAATAACTCAAAACATTTGATCAGCAGAGTTACGGTTCTTGTGCACTGCACCTCTCCATAATGAGATCTATTCACCTGTAAAGTTTCATGATTGTACCTAACATAGTTTTTGAGTTATGCTCCGGACAAGAATCAAGTTATAAAATCAACAAAGGGCAATAACTCAAAAAATTTGATCAGCAGAGTTACGGTTCTTGTGCACTGCACCTCTCCATAATGAGATCTATCCACCTGTAAAGTTTCATGATTCTACCTAACATAGTTTTTGAGTTATGCTCCGGACAAGAATCAAGTTATAAAATCAACAAAGGGCAATAACTCAAAAAATTTGATCGGCAGAGTTACGGTTCTTGTGCACTGCACCTCTCCATAATGAGATCTATCCACCTATGAAGTTTCATGACTCTACCTTTAATACTTTTCGAGTTATGCTCCGGACAAGGTTTGGTCTACGGACAGACCGACCGACCGACCGACCGACCGACCTTCCGACCGACCGACCGACCGACACTTGCAAAACAATATACCCCCATTTTCTTCGAAAGGGGGCATAATTAATCTGATTTGATTAATCAAAATTTAAGTTATACACAGGATTCATTTTTTTGAAAGAATTAAGAAGAGATTCATGCAAGGAACATTTCTATTAAGTTTGGTTGAAATTGGTCCAGGAATTTTGGAGAAGAAGAATTTTTAAAGATTTTTCGAAAATTGAAATCAATTAAATTAATTAAAATTCAAGTTCTACACAGATTTTACTCTTTTGAAGGAATTTGGTAGAGATTCATGCAAGGAAGATTTCTGTGAAGTTTGGTTGGAATTGGTCCAATAGTTTTGGAGAAGAAGAATTTTTAAAGATTTTTCAAAAATTTAAATCAATTAAATTAATTAAAATTCAAGTTATACACAGTATCTATCTTTTTGAAGGAATTAAGAAGAGATTCATACAAGGAAGATTTCTGTGAAGTTTGGTTGAAATTGGTCCAGTAATTTTGGAGAAGAAAATTTTTTAAAGATTTTTCGAAAATTCAAATCAATCAAATTAATTAAAATTCAAGTTCTGCGTGGATTTTATTCTTTTGAAGGAATTTGGTAGAGATTCATGCAAGGAAGATTTCTGTGAAGTTTGGTTGAAATTGGTTCAGTAGTTTTGGAGAAGAAGAATTTTTAAAGATTTTTCGAAAATTTAAATCAATTAAATTAATTAAAATTCAAGTTCTGCACCGATTTTATTCTTTTGAAGGAATTTGGTAGAGATTCATGCAAGGAAGATTTCTGTGAAGTTTGGTTGAAATTGGTCCAGTAGTTTTGGAGAAGAAGATGTTTGAAAATTGTTTACGCACCCACGGACGCACGCACGGACGCACAGACGCACGCACGGACGCACGACGGACACAGGGCCATGACATAAGCCCCGCTGGCCTTCGGCCAGTGGAGCTAAAAATTTAGGAAACTGGAGCATTCCCCCTTAAATATGCATTTTTTTTTTTCTAAACTGTAACAGTTAGATAATTTCTTTACCATCATTTTTAACTACAGATAATTAAATTAACATCATTTACAGATAATTAGATTTACAGATGGAAATAAGTTTTTATAATTTCAAATCAGATATACTGAAAAATCTGACATTTAATAGGACTGAGGCGTTTCTTTTGGACGTCAGTATAGTTTATCAAAATTATTGTATGATATTGGTAAGGTAACACATAAGGTTAAAGAGAAAGCAAAACGAGCATTTAGATAAAATGCAAATCAATTGTTACGAGGGTTGATTGATAAGTAGTGAGCCTCACATAGAAAGGATTGAATTATAACTGTCAAACGATTTTATTTTTCAACATAATCCCCTTCTTTGTCTATACACTTTTGCCAGCGATGTTTTAAGGCCTCAATGCCACTTTTGTAGAACTCCTTCTTCGGATCGTTCAGAAAGGCCTCCACTTCATGTATGACGTCATCATTTGACTAAAGTGGGTACCAGCAATAGCTCTTTTCAACCGTGGAAACAGGTGAAAGTCTGATGGAGCAAGATTAGGTGAATAAGGCGGATGTTTTACTAGTTCAAATCCACATTCATGGATGGTAGCCATGGCAATGGCAGATTTGTGAACAGGGGCATTGTCCTGGTGGAAAAGTACAACTTTGCTGAGTTTTCCACGGCGTTTCAGCTTGATGGTTTCTCCCAGTTGCCTTAAAAGTGATGCATAATACAGTTCATTAATTGTTTGCCCCTTTTGTAGATAATCTACGTTCAAGATGCCATCAGCATCCAAGAAACCCAAAGCCTAAACTTTCCTGCTGATGGGACAACCTTCGCCTTTTTTGGGTGGAGGTGAGCCAGGGTGCTTCCATTGTTAGGACTGTTGTTTTGACTCTGGGGTGAAGTGATGGACCTAAGTTTCATCCATAGTCACAAAGCTCTGCAGAAAGTTATCTGGGTCTGCCTCTAAAAGACTCAGATTAGCACGTGACAAAGTGCGCCTAGCGTGCTTCTGGTAAAAAACTGTCAGAATCCTTGGTACCCAGCGGGCAGAGAGCTTTTTGATCTCAAGATTTTCCGTGAGAATGGAATGAACTCTTTCCTGTGAAATACCAGTTTTACTGGCTATAAATTTCTCTGTAATCCGCATGTCAGTCATAACAATATCATGGACTTTATTGACCATTTCTGGTGTTGCAACGGTGACAGGCCTTCCAGGGCGGACGTCGCCCTCAAGACTCTGACTACCACGCTTGAATTCCCCTACCCATCTTCTTTTTGTAGCATACGAAGGGGCATCATCCCCTAGTGTTGTTCAAAACCATATCTGCATGGATGGCCTTCGAAGATAGACCCTTTTTATACAGATACTGAATCTCTGCTCTTTCAACAACCTTGTCCATTTTGAAAAAGGCACTTGCCCGGTTTACTTTAGAGTGCTACCCCTTCAATATAAACTGACCAAATGACACCAGTTTTCGGCTGAACACCTTGATATAGCCAGAGAATACAGGGGCTGAAAATGGACGTGCTTGCTTGACCCCTTCTATGAGAGGCTCACTACTTACCAATCAACCCTCGTATTTATCATAGATCTAGTATACAGGAAAGAAAGAACACTCGTATCGGTGGAGAAAACATTTCATATATACTCAGCAAAAGAGCTAACGCATCACTTTTTAAAATATCATAACTTATTTTTTATTTAAGATTTAGATTTATAATTTGGCATATCTTTATCCCACAAGATTCTGCACTCATTTATAAAACTATTTTCAATTTTTCTTTGTTATGTGACCACGTCATACGAAAAGGGGACAAAAACAGTTTTTCGGCTCGTGTAACTTGTGATGTTTTTCAATCATTTTTGTTTTAATCGATTTTGAAAGCTGGTTTATTGTGGGATTGAAGTTTGAAAAAATGAATTCCTTATCTAACGTAACAAGGGCTGTTCTCGGACAACTTAGCTCGCATAGACGCACCCTTTTAAAAGAAAAGGTCGACTTTTCAAGGTCAAGGTCACAATGTCAAATTTTATGGTCTCATCTGAAAGGTCTTGGTGGGACCTGTCTATGTGTGAAATATCAAGACTGCATCTCATACAGTTCATAAGATATAGACCGATACGTTTTTGTCTACGTAACCGACGTCGGTTCGACGCCAGCAATGACACAAACGGCACTAGTGATGTAACATTACCTCTGCGGGTATAAATCACGCGCCATATAAAGTGTAAAAGCCGTCGGTTTGTTTAAGGAATGGTAACTTTTCTACAAAGGGACTCTTTCAGCTGATACAAACGGTTTGAAAGTTATGGTGAAGTTCCCATTTTAATCAAATTTCAGACTTTATGAATTTAAGAATTAAGGGTGTCCTTATCAAAAGTTCAATATTTCAAAACAGGCTGTAGAATTTACCATGAAATTTCATAGGCTTCTCATCAAATGGTGGTAGTCGTTATGTGCAAATTTTGAACATATTCTGTACATTCGTTAAAAAACTATTTACAAAGTTCTGAGTGATGCGTTAGCAGTTTTGCCGAGTATATAAACATTTCGTCGGCAACGTTCGAAAACGACGTAACTACAATTTGTAGTTATGTCATTCAAACTGGCCTCGACGATTTGCTACATTCGACTAAACACTCATTTATCTGTATGGTGCATCAAAGACGCTGCGTCATACAGTCGCAAATACAAGGGAACCCATTTCACTTTTCATCCACTACAGTGTTAGTGCACACCCTATATCATTTGTTAGGATATTTAACCCTTTCCCAAACAAGAAATGGTTTTGACGTCCCTAATAGATAAGGCTTGAGACAACATTGAAACAAAAGAAGAAACTGCTGATAACCATCAGTTTCTCCTTTTGTCTCAATATTTTCTATCCCATATTTTACACAAATACTTCAATTTTGTCATTTGTGGCATTTTTTGAAGTGGATCACCCTAAAATGTTGTCGTTTGGGAAAAGGTTAAATGCAGTTAAAGATGCTCTTTGCCAGATTTCGGTTTAAAAGTTTTGAATTAATTCAATGCAGTTTTTGCATTTACATTAGACATGAAACGTTTCATTATTTTTCAGCCCTCTGAAATTTTAAGACGAGTAAGGAACACACACTGAACATTCATACTAGAATATTTGTGGCCGTACCTTGCCACATTGCATTATGTTTCATATTTCTCAAGATTTTTTTTTAAAAAAAAAAAGTGTTGGTAAAAACCCAAATAATTCCCAAATCTGATAAACAGCATCTTTAAAAATATTTCTAGTATAAAAATCTTTCACCCATCAAAATGTTAGTACTCATCAAATCATCGCTTTTCTTCGAAAACCTCGTAACTGCAGCTTGCTTTAAGCTGTAGTTACCAGTTTTTTTTAAGAAAAGCAGCTACATGTATATATTAGTTGGATATCGTTGCTTATCATCGAAAACCTTGTAACTGCAGCTTGTTTTAAGCTTCAATTACGAGGTTTTCGAATCAAAGCCAAGATATGTTAGTAATGATAGATATATGTGTTAGTTAGTAATGTAAGTCCAGTACACACAATAACATTATACCTCGACTGCAAGATCACTATTCCCTACTTCATCCGGCGTTGAACTTGACTGTGAATTTACAAAGATGCTGCTTCTTCTGTCCTAAATGGTAGATCTAAATTCATTCCATAATGTCAAACGATTTCTTTCAATCCATGGCAAGTGTCTTCTTCTTTCACAATTACGCGACCGTTTTCTTAATTAATAATTTACAATGATGATGACAGTTGGTTGAGGTACTACAAGAGATTATTTTGTGAACTCTTTCCTAATGACCAGGTTTTGTCGTCCTCGTAAAAGGCTTGGGAAAACAGATTAAAGAGCAGGCTTTTCTCCTTTTGCCTAGATATTTTCTTCCATTATTACATAGCTGCCGAGTTTACAATGCAATGGGAAAGCAGAATACAACGCAGAATAGCAGGAGGTAGGTTCGAGTATCCATGTAACATATCACTGCTTCAAAACGAAAACCTCGTAACTGCAGCTTAAAACAAGCCTGCAGTTATGAGGTTTTCCTTCAAAAGCGACGAATATTTTTAAGCAGTCCAATATAGTGGGACAATGTTCAAACTTACACAAGCTACAGACGACAATTCAAATTTTCACCAAATGCATTATTTGAAGAAATAGAGTTTCATACCATAGAAAAATCATGAGAAAATACACTTCTCGTAACTGACAATTTCTGCTGTTCACACTAAACACTATAAAAATTATGTACTTTTTGTCGAATTGGTTTAACCCTTTCCCAAACGGCAAAATTTTCGACTTTTGCAATTTGAAAGGAGTTACAGGAGAAAAACATCATGTTGATATAGATATAATTGGTGCAGAATATAGCAAGGAAAATATTGAGACAAAAGGAGAAACTGCTGGTTATCAGCAGTTTCTTCTTTTGTTTCAATGTTTTCCCAAATCATTTCGTTTGAGGACGTCAAAACCAGGTCTTGTTTGGGAAAGGGTTAATGCGGCGAGGGGGGTATTTTGGAGATAGGTCTTGGATAAACCTTTTCTAGACAATCAACGATTTTGACGACTTTAGAACATCCCACGGAACAAGAGATGTTTGTAAAACAAATATGCCCCCTCGAGGGCCTACATTTCATGTAGGTCAAAGTCCAAGGTCAAGGTCACAAGGTCCGAAGTGATGGTCAAATATAAAAGGTATTGGTAGGTGCCCATGTGTGAATTATCAAGGCTATATATGTAAAAGGACATGTAAAATAGGCTAGGTTAGTTTTTAAAGGGGGAATAACACTTAACATCTTACAAATTTTCAGAGAACTTCATGCAAAAAATAAATATATATTATGAAAATATGGCCTTTAAATTGCATCTATGCCAAATCTTAGCTTTCTATCTTGTGTATTGGCTAGGATGTTGACGGATTTAAAACCCCATATGTTTTATTATTATGATTTTTATCCCCCCGACAAAAAATCATGGGGTTTTAAATCCGTCGACATCTAGGCCAGGTTAAAGTTTTTGAAATTCAACAAAGAGCAATAACTCCTAGAATTTGATGGGCAGAGTTACAATTCTTGTGCACTGCACCTCTCCATAATGAGATCTATCCACCTGTAAAGTTTCATGATTCTACCTTACATTTTTTTTGAGTTATGCTCCGGACAAGAATCAAGTTTGAAAATCAACAAAGGGCAATGACTCCAAAAAATTGATCCGCAGTTACGGTTCTTGTGCACTGCATCTCTCCATAATGAGATCTATCCACCTATGAAGTTTCATGATTCTACATTTAATACTTTTCGAGTTATGCTTCGAACAAGGTTTGGACCGGCCGACCGACACTTGCAAAACAATATACCCCCATTTTCTTTGAAAGGGGGCATAAAAAAGAATATTCTAAAAATATCATATTTTTCTACCTTCCTTCAATGTTTTACTTTATCATAGAACAAAGTTTTGTATTTCTTACTCCATTGACTAAGTCATTTGCAGAAAGGTTCATTATTTGCTCACGAAAGGAAATTGTGTCATTTTCAAGCAGCAAAAGGGAGCAAACAGCATGGAAGGGTTTGAAGGAAATGGTAGAGGCTTAATGCTAACCTCAGTACCAAGGTAGCTAGAGGGTTTGGTTTAGGAACCCAATTCAATGCATTCTTCTTGAACCCATTCTTAAAGTATGAAGTTTAAGGGTGATCCACTTCGAAATACACTCTTGACGACAAAGTGGATGTCGATAAAGATTAGATTTGTGTATAATACTGTCAAGAAAATATTGAGACAAAAGGAGAAAATGCTGATTACCAGCATTTTCTTCTTTTGTCCCAATGTTTTCCCAAGCATTTTAGATAAGACACACCAAAACCAGGGCTTTTTGGGGATAGGGTTAACTAGTTTAAGTGGTCAAGCATGAGATTTTAGACCCAATAAGAATGCATCAAATTAAGTTCCTAACCCTAACTCTCTACCTATCTGGGTACAAAGACTAGCTTCAAGTGTCTACCATTGGAGATGTCAGAGTCATAGTACAAAAACCTTGTAAGAGCATAATATGATTTATTTTGCGTTTACACTAAATTTTGATGACCCATCAGCGTTGTCAATTGACAACATGGAATGAAGCTTACTTCTCAGCACTGAAACTTGGACTATTATTATGCAAATAAATCGGCGATATTTTAACATGTGGCTATATTTCAGTGACCATCGTTTTTTTACAAGAATGAAAAACATGTAGATCTAATCTTTTAAATAAATTCTTAATTTTGAACAACAAGACTTAGTGCCTTATTATCTGGACAATTCATGAATTTCCATTCTTTCTCATTGTGATATAAAGATGTGATACATCATGCAACCAATCTCTTTCGAACAATCACTATGTTCCGATGCCTAATTATCTAGCCTTGGTCACTTTTATTTTTTTTTCAATATAGTTTCAGTACTGAGAAGTCTTTAAAGGTAAATAAAGCTTGAGGAAAGACTAAACTAATTAATGACTTTTATTTAATATTGTTTTTAATACAAATATTATTGGTAAATAAATATGATGATACATTTCACTTTATTTGAAATATACACTTTGATATCTCTAATACAGACAGAGCAAAAGTTTAGAGAGGATAAAGGCTTTTCAAAATTGAAATAAATGTCATTTATGGTTGATAAAACCCTGTGTTGTGGGTACTCATTTGAATTGTCTCGAAGAGACAATTCAAATGAGTACCCACAACATAGAGTTTGGTTTTAAGATAAGGAATTTATAATGCTTTTATTCTCTCTTATCTGTGTCTCTGTGCAGATATTATTGTTTATGAGTATATACAATTTTGGTACCTATAATTAATTAGAGCACAACCATTTTATAAAGGAACATTTAATAGAAGTAAAACAGATGAATTTATGAAATAACAACATGCCTACCAAAAAGCCTTTTTTTTTAAACTTTCTAATCTTGAAATATGACATTCACCGGCAAAATTGGCATTACCATCCCAGAAAAGGTTTCGCTACATTTAGGAATGAATGTACAAATGTGCAATATAAAAGCCCAAATCACTTTTGATTCAAGGATTAGCCAATGATAAATCTTTTACAGGCAACCTATTAAGAGGCAGACAGACAGACAAAGCAAAAAATGTATGCCCCTGATCTAATGATGTGGGGGCAGAAAGATGTAAGAATTCATTAAATGTTTAACAAGATATGCTTGCAAGTCATATGTACATCAAAATATTTCCCAAATCAGGTACATTAACATTTTAACCAATTACCACCCCTTCAATATGTCATTTAGGTGTAGCTGACTACCCGGCTGTACATTTTCCTTGGTAGGCATGGAAAAATGCCAACATTTCCCAGGTTTTTATGATTTTCTGTGGAAATATCTAGGAAAGCAAGGAAACCTTGGACATTAATCTGTGTTTTCCTAGATAAGCTAGGAAATTGGTTGGAAAACATCTTGGAAACCTCGGAAACATCAAGGAAAAAGCTTGGAATATAGAACTTGGTTGAATTTTAGCATGGAAATTATTTTTTTATACAACTTAGTCATTTTCAAGCTAGGAAAATGCAAGGAAAATCAGACTTAAACTTTTTAACCCATTACCAGATGACAAAATTTTAGACTTGTCCAAATTCAAAGATGATGAAGACAATAATTTCAAGTGAATAAAATTTTACTTTGTTTGGTCTTTTTCAAGGCTGTACCCCTAATAATATGTAAGATATAAGTCATTTACAGTTTTTTCAAAACTAGGTCAAACCACAAGGTCAAGGTCATTTATTCAAAGGTCATGGAAAAAAGAAAGGTGTTATGCTGGCTAAATAAAGTACACACCATGTTTCAAGAGAAAATCTCAAATACTTTCTGAGTTTTAGACCTCAACAAAAAGAAAGCAAGGCAGGCCAGACCTCCAGTCTATTTTTGTTACAGTCTTCTAGTCTAAATGAGGTCACTAAAAAATGGAGGGAACATGAATTTGTTTGTTTGCAATTTTTTAAGATGATGTTTGTGATAATTTCAACCTGTGTACATCAGTGAATGAAATAAGAATATAGGAGTTTGCTTATTGAAAAGGCCAAGTAAGACAACACCTCAATTTAGGTGAGTAAACTTTTGACTTTCAAATTCAAATAACACCCCACCCACATTTTTAATAGGGTAATGTTGATATGGAAAGTTTTCCTTGCTTTCCTTGGTTGTCTGGGATAAAGATTCCATGTTCTGCTCGGAAACTATTCCTAGGTTTTCTCTAAAAGATATTCCGAGGTCACCAGGGAATATTTTCCAAGCTTTCCTAGCAATTTCCGTGGACACCTCGGAGTATTGGTTCCGAGGTCTCAGAAACTTTTCCATGGAATTTTTTCCCAGCTAATCAAGGAATATTTTCCCAGCTTTCCATGGACACCTCGGAGTATTGGTTCCAAGGTCTCTCAATTTTTTTTTCCTAGCTGTCCAGGGAAAGCTAGGAAAAACCTCGGTCCCAATACTCCTAGGTTTTTCCTAGCTCATTTTCCTTGGAAACCACGGAAAATGTACAGCCGGGTAGCTCACCAGTGATTATACCTCGAGAATGCAAGTCTTGTTTATCATAACATAACATAGCCATTAAAATGTTCTTATCAGATTGGAGCGGTCAGTGATTCTCAGCATGATGCCCTAGACTGACCCCTTCCAAAAACCTTCCTAGATGGCAGACACTGATAAGGAATCTGGGGAAAAATTATTTTCCTACAATATTACCCAAAATTGATAGTACAAAACCAACTGTAACTTTTATCACAGGTTAGTGCCAGAATCTTTAAAATGTCCCTAAAACTCTCTCCTAATAAATCCAATATTGTCCTAGTTTTGTATTTCTGTTGGTTTTTTAAGGCCCAAGATATGATTTGTTTTTTTTAACTCATTATAACATAACATAATTTTATTTACATTATAGGCTAGACCAGATGGCAAATTCATTGTCATCTGAATTCAATTCAATTCGCAGACGACAATCTGGATTAATGAAATTTTCCATGTTTTTTTTTTTTTTTTTTTTTTTTTTTTTTAAATCATATTCTATGAAAAGCAATAGGAGAAATGAAGGAATTGATTGTCACAAGTAACTTCATAATTTTCCGCCATGTTTTACAAGCC
This sequence comes from Fragum sueziense, assembly GCA_963680895.1. Classification (NCBI taxonomy): domain Eukaryota; kingdom Metazoa; phylum Mollusca; class Bivalvia; order Cardiida; family Cardiidae; genus Fragum; species Fragum sueziense. The sequence goes on from OY804602.1 coordinate 26,772,587, forward strand.
ATTATCTTGCGCGGAGTAAAAAAAGAATAATAATTTTATTGTAACTTGCACAATGGCAAAATTGGCCCTTTGTTGTTGGAACTTAGATTTTAGATTGAAGCAAGCAAGTTTTTCATGTTCTACCATGTAACCTTTGGTCTGGTGAACTTTGATTTTTATAATCTTTCTAAACTGATATTGTTTTGACGCCCCTAGTAGACATAATTCGGCAAAAAATACAGAAGAGAATAAACTTGTGGTGAATATGAATTTCTCCATTTCTCTCAATATTTCCTTTTGACACCTATTATTTTTAGACTTGTCCAAATTCAAAGATGCTAGAGACGACAATTTGAAGTAAATGAAATTTTATATTTTTAGTCTTTTTATGAAGAAAACATTGTGTGAATTGAAGAAAGAAATCTGGCAATTTCTTCGTTTCTATCTTGTGGGGAGTCAAAAGGTGTCACTCTGTGGGGTAATGGGATAAAAGATACCTATTTTAGTTTGTCAGACAAAAACGGGTAAATAAAATTGTAAAGAAGATGTGCAGCGAAAATTCCCCAGAAGTTCATTTACTCATTCCGAGTAAGTCTTTATCTATCTCTACCTACCAGTCTTTTTTCATTTCTAGCAATGTTTACGGGAAATTGGACGCCGATGGAAAACAAGAGCCGTCAGAGATGGATTATGCTCCCCAAATAAGGCAATGCCTCAAAATGTATGCCATAAAGGAAAAAAAGTTTATTGTCTTGTCATAAGCAATGCACATTTGAAATATGAAGCTAATCAAAAGTTGTGGACAATGTTAGTTTGTTGCTGAGACAAGGAGTGCTATCGTAAGGTTAACAAACATTAAGCCCCTTTTTCCCATGACATATTCTTTATACACAGATTTAAATAGTTTATGGTCAAGGGCATCTGATTTGCTAGATCTACTGAAATATGAAATTTCATCAAATTCTGACCATTAGACTAGGAGAAATTAGAGAAAAACTGTATTTTGCCCAAAGTCCCCTTTTCCAGACATATGAGACATCATATCCAAAATCCAGGAAAACTTCATCGGCACTATATCATAGGGAAATCACATGGTAAGTTCCATTAGATTTGGCCAAAGGGTTAAGGAGAAATCGCTCAGGACAGACGGACAGATTTTATAAATTTTGACATTGAGAAATGACCTTGAACTTGAGTGATGACCTTGAACTTGGAATCAACAAAAATGTCTTGCCATAAGCAATGAACGCGTGAAATATGAAGGCTAAATATTTTACAAATTAAAATTGACCAAAGTCAGTTTGTTGCTGAGACACAGAGTTACCAGTGAATCTGAAGTAACCTGCCTGATTTGTCCAGGCTGTCCAGTTCCCTGTACGGACAAGTAGAATTTTAAAGCTGGGTGGTTCGTGGACAAGTCAAAAATATGGTTGCTATTAAAAAGTTTTTTTCTTCTTTTTATCAAAATATTATCATAACAATGTAATTTCAGATAGATAAATGTGTGATTTTGTTGTGGACACTAGTTATAGACAGTCATGGTGATATGCAATATCAATAATATTAATACAATTGAAGCAATTATTATTATTATTATTATTATTATTATTATTTTTGCTATCCTATAACATACATTTTTATACTTCTGACATCTATAGTTTGTTATGGTTTAAAATACCCATTAATTTGGAGCAGTCTTACATTTTGCCATTTGGTAAAAGTTAAGTTTTAAAGGGATCTTTGTTAGTTTGTTATTTTCAACTTTGTTAATTTGTTTACTCTCTAGCATCTACAATTATTATTGACAGCTCAAGTCAAAACTTGAACACAAGGTTTTGGACCATAATATCTAGGATGAGTTAGATTTTCATTTTGATCGGACCGGAAAGTCATGAGTTGTACGCCCTTGGGTTTGACAAAATTGCCATTTTCGACTTTTCTCAACTTTGTTTACACTCTAGCATCTACAACTTTTGACTGATCAAGACGAAACTTTGACAATCAAGACGAAACTTTGACATACTGAGCGATGGTTACTATAAGATCTAATACGGACTGATCGGACCAGTAAGTCAAGAGTTATCTGCTTTTGAATTTGACAAAATTGTCGTTTTCGACTATTTTTACAGTAACAACCACAAAATATTCACAAATCAAAACAAAACTTGGACACATTGTTGGTGACCATAAAACCTCAAATGACTTCAAATTTCGGTCTGTTTGGATAAAAAAGTCGTCAGTTATGTGCCCTTGAATTTGTCAAAATTTCTGTTTTCGACTTTGTTTTACCGTGAACAACCACAAATATTAAACAATCAAGACAAAGCTTGAACGAAAAGTTGGTGACCACAAGTTTGTTTTCAAATTTATAGTCACAAATATATACTAGTCAAAACCTCTAACCGACCACTTTAAAAACAAAGATATCTTTTTCTGTGGTGATTGGTTTTTCATGAAATTTGATATGTATATTTCTAAGCAATTTTCCAGGTGATTTTGGTGAAAGGTTACCGGTGTTTTATTGAATTTAAAGCGCAACATGAGAAAAGCTCAAAAAGCTCTAAATTCACACAAAACTCAAAATATTTTCAGTGTAGTGATTTTGATCTCATGGATCCTTAGCTGCAACATAGACTATGAAAAAAATGGAAATGTTTGATAATTGTGCGAGGCATAAAGCCATAGAAGAAACTGAAAGAGCTTATGTATGCAGAAAAATGTTCCTAAAAACAACACCTAAAACACGTTTTTCTTCAAAATGCTTTAAATATAGACTGATGGTTCTCGTTGAGCTACAAAATGTAGGATATGTGTAAAAACCGATTTGTTGTATCGCTTTTCCTCGCCAGACCATACTTTAGCAAATCCGCTAGATAAAATGTTTTGCCGATTGAATTTAAACACCATTTTACCATGCCTCTTTCTGTCTCTTCTGTAGTCAAAAGTCACACAGAATCGGCAGTATTTTCCATTTCGTTCGTGGGCTGGGTTGCAGCTAATCATTTGTGGACTTTGAATTGTTGATAATGTAATATCTCGAGCTCTATTAAGATTAGAGCTTTTAGAACATTTTCTTTATTACACTTCCAATTTTGATAATAATTGGTAAATCACCATGGAAATCCACGTACATTGTACATTATGCTTAAAAAATCACATATCAAATTTCATGAAAATGTAATAATCTTGAAGAAAGTTATCGTCATTTTTAAAGTGGCCGGTTAGATTTTTTGGCCAGTATAAATGAATTAAAATAAGACTCGCTCTTGCCATCTTGGTTCAGGTGAGCGATTTAGGTCCTTTCGTACACTTGCATGAGATGTATAGAACAGGTTTAAGTTTCTGTATGCGTAACCAACTCAATGAAAAGAAGTTTCAACAATAATTTTTTGTTATTATTGCAATTAGAATATAAAACTTGAAATCAAAATTACAAATGGTTAAATGCTGAAAATGCCCAACTTTGTACAACAACCAAATATTAAGATGTCATGAGCAACAACAACCACAAAAAAATTATGTGATATTCCTACTATACTTTCAGTACTTTGGCCTCCATATATCATTGAAACTAGAAAAAATGCGAAACCTGGAAACTGGTCAGTCAGACAGTTTTGATAGATCTACTGATAAAATACCATGACCAGTACTTGAGGTCAGAGTTGAGATAGAATTACATTCATTGCATAGCTGTATAATCTATGTACAGTTAACCTTCTAGGTAAAATTCATGGGCTGCTTGTAACCTAATGAACACAGTGCCTTGACGCTTTTGGACGCCCCAAAAAATAAAGCCTTTGGAAATCATTGTGAAAATTGACATGCGTGTGACAAGCAATTTCTTCCTTTCCCACAATTTTTTTACCAAGAAAGACCAATAAATGTAGAATTTTGTAAACTTGCAATAGTTGTCTGTAACATTTTTGAATTTAAATCAGTCAATTTTGCCACCTCGTATTGGGTATGCCTTGGTCAATCCAATTTCTCTGTACATACTTTAAAATTAGGATTGCAAAAAACCCAAATTGATGTTGACAATATTCTACAACCAAATCTTCAACATATCTTACAAAAATACAAACACAAATTGTGATTATGAAGGAATAATTGCACATTGTCAATAATAAAACAAACTTACATGAAAATATTCTCTAACCAAAAGCGATCTATGTGCTCCTCTTATTGGTAATTCAATGCTCTTCAACAAACACCTCGTAAATGCAGCTTAAAACAAGCTACAGTTACAAGGTTTTCATTGAAAAAACAACATATTGCTACTTGATCCATTTTCATTATTGATCCATTTCCTTTAAATATGAGAAAAACATTTTAGACTGCATGTTCTATTCGCTTAAACTTTTCCTGAAACAGCATAGACTTTGACATTAATAATCAAGAATGTTCAAGAAATCATACGGAGAAAATTGTTGAAATCTTGAATTTCCTCCTTTTCTCTCAGTGTTTTCCAAACATGGAAAAATTGCAATAACAATCTATAAATCAATTTAATATGAATTTATGATATATTTCCACGTAACATAAATTACATGCAACAAAATCTCTCTTAAACTTAACCATAACATCCATTTTCATTGAAAACCTCATAACTGCAGCTTGTTTTTAGCTGCAATTACGAGATTTTCAATGAAAAGCAGCAATATTTTGTATCTAATAAACCTTTAAATGTAGCAACTGTTGGCATTAACCCTATCCCAAACAATATTTCATTTTGAAGTTTCTAATGTAAAAGTTTTTATTGCATGGAGAATATGCCGATATACTCATTTTCTCCTTAAACCCAAAATCTCTGGTACTCGGTAATGTACACAAATATCATTTTGCTTACATGCATCAATTTTGTAGACTGCAGCATTTTTCATAATGGAACTCTAAAACAATCGTGGTTTGGGAATGGGTTTTGATACATTTATAATACAACACAAAAGATTGAACTTGGTATGTCTTAACTCCACAACCCCTCTCCCTCACAAAAATAAACTCTTATAGTTATAACATTTGAAAACTATTTTGGCAGAAAAACAAACAAAAATCATACATTCATTGTCTAAAGTCAAGCTTTCATAATTCATATACAAGTACAGCTTATTTTACAAAAGAAGAAATGATATTTTATCCACAGCCTATTTATAACAAAAGAGGGCACCTAAATCTAATGAATATGCATTTACTAAAACATAAAAGCTGGCTTTTGATTTTGTTAAAAACAGAGGACATAACACAAAGTAAATGACAAATTGATGATATATACAAAGTTTATTGATTCAAGCTAATGTAGGTCTTACCAGATGGCTATACAGAAGCCACAAATTGTGACCTTCAAATGTGACCTTGTCAATACGGAATGATGAGAGGTAGTAATGACATAACCCATAGCCACAAAGTGATGCCTTTTGACGACCTTAACCCTTTCTCAAACAAGACCTGGTTTTGACGTCCCTAATCGAAAAGGCTTGGGAAAGCATTGAAACAAAAGAACCAGCAGTTTCTCCTTTTGTCTCAATATTTTCCATGCTTTATTGTACACAAACCCAATGTTTATCAACACTAATTTTGTCATCTGGGGCAGCTTTTGAATTGGATCACCCTAAAATTATGTTGTTTGGGAAAGGGTGAAGGTAATAGCTTTTGGAAACATTGTGGAAAATGAAGAAATATATCATATTCTGCTATTTTCAAGAAAGTTGTTACTACCCCCTCTTATCTGTTGCTCTGTTCATATGTCACACAGCCAATGTAGCATATCGTCGCTTTTCTACGAAAACATCGTAACTGCAGCTTGTTTTAAGCTGCAGTTACGAGGTTTTCGTAGAAAAGCAGCGATATGAAACCTTGGGGATCCAAGTAATGCCAAAACATATGATTATCAACATTTTGCACTTTGCAACTCAATCACTCCCTTTTATATTTATAAATTTAGAGTTCCGAATATAACAAGTCTCACTCTTACAAGAATGTTATAGACACAAAACAAAAAAAAAAGGACACTTAACCAAGACATTGCATATTATCTATATTGACTAATGGAATGTATTTTTGTATATTTTACAACAGTGTAAATATAACTGGCACAAACATTAAATTAGCATCAATTAATGTATGGGAAAATGTATACGTAAACTATGTGTATCAAGACGTAAATTGTATTTTGATATTGTAGCACATAATCATGTGCCTGAATATCTAAGTTGCTATACTTGTATGTGTATGAAATGATCCTAAGCCATCAATTCACAAAATATCTTAAGTTTGGGAAATTTAAAGCGCATTTTGCTATCGATATCAACCTAAGTTTTATAATTTTGAGTCTAAATTAAGTGTCGGTGCAGAGACTGTGTACCGACAAAGGAAACCTTTTTCCTTATTCTTTAGCCAGGTAAAATATAATACTTATTAACAATCTTTACTATCTAGCCAAACATGATGCTAACCCATTACAAAAATACAGTTTTAATCCCTGACATGATGTGTAAAGACAAAAAGGAAGAGTGAAATAAGATTAGAGTGTATGTATATACAGGCTGATCTTATTCTAAACTGCATGCCAAAAATACTTAAATTACTTAATTTTCTTAATGAAAATGTAGAAACTGCCAGTACTTGTACATATCAGCATTTTGTTTGTCACTAATGCTTTCAATAACTGTATTCACTGAATTTCACAAAGCTAAGGTAAGGTAATGGGTTAACATCATTTGTGATGGACATTTAGCATAGTCTGGCTATTGTTTTCATGCAAACAGAATTGGGCTGTTCTTGAAGGAATTTACAGCTTCTTTAATGTATATAATTATGTAGGAATGACAATGAAAACTTAGTTTTCATTAGGGAATGTGTCCAGGTATTTAGGGAATTATGCCATCTAGCAAGTGTTGAATAACAAGGTATTTCTTTAACCTTTCCAAAATGATACAAAATATTTGAAAGATGATGCAACTGACAAACGGATGTTGAGATACGATATGTGTGAATTATAGAACAAAAAATATTGTTGCAAAAGGAGAAAATGCTGGTTATTAGCATTTCTTCTTTTGCCTCAATATCTTTCAAAACCTTCTTTCAAGAGGCATACAAAACCAGGTTTTGTTTGGGAAAGAGTCTATAAAAAGTCCCCTGAATTTTGCATAAAGAAAGCAGGCAGGTTTTGCACAAGCATTTTCACAAGAACAACCCAATTTTGAAGAACATCACACACAAAGGATAAGCAACTGGATGAGATGGAATGAAAGCAAATTCGATGCTTTCCAAACTAGATCTGGTTTTGATGTACCTTGTACACGGGTGGTAAACAGAGAAACTAGCTCCAAAAAGAGTCAACGGTATTTTGTTTCCTCGTGACATCCGGCCTCTACCGAGGTAGTTGCATAGAGCGAAAATCTGTAAACAAAGGTAGGTCACGAACACATTTTTCTACAATTATTTCTTTTACAACGAGTTTTTGAAAAATCCGGCGATTCTGTAATATGACGAAATGGTCGAAGTTTGTTGTGCACGAGAATATTCGATGTTATTAAGCAGAGTTTGAATACAATCGTTGAAAAACATTTAAAAATCGAAAATAAAACATTTTTTACTTTCGATTCTGAAATGTTTCTCAACGATTGTATTAAAACCCTGCTACTAATACCGTATACTCCCGTAAACAACAAACTTCGACCATTTCTTCATATTACAGCATCGTCGGATTTCTCAAAACTCGCTTTAAAAGAAATAATTTTAGAAAATGTGTTCGTGACCTACAAATTTTCGCTGTATGCAACTACCTCTTTTTGGAGCTAGTTTCTCTGTTTACCACCCGTGTTGTAGGAAAAGCTTGGGAAAACATTGAGACAAAAGAAGAAAATGCTGATAATCAGCAGTTTCTCCTTTTGCCTCAATATTTTCTGTACTTTTATTATTACACACAAGAGCCGTCAGAGACGGACAATGCTCCCCGATTAAGGCATTGTCACAATAAATGTATGCCATGCAGAGCAAAGATTAAGCTAACAAACGTTAAGCCCCCTTTTTCCATGACATACTTTTTATACGCAAATTTCAAGTAGTTTATTGTCAAGGGCATCTGATTTGCAACTCAAATATGAAATTTCATCAAATTCTGACCATTAGACTAGGAGAAATTAGAGAAAAACTGTATTTTACCTTAAGTCCCCTTTTCCCATGACGAGGCCTCAAATCCAAAAACCGGGAAAAGTACATCAGCATTATGTCATAGGGAGTTCACTTGGTAAGTTTTGTTTGATTTGGCCCAAGGGTTATAAAGAAATCACTTCGGACAGACGGACGGACGGAATGACGAACAGAATGACCAACGGACGGGACAGACAAAGCGGCGACTATATGCTCTCCCTTCCGGGAGCATAACAACCTTTTTTATGAATGCAGGGAGTTAAGTAAAAGATCAGTCATCACATATTTTGCAAAGGCTGATCTTCTTCTATGCAGCCTGCCAAAGTAAACTTAAAGCCAAAGTTATAAATCTTGTCATATGGATACTAAATGCCATCATTCACATCTCATCTACCCTTTTCCCAAACAAGAACTTGATTTGATGTCCCTATTAGAAAAGTGGAAAATATTGAGGAAAAAGAAGAAAACGCTTGTGATGAGCACTTTTTCCTCTTGCCTTCACATTTTCTATGATGTATCATACTGAAATTCTATATTTATCAATGTCAATTTTGTTGTCTGCAGCAGTTTTATGATTAATGCAGTCTTAACCCTTTCCAGAAAAGACTTGGGAAAACATTGCGGCAAAAGAAGAAAATGCTGTTAATCAGCGTTTTCTCCTTTTGCCTCAATATTTTCTTTGCTATGATATTCACATTTTATATCTTCAGTAACATCCATTTCGCTGTCTGCAGTAGCTTCAAAATGGTGCAGTTGAACCACCTTAAAATTTTGCTGATTGAGAAAGGGTTATACTTTGCCATTTAGGAAAGGGCTAGTGCTCAGGTTACAGACTGACTACATTCTAAAAGTAGGATATGTCAAGGGGATGTTCAGAAGTAACGAAAATTATCACCTCCCCTCCCGGCCCGACTTGACGGAGGGGGTGGGGCTGGGGGTGCCTGACCGTTGATGTAGCTACTGTAGTCTCCACTCAGGGGACGTCCCGGGCCCTGAAAGTAGATACATGCAGATTGTGAAATCTTGTTGTTATAATCATTTTTTTGATAAGCATTCAGGGAAAAAGTTTACAAAGAAACCTTAACCCATTACCACACAATGACTCTTTTTTAATTCCCAACAAGATAATGGCTTTGGAAAACATCATGGAAAATGAAGAAATTGCTTGTGACAAGCAATATCTTCATTTCCCACAATGTTTTCTATGTAAAAAGACCTAAAGATGTAAAATTTCATTGACTTAAAATTGTCGTCTGCATCATCTTTGAATTTGGACTAGTCTAAAATTTTGCCGTTTGGTAATGGGTTAATGTTCACTGGCATTCATACAATGGTTTATAATAAAACCTTAATCTTGCTATGCTTTCCAAATTGACAGAATTTCAAACTGGTACAAAAACACAGAATTACAGGAAAGATGAAACTCGTAAAATAAGAGTAAACTCTGCTATAATGTCTAGTAAAATTAAACATTTTCTCAAATCTTTTGAAATTTACAAATAATGAAAAGCCAACATTTCATATACAACATCTTGCATTTCTTGCACAAATCACATTTTCACAATAAAAGCCTTACCACTTTAAGATAGTAATTTTGTAAAAATAAGATGTTAATAAAACAGAACTGTCCAATAATTGCATTTTTTCTTAAACAATGACCTTACTATTTGACCATGACAAGCTATCTTGACCTTTCTATAATAGGAACAGTCTTGTCAAAGAGAATACACATGAGAAAATTAATTTATGGTTCAAAAGTTATGACCAATTAATGCAGGTTTTTGCAAACAATTTCACCAAAAATAGGACAAACAGATAGAAAGGGTAAGAAGGCCCAATCTATCAATGTAAGAGTATATTATGCTTAAATAATACATATGAGTCAGGATATGATAAAAAGAAATCCCTCAAGGCATTAGAGTCGAACATGGATGCAGATCAGCCTGTACCCTTAACCCTTTCCCATACAACAAAATTTTAGGGTCGTCTAAAATGAAAGACCCTGCAGACCACAATTTGAAGTGAATGGAATTTTGTGAGTTTCTTTAGGTCTTTTAGGATGGAAAACATTGTGGGAAATGAAGAAATTGCTAGTCACAAGCAATTTCTTCATTTTCCACCATGTCTTCCATGGCCATTATTTTGTGGGGAGTCAAAAAGAGTCATTGTGTGGTAATGGATTAAATGCTATAAGGGCTCTTTTTCCAGATCTCAATTAATAGATTTTAAGATTATTATTAATAATTATTGACAGAAATGAAATAGAATAATAATCAACATTAAATCATTATAATAAACATGCAGCTCAACCAAGCAGAGTATATAAGTATTAAAATAAAGCAACAAGCAATACCATCATAAAGTAAAAAGTATACAGGGCAACATACAAGAGGGGGATTAAAGGCATTCTAAACTTGTTATTTCAAATCCAAACCTTATGTTGTGGATGCTCATTTGAACCGTCTCCCTGAGACAATTAAAATGAGATCAAAAACATAGGTTAGGATGTTCATTGAAAGATATTTTGCACTTTAGAATGCCAAAATGTCCTCTTGTCTGTTGCTCTTTATTCGATATACATAATAATATCATCAAATACCATTGCATGCATTGTTATCAACATAATTTATAATGATATAGCATAATATCAGTATTTATCCCTTTACCAAACATTCTCTTAGTTTTCTTAGTTTTGATTTACTTGATACTGCTCCCTAAATCATTGAGAGAAAAGAAACATTCAAGTATTTTGTCTGCAATGGCTTGGGATTTGGACCAGTCCTACATTTGGTGTTTGAGAAAGGGCAATAGTTAATTGTACTTATATTTGGCCTGGCATAGCTCAAAGTATCAAGTCTGACATGTTTATTTTCTTTATTTAAATTTGAGTATCCTTTTACATGTACTTGCAAATCATTCAAAAGACAGAACATGAATTATAGACTCTGGACTACCTTTGTAGTTACTTTGTTTGAACAAGCCCCCCGGCAGGTGACAAAAAAAGTCTTAACTAAAGATGGCAATAAAATGCAAGCTTAAAGGAGGCAAAACAACATTGAGAAAAAGACTAACAGTCATGTTTATTAGCATTTTTGTCTAGCCCAAAACTCCGCCCCACCCCCCAATCTTGTGTTCTTTCCAAAGTGTCATTTTAACCAAAGTTTAAAAATTAAATGCATGATGTATCCACCAATAAGCAAAACAATTTGACAGCTCTTGCATTATAATGTATAAGCACTAACTAATCTATCATTTCTTTAGAGCTGGAATCTGGGTTAATGGCCAAATATGGTATCCGAGACCCTCATAGATCCAGATCAGCCTGAGTAACTGCTATTCTTCAAGGTTTTCTTCATAACTTGTAGCAGATGTGTGTTTTTTAGAGTGAGATTTTTAAGATTTCTTAGGATGTTTTAGATAAAGCTTATCTAAGACCTAAATTCTGACCGAGGTGTTCCTTAATGCTCCATACTTTAAACAAATGACATCATGATGACATCATTTGTATAAAGTATGGAGCATTCAGAACACCTAGGTTTATGAATGATGGAGCATTCGGAAGAAATCAGTTGATTCTCCCTCATATTATTTCTACAGAATTGACCAAGCAGTTCAGTAAGAAGTGTAGACCTTCTACTGAGCAGCTTAAAAACTTATTCTAAAGATCGCTTTATCCTAAAACATCTTAGGGAATCTCAAGACATCTTAAAAAATCTCGCCTTAAAGGCAGAATAACACTTAACATCTTGCAAATTTTCCGAGAACTTCGTACAAAAAAATAAATATACCCCGGTATATTATTAAAATATGGTCTTTAAATTGCATATATGCCAAATCGTAGCTTTCTACCTTGTGTATTGGCTTAGATGTCGACAGATTTAAAAAAAAAAAACCCATGATTTGTTGTCCCGGGGATAATATTTACAATAATAGAACATATGGGGTTTTAAATCCGTCAACATCCTAGCCAATACACAAGATAGAAAGCTAAGATTTGGCATAGATGCAATTTAAAGGCCATATTTTCATAATACATATTTATTTTGTACGAAATTCTCGGAAAATTTGCATGATTTTAAGTGCCATTCCCCCTTTAAAGAACGTGTCTCTGCTCTTTGAGCAGCACAGATTCTGATCATACTACACTGTGCGTACAAACTGATGGTCTCTAATGCCATATATAAGGGTCTTTTCCAGAATCCAAGCTCATTTTTTGCATGAATAGTATGTGTTAATCTTCATCCTTCACCGTTTATACTGAGAAAGTCTTTAATTTCTGCTTACATTTGACATTAACTATCCAAAGTGAATGCATTAATAACTAGGTAACATCTGAAAAAGTAAAACAAAATGTATCAATTAGTGCAACAGTCATAGAAAATGATAGGCAAATAGAAATTGCCTCTTTACACAATTTTTCAGCAATTGAGCAGCAGGTGCACATAACAAAGTAATTGTAATGTTTCTCTCACAAGAGCACACACAAATTTGACGTCCAATACAAGCTAACAGCTGGCAGCTTTTCATCGAAAACCTCGTAACTGCAGCTTAAAACAAGCTGCAGTTGCGAGGTTTTCAATGAAAAGCGACTAGCTGCTCATCCAATGTAGATTTTTTGTAGACCTATATTCATAATTCTATTCACCAATTGATGAGAGGCAAAATGACTAGTCAAATGCTTCAAAGGATATTGTCAAATGCGGTGTCCCAGGGTAACCTGTCCCCCTGGGAAACCTGTCCCCTGGGACATGTTTCCCAGGGGACAGGTTTGTTCCTAGGACACCAGTAATAAAACCAATTATCCCTAGATTGTCTGTAATTGGCCTGTGATTTTATAGACAGATATAGCACTTAAGGCAATTCTATGATGAAAATGAAGTCCATGAATTGAAAATGGATTCCCAAGTTCTGACAAACAAAATAAGAACACTGCTAATAAACACCCACCCCAACTTTAACATCAACTATTTTTCTGGGCATTTATTAGAACAATTACTGTACATATTAATCAACGATGCATGTACATGTGCACAAAAGATATATTTTACACAATTCTGAATATAGTATGAAATATGCATTTAAAGGAAGACACATCCATAGAAATAACATAAAATGCAAATCTCAAAATGTTCATGCATGCAGTCCAAGCCCTAAATATGTACCAAAGGAGTAAATATGACATCCCTATAATATGTATTCAGAGATTCCAATCTTATAATAGCCTCCTAAACCCTGGCCATTATAAAAGAAGCAGAAATGTATATGTAGAAGGGCATGAATTCAAATATACAAGTGATTGCCAGAGTGGCACAATTAGTTTATTTGCTGTGTCTTTTGTAATTTTTTTTGCTACCACCATGTCAATGACCAAGACAATTATGTAGTGTCAAAGAAAATGGGTTTTGCTACAGGCATCATGCACAATCATACATTCTATTGGTCAATGTTTTATATCTAATATCAATGCTTTAGCAAAGCTGGACCGATATTTGAATTCATTCTTTAACATTCTTATATTATACAATATACAATATCATCCTATGCAAGAAGTATATCCCCCAGTAATGGTGCACCTTGACAAAATGAACATGGTCTATAGTTAACATCTAGTATGGCTGGGTGACTTGCAGAGTTCTTGGTAACAATACTTCAAAGTCCTCCTCATCCTACAGAAGCAAAACAATAAATATCTTAGAACTGTGGTTAAATGACCAATAAATCATAGTAAACCATGGGTGACTTGCAGAGTTCCTGGTAACAATACTTCAAAGTCCTCCTCATCCTACAGAGGCAAAACAATAAATATCTTAGAACTGTGGTTAAATGGACAATAAACCATAGTAAACCATGGGTGACTTGCAGAGTTCTTGGTAACAATACTTCAAAGTCCTCCTCATCCTACAGAAGCAAAACAATAAATATCTTAGAACTGTGGTTAAATGGACAATAAACCATAGTAAACCATGGGTGACTTGCAGAGTTCTTGGTAACAATACTTCAAAGTCCTCCTCATCCTACAGAAGCAAAACAATAAATATCTTAGAACTGTGGTTAAATGGACAATAAATCATAGAAAACCATGGGTGACTTGCAGAGTTCCTGGTAACAATACTTCAAAGTCCTCCTCATCCTACAGAGGCAAAACAATAAATATCTTAGAACTGTGGTTAAATGGACAATAAACCATAGTAAACCATGGGTGACTTGCAGAGTTCTTGGTAACAATACTTCAAAGTCCTCCTCATCCTACAGAAGCAAAACAATAAATATCTTAGAACTGTGGTTAAATGGACAATAAACCATAGTAAACCATGGGTGACTTGCAGAGTTCTTGGTAACAATACTTCAAAGTCCTCCTCATCCTACAGAAGCAAAACAATAAATATCTTAGAACTGTGGTTAAATGGACAATAAACCATAGTAAATCATGCGTGACTTGCAGAGTTCCTGGTAACAATACTTCAAAGTCCTCCTCATCCTACAGAGGCAAAACAATAAATATCTTAGAACTGTGGTTAAATGGACAATAAACCATAGTAAACCATGGGTGACTTGCAGAGTTCGTGGTAACAATACTTCAAAGTCCTCCTCATCCTACAGTAGCAAAACAATAAATATCTTAGAACTGTGGTTAAATGGACAATAAACCATAGTAAACCATGGGTGACTTGCAAAGTTCTTGGTAACAATACTTCAAAGTCTTCTTCATCCTTCAGAGGCAAAACAATAAACATCTCAGAACTGTGATTAAATGGACAATAAACCATAGTAAACGATGGGTGACTTGCAAAGCTCTTGGTAACAACACTTTGTAATCCTCCTCATCCTAGGGAAGCAAAATAATACATAATTGGGAACGATTTTATCCGATTAACCATGACAATTGATAGTACTTTGTAGTAGGTGTTCTTATAAAATCTCATAACTACGGCTTGATTCAAGCCGTAGTCACGAGATTTTATAACAACACGGACAGTTTATCAATACATATGGTAAACCTAGCCTATTTTCAGCGATCAAAATCAAATCTCACTCAGTCGAGAAAATAGTGTTTAGAAGACCAAAATCGATGAAAGATAATTCCTGTTCCGTGTTTAAAATATCGTCAAATAAATGAAGCATTCATGCACACACCAAATTCTATGGCAACAAGAGATGTTTGTAAAACATATATGCCCCCTCAAGGGCCTACATTTGATGTAGGTCAAAGTCCAAGGTCAAGTTAACAAGGTCCAAGGTCATGGTCAAATATGAAAGGTCTTGGTAGGAGGTGTCTATGTGTGAAATATCAAAGCTGTATATGTAAGAGTAAAATGAAACATAGGCCTGGTTAAAGTTTTTAAAAGTAGGCCAAATGCCAAGGTCAAGGTCATGGTCAATTGTGAAAAGTCTTGGTAGGAGGTGTCCATGTGTGAAATATCAAGGCTCTAGGTGTAAAAGGACATGATATGTATGCCTGGTTTCAGTCTTTTTAAAGGTAGGTCAAACTCCAAGGTCAAGGTTGCACTATTCAAGGTCATGGTCAAATGTGACAAGTTTTGGTAGGAGGTGTCTATGACGTATGTGTGAAATATCAAGGCTGTAGGTGTAATAGGACATAAGATAAAGGCTAGGTTAAAGTGACATTTCACATTTATTTCATCTTTTAAAAGTATGTCTTGATGCAAAGATTGGTTATTCTAATGCGTAGAAATGCTGTCAGTTTTTTTCAGCTGTTATGTATAAGCGAAAAATACGCCCTCAAAGTTGAGACAGAAATGACAAATTTTATATAAATCTAAACTGTTGTCCACAACAATTTGTTAAATTCTAGCACAAAAATATATATTTCTCGTAAACGGTGCAATATTTTGGCTTGAAATTTTCAGAATTTTCATAAGAAAACATGCTCTTTCAGATAGAATAAAAGTAAAATTTATGTAAAAATAATTCTGAAATGTCACTTTAAAGATTTCTAAAAGTATGTAAAAATCAAAGGTCAAGGTCACACAGGCCAAGGTCATGGTCAAATGCGAAAGGTCTTGGTAGGAGGTGTCCATGTGTAAAATATTGAGACTGTATAGGTAACAGGACATGAGATATAGGCCTACTTTAAGTTATTTAAAAGTAGGTCAAACTCCAAGGTCAAGGTCCAAGGTCATGGTCAAAAGTGAAATATCTTGGATGGAAGTGACCATGTGTGAAATATCAAGGCTGTATATGTAAAATGACATGAAATATAGGTCAGGTTCATGTATTATTAAAGTAGGTCAAACACCAAGGTCAAGGTCACAAGGTCCAAAGTCATGGTCAAATATGAAAGGTCCCGGTCAGAGGTGTCCATGTGTCAAATATCAAGGCTGTATGTGTAAAAGGAATTGATATATCGGCTAGGTTAAAGTTTTTTTTAAAGTAGGTCAAAGTCAAAGGTCAAGGTCACAAGGTCCAAGGTCATGGTCAAATGTGAAAGGTCTTGGTAAGATGTGTCCATGTGTTAAATACCAAGGCTGTATGTGTAATAGCACATAAGATATAGGCCCAGTTTAATTTTTTTAAAAGTAGGTCAAACTCCAAGGTCAAGGCCACATAGGTCATAGTCGTATGTGATAGGTCTTGGTCGGAGGTTTCCATGTGTCAAATATCAAGGCTGTATGTGTAAAAGGACATGATATATCGGCCAGGTTAAAGTTTTTTAAAAGTAGGTCAAACCCCAAGGTCAAGGTCACAAGGTCCAAGGTCATGGTTAAATGTGAACCATGTTGATAGGAGGTGTCTAGGTGTGAGATAGCAAGACTGTATGTGTAAAAGGACATGAGATATCGGCAAGATTAAGAATTAAGTGTAAAAATCAACAAAGGGCAATAACTCCAAGAATTTGATTGGCAGAGTTACGGTTCTTGTGCACTGCACCTCTCCATAATGAAATCTATTCACCTGTAAAGTTTCATGATTCTACTATTACATATTTTTTGAGTTGTGCTCTGGACAAGAATCAAGTTATAAAATCAACAAAGGGCAATAACTCAGAAACTTTGATCGGCAGAGTTACGGTTCTTATGCACTGCACCTCTCCATAATGAGATCTAACCACCTGTAAAGTTACATGATTCTACCTTACATACTTTTTGAGTTATGCTCAGGACAATAATCAAATTTGAAAATCAACAAAGGGCAATAACTCCAAAAATATGATCGGCAGAGTTACGGTTCTTGTGCACTGCACCTCTCCATAATGAGATCTATTCACCTGTAAAGTTTCATGATTCTACCTAACATAGTTTTTGAGTTATGCTCCGGACAAGAATCAAGTTTGAAAATCAACAAAGGGCAATAACTCAAAAAATTTGATCAGCAGAGTTACGGTTCTTGTGCACTGCACCTCTCCATAATGAGATCTATCCACCTGTAAAGTTTCATGATTGTACCTTACATACTTTTTGAGTTATGCTCCGGACAAGAATCAAGTTATTAAATCAACAAAGGGCAATAACTCCAAAAATATGATTGGCAGAGTTATGGTTCTTGTGCACTGCACCTCTCCATAATAAGATCTATCCACCTATGAAGTTTCATGATTCTACCTTTGATACTTTTCGAGTTATGCTCCGGACAAGGTTTGGTCTACGGACAGACCGACCGACCTACGGACCGACCGACCGACCGACCGACCGACACTTGCAAAACAATATACCCCCATTTTCTTCGAAAGGGGGCATAATTACATTAGATGCATATAAAAATATTCCTGCAGTGCCAAAATCAACCAAAGTGCTGAAGCAAGCAAAAAGTTGTACTTATTCTTACACCAACAAGTAATACAAGGATATCATAATATCAGACTAACATATACACGGTGGATAATCATGTGATGCAATAATTACCGAATATCTTCAATAACTGTTAATATGGGACAGATTTGAATTCGGTTTGAAGCAGAGAATGTGGACAGATGTCACGCATTAGATGGACGTGGTCGATTTTTGAAAAATCAACAGATAAAAAAGTTATTTAAGATAAACCAAAATTTTGGTTTATCTGCAATAACTTTTTTATCAGTTGATTTTTTTAAAAATCTACTACGTCCATGTTATTTCTGATATTTTTCCACATTCTCTGCTTCAAACCGAATTCAGATTGGTCAAGTATTGACAAAGTTATTGAAGATTATCGGAGATTCTAAGTCACGTGATTATACACCATGATATAACAATCTTAATCAAAATTGAATAGTGAAATCTTGCACTTATTTCATAAGATGCCTTCATATCAAATATGTTATTGCAACCAAGACCTGAGGCCTCAACATTCTTGCGACTACCTTTTTGTGTAAACTGTGTATCAAAACTGATTGCACAAGATATCAGATTAGGCCAATCAGGTTTGCTGTTACAGTATTTACGCAAAAAGTAATTGTACGATTGTTGATAATATAGGCCCCTGGTTCTGTTACAGTCTCTCACTCAGAAAGCTTGGCAAAATTTTCATGCAAATGAACAAAGTGCTGATAACCAGCATTTTCTCCTTGTGCTTTAATATTTTCTGTGCTACATAATACCATGGTGTATAATCACGCAACTTAGAATTTCCAATAATCTTCAATAACTTTGTAAATACTGGACCAAATTGAGTTCGGCTTGAAGCAGAGAATGTGGACAGACGTCACGCATTAGATGGACATGGTTGATTTTTGAAAAATCAACTGATAAAAAAGTTATTGGAGATAAACCAAAATTTTGGTTTATCTTCAATAACTTTTATCTGTTAATTTTTCAAATATCCAACACATCCAGCTTATTCCTTGCATTTTCCCACCTTCTCTGCTTCAAACCGAATTCAAATTGGTTGAGTATTAAAAAAGATATTGAAGATTATCGGAAATTCTGAGTCACATGATTATACACCGTGTTTAATATTTTCTGTGCTACATAATACATAAATTCCCTTATTTTTTACTTCAATGTTGTCATGTGCAGTAGCTTTCTCATGATTGATTGAGGTTATTAAAGCCTCCATCAACTGCTTTGATCATATCCTGGTGGCTGGAGAACTTAACCATGGATTCCTGTCATTTTTATACCAGTACTGCTCACCCACATCTATTATGTAGGTCAACAATTATCAAACTATTGGAGGGTGAGCATTCAAATGACTTTATAGTAATGACTCATAATATTTAAATTACCGTAATTATTCTAATAAACACCCAGGCGTTTATCAGAAAGTGCTCTGTAGAAAAGTTAGGGGTGGGTGTTATTAGAGGTATTCTAATTTTATTAGTCAAGACATGTGTATCAAATTTCAATTCATGGACTCAAAGTTAATCAAGTAAAAGTTTGCAAAGTTTTGTTAAAAGGACTGAAAAAAACAAATTTTGGATGAAATTTATTCATTGTAAACAGATTGGGGGACAGGAAATCCTCTCTTTAAATGCTTTTGAAAGTGATCTATGTTTATGACTTACATTATTTTTATCCAGAATCGGGGGATGGGCGTTTATTAGAATCACCCTTTCCCGCTTAAATTGTGCTTGAAATATGCATATTTTCAGCAAATTTGGGGGATGGGCGTTTAATAATATATGGGCATTTATTAGAATAATTACGGTAATTAATTAATATCCTCAGGTTGATCTGTCACCAGCACCTTAACCATGTGTCTAAATTTCTAGTTAATACATTTCTGGACTTTAGAAATCGCAGCACCAGGAATCAGTGAAGCTCGCCTCTGCAAAGGAATTAGTTAATGTACCTGTGAACTTGTTAAGCATGAAAATTAAAGAAAAGACTCATGTCCCCAATAGAAGAAACTTGGGGAAATATTGAGGCAAAAAAGGAATTGCTTATAATCCAGCAAATTACTTAAAATTTTCAGAAAAGGAGCAATGTCACTATAAGTAATAATGTAAATACCATAACCTGTGTATGCAAAATGCATTTAGAATTGGTTGTGCGCAGAGGTTTTTGTGCATAAATTTTCTCCATCTTCTTAACCCTTCGCCAAAAGGCATAATTTGAGTCTACGCCATTTTTAGAGTTGCTGCAGACAATAACTGAAGTCGATGCAGACATTCTGTGTTTCATATTACGACAAAAACATTGAGGAAAAGGCAGAAAATGATGATAATCAGTACTTTCTTCTTTTGCCCCAACCTTTTCCAAAGTTTTCTTTACTTGAGATGTCAAAGGGTTTAAGCAATTTTGCACTGACACTTCAGTTTATAATGATGACAATTATAAGCCCCGTTTCCTAAGTTTCAAGATTAGTTTAGCTATCAGTGAGTCCTCGTATGGTCTTACTCTATCATGTATCATAATATATACAACATGCACGGTGTAAAGACTAATCACTCAGGCTATTTTCACTGGCACGACTGTTGGCACGACTGTTGGAATGCTAAAATAGTAAAGCAACACACGGAATTAGTAATTTCTGCAATTATAAACAATTCAAATCATTTTACTAATGAGGGGAAAGTCTGATAACTAGAAATGGGTAAACATGATATTACCCTAACCTATCTACCCTAGATCTACATAAATAGGAACATTGATTTCCCTAAAGTGTTACATCTTTTGTTTAAATCAAATATGCAGGTGAATCTCAATTGATTCATTAAAGCTCCTAGTACTTTCAATTTAGCATAAAAAATACTTCTTTTGTGTCAACATGTTTAAAACCTAAAACAGCCGTCACAATAATCCACCCTTTTCAGAATTATGTGTAAGTCCCCTTTTTAAATGATACAGTATAATATGACAAAATCCAATCAACATGCACACACTCGGGAGACTACAAGCATGTTGTTAAAATTTTATCATAAATGAAGACGAATGTGTGTTTAGCAATGTACAGACAGAGACAAGAATACCAACAAGTTACAACCTTCGGTGGCATATTAAATGAATTAACCCTGTATATTTTTCTGTCCAACCATTAAGAATCATCTTGGAAACTAGGAACAAAACAAAACAACAAAAGCATTATATAGTAAACTGATTGCAATCACATGCAAATTTACTACTAACATCAAGTTAAGGGGAAATCCTTGTATCCTTTTTTTGCGACAATATTTCTTGAGTTCCAAAATGTTTCACTGTTACATGTTTATCATTTTTCTACACTATTAGATATCAGCTACACTACATGTATGAAATTAAATAATAAGTGATATATGGGTGTGCGAAAGCTTTGTATATATCTTCTATTTTAAGGTAGTCCATCCCAAATGAGATTCACGCAAGTTCGAATTATTTGAACGACTTTGTTACCATTCAGCAGTGGAACTTTCCACTGCCAAATGTTTACGACCGTGCCCAAATAAGTTAGGATACACAATGGCGCGGCTTGAAATTTTTTTATGCATCTCAAAATGGCCACATTATGGGTATTCTACCTTGACATAATGACAATAACATTAACTTTGATCATGAAACTAACTACTCTTCTATATTAGGCTTATTTGACAGTTTTTATCGACAGTATAATATAGTAATTATAATCTAGGTTTGCATAAACTAGGGTGGTGCATGATATGAATATAATTGAACCAGGATCCGGAAAAGGTACCTTAAAGCATTTGATATTACCCCCTTTCCTGATCAGCCTGTGCTCAAATGCAGACTGATTGGGGTCAGTGTTGCTCTCTTACAGTTGTTTCATGTAATGGAGAAACTACTGGAGAGTGGTTTTGGATCAGACTGCATGTAGAGTACAGCTCGCATGTTTTTTGCCTAAAACACTCGCCCACCGAGGCCAAAAAAAAATTCAGGTGGAAAATCGCTGTCTGCCACCACAATTCGTGGTGATGCGCTGAAACTTAGAATAGAAAAATGTGGTAATCACGATGAAAAGTCACCGCGATTTTCCAACCAAAATTGTTTTTTGTCCACGGAGGGCAAGCATGTTAGGCTAAAAACACACAAGCTATACTGTATATGCAGGCCAACTCAAACTATATTGGTCTCAATTGCTATGAGGGCCCCATTTTCCAGATCCTGGATCATTTTTAAGTATACATAGGTATAAGACTTTGTTTTCCTTTCAAACAAAGTGATAACATTTTAAAGTTACCAACATATTACAAATCAATCAGAGTAACACTGCTTTTCAAACCTATGCAGAGGAGCCTTTTCTCTGCATAGGTTCAAGGAATAGTATTACATTCTAGGAATACAATTACTACAGAATGATACTAAAAGAGCTAGAGATAAGATTAAGAGGGGGTGAAGTAATTCAAATTCCTTATCTCAATTCCAAACCCTATGTTGTGGGTACTCATTTGAATCGTCTCGATGAGACGATTCAAATGAGTATCCACAACATAGTGTTTGATGTACAATAAATGAGATATTCCATTTTGAAAAGCCTTAACTCCCTCTTAGCTGTATCTCTGGATACAACACTACTTCTTAAGCCTATGCAGAGGAGCCTATTCTCTGCATAGGTTTGAGGATTGGATTGAATGGAGTTTTACGTCCCATTCAACTACTAAGGTCATATGGAGGAATAGTATTGCTTTCTAGGAATACACTTACAATGAAATGGTACTATGGTTCTAGCAGAACGAAACATTTAACACAATACAGGGAGTATCGGGGCTACTCTACTTACATTACTAAATTCCTCTCTAGGTTGATATTCCTTTAATATTGTGTAAGGGGCGTGACCTGTCTCGCCACGACAATTCTTCAACTTCCACCAGTTTCTAGTGTGGTCAAGAACCTGATAAGATAAAAAATATAAAAGGACCTCTACGGATAAGGCGAGAATTCTCCCTAAAAGGCTCAGCTCGATGGGTCAATTCTCAAAACTAACAAATTGAGAAACAAAATTAAGCTTTATGGTTAGGTAGACAAATAAAGGAAATAAACACCGATTTTTATGTCATTTTAAAAGTTCTATAGGTGCAGATAACTCTTGATTTTAGTACCCACCTAAATGGTTTTGTTTTCTCACACTACCGGTATTCAAAGAGGTAAAATGAAGATTCTTTTATTTTTATTTGCAATTTATTTTCTACAGATACAGGGATAAATGGTGTTGACATCATATGGCAGCTTTGGTTTTGTCCGTTTTGCGCATGGGCACCATTGAAACAACTTTAAATGCGCACTTTCCCGCCAAAAACCGAGGCATACCTACCTTCCCAAGGCTGGCTAACATCGTTCCCCCCCTTGACCCAGCTTCCCATTGACATATGTTGTGTAACTGGATCATAGGCTTCCTTGGTAAAAAGGATTTGCTGGGTCACGGGGGGGAACATACTTTTATACTAAAAATAGTACTCATATACCATATGCCATAATTTTGGCGAGAAGATTTCGCCTTTAAACTCGTTTCAATGACGCGCATGCGCATTAAGGACAAATCGAAAAATGGTTTATGATTTCAACACCAATTGTCCTTACATTTACAGAAAATTGTTTGCTTATAAAACTAAAGAAAACTTAAATCTGGTTTAATGAATAACGGTGGGGTAAGAAAATGTAATTTTGGGGGTAGGTACAGAAACCAAGAGTTATCTGTACCTGTCGAATCGTTTTGATCGTACAAAATCACTTTTCATATGATTTAGATACATATCTAACAATACAGTTCGAAATAATAATCAATTTGCATGTTTTGAAAAATGACTTTTCCATTTGAGCCTTTTAGGGAGATTTCTCGCCTTATCAGTAGAGGTCCTTTTAACCCATTACCAAACATTGGCGTCGATATTCCTTTAATATTGTGTAGGGGGCGTGGCCTGTCTCCCCACGACAATTCTTCAACTTCCACCAGTTTCTAGTGTGGTACAGATAAAACAGACAATTTTTAACCCATTATCAGGCGTTAAATATTTGAATTGGTCCAAATTCAAAGGTGTTACAGATGACAATTTCAAATGAATGAAATTTCACATTTTTTGGTCTTTCAGGGTAGAAAACATTGTGGGAAAAATTATTAGTACAAACAGAGATTTGAGAAACTTGCAAATGAAAACTTAACCAAAGCATTACGCCGACGCCAACACAGGCTGTCCAGAATAACCCCCTATTCTACGAATAGTTGCCCTAAAAACTTGCCTCAAAAACGTCTCCTTTTTCCACAGTTAATTCTTTATGGTGTTTACTTTGTCTATCATGTACAGCTTCATAAATCCTGAAATATTACAATGTCATGTTTTCTCACAATGATCTGAAGCAGAAGCTTTAAAGCAGAACCCAATTATAAACTTACTTGTAGCATGCTTAAGCCTTTCCTGAACGGCAAAAATTTGGTATGTAACAATTTGAAAGCTTTTGCAGAAGACACTCGTAATGGCGTTCAGGTCCCATTTAACTGCTAAGGTCATATGGAGACTGGACCTCGGTTTAAAGTCTCATCCGAAAGATTGATTGCAGAAGACAAATCTCATGTTAATAAAGGTGGGATTTGTATACAAGACTGATTATCAGGATTTTCTTCTTTTACCTCAATGCTTTCCTAAGCTTGTTCTATTATTTACTTCATAACCAGGTCATGTTTTGGAAAGGATTTATTTGAATAAGTCTTTTGTAGAAATTCTGGAGTGTATTTATGATTGATTTGAAATAATACTGTATGATTTATAATACTGTATGATTTATGTTACTTGCCCTTGAATTTTAGAATTTACATGCATATCTGAGGACAAAATTTGAATAAGTATGTGCAACAAATAAACACATTATTTCATATCAAAGACTATAAAATTAATTATTTTTACAATCACTTTCTGGGGAAAGCTCTTTTCATGTCTGAACAGTGAACATTTACCAGAATACCAATATACTAGTGCCCTTACGTTGCATTTGGTTTTCGTTTCAATTCCTGTGCAAAAGCCAGATTTTCTTCTGCCCTGCTTCTTGGAGGTCCACCAATATTCTCAATGGAAGTGTTTGCTGTCCTTTTGTTCCTGAAGATACATAGAACAAAACTTTCAGATTGTCAAGCAGAAAGTCTCAAGATTCATATTTTCCTTTCCCAAACGGCCAAATTTTATGATGATCCACTTCAAAAACTGCCACAAATGACAAAATGGATGTTTTTAAAGATAGAATTTGTGTACAATATAGCTAAGAAAATATTGAGACAAAAGGAGAAACTGCTGTTCATCAGCAGTTTCTTCTTTTGTTTCAATGTTTTCCCAAGCCTTATCTATTAAGGACGTCAAAACAAGGCCTTGTTTGGGAAAGTGTTAAACCCTTTCCTAACACAGCAAAAAATTAGGATTGCAGACAGCTACATGGATGTTAATGGAATTTTTTTATGCCTCAATGATTTCCAAAGCATTTTGTAAAATTTCTTATGATGTTTTAGATTACACCTTTTTGAAACTGAGACTTTAAGCGAGGTGTTCCGAATGCTCAATACTTTATACAAATGACATCATGATGGGTCTTAATGCAAATAAATGGCTTATTTGCCAATTTCTACCAGCCACCGGGAATTGGGTTATAATGTTAAGAGAAAATTTAACATTGTGATTTTGTTGTGGTAAAGAATAAAGAAATCAAATACAGTTAAATGGCAACATTTGATGCTCCACTAAGACGCACATGCAAAGTTCGAAAAATGGGCATGGAGCATAAGTATGGGTATAGTCATTCAATTCCAGGCAAAATTTATCAACACTGTATAATTGGTTTATGGGTAGAAATGAAAAGGAGAAAATTTTGAATCAATATGATGGAAATCAAGAGAGATAGTGACAAACAAAAAGTGTATACTTTCTTTTGCCTCAGTATATGAATGATTATAATATAGAAATTGTGAGTGTAAGTCAAAGAAACACATACAAAGTAAAATGCAACAACACTAAAAACTTGTCTTATGTTACACTAAAATTCAATTCATCAGGGATGCGCCACATCACTTTTCTTAATCATTATACCACTCAAAACTTTCATACTGGTAGAGAATCACAACTTTCAAATTCATATCAATAATATCAAAATCAAAACCTTTCTCAGGGCAAATTTCACTAATATTGAATGATAAAGGTTTCTTTTTAAACAGTGATGTACCCCTGCAATAAATAACATTCATATAAAATCTTAAAATTGAGCATTACCTGTTATAAGAAAGGTCTTGTCGTAGAAAAATCAACATACAACATGAAATCCAAATCAAGGTTCAAAAGTAATGGCCAGTTAATGTTAAAAGTTTTTTTTCCAAAAGCCAACTGAGAGGGCAAAAACTACTATGACCCCGGAATTATTTATGTGAAATCAAGAAAACAATATTTTTTTGTTTAATCATAATTACATAATACTTTTAAGCATAGTAAGTCCAATAATCATCAAATGTAAAATTCAAGCAATTAATTTGTTAATTCAATTACACATCAGATTAAAGCCAAATTAACCTATTATTTCAAAATGCTGACGATGATAATCGAGCCCATGTCAAAGCTAAGTCAATCTCAAATCAGCTTTGACTTTGGACTGGTCAGAACTTCTAATTTGTCTCAAACTTGGTTAAGCACACATTATCACCCACTCACCAAGACCAAAACCATGAGTTTATATCCCTGAAAGTTTAGAATGTCAAACCTCTTCATCTTAATCTCCCTTTTGCAAGATAAAATAAGACTTTCTATATAAGTTTTCTACACAATTTAAGCGATGACACCTCATTACTGTGAATCATGTTAAATCACAATACAACTGATTAATAAATTTAAGAAATCGTGAATGGAAAGCTAACATCTTTGGAAACGATTCAAGCACTTGGATCAAAGGCACAAACCTATTTCATGAGCAAACACTTTATTACCCCTCTTGCCTAAGAGACCCATTACCAGACTGAATGTTAGACTGGCACCAATTCAAAGACGTTGAAGACAACAATTTCAAGTGAATGGAATTTTAATTTTATTGGTCTTGCGTGGTATAAAGCCTTGTCATAGCAATTTCTTCGTTTCCAAAAATGTTTTCCCAAGTCTATATCTTGTGGGCATCAAAAGGTATCATTGTCTGGGAAATGATTAAAGCTTCTCTTACAACCTGTTGTGCGTCCTTTTAAATTTTGTGTTTTAAAAATTTCCGAAGACACACGATTTATAAAAGTACTTTTCTCTTGCGTGTTCCTGCTTTCTAAAAGACACAGAATGGTCGTAGCGAAGAATTGCCCGGTCAATTCTTTGCTAGGAGCAATCTGCGTCATGGTTGTGCCCATCAAAATCATATGTTACGTGCATCGCACGACTATGCCTAAGTTTTAGACGCAGATGATACGCAGGAACATGAACAACCAGTTGTAAGAGAGGTTTAATATCCATTCCGTTATCTGCAGTGGCTATCAAATTGGATTTGGAATATGCTTTCTCTTTTGACAATCATCATTTAAGCCTTATATTAATTGACTTACTCTGAATACGGCCCCCTGCTAGGAGGCGGTGAGGGTGATCTATAATCACTTCTAATGTCCCTGTTATAGATATCATCTCTCGGTCTGATCTCCTGCGTGTACACCTCGTCCCGTCGCGTGCTCCTGTAATCGTCACGCTCTATTGGTCGATACTCCATGGGTCGCTCCGATGCCCTGAAATCCCTGTAGGGTCCATCATCTCTTCTGTATTCCTGTAACAGTAAATTTACAGAGCTACAGATAAGAGGGGATGATGTCTTTTCAAAATGCAATGTTTCATTCATTGTTCATCAAACCCTATGATTGTGTACTCATATGAATCATGTCACCACACTATTGCCGTTTGATTGGAGCAATAGCTCCAATAGCTCGAGCTATAATCCCAATCGAAGTTGGTCAAGCTTACATACCAATGTTAAGTTTTCAAAATAAATTTCAGACTGACAGAGAGACCGGACAGACAGATGGACAGACAACTGTAAAACAATATGAACGTGATCTTTCAACATTCGGGGCATAGAAATAGGAATCATAACTTACATCATTATGTCGACTGACTGAAGGCCTAACGTCATCTTCATGTAAAGATGGCTGCCAACCATTGTAAAATCTTGGACTGTAGGATGGTACATAACCATGCCATTCATCTCTGCAAAATATATTAATAAACCCATTAATTTATTGACATCCATTGGTGAGAAACAAAAGATTTTTGTTAACCCTTTCCCAAATGATGAGAATTTAGGGTGCTCCAATTTGAAAGATGCTACAGCCAACAAAATCAAGATTGAAAACCATTGGATTTGTGTAAAATATTGCATTGAAAATATTGAGGCAAAAGGAGAAACTGCTGGTTATCAGCAGTTTCTTCTTTTGCCTCAATGTTTTCCAAAGCCTATTCTATTGGGGACGTCAAAACCAGGTCTTATTTGGGAAAGGGTTAAATGTGAAAAAGAATATTGGCCGGGCCACAGTTGGAACTCATGGATTAATCGACTCTGATGTTACAGACTGAGCTTTTTAATGAGACTATCGAAACAAAGGCTTTCCCTTGTCATTTATAACTACAAGTCAATGACATTAACACCTCAGCGACCTTCGACATCTTTTTAGTTATTTTCAACTTCTTACAATTCTTTATATATATCGCTGGTTACCATTAAGAATGTTGGCATTTTAGCTGGTCCGAGTCTGGTTAGGCTCTGATACATAGTATGCTTGAATGACTAAACCCATTACCAGATGGCAAATTCTTGGACTGTTCAAATTTTGAACTATATCGCAGACTCCAATAAAAGATAAAACAAATTAATTCTCATACATTTATTTGAGACAAAAATGAAACACAAAGAAGCACCTTGATCTTGTTGAAAGGTCTAATTCTCAATATTTTGAAATAACTTTAATAACTTTAATACTTCTAATACAGTCAGTATGATTTTATAATAGAGTATCATGCATGCACAATATGTAAATATTGTTGTACAAGAGAAGAAAAAGAATGTTAAATTCATGCAAAAGAATATAATTATGTATCACAAAAGATATAAGTTAGATGATATTTTGAAATCATTTCAATTAACATGATGATTATTTCCATTTACATCATGACATCTGAGCACCAGAGTCCTGACCATGCATTCCTGTTGTTTCTCTCATCAGTACTACCACAAGAACCTTTCAAAGCCTCCAGCTGCTCGCCCACATATGTCTATGATTATCCAACCATTGGTGGGAGACAAAATGTCAGAAAGGATATTTGGGGCCACAAGGGATTGAACCTGCAACCTCATGAGTGAAAGTCCAATGCTATCCCAACTGTGCTATGGCTACAGCTTGAATTGAACCCAGGTCTCCATTAATTAGAGTCTGACATGCTACCAATTGTGCCATGGCTTCAATTCGAAGTTACAAGTAATCATCGAGCAAATGTGTAGAGTGGGAGCATGTGTCAAACAAGAGCCTCACAGAGCAGCCCATATGCGGGCGAGAGGGGCGCTCAGTAAAATTGGCCATTTTTCTTTCAATTCAAGGGGGGAGCACGTGTCAAACAAAAGCCTCACAGAGCGGCCCATATACAGGCGAGAGGGGCACTCAGTAAAATTGGCCATTTTTCTTTCAATTCAAGGGGGGAGCATGTGTCAAACAAGAGCCTCACAGAGCGGCCCATATACGAGCGAGAGGGGCGCTCAGTAAAATTGGCCATTTTTCTTTCAATTCAAGGGGGGAGCATGTGTCAAACAAGTGCTTCACAGAGCGGCCCATATACAGGCGAGAGGGGCGCTCAGTAAAATTGGCCATTTTTCTTTCAATTCAAGGGCAGATAATTCAAACATGAAATGTTATTAAAATTTTGTTTGCACAACCAGACACCAGGAGTTGCGCAATTTTTTAATTCAAGGGCAGATAATTCAAGAACAAAAAGAGTTACCTGAATTCCTTAAGCAGTGTGCACAACTAGACACCATGGAGATTCATTGTAGCAAGTTTGATAAAATTCTGACCAAAACTGTAGGAGGAGTTGCGCACACAAGAAATTGCTAAAGGACGGAGAGACATACAGACAGACGAACGGGCAACAGGGGCCATAACATAATATAACCCTTCGGGCGTATAACAAGGGTGACAACAAAAATAAGAATATTCAACAAAATCTTTCACTTTCTAAACTGTGAACTTAAAACAATTTAATCCAAAACGAATCAAATTTTAAAAAGCTGAAAGCAGAGCAAGTTAAAAGCACAATAATTTATTACTGTTCTATAATAATTGACTCCTTTAGTAGTTTCATCTTTAACCATTTCCCAATCAGCAAAAATTCAGGCACTTCAAATATCAATAATGCTGCAAACTACAAATTGAGTGCTGATAAAAAATATTTGTGTAAAATATACTAGCCCAGAAAATATTGAGACAAAAGCCGATAATGCCGTTTGTCAGCATTTGCTTCTTTTGCCTTAATGTTTTTTCCATACTTTTTCTATCAAGGACGTCAAAATCAGGTCTTGTTTGGGAAAGGGTTAGATGTTCAAAAGTATTTAAATAATGAATCAATTAAGTTACTCTTTGTTACATTACAATACTGAGGTTTTAAGCTTTTTACCTTTTATCTCTGTAAAATAATGTAATATATGAAAATATAACTTTATGATCATGAGTTATATTGATAGGATAAATTTACAGAAATCATGATATTGATCAGAAATATCAGCCAATTAAACATTGTTTTTTACAAACAAGTTACAATCACAATCTATTTCAACAAGGCATAATAAAACAAAATGCAATAATGCCATTAAATCCACAACATAAACACAAATTAATGATATGCAAGGCAGTAAAACAGAGTACACATAAACACTCTGGCTAATACATGTAAAGCCGCCATATTTTCGTTCTCTTCCAATACAATTGATATTTTTTTCGCAACAAAACTTTCCCTTTCACAGTTTTAAAACAAACCAATCCAAAAGACTGAGCACAACTTTAAACTCACCCATTATCACAGCGGGGAATCAAGTGACACAACAGTTTCAGAAAATCATAAATAATTTTGTTAATACTTGACCAATTTAAAACATCAGTGGATAAAAAAGTTATTGATGACCAACCAAAATTTTGGTTGGTCATTAATAATTTTTTTATCAACTGATTATGAAAAGATCCTTAGCATTCAATATTCCTGGCTTTTTCGCAACTTTTCTGCTTGAAATTCTTTTCAAATCAGTCATATATTAAAAGAAATATTGAAAAATATCCAAAATGTTGTCGTCACTGATTCCTCGCCATAATCGTATTGTCTATAACAAACTTACTTTGTAAGAGTCCATGGCTTGCCAAGCCTTTGCCACAGCTCCAGTTCTTTTGATGTTAGACAATTCAGCAGTAATTGTTTGGCCTCGACAAGTAAAAGTGGCGCCACCGCTTCACCACTGAGGTCTCTGTTGTTGTGAATGGGGTCCCGACTAGCCTCAAAGATCAGACTGAGCGGGGTGAACAAGAAATGTACCAACTCTGGGGCGTTTGGGTCGTGAATGTGGGCCTTTAGTTTGGCCTGCAATGAGAAATGGAAATATAAAATTATTTCCTTGGCTAAGTTTGAAAATGTCGTATCTACAGCTTTTTCAAGCTGTAGTTACGACATTTTCAAACTTAGTCAACAATGATCAAGTCACAACTGACTTTATAGATTAGGCTACACAAGCAATGCATCCACTTTGATATATTAGAGTCATGGGTACGTAGCTGGCTTTAGCTTGGATTCCAAAGTAACATGCCGAGTAAGTGCTTGAGTGCAATGCATTTAACTGCACATTCATATTTGGACAAAGTTACATTGTGAAGTCTAGCACGAAATTCTTGCATTTTCAACGGTAAACAAAGGAAAAATTTGTCTATTTTCTGGGACACTTTTGGATATATTTCATGCGAAGTGTAATGATGACTTACCAGTAAATTAAAGGCAAATTTAAATTTTTGGAAGATGTCAATAAAATCCTCTGCTGGAGGTGGTCTAGCCCTCATTGTTAACATACCATCTGAAAATATTGAAGGAAAATAAAACTTTCAAGTAAGACTCAAAACATGACAAAACATCCATTAAAGAAAAGCAATCAAAAAGTAAGAGTAGCCTCTGTGTAGGCTACTGACTCAAAACATTCATTTACAATAAATATTAGATATGGTCGCTTTTCTGCGAAAACCTCATATCTGCAGCTTAAAACAAGCTGAAGATACGAGGTTTTTGCAGAAAAGCGACAATATGGTCATCTCAGAGAGTGTGTAACAAAACTATTCTGTCATAAAATATCCAAATAAATGGAAGACAGCAAGATAAACAATCTCATCACAGATGACCAACATTTATATTGAGGTAGTCAATCCTATATGAGATTGATGCAACATTGGAACTTTTCAAGTGACATCATAAACGTTGGTAACACATTCAATCTATACAGAAATGCTACAAGCTAGAAAACATGGGCAATTTCCACCACTGAATGTTTACTATGTCGCCTCAAAAATTCCAACATCATGTGAATCGTATTAGAGTTGGACTACATTAATATGTAGATTTCTTATTGATGTTTTTGCCCTTAATATCTGACAAAAGATATACATGTACCAGTATCAAAATAAAAGTAATGATCTGGAAAAAAGGTTCTTTGTGGCATTTAAAATGCGACTAGTAAAGATCTAGATCAGTCTGTGTCTTTCCAGTCTGATCAGGACCAACGCTGCTCTCCAATACATCATTTCAATATTACTTCTAGCAATTCGCACAGAGCAACATGGATCCTAATCAGACTGCAAGTCAGCACAGACTGATCTGTAAGGATGTTGGTCTCAAATGACACAGCCTTTTTCCAGATCCTCGTTTTTGTTTTGCTGTATGGAAATGGGTTAACTCTCTCCCAAACAAGAGCTGGTTTTGACATCCTCATTAGATCATCAGCATTTTCTCCCTCTGTCTCAATATTTTCTTTACTTTATTATACACAAATCCAAATTTTATCAACATGTATTTCTGTATCATCTATAGCAACTTTTTAATTGGACATATCTAAAACTTGCTGTCAGTGATTAAGACTAAAAGTTGAATGTTGTTGACTGACCTCCAGCTACCCTATTTTTGCGTTTGTTCCCCCTATCCATTCTTCTCCTTTCTAATTCTTTATAAGCTTCCGCTGCTTGCTGTAGTCTTGACACAAACTTCTCTATATCATCAAAACAGTTGTTTAAAAGTTGCTGAAAAAAAAATAATTATAGTTCCAGTAAGAAATACGAATTACCCAGGAAAACTAAGAAAAGTAGGTCGCTTTACAAGTCAATAGTCCCAAAACCATGTTTTCCATACAAAATATAATATTTAAGCTAATGAAATGTCTTGCAATCAATGTAAGGAAACCATTTATTGATTGAATGGACTATAATGCCTATTTTAACAGTATTTTAAAAGTTGTACCATAGAGATTGGAGCACATAACCACGTCCATATCACATCCAAAAGTATACTGCACGGGTGCCCCCTTTTAGACATACTCCAGCCATGATGTGGATGCAGAAGGCCTTTATGGAGTGTTAATCATTAACTTATTACAAGACGACAAAAGTTGGGGTGGTCCAATTTGA
Source organism: Fragum sueziense (assembly GCA_963680895.1). Lineage (NCBI taxonomy): Eukaryota > Metazoa > Mollusca > Bivalvia > Cardiida > Cardiidae > Fragum > Fragum sueziense. The sequence goes on from OY804602.1 coordinate 26,806,196, forward strand.
AAAAAGAAGTTGCAGACGACATTTCAATGTGATGAAATTTTAAAAATTTAGAGCTTTTTTGGTAGAAAACATTGTGGGAAATGAAGAAATTGCTTGTCACAAGCAATTTCTTCATTTTCCACAATGTTTTCCAAAGCCATTATATTGTAGGGAGTCAAAAGGAGTCACTGTGTGGTAATCACTCACTCACTCACTCATGGGTTAAGTGATTCAGATCTGAAAGTCTTTTTCCCTTCCTGTTATGAATTTGATTTTCAAACTGTAAACAAGAGCCGTCAGAGACGGACAATGCTCCCCAAATAAGGCATTGTCACAATAAATATATGCCATGCAGAGCTAATATAAAGCTAACAAATGTTAAGCCCCCTTTTTCCATGACATATTTTGTATACACAAATTTCAAATAGTTTATTGTCAAGGGCATCTTATTTGCTATTCTTACCACATCTTTTTCTAGAGCTTCATTTTGTCCAGTATCCAGTTCTGTGTGATGAAAATACGAGGCCCTATTACCGCCTCCCCCATAACGACCTGTAATGGATGAGAATATATAAATTCTTTATACAGTCATTATTTAATCATGTTGAGAATAATTCATGGTTGGGCATCCAGATTTAACCATTTTTCACACATGAAATGCTGATATTTTCTTTTTCCTTCAATATTTTCTAATCTATAATGTACATAAATTCTTAATTCTTCCATATTCCATTTTACCGTCACTGCTGGTTTTAATTTGGTACCATAAAACTTATTTTACATTTTTATCTTTAAATGCTTCTTTAACCAGATATTTTAAAAATTTTACAAAAATGAATCTGGAAGTATAACTTTAAAATTTTATTATTGAGAATTTTATAGTTAAAATTGACCACTTATAACTGTCAGAATATATACAATGAAATGTATTTCAAAACTACATTGCAGAAAAAGGTATTTGAGGGCTGATCTTATTCTAGAATGTCAGCAGAAGATCTGGAATGTTCCAAAATCGGAAAGACAAGGGTTAAAAAGGATTTTTTTTCATTAACCATAATTATGAAATTAGAATTTTGAATTAGTATTAGTAAATACAACACCATACATAAATACAACAAAGAAACAAGCAGTGCTCAAGTAAAGTTGCGTGTGATATTAGCCAAGGTGAATAATCATGTGACTCAGAATTTCAGAAAATCTTCAATATTTTTGTCAATACTTGATCACTTTGAATTTGATTTAAAGCAGAGATAGTGGGAAAATGTCAGGAATAAGCTGGACATGGTGGATTCTTTAAAGATTTGCTGATAAAAAGTTAATGAAGATCAACCAAAATTTTGGCTGATATTCAATAACTTTTTTGTCAGCTGGCCTTTAAAAATATCCACCCTGCCCATCTAATGTGCAACGTCTGTCCGCCTTCCCTGCTCAAAACGGAATTCAAATTGGTCCTGTATTTATAACAAAATGATTGAAGATTTTCTAAAACTGTTGTATCACATGACAATCCACCGTGTTTGCTCTCCAGACATATAGTCCAGACACCACAGAAATTCATTTGTAATCGAAATCGAAAATATTCACATCATATTCATTCACAAATGGGAAATAAATGCGAAACAAAATGGCTAAGTAATTAGATCAAATCATAGATAAAATTGTTATTAATATGTTTGAAAATCGTATAATAAAATTGATTGAATTCAAACCTTTCATTATGGATGGGGGAAGTCTAATATGACTTAAATGTTCAATCATCAATGTATAGTTGAATTGAGAGACATTGTATTTAAGCATGCATAAACATATTTTACTTTATTATGATAGTAACATGCTTTAAACCCTTTCCCAAAAAGACATGGTTGTGACAATTCTATAGGACACAAGTTTGGAAATCAAAACAAGAAAATAAGATAAAGTAATAACCATTTTCTACTTTTCTAGTGATTAAATTGTTTTCTGTGCTATATAACAAAGAAAGTTCCCTAATTTGGTTACTACTTATTTTCTCCTTCAGTCAAAATCTTGCTGCTTGAGAAAGGGTTGTCATAATACATAAGTTGCAAATCTTGAGATATGATAACTGATATTTTCAATGTGTTAACTTGTATCATGCATATTTATATCTTATACAAATTATAAATTATCAGCATCAAGCAATGTCAATGAAATTAACTAACGTTTAACCTTTTCCACAACAAGATCTGGTTTTGGAGTCCTTAAGCAAAGGGTTGAGAAAACAATAAGACAAAAGAAAGAAAATGCTGATGATCAGCATTTTCTTCTTCTGTCACAATATTTTCAGTGCTTTATCATTAATAGGCTTAATCTCAACATCCATTTTGTCTTCAAAAGCTCTCAGATTACGACACCCTAAAATTTTGTTTGTTTTATTAAAAATCCTCCCTGTTCATGCAACCACGGATAGTCCTCTTTTACATTATATGCTCCCATCATCAACAAATTTACAATTTTCCATGCTGTTTATTAAGCCAGGTTTAAGGTATTTAAACACATCACAAAATTAACAGTTTCCATGCCAAGTCCTCACTTCCTGTTTAGGATTATGGGTAATTTCAATATTGTCATCTGGCATAATATTTAATTCCATGCTACACAGAATGCATGAATATGTCTTTATGTACATTTTTTCCACACAATCATGTTATAGTTGTTACATATGAATTCATGTACATGAACAATCTTTCTTCATTATATGGGTACCTTCGTCTGCAACATTTACATCACGAGATGCTGTCCAATTCCTTTCCAATCCGACACCGCCATTTTGTTTATACCGCTGCAGCGTTGAAGTGGAGTAATTTCCCATCCCTGAAGACTTTGTCAGAGGCAGGGTAGAGCTACTGTATGTATATCCATCATTTTCCTTTCCCAGAGATTTTGTTTTCCTCATGCTGTTCTTGGAGAAGTTAAACTTGTACCACTTCTTCCCTTTCTTTGGTAGACTTTTGGACCCCTTATCCAAGTGTCTTCCACTCCATGTCCCAAACAAGTTTCCAGCTTTTCCTTTTGACTTGCCCGATGTCTTATTTTCCATTGTGTAAGATCCAGATCTGAACCCCGCAGGTGAGCTATAATCTGGGTAATCAAGCCCAAGAGCCCTTGCTAGTCCTACACTTCCCTTGTAGGGGACAGCAAATAATTGTTCATTTTGAGAGATGGTGCGTCTCGGTGTAGTACTGTAGTACTCATTGATCCATTGACTCGCTTTATAAAAATAAAACAGCATACAGACACAAATACAAACACAAACAAAAATTATATTCTAACAAACAACACCTGCAATTCATTTTTAACCCTTGATCTTATAACTTTAAATTTCGTTTCAAACAAACTACCAATTTCCGAGACATTTTGATAAGTTTATCTCTCATTGTTGCTACATTGATTGAGTAGAAAGCAGGCAGTGAAGGCTAAGATCACACTGCACTTCTGTGCAGTCTGATCTTAGTCTATACTTCCTGTTGAGGCATTGTTCACATCTGGAAAAAGATGTGAACTGCGTGAGAAGGGTTAAAGCCTAGCATAAAACCTGCCTATTTATTCCTTAAATTTCCCAAAACAACATCTACTTATAATATTCCTTGTAGAGAACGTTTTGGAAAACATTGCTGTGAAAAGAGGAAATGATTATTGTATAACACACAAATTTTCATATTTTGTTACATATATCATAAGCGGGCCCTCAAAACCTCAAAACTATGGCTTGAAAAACACGGTGGATAATCATGTGATACAATATTTTCAGAAAATCTTCAATAATTTTATAAATAATGGACCAATTTGAATTCGTTTTGAAGCAGAGAATGTGGACAGACGTCCCGCATTAGATGGATGTGGTTGATTTTTGAAAAATCAGCTTATAAAAAAGTTATTGAAGATAAACAACAATTTTGGTTCGTCTTCAATTACTTTTTTATCAGTTGATTTTTCAAAAATCCAACACGTCCAGCTTATTTCTGGCATTTTCCCACATTCTCTGCTTCAAACCGAATTCAAATTGGTCAAGTATTAAAAAAGATATTGAAGATTATCGGAAATTCTGAGTCACTTGATTATACACCGTGAAACAGCTGAAGTTATGAGGTTTTGATCTATGGCTAACAATAATTATATGGTTGTCTTTCTGAAAAATCCAATTTGGAAGGTTTCAAACTAAAGCATGGTAAAACTTATTTGTTTCGGAAAAGGATAATTAAACCTGTGTTCTCATGAAACCCCTCTATGTTATATATCCGTCTAAAACATAATCCTCCATTCATTGTGAAACTGTATCAAACAATATTCCAAAACAACACCAGCTGGTACCTGCATTCAAATGTTTCCCAAACAACAAAATTTTAAACTGTCCCAATTTTGATTCTGCTGAAGACGACAAAACCAACGTTGATGAAAATGGAATTTTGTGTGAAGTATAGCACAGAAAATGTTGAAGCAAAAGAAGAAAATGCTGGTTACACCCGCATTTTCTTCTTTTGCCTCAATGTTTTCCAAAGCCTTTTCTATCCAGTGCCTCACAACACTGCATTGTTTGGGAAATGTGCGAAATTTGTTTTTTCTTTTTTATTTACCATTTCGCAAATAATATGGAGAATGTACACTTTTCCACATCTTGCCACCAAAACAATAATTGAACTTTTAATGGTATTTCATGGTGTACGACTTTTGACCCTTTCCTACATTTACAAATTTTCAGATGAATCCAAATTGAAATGATGCAGAGGTAGAACACATTAATGCTACCACGAAATATGAAATTTTGAATCAATTAGTGTAAATTGAACATTTGGGAGAAGAGTGAAAACAGTTTAATTTAGCATTTCCTTTTTTCTCTGGTTGTTTTCTGACATTTTCTCTTTCTCAATGAGAAACAAAAATTTTGGCTTGTTTGGAAAATTTTGCAAAGGATTGGGGTGTGTTTTATAATTTCCTTGCCTAATGGTTAATGGCTATAAAAATCGTAACATTGCTCACTAATCATTTATGCAAATTGATTGTAAAAACTTTCTTAATGAAAATCAAAACTATTTTATTGCCTATAAATAAGGTTCATGGGGCTGTGCACACTCTTGATTTAACCAATTACCAGACGGAAAAAATTTAGGACTGTTCCAATTGGGAAGGTGTTGCCGATGACAATTTCAAGTTGATGAAATTTTGAAAATATTTCCATTCTGGGAAAAAAACATTGTGGAATATGAAGAAATTGCTTGTCACAAGCAATTTCTTCATTTTCTACAATGTTTTCTCAAGCATTTTTCTCAAGGGACATCAAAATGCATCACTGTGTGGGAATGGGTCAATAGGTTTTCAACCATTTCTAAATCAATTGTTGTGGCTGTCACACCTAACCATGCACACCTATTCCTAAAAGCAACAACTAAACTAAAATGAGATCAAATGAGTGTGTGGAAAAATATATTATCTAGGTGTAAAGTGAAAGATCGCCACCAGTTGAACCATATTAGCAAGCAACATTTATTAAAGTTTTCAATTTCAATTCCAGCAGATTCATAATTTCAAAGTAATGATGTAGGAAAGGAAACAGATTCTCAATGAACCAGACCAGCTTGCGCCTAAGTAGTCTGATCAGGATCGATGTTGTTCTCTTACAAACAGCGGGGAATAATGTGACAACAATTGCAGAAAATCTTCAATAAATCTGTTAATACCAGACAAATTTGAATTGGGGTTGAAGCAGAGAAATTTGAATAATGCCAGGTACTTGCTGAATGTGGTAGTATTTTTAAAATCAGCTGCTAAAAACTTTTTGACAATCAAAATTTCATTTGGTCATCAATAACTTCTTTATCAGCTGATTTTTTTAAGATCAACTACATTCAGGAAATTCCTGATGTTTTCTAACCTTCTCTGTTAGAAACAGAATTCCAATTGGCCATATATTAATGGAACTATTGCCAATTTTCTGCAATTGTTGTTGTGTCATGTGATTACCTGCAGTGTATAGCGGACGAGAATTGACCTGGCAGAGCAATCCATTCGATTAGCATGGGCTGCTCTGCCAGGTCATTTCTCATGAGGTATAACAGTACACAATGAATCCTTATCAAACTGTGTGTGAATGCACATGCTGATCTGGATCATGAAAATTTGTTAGTCCAAATAGCCAAATGTTTCTTTCTCCATAACTACAGCTTTAACCCATATCCAAACAGCATAATTTAATACTGGTCCGAATTCAAAGATGTTGCAAAGGACAACTTCAAGTGAATAAAATTTTACAGTCTTTGGTCTTTATAGGTAGGAAACATTGTGTCAAATGAAGAAATTGCTTGTCACAAGCAATTTCTTCATTTCTCACAATGTTTTCCAAACCCATTATCTTGTGGGAAGTCAAAAAAGCTTCAATGTGTAGGAATGGTTCAAAAGGTTGTAACTAGAAAACTCTGGTAGTCAATCTTTGCATTAACCCATTCCAAAACAGTGATGCATTTCCCACATCAATTTCTGACCAAAACAGTTTAAAATTTCAAAATTTCATCAAATTGCAATTTCCACTGCTTCTTCTTTGAAATTGGACCAGCCTAAAATTTTGTCATCTGGTATTGGGTTAACCTGTCATCCATGAACAGTAATTGATTTTGCAATTTATTGCAATTATTTTGAACATAACTGCTGGAGAATTTCCTGTGACATAAAATGTTAGTTAATACCAATACCCTTCCTAACACTTCATAAATCTACACATTTTCTATACCCTAGTGGTAAAGCATTGAAGCATTGAAGGAAAATAATAACATACTGAATTTTAATCTGGAGCATGCATTTTCTGCTTGTCTCAGTTTTTGGTATTTCAATGAATATATTTTTTAGAAAAAATATTTCATTATCTACAAGTCTCATCAATTTGGAACAATCTAGAAATGTGTTATCTGTTGATGATTCTTATTCTTCTTCCCAGCTTTGAAAAACCTTGGAGAAGAGATCACCAGCATTTTCCTCTTTTTCCCTCAATATTTTCCAAGAGCGTTGTTTAAATTTTCTCTTTCTAGTTAAAATAATTTTGTTTCCTATATCAGATCTACATCATATTTGGCTTTCGGTAAGCCTAAAATGTTGTTAAACCAGGAAAGAGTTAAAAGATGAAAGAGACTAACAAGAGCTTCGCAAAGCGGCGCATATACGCCCGAGAGGGGCTTGTCAGTAAAATTGGCCATTTTTTCAATTCAAGGGCAGTTAATTCAAACATGAAAAGTTATCAAAAGCTTTTGTTTGCACAACAAGACACCATAGAGATTCATTGTGGCTAGTTTGATTTAATTCTGGTTGAAACTATAGGAGTTGCACACAGGAGAAAATGGACATTTTTGAGAAAATGGGCATTTTTTCTTAAATTCAAGGGCAGATAATTCAAGAACGAAAACAGTAATCTAAATTCCGTAAGCGGTGTGCACAACTAGACACCATGGAGATTCATTGTGGCAAGTTTGATCAAATTCTGATCAAAACTGTAGGAGGAGTTGCGCACACAAGAAAATGGGCATTTTTTTAAGTAAAGGGCAGATAATTCAAGAACGAAAAGAGTTAATTAAATTCCGTAAGCGGGATGCACAACTAGACACCATGGAGATTCATTGTGGCAAGTTTGATAAAATTCCGATCAAAACTGTAGGAGGAGTTGCGCACATAAGAAATTGCTAACGGACGGACGGACAGACAGACGGACAGACAGACAGACGAGCGGGGCCATAACATAATACGACCCTTCGGGCGTATAATAATAAAAGGATGTGTTATTAACAGATTGGAATATTAGTGCTAGAAACTGTAATGGCACCACTTTTATTTTTTTTTTTTTTGAGAAATTATAGTACTTTCCCCAACTATGCTGTACTTGCTAACCTGTATGGAAAAGGTTTTCACTAAAATAGGAAGACATAGTCTCCGAATTTTAAGTCCTGGCTTGCTAAAAAGATGAACATGCTAAACCATCTGCATTTTTTCCAATGTTTCTGAGTCACAAGGCCGTTATCAAATTCATATAAGATTGTGTCATTTTTGTAGCCCTTTTTCATACAGATGAGACCAAACCTGGGAAAGGACAATAACTTCTCCTTTGTGAATTTTGAAAAGCTAGCTCGAGAGAAAGTCAATTAATATTTTTCATTAAATCAGGGCTAAGAGAGAAACGTTGAAAAGCTTTGCACAAAAAGCCTCGCCCCAAAAGAAGTGTAGAGAACAATACATAGACACTGAAAATCAGATCCAAAGCCAGTGCAGTATGTATCGCTTGCATTGTGTGTCTCAGTGAATGAAAATTGACCATCTGGAAGATATTTAACCCTTTCCCAAACATTGACGCTTTTTTAACGCCATTCAAGTAGAGACTTTGGAAAACCTTGTGGACAATGAAGAAATTGCTTGTGACAAGCAATTTCGTCATTTCCCGCAGTGTTTTCTACCCTAAAAGACAACAAAAATTTAAATTCTATTCATTTGAAATTGTCGTCTGCAAAATTTGTTGTTTGGTAATGGGTTAATACAAAAAAAAGATCTCTTTATCAAACACAAAATTCTTTGTCACAGCTTTTTTTTTTAACCTAGACCTTTGCCAATGACCTTGACCTCTGTATCATAGGAAAAGCATGATCAAAAGATAATGTGAATTATAAAAATGTCATCGCTTACAATTCAAAAGTAAATGCAAAGTTAATGTTTCAGACAAAAAGACATTTGTGCAGTCGTTAAAGAGCAAAACATTTTGACAAGAAATTTTCCAAGATGGTCGCTTTTCCCACAACAAAGTCACACAGAATTTTTGATTCTCTACAAACCATCGTTAAATCGCGACTCTCGTAATTGTGTGGCGCCCAGCCCAATTTCTATTGGACGAGCTTGGATTGGCTCGTCATCAAGAGGGGGTGTGTCTACGAATCTATGGGATTGTTTAAGAGACTTGCCATAGGGTGGTTCTGGGGCAGGTCCACTTGGAGGAGGAGGGATCCGTGACCTAAAAATAGACAAACAAAATTCAACCCTTTCTAAATAACTAAATTTAAAGGTTGGTCCATCTTTAAAACTGCTGCAGACGACAATAAGCATGCTGATACAGACAGGTTCTGTGTATAATATGGCAGAGAAAATATTGAGGCAAAAGGAGAAATTGCTGATTATCAGCAATTTCTTCTTTTGTTTCAAAATTTTCCCAAGCCTTCCATATTAGGAACATCAACATCAGTTCGTGTTTGAGAAAGGGTTAAGCTTGTAGCAAAAAATAATAGGGGGTATATCATAATTGTAACTTTGGCCAACTTTTATTGAACATTAATAATGTTCGTTATTTGACCTTATTCCTGCAAAACTATTCTGACCATTCTAAATCCTGTGGCCAAGAAACATAGGCATAACCCCCAGATGAAAACAGCGGACCAATCAGTGTCAATGTAAACAAAGATTTTGATTTCTTGTCACAGAATGGGTTGAATCAAATAGAATAGCCAAACCAAAAGCATGGATAGTCTGGCATGACGTTGACCTTTGTTATTTGAATTTCAAATCCAGTTTGTTGGGTGTACTCATTTGAATCATCCTCAATGAGACGATTCTAACATGAACTGTGCACACAGCATCGTTGCAAAGATTAAAGAGTATACATGTAGTTCATGTTTAGAAAAAATATCATCTCTCTCTTATCTTTACCGAGACATCCCAGGTTCCATACCCGGCCACGGCAAATACCCTCTCTGACAAAATGTCACCCATCAATGGTTTGATATTGTGAACCTATGTTGGCGAGTAGCTGGAGGCTTGGTTAGGGTGTTGTGGTAGTACTGGTATGAGAAACAACAGGAATCCATGGTTAGGTGCTACAGCTGCAGTGATATGACCATAGCAGTTGAAAACGGTGTAAAACCCCAATAAACAAACAATCTTATCTCTACCTTTGTTGGCTAGTTAACAATACTTACTCGTAAGCTCCTCTTTTCTGACCACTTGATTCCCCTTTAGATGCCAGAATCTCATCTACTATGTGATGGGCCTGCAATGAAAAAATATGAAATATTTGACAACTTCCAATTTTTTGGGGGGGTCATTGCAAAAAAAGAAACGTACAGTCAGTCTGGGATCCATTAATTTAGGGAAAATTTTCATTGCATCCATATGATTGAAAGTAATTCTGTAAAAGGCCATGAATTATGACAATGACATCGTCAAACTTGAAACTCATTAATTTAATTGTCAGAAGCATTAATTTTGTCATCTGCAGCAGATCTCCAATTGCATGCTTAGACTAACATTTGGTTGTTTTGGGAAAGGGTAAAAGAGACCAAGAACAAATGCTATTGTCTTAACCCTCTCCCAAACAAGACCGGGTTTTGACAGCTTTTGCAGAAATGGCTGGGGAAAACATTGAAACAAAAGAAGAAACTACTGATAATCAGCAGTTTCTCCTTTTGTCTCAATATTTTCTGTGCCATATTTTATACAAATCCTATCTTCAATAACACCCATTTTGTCATTTATGGCAGTTTTTGAAGTGGATCTGATCACCCTAAAAGTTTGACGTTTTGGAAAGGGTTAAATCCAAGTGCATGCCTAGACTAACATTTGGTTGTTTGGGAAAAGGTAAAAAGACTCCAAGAACAAATGCTATTGTCTTAAATCCAATTGCATGCTTAGACTAACATTTGGTTGTTTGGGAAAGGGTAAATGAGTCCAAAAACAAATGCTATTGTCCTATCTTGACAGGGATGACAACAAAACTAAATATTTTGGGAAAGATGCATAAAATTTTAGTAAACATGTAAATTATGTGACACCATTTCAGTGCATCTCCATTCAAAACTATCATATTCAAATTGCAAATTTGTTTTCTCTTACCCTTTCAAAAATTTCAACTCTTAAAATAGGGCATGATATTGCATTTCAAATTCAGTGTTTGCAAAAAGTTCAAGTTTCAATTTACATCTTTTATCTTATCATTTCAAGATTAGTTTTAAATGTCTCAATTTGAAAGCTGCTGCAGAGTGTAGATGACAAAATGGGTGATCATTAAAAGTGATATGGTGCACTTATTTGCAGAAAGGATTTGGGAAACAGACAAACCCTTTATGCCAAACCAGAGACATTTTGGGAAAAGATTATCCCATTTCAAGAAAACAAAATTCAAAGCTTGTCCAAATTGAAAGAAGTACTAGTTGCACACGTCATTTCAAATAAGATGAAATTTTATGACTTTTTTGTTGAAAACATTGTGGGAAATAAAAGAAATTGCTTGTCGCAAGCAATTTCTTCATTTCCCACGATGTTTTTCTAAGCCTTTATCTTGTGGGACGTTAAAAGGCAAAAGTATGGTAATGGGTTAAACCTGATATTCTCTCATTTCTCCCAACCTATTTTTTCAACAGCAAGGGTGAAAAGCCTGATATTTATTATGTAAGGTATAAAATGACAATGAAAAATGTGCAGAAACCTGCCATATAAAGTTATCTTACCCTTTCCAAAAATGACAAACATTTTGTCAGTTCCAAATTGAAAGCTGCGGCTACAAAGTGAGTGTTGATAAAGACAAATTTGTGTACCATACAAGTACAGGAAGTATTGAGGCAAAAGAAGAAAATGCGGAATATCAGCACTTTCTTCTGTTTCTTATTGTTTTCCAACAGCTTTTGAATTATGGACATCTATGCAATGTCCTGTTTGGGAGAAATGTTAGACTGCCATATAAAGTTATTCAAAATATTCACATATATCATCCTAGGAGTGTTTTCTTTATCCCTTTCCATATAACAAGACCAGCTTTTGACATTCCTCATAGAATGATCTTGGGAAAAAATTGAGACTACTAATAACCAATACATTCTCCTTCTGAATTTTAAGAATTCCTTCTCTTTCAAATCTAACCCTTTCCAAAACAGCAAAAATTTGGACTGCCAAATTTTAGAGGCTATTATACCTCAGGATAAATGACCTGGCAGAGCAGCCCATGCTAATCGAATGGAATGCTCTGCCAGGTCAGTTCTCGTCCGCTATACAGATAACAAAATGGATGTTGATAAGGGAACGGTTTGTGTACAATATAACATGTAAATTTTGAGACAAATGAGAAATTGCTGATCATCAGAAATTTCTTCTTTTGCCTCATTGTTATTCTTTAGCTATAACTATTGTGTCAAAAGCAATTCTGTTTGGGAAAGAATTAAAAGTAATGTCATTAACAAACTTGGTCAAATTGATGTAACAATTGCATGCACTACTGCATTTACATTAAAAAGTCATTATCAAAATACTACTATCAGATGAAAGTACGCAGTCAGATACATTCATTTTGCAAATTTCTCTTCCGACATATATTTCAATTTCTTGGGGTCACAAGTGACCTTGAACATCACTGAATTTTTGTATATTTGCCATTGGTATTTTCATATTGAACTTTTTAAAGCTACTATTTCCCAGATTTGAACCCAAAATTTGTCAAAAACAAACGAAATGTACACTTTATAAGCTTTATATGACCTGATTAAATGATTACGACAAACTATTGAAACAATGACTCATTTTTTTCGCAATTTGATAACAAATTCATGAAGCGATGTCGAAAGTAGGTCAAAAGCAGTAGGACATGCAACTTTCTTAAATGACGTCACAACATACATGATGATGTCATATTGAAATTCAAGTATGAATCTCGTTTGAATCTTGGTACGCGCTGTATGCGCATGCGTGACAGTTAAAAAATAAATTCAACCCCATCTGCGACACAGTTGAATTTGGGTTTGGATTCTCCCTAAATTCAGCTATCTCTCTTATAATTTCGGCTCAATCTCTGTCTGAATCGCATATTATTAACCATTCTGAGGTGGCCAACACAAAAGTTTTGCATATTTTTTAGAAAAATTTCATTTTTTGCAATTAGACCATCTGTTACCCTCAAGCTTTAAAGGATGTTAGACAACTTTTGATTACACTATGAAATAGGTGCATAATTATCTGAAGCAGATTTTTTAATCATGGATACTTAATGACTGTAAACAACGCAAAATTGTTATATGTCTATCTCCAATAATTCCGTTTTCTTTTACATATTTTGTTTTGGTAATCATGGGACAACTTACATTATGGCATGCCTTTTTTTACAAAAAAAAATCGCCAAGGAATATGGAATAACTTACAGGTGCATTAACACTCTGAAATATGTGCATATCCGACGCAGATTTTCTATTCCTGGGATCTTCGATGACTGTAAACAACACGAGATTGTTATATGTTTCTGTACGATCATTTGATTTTATAATAAATTATTTTTCCAGTGAATACTGAATGACTTACCGGTGCATTTACACTCTGAAATATGTGCATATCTGACGCAGATTTTCTATTTCTGGGATCTTCGATGACTGTAAACAACACGAGATTATTATATGTTTCTCTTCGATCATTCTTCAATACTGCTGTGGGGTCTAACACTTGTGACAAGGGGAATCTTTCTAACTCCTCCTGCAATGGACATACAAAATAATTAATTGATTACCAAATGGCAAAACTTTATGACAACAAAAAGGGACCTGTTTAAGAAAAAATTTGTTTATAAGATAGCACAGAAAATATTGAGACAAAAGGAGAAACTGCTGGTTAACAGCAGTTTCTTCTTTTGTCTCAATGTTTTCAAAAGCCGTTTCAACTAGGGACATCAATACGGTCTTGTTTAGGAAAGCGTTAATCCATTACCTAACAGCAAAATTTCAAACTGGAGCAAATTCAAAGATGTTGCAGATGACAATTTCAAGTTAATGAAATATAACATTGTTTGGTCCTTATGGGTATAAAATATTGAGGGAAATGGAGAGATTGCTTGTCACAAGCAATTTCTCCATTTTCTGCAATGTTGTTCCATGCAAATATCTTTTGGGGAGTCAAAAAAGTCAATGCCTGGGAATGGATTAAAGAATTCATTTTTAAGATAATTTTTATCATGTACCCTTTCCCAAACAAGTTCATTATTATTAATAGTTATTTGATGCCAACTATCTTTCGCCAAGGGAGATTTGCTGTACCCTTGTTAAAAAGATTGAAACTGGAGGATTTCGTGTAAAATCCAATGCTGAGAAAGAATGAAAGTGAAAAATAAACTTTTATGTCATAAGTGACATTATCTTATAGCAGTCATTAATCATGGACTGTAATTTACGCTTTTCATTTAAACAGCTTAACCCTTTCCCAAACAACAAAATTTTAGGGTGGTCTAATTTGAAAGCTGCTGCAGAAGACAAAATGTCTATTTGTGTATCATAAAGTACAGAGAATATTGAAACAAAAGAAGAAAATGCTAGTCCTCAGCATTTTTTCTTTTGCCTAATGTTTTCCCCGAGCCATTCTATTAGGGACATCAAAACGAGGTCTTCTCCATTTAACCGTTTCCCAACAAGTTCGGATTATAAAGGGTGTCAAAAACAGGAAATTGTTTGGGAAGGATTCAAAACGTCTTTAAGCCTTTCCCAAACGACAAAATTTTCAGGTCATCAACTTCAAAAACTGCCACAAATGGCAAAATGGAAGTTATTAAAGATAGAATATGTGTAAAATAGGACATAGAAAATATTGAGACAAAAGGAGAAACTGCTGGTTATCGGCAGTTTCTTCTTTTGTTTCAATGTTTTCCCAATCCTTTTCTATTAGGGACGTCAAAACCAGGTCTTGTTTGGGAAAGGGTTAAGCAAATCAAGTTAACCCTATCCCAAACAAGACCTGGTTTTGACGTCCCTAATAGAAATGGCTTGGGAACAATGAAACAAAAGAAGAAACTGCTGATAACCAGCAATTTCTCCTTTTGTCTCAATATTTTCTATGCCATATTTTACACAAATCCTATCTTTAACAACATCCATTTTGTCATTTGTGGCAGGTTTTGAAGTGAACCACTCTAAAATTTAGCAGTTTGGGACAGGGTTAAGGGACAAGACAGGAATGTATCGTATAACAAATGAAGCACAATTACATACATTAATATTATACAATGATCATTATAGCCGAGAGCAAACATATTCACTATTCATTGTTATGCTAAAATAAAATACTACAATTTTCAACAACTTTAACCCTTTCCAAAACAAGACCGGGTTCCATTCATCCTTGAATTAGCCTTACTTCTGCCTAATTTTAATTGGCAAATTTACACTCATAATTTCCCCCTTCTTTTTCTGGAATGGGGTGGCAGTGGGGGAATTATATTAATAGATTCATTTGTTGCATCAAAAACGCAGGATTTGTGCATTTTGCAAATGTTAACCCATTACCAGACTGAAAATTTTTGACTGGCTAAAATTCAAATGTTTTGCAGACAACAATTTCAAGTGAATGTAATTTCACTTTTTTTTGGTATTTTTTAGTAGAAAACTGGAAAACGAAGAAATTGCTTATCCCACAATGTTTTCCTGTGCCTTCTTGAGGGGTGTAAAAAGGTGTCAGCTTGTGGAAATGGATTAACCCTTTCCCAAACAAGACCTGGTTTTGATGTCCCTAATTGAAAAGGTTTGGGAAAACATTGAGACAAAAGAAGAAACTGCTGATAACCATCAGCAGTTTCTCCTTTTGCCTCAATATTTTCTCATTCACAATTTTGCATGAATTCTGTATTATTTTACTTTAACTTTATTTCCTGCAACTGGTTTTAAATAAGAATACCTAAAAAATTTGACGTTTGGGAAAGGGTTAAACACCAAGAAATGGGAATAGCTCAACAACTTGAGAAATAGTGTGGATGAGCATAGAAAATATTTACCCCATTTCCTTTATCTACAACAACAATTTGATTTCGTTCCCGTTCCACTACCATGGTACATCGCATTGTCCAGATGCCCGTAGAACTTTCCATCTGTTTAAGTTTGGTGAGGCCATCTTCAGGCCGCGTTGTACCTGGAAATATAAATAAAATACATTAAACCCATTACTGCACAGTGACAAGTTTTGACTCCCCAACAAGAAAAGGCTTGGGAAAACATAGTGGAAAATGAAGAAATTGCTTGTCACAAGCAATTTCTTCATTTTCCACAATGTTTTCCAATCCAAAATGGAAGAATTCTTAAATTTCTATCCACTTGAAACTGCTGTCTGCCACATCTTTCAAATTGGAACAGTCCAAAATTTTGTCGTCTGGTAAAGGCTTAAGATTTAATACTAGACAATGCTCATATCAAAGTTTAACAATCATGGTACATCGCATTGTCCAGATGCCCGTAGAACTTTCCATCTGTTTAAGTTTGGTGAGGCCATCTTCGGGCCGCGTTGTACCTGGAAATATAAATAAAATTCATGAACATTAAGGTTGAAATGATGTGTGATCTTGGTCTACAAAAAGATGCTTTTTGAATCACCATTGTCCTAATTATGGCATTAATTTTTGTTCCAAAACTCATATTAACCTTCATATTTGACCTTGACCATCAACTTGGTACTTCAGGAAAACAGAATGATGATCTCTGATGTGGTGGTAAAAAAGCACAACAGAGTGACATCCCTATCAAGTAAAGTTCAAACATCATGACCGATGTGAAATGTTTTTCTGACAGACAGACAGACAGAAAGTGCAAATACCATATCGCTGGTGGGGAGTCAAAACCTCGTAACTCCAGCTTTGTCAAGCTGTAGTTAGGAAATTTTGACTCCCCACCAACGATATGTTCCCTATTCTGTGAAAGTTTATATGTATCTATGCCTGATTGAATCAGGCATAGATACATATAAGTCAAATTACTTCCATGTGTTATTAAATGGTCCACTTAAAATGTCAATTCATTTAAGCATGCAACAAAGACAAAGGCCAGTCTGTCTGTATGTGCAGTCTAATCTTGGTCTACACCACCTACAATACAGCTATACAGTAACAATGATGTATTTACCTGATTTAATTAATATTTTTCTAAATGGAACCGCTTCAAAAGCCATTTCTATGACCATTGACAATCTAAAATTCTGATTTTGGTCTATGCAATACTGTAATACATTGGTAACATTGTGTACCTACCTGATTTACTTGTGTATGTGGCTAAACGGTCCACTTCAAAAGCCATTTCTATGATCACTGCTGATCTAAAATTCTGATTTTGGTCTATGCAATACTGTAATACATTGGTAACATTGTGTACCTACCTGATTTACTTGTGTATGTGGCTAAGTGGTCCACTTCAAAAGCCATTTCTATGATCACTGCTGATCTAAAATTCTGATTTTGGTCTATGCAATACTGTAATACATAGGTAACATTGTGTACCTACCTGATTTACTTGTGTATGTGGCTAAATGGTCGACTTCAAAAGCCATTTCTAATCCATCTCTCATCCCACCATCATAACTGTTTTGTTCTGAAATCATAAATATACATGTGTATTGCTTATCATCATTAAGAGTTAACAATAACAAGCATTCTGAAGTATTGCAAAACAATACCAAGTCCCCTACCGGATTTACATATGTGTTTAGAAAAAGAAGCCCAAAAAATTTCAAAGTCCAGTTGCTGGCATCCGTATCTTCCTCAAAAATACTGGACCGGAACGAAACTCAACCTTGTTCTGTAACTTATCAATGCGGGTTTACTTACCAAAAATCAGCTCAATAGCTGCAAGCATTAAGAAACAAGAGGACCATGATGGTCCTATATCGCTCACCTGAACCAAAATGATATAAGCAACACTTTTCTTCAATTCAAAAAATATTTATGACTTTAAGACTGAAAACGACATTATGGTCAATAACATTGTGAAAATCGAACTCATCCAAGACTGCATTGTGCCCAACATTGTGTCCAAGATTTGTCTTGTTTGATAAATAATTGTAGATTCTGGAGTATAAACAAGGTCGAAAACAGCCGAAAACAACACTTTTGTCAAATTCAAGGGCACATAACTCTCGACTTTCTAGTCAGATCAGGCTGAAAATCAAACTCATCCGAGATCTTATGATATCCAACATTGTGTCCAAGATTTGTCTTGATTGGTCAATAAAAATTGTAGATTTTAGAGTATAAACAAGGTCTAAAGCAGTCGAAAACGGCAATTTGATCAAATTCAAGGGCACATTACTCTCCACTTTTTGATCAGATCGGACTGAAAATCAATCTTATCCAAGATCTTATGGTCTCAAACATTGTGTTCAAGTTTTGTCTTAATTGATAAATAATAGTAGATTAAAGAGTGTAAACAATGTCAAAAACAGCCAAAATCGGCAATTTTATCAAATTCAAGGGCACATAACTCTCATCTTTCTGGTCAAATCATACTGAAAATCAAACACATCTGAGATCTTGTGGTCTCCAACCTTGTGTCCAAGATTTGTCTTGATTGGTCAAAAATTGTAGATTCTAGAGTGTAAATAAGGTCGAAAACAGTCAAAAACGGCAATTTTGTCAAATCAAGGGCTCATAACTCTCAACTTTCTGATCAGATAAGACTGAAAATCAAACTCATCCCAGATCTTATGATCCCCAATATTGTGTCCAAGATTTGGATTGATTGATCAATAATTGTACATTCTAGAGTGTAAACATCGTCGAAAACAGCCAAAAATGACAATTTTGTCAAATTCAAGGGCAAGTAACTCTCGACTTTCTGATCAGATCAGACTGAAAATCATACTCATCCGAGATCTCATGGTCTCAAACATTGTGTCAAAGTTTTGTCTTGATTGATGAATAATTGTAGATTCTAGAGTGTAAACAAGGTCAAAAACAGCCGAAAATGGCAATTTTGTCAAATTCAAGGGCACATAACTCTCGTCTTTCTGGTCAGATCAGACTGAAAATCGAACTCATTCGAGATCTTATGGTCTACAATGTTATGTCCAAGATTTGTCTTGATTGATCCATAATTGTAGATGCTAGAGTGTAAACAATGTCAAAACTAAGTATTTTTCGCATTCAAGGGCAGATAACTCCTGACTTTCTGGTTCGATCTGACCCATAATCGAACTCATCCAAGATCTTATGGCCATACATGTTTTGGCCAAGATTGGTCAAGATTGGCTTGTATTTGTAGATGCTAGAGTGTTAACACGAAATTGTGGACGGACGGACGGACAGACGGACAGACGGACAGACGGACGACGGACAAAAAGTGACCACAATAGCTCACCTTGAGCACTTCGTGCTCAGGTGAGCTAAAAAAGTCTGGAAAACTGTAATTTTCTAAGTCCAGCATCCGTATCTTCCCCAAATCACTGGAGCAGAACGAAACTCAAACTCGTTCTGTATCTCATCAATATGTGTTCATATACCAAAAATCAGCTCAATACCTGCAAGCGTTTAGAAAAAAAGTCTGGAAAACTGTAATTTCCCAGTAATTTTCTAAGTCCAGCATCCATATCTTCCCCAAAAATCACTGGACCGGAACGAAACTCAAACTCATTCTGTAACTCACCAATGCAGGTCTACATACCAAAAATCAGCTCAATAGCTGCAAGCATTAAGAAAAAAAGTCTGGAAAACTGTGATTTCCCAGAAATTTTCTAAGTCCAGCATCAATATCTTTCCCAAAAATCACTGGACCGGAACGAAACGAAAACTTGTTCTGTAACTCATCAATGCGGGTCTACATACCAAAAATCAGCTCAATAGCTGCCAGCACGAAGAAAAAAAGTCTGGAAAACTGTAATTTCCCAGAAATTTTCTAAGTCCAGCATCCATATCTTCCCCAAAAATCACTGGACCGGAACGAAACTTAAACTTGTTCTGTAACTCATCAATGCGGGTCTACATACCAAAATTCAGCTCAATAGCTGCCAGCATTAAGAAAAAAAGTCTGGAAAACTGTAATTTCCCAGTAATTTTCTAAGTCCAGCATCAATATCTTCCTCAAAAATCACTGGACCGGAACGAAACTTAAACTTGTTCTGTAACTCATCAATGCGGGTCTACATACCAAAAATCAGCTCAATAGCTATCCCCGTTTAGAAAAAAAGTCCGGAAAACTAATTCACCGGACTGACGGACGGACGGACAGACAGACTGACTGACAGACAGAGTGCAAACCTAAAGTCCCCTTCGGCTTCGCCGGTAGGGGACTAATAAAAGGAAATATTGCATTATGAAACTATTGTTAACCCATTACCACACAATGACTCTTTTAGACTCCCCACAAAATAAAGGCTTTGGAAAACATTGTGGAAAATGAAGAAATTGCTTGTGACAAGCAATTTCTTCATTTCCCACAATGTTTTCTACCAAGAAAGTTAAAAAAATGTTAAATTTTGTTCAAAGGAAAATGTCGTCTGCAATGCCTATGAGTTTGGACTAGGCTAAAATTTTGTTGTTAGGTAATGGGTTAAAGAAGAGTTCTTATAATATTAAGGTCACCACACATCAAATAGTTTGATGGCTTAATAAGTCTGATCAGGATCCAAGTTGCTCTAAAAGCGTTGCTACAGGTATTGAAGAAGCTATTACAGAACAACATGGATCTCACTGTCACATTGTGTGTATGCACAGGTTGATCTAGATCTGTATCGGTCTCAAATGCAACATTCTATGTGTCGGTCTCAAATGCAACATTCTACGTATCGGTCTCAAATGCAACATTCTACGTATCGGTCTCAAATGCAACATTCTATGTGTCGGTCTCAAATGCAACATTCTATGTGTCGGTCTCAAATGCAACATTCTACGTATCGGTCTCAAATGCAACATTCTATGTATCGGTCTCAAATGCAACATTCTATGTGTCGGTCTCAAATGCAACATTCTACGTATCGGTCTCAAATGCAACATTCTATGTGTCGGTCTCAAATGCAACATTCTTCGTGTCGGTCTCAAATGCAACATTCTACGTGTCGGTCTCAAATGCAACATTCTATGTGTCGGTCTCAAATGCAACATTCTATGTGTCAGTCTCAAATGCAACATTCTATGTGTCGGTCTCAAATGCAACATTCTTCGTGTCGGTCTCAAATGCAACATTCTATGTGTCGGTCTCAAATGCAACATTCTATGTGTCAGTCTCAAATGCAACATTCTATGTGTCGGTCTCAAATGCAACATTCTATGTGTCAGTCTCAAATGCAACAGTCTACGTGTCGGTCTCAAATGCAACAGTCTAAATAATGATCCCTTTCCAGATCAATGAGAGCTCTGAAATCCTTGTTAGCCTCAAGGAAAATGTTTGAGAAAAGTTCAGAAAACATTGTGGAAAATGAAGAAATTGCTTGTGACATGCTATTTCTTCATTATCCACAATATTTTCTAACCCAAAACACAAAGACTTTTCAAATTTCACCAACTTGAAATATGGGTAATGTTCATCCAAATGCGTCATCTTGAGGGAAAAGAAAAAAGTTTTATAGATCTTGGTTGAAAGTATCACCACCGCACAGTTACATGGATAAGTCTAGTATTACAAATCAGAAACTCTTGTAAGTCCGTGTTTAACGACACTATATCACGATTATTTTACTGCCCGAACATGATACACTTCCACCTTTGACTTTACCATTTCCCTTATAATTATGGGGAAATTTCATTGAGAGATTACATCCCTTTGATTTTAACACATTTCCGAACACTTTTAGATGCCTCTTAAGGAAAGTGCTTGGGAAAACATTGTGGCATTGTGACAAGCAATTTCTTCATTTACCACAATATTTTCTACCAGGAATGACTGAGAAATGTAAATTTTTATTCAGTTGAAATTGTTGTCTGCAACATCTTTGAATTTGGATTTGTCTCAAATTTTACCATCTAAGATCTACTCGGGTAATGTCGTAAACATTCGGCGGTAGAAAGTACCATCACTAAATGTTTACGACTACGCCCGAATAGTTTGGACGACTTCTGAATGTAATTAGGGGTACTTCAATTAGCAATAGGCTTAAACTCTTACCATAATCATCGAAGCCATTGTGTCTGCCTCTATCTCTGTCCCTGGAAATATAAAATAGTAAAAAATTTATTATAAATTCAAACTTAACCCTTTCCCAAACGATGGAATTTTAGGGAAGTTGATTTCAAAGGCTGCTGCAGATGACAAAATGACAACGATATTAAGGTTGAATATAGTACAGAAAATATTGAGGCAAAAGGAGAAAATGCTGATAACAAGCATTTTCTTCTATTTTCTTCATGATTTTGTATACAGAAATCATTTCTATCAACAACAAAAAATAATCTGCCGCACCTTTCAAATTGAAAGTCTTTTAAAAGCTTGAGAAACGGTGACAGCAATTATCTTTTTCCTCAATGAATGAATTCATATAATGCCACTAGATCTCAAACCCCCACATACTATACAGTTAGTAGATAATAAATCTAAAAGGTTGTAAGAAATTTTACACATCATGAATGTGACAAAATATATCAACCACATTACCTGACCGCAAAATTTGGGACAGTTCCAATTTGAAAGGTGTTAATTTATGTTGCAGACGACAATTTCAAGTCGGTGAAATTTCATGTGAAAATCTTTGTATTTTGGATTGCAAAACATTGTGGATAATGAAGAAATTGCTTGTCACAAGCAATTTCTTCATTTTCCACAATGTTTTCCCAAGCAATTGTCTTTGGGGGTGTAAAAAAGCATCACTGTGTGGTAATGGGTTAAGAAATAACCACAATGGTCTGATGACTGATCCTTTCAACAAAGTGGGAGTTGACAGAGCACTCCCCTTTAAGAATTTGAATCCACCCATGTTTTAACAAAGGTTACCCGAGCAATAAAATGTTCAACCTAAAACATGGAGTATTCCTGTCGTTTCTAATACCAGTACTAGCCACAACATAATGACCTTACCGAGCCTCCAGCTGCTCACCCACATGGTTTAATGGTTATGGAACCATTGGTGGGCGATAATTTTGTTAGATTTGCTACAGCTAGGGATCAATCCCTGGACCTCTTGCTAAGAATCTGATGCAATACTAACTGCACCATGGCAGCGGCCGGCCAGAGGATCGAATCTTGGATCTCATATATAATTACATTTTGGTGCATGACCAACTAGGCTAGATGGCAGCGGCTACCAACTGTGCTATGGCAGCGGCTACCAACTGTGCTATGGCTACCAACTGCGCTACAGCTACAAACTGCGTTACAGCTACAAACTGTGCTATGGCTACCAACTGTGCTATGGCTACCAACTGCACTACAGCTACAAACTGCGCTATGGCTACCAACTGTGCTACAGCTACAAACTGCGCTATGGCTACCAACTGCGCTATGGCTACCAACTGCGCTACAGCTACAAACTGCGCTATGGCTACCAACTGCGCTACAGCTACAAACTGCGCTATGGCTACCAACTGTGCTATGGCTACCAACTGCGCTACAGCTACAAACTGCGCTATGGCTACAAACTGCGCTATGGCTACCAACTGCGCTACAGCTACAAACTGCGCTATGGCTACCAACTGCGCTACAGCTACAAACTGCGCTACAGCTACCAACTGCGCTACAGCTACAAACTGCGCTATGGCTACCAACTGCGCTACAGCTACAAACTGCGCTATGGCTACCAACTGCGCTACAGCTACAAACTGCGCTATGGCTACCAACTGCGCTACAGCTACAAACTGCGCTACAGCTACCAACTGCGCTACAGCTACAAACTGCGCTATGGCTACCAACTGCGCTATGGCAGCGGCTACCAACTGTGCTATGGCTACCAACTGCGCTATAGCTACCAACTGTGCTATGGCTACCAACTGCGCTATGGCTACCAACTGCGCTATGGCTACCAACTGCGCTATGGCTACCAACTGCGTTATGGCAGCGGCTACAAACTACGCTATGGCAGCGGCTATCAACTGCTCTATGGCAGTGGATAAAGATTGTGTGACTATAAAATTTGAAATCCCCATCACCTACTGTAATTTTCAAGTTATTTGATTTCTAAAACTCCTTTGATCATAATAATTATCATTCTGTATTTTGTCATCTGTATTTTGTCATCTGAAAAATGATAACCCTAGTTTAAAAGTCACTGAAACCCTGTGTGGGTTGAATAAAATGGACAGTGACTAAGATGGTCCCCCATTACAAGTTTTATTAAACATTATTTTGGCAGATTCTCAATGAAAAAGAAACAAAATATCACATAAAATAGATAACTATCAACCAGTCTGAAGCCATAGCTCCAGATAAATGAATTCATTTTAAAACATCTTAACTCAGAAATTGTATAGGGTTTTTTAGGGGTAGGGGTGGGGGGAGTAGAAAGAAATGAAAGAAATGAACTATTGGTCAAAAAGCATCACCGTGAGGGAATTGTTTGAAAGCGGATTCATGCTATTAGATAATATCTTAATTTAATGGAATAAGGTTTGGTTTGGTTTATAAATTGGGGTTTTAAGCTGTTTTAAACTACTATGTTCATATCCTGGCTGGAGCACCTAACCATGGATTCCTGTTGTTTCTCATACCAGTACGACAAAACCTTACCAAGCCTCCAGCTGCTCCCCCTCATAGGTTCACAATATCAAACCATTGATGGGTGACATTTTTGTCAGAAAAGGTATTTGCCATGCCCTTGTATCGAACCTTGAAGACCTTTTTTAATGAGAGGCAGATGCATTACCAACTGCGCCAAGGCCGCGGCGCTTAATGTAAAAAGATAATTATAGACACAGAAAGTCCATCTTGATCTGGAGCCACACAACCTTGTCCCAGTCTCATCTTGACCTCTGTCCCTCATAACTGTTGCCTTATCAACCATAAATATCCAAATACAAACAGCCAAAACTACATAAATGTCCCATTAAATCTTTACAAAACCACAAAATTGTAGGGTCATTCAACATGAAAGCTGCTGCAGATGACAAAATGGATGTTGATAAAAAGATAGGATTTGTAAACAAGCTAGCACAGTAAATGTCGAGGCAAAAGGCTCAGTATTTTCTTCAATTGCGTTTATGTTTTCCAGAGTCTTAATTTTATACCAGGAACATCTAAACCATGTCTTGTTTGGGGTTTAAAGTTTTCAAAACCAACGATACCAAGCACATCTAAACAAGGTTGATGGAGAAATGGATGAGGCACATGGGCGGATCTAGAGAGGGTCGGAGGTCCGTACCCCCCTCTGGCATTGACCAAAAACTAAATTTTGACTATATAAATTTAGTGTAACGTTACATATTTATTAGATCTACATTTTAAGCCATAATTTGAGCTTGGACCCTCCCCCCCCCCCCCCCCCCCCCTGGAAAAAAAAATTTGGGCTTGGACCCCCTTGGAAAAAAGTCCTTGATCCACCCTTGAGGCATTCCTGCTTCTGGTTTAGGATTGATAACAGAAATCTTTTATCTAACAAACATCTGGTTTTTGTAAGAAAACTTTCTGCAACTGATAATGAAAATTTGACGAACAACAAACTGGTTTCCTACAACTGTATTTTTCAAAGCATGGATCTGTCGAAAATGTCATCCTCTGGGGCAGATAATTACAGATTTCAACATTTTGTATGAAGCAAATCGTCAGTATGATTGCAAAACCTCGTAACTCCAGCTTTGATTAAGCTGGAGTTACAGGTTTAGCAATAACATTGACAAAATGCTGATAATCAGCATATTTTTTTTCCACTTTTACCTCAATATTTTCTGAGCTATTAGTATAATTATCCTCAATCATCCACATCCATTTCGTTGGCTGTCACTTGAAATTGGATTTCCTTAAGAGTTTGGGAAAGGGTTAATCATCATTTACAATACTTCATAATTTATTAAATGAATTAAAGACAGAACCACTACTCCATTTAGACAAATTTTATACATTCCACTAAACAAGTCATGTGGAGAGGGGCCTCAGTTGAGTAATTAAAGGGAGTCAACTTAAACCACCTGTACCATTACCAGATGGCAAAATTTTAGATTTTAGGTCTATTTTGAAAGCTGCTGCTTATGACAATATATGGATTCTACTAAAGGTATAATTGACCAAACGCCAATCGACAGATCGCTCCGCCCAACATAGAATTTAAGACAAACAATGTGGATGTGATCGTTAATAGGGAACGATTTCATCCAGTAAACCGTGACGTAATTTCGGACAAACACATGTATTTCGTGGGTGTTGTTATAAAATTTCGTAACTACGGCTTAATATAAGCCGTAGTTACGAGATTTTATAACAACACCGACGGTTTATCAAAACAGAACAGGAAAACTAGTCTATTGTTAGCACAGAATTCTTTGCCATTGACATGTCGATTGTTTTGATTGTCAGTCGATAAATCGATACAATAACACGTGCAACGAAGAACAATTGGGGCATGACATTTTTCTGATCGTCCATGGGCTAATCGATGTTTTTGATTGACAGTCGGCGTTTGGTCAATTGGTGAGTTAAATCAGCACAGAAAACATTAAGATAGGAGAAACTGCCGGGGGATAAAAAATCATCATTAAGCTGGTAAGGGTTTGAAGTACAGTCTGGAACCCCTGCAGTTGGTAGCGCATCTGCTTCTCATTCGAGAGGTCCAAGGTTCGATACCCGGCCGCGGCAAATGCCCTTTCTGACAAAAATGTCACCCATCAATAGTTTGATATCATGACCCTATGTGGGGGAGCAGCTGGAGGCTCGGTAAGGGTGTTGTGGTAGTACTGCTTTGAGAAACAACAGGAATCCATAGTTAGGTGCTCCAGCCGCCACAATATGACCCTGCCAGTTGAAAAACCGCGTAAAACCCCAATAAACTCAAACCCTGCAGATAGTCTTCCCAAACTTAGGCAACTTCACAAATTGTCGCCATCCAAAAAGGGTAACGGATTAAAATAATCCTTGTGAACTATATGAACTTCCTTAGGATAAGCTTCTCCTTATAACTAAGCCGTCAATGGGAGGCCATGAGAGGACGTAATAACATAACAAATATATTGTTGATGTAATTGAAAAACATCGTAACTCCAGCTTGATTAAGCTGGAGTTACAAGGTTTTGCAATAACACCGACAATATACCTAAACACAAACATAGAGGTGTAAAATTCTAACTCCATTCATGTAAATCACAATAAAAATTTTACACACTAAAATGACCAGGAAATTTTGGCATAAGAATGAACACACCTGTGCATTTTAATCCATAGACTTGGAACTCAAAACAAAATAAGACTCCACTTTCAAGCTCACAACACTTCCAAATCTCAGAAATTCCGAAACCAGGTAACAATAATCTAAATATTTGCCATTTTTGCGGTAAACAATCGTAAAAATTTAAAGTTTCTTTAAGTAAACCAGTCCGATGATGCTTGACTGGTATAATGTTTCACATTTCGGTAGGTAAACTACATAGTTTAGATGTATAACCACCTTAATGCATTATTCAGTCCACTTCTCCTATCCTACACCGTCATTTGATACCTAGTTATGTTGAATTACAACTTTATAACCCATTACCAGAAGGATTTTTTTACGACTTGTCCAAATTCAAAGTTGTTACAGACAGCATGCAATTTCAATTGCATGAAATTTCACATTTTCTGGTGTTTTTGTGTAGAAAACAATGTGGGAAATGAAGAAATTGCTCGTGACAAGCAATTTCTTCAGTTTCCACAAAGTTTTCTAGAGCATTCATTCTGTGGGGAGTTCAAAAGTCATTGTGTGGGGATGGATTAACTCCTTCCAAAACAACCAAAATGCTGACTGCTGAAAATTGAGAGCTCTATGATTGCATTCTACATAATGTAAACTGGAGGAACATTCATGAGCATACAAAGTTTACAAACAAGACATGTTTGTGAATATTTGTCAACAAGCAAATGTCACACACTAAAATTCATCTTGATGCATTGAGAGCTGTATAAGATTATATTATATAATATAGTTATGAAAGCAGGAAGTCTACATCCTAGACCCTAAAATCAATGAGAGAAATTGATGATCACCTGCATTATTTTCTTTTTTCTAAAGTATTTCTAGTATAACACTGTACATTATTTATTATTCATATCAGTAAAGCAACTGTTACAATTGTCCTAACAAACAACTTATAACATCGTCATGTTCATATTCCCACGGTGTATAATCATGTGACTCAGAATTTCCGATAATCTTCAATATCTTTTTTAATACTTGACCAATTTGAATTCGGTTTGAAGCAGAGAACGTGGGGAAATGCCAGGAATAAGCTGGACGTGTTGGATTTTTTAAAAAATCAACTGATAAAAAAGTTATTGAAGATAAATCAAAATTTTGGTTTATCTTCAATAACTTTTTTATCAGTTGATATATCAAAAATCCAACACGTCCAACTAATGCGTGACTTCTGTCCACCTTCTCTGCTTCAAACCGAATTGAAATCGGTCCCATATTAACTTAGTTATTGAAGATTTTCTGAAATTGTTGTATCACGCGATTATACACCGTGATTCCTGTCACTTTGGCAGTCAGTATACAGAACATTTTGTCATATGCAGCAGCTTTCAAATGGGACCATCCTAAAATTTCCCTGTTTGTGAAAGGGTTAACCCTTTCCAAAATGGCAGAATTTTAGGGTGATCCAATTTAAAAGCTGCTCCATATGATAAACAAGAGCTGTCCGAAGACAGCGCGCTCGACTTTCTAAGTGCTGGACTTTCAAAGTTGCTAAGTATAAAGGGGGCATAACTCCAAATATAGTGGAGCCAGGGTCATGGGCCCTGATAGTAAGGTAGAGGGTGTGATGGTGAATAAGTATTCCAAGTTTGGGTTGAATCCCTTTGATAGTATGGAAGTTATTGATGTTTGAAAAAACTTTAACCTTTGTTGCAACGCCAACGCCGACGCCAATGCCAACGCCGACGCCCGGGTGACAGTATAAGCTCTCATTTTCTTCGAAAAGTCGAGCTAAAAAAGTGTTGATAAACCTTGGATTTGTGTATATTCTGATTTTTTTCGGGAGAAAGGGCGGAGCCTAGTAAACGGTTATTACATTGAAGATTGAGGAGAAACAGCGTTTTCAATTAGCGGTAAATCGTCGGTGTTATTGCAAATTATTGTAACTGCAGCTTGAATCAAGCTGTATTTACGAGGTTTTTTAATAACACGTTTTACAATCGCACAGTCTTTCAATTTCGAAAGGTTTTCATGCTCGTGCCGCACGTTTTTCCCTTATATTAACCAAGGTATCGAGAAGTAAACTCGTCGAATAACCTTTTGGCTTAGCCACACCCTTTCAGGTGAATAAAAACGCAATATACAATAAAGCATGGAAAATATCGTGACAAAAGGAGAAACTGCTGGTTATCAGCAGTTTCTTCTTTCGTCTCAATGTTTTCCAAAGCCCTTTTTAATAAGGACGTCAAAACCCGGTCTTGTTTGTGAAAGGGTTAAGTAACAAAAATGTTACATGAAGACAATGATTTATAACATTTCTCCTGTATATTAAATTATTCAGATCAGTGAAGCAACATCATCCATCATGGCCGCTCTTATCTTTCTGACTTGATAAATACAGCCTTCAACCCTTTCTAAGAATTTGTTGGTGGGAGATTTTAGACTACTTTCTTACTTGATAAAGCCAGCCTTCAACCCTTTCTAAGAATTTGTCTTGGGAGATCTTTAAACTTCTTTCTGACTTGATAAAGCCAGCCTTCAACCCTTTCTGAACTCCTTTCTGACCTGATAAAGTCAAACTTCAATCCTTTCTAAACTCCTTTCTGACTTGATAATTAGTCAGCCTTCAATCCTTTCTAAACTCCTTTTTGACTTGATAAAGTCAACCTACAACCCTTTCTAAACTCCTTTTTGACTTTATAAAGACATTCTTCAAACCATTCTAAACTTCATTTTGACTTTATAAAGTCAGCCTTCAACCCTTTCTAAACTACTTTTTGGCTTGATAAAGCCAGCGTACAACCCTTTCTAAGCTCCTTTCTGACTTGATAAAGTCAACCTTCAACCCTTTCTAAGCTCCTTTTTGACTCGATAAAGCCAGACTTCAACCTTTTCTTAGCTCCTTTCTGACTTGATGAAGTCAGCCTTCAACCCTTTCTAAACTCCTTTCTGACTTGATAAAGCAACCTTCAACCATTTCTAAGCTCCTTTTTGACTTGATAAAGCCAGCCTTCAATCCTTTCTAAGCTCCTTTCTGACTTGATAAAGTCAACCTTCAACCCTTTCTAAGCTCCTTTCTGACTTGATAAAGCCAGCCTTCAACACTTTCTAAACTCCTTTCTGACTTGATAAAGCCAGCCTCCAATCATTTCTAAGAATGTATCTCCGAAGATCCTTTCTGACTTGATAAAGCCACAACCCTTTCTAAACTCCTTTCTGACTTGATAAAGTCAGCCTTCGACCCTTTCTAAGCTCCTTTCTGACTTGATAAAGCCAGCCTTCAACACTTTCTAAACTTCTTTCTGACTTGATAATGCCAGCCTCCAATCATTTCTAAGAATGTATCTCCGGAGATCCTTTCTGACTTGATAAAGCCAGCCTTCAACCCTTTCTGAACTCCTTTCTGACTTGATAAAGTCAGCCTTCAATCCTTTCTAAACTCCTTTTTGACTTTATAAAGACAACCTTCAAACCATTCTAAACTTCATTTTGACTTTATAAAGTCAGCCTTCAACCCTTTCTAAACTACTTTCTGAGTTTATAAAGACAGCCTTCAACCCTTTCTAAACTCCTTTTTGGCTTGATAAAGCCAGCGTACAACCCTTTCTAAGCTCCTTTCTGACTTGATAAAGTCAACCTTCAACCCTTTCTAAGCTCCTTTTTGACTCGATAAAGCCAGACTTCAACCTTTTCTTAGCTCCTTTCTGACTTGATTAAGCCAGCCTTCAACCCTTTCTAAGCTCCTTTCTGACTTGATAAAGCAACCTTCAACCCTTTCTAAGCTCCTTTCTGACTTGATAAAGACAGGCTTCAACCCTTTCTAAACTCCTTTCTGACTTTATAAGACAGCCTTAAACCCTTTCTTAACTCCTTTTTGGGCTTGATAAAGCCAGCCTTCAATCCTTTCTAAACTCCTTTTTGACTCTATAAAGTCTGCCTTAAACCCTTTCTAAGCTCCTTTCTGACTTGCTAAAGACAGCCTTCAACAGTTTCTAAGCTCCTTTCTGACTTAATAAGGGCAGCCTTCAACCCTTTTTAAGCTCCCTTTGCACTTGATAAACCCAACATTCAACCCTTTCTAAACTACTTTCTGACTTTATAAAGCCAGCCTTAAACCCTTTCTTAACTCCTTTTTGGCTTGATAAAGACAGCCTTCAACCCTTTCTAAGCTCCTTTCTGACTTGATAAAGCCAGTCTTCAACCCTTTCTAAACTCCTTTCTGACTTGATAAAGCCAGCCTTCAATCCTTTCTAAACTCCTTTATGCCTTGATAAAGTCAGTCTTCAACCCTTTCTAAACTCCTTTATGCCTTGATAAATCCTCACTTCAACACTTTCTTAACTATTTACTGACATGATAAAGCCAACTTTCAACACTTTCTAAGCTCCATTCTGACATGATAAAGAAAGACTTCAACCCTTCCTAAGCTCCTTTCTGACTTGATAAAGCCAGACTTCAACCCTTTCTAAACTCCTTTCTGACTAGATAAAGCCAGCCTTCAACCCTTTCTAAACTCCTTTCTGACTTGATAAAGTAAGCTTTCAACCCTTTCTAAGCTCCTTTTTGACTTGATAAAGCCAGCCTTCAACCCTTTCTCTAAACTCCTTTCTGACTTGATAAAGACAGCCTTCAACCCTTTCTAAGCTACTTTCTGACTTGATAAAGTCAGCCTTCAACCCTTTCTAAACTACCTTCTGACTTGATAAAGTCAGCCTTCAAACCTTTCTTAACTCCTTTCTGACTTGATAAAGACAGCCTTCAACCCTTTCTAAGCTCCTTTCTGACTTGATAAAGCCAGACTTCAACCCTTTCTAAACTCCTTTCTGACTAGATAAAGCCAGCCTTCAACCCTTTCTTAACTCCTTCCTGACTTTATAAAGCCACCCTTCAACCCTTTCTAAGCTCCTTTTTGACTTGATAAAGTCAGCCTTCTACCCTTTCTAAGCTCCTTCTGACTTGATAAAGCCAGACTTCAACCCTTTCTAAACTCCTTTCTGACTAGATAAAGTCAGCCTTCAACCCTTTCTTAACTCCTTCCTGACTTGATAAAGACAGCCTTCAACCCTTTCTAAGCTCCTTTCTGACTTGCTAAAGCCAGCCTTCAACCCTTTCTAAGCTACTTTCTGACTTGATAGTCAGCCTTCAAACCTTTCTTAACTCCTTTCTGACTTGATAAAGTCAGCCTTCAACCCTTTCTAAACTCCTTTCTGACTTTATAAAGCCAGACTTCAACCCTTTCTAAACTCCTTTCTAATTTTATAAAGCCAGACTTCAACCCATTCAAAACTCCTTTTTTGACTTGATAAAGCCAGCTTTCAACCCTTTCTAAACTCCTTTCTGACTTGATAAAGCCTGACTTCAACCCTTTCTAAGCTCCTTCCTGACTTGATAAAGCCAGCCACCAGCCTTCAACCCTTTCTAAACTCCTTTCTGACTTGATAAAGCCAGCCTTCAACACTTTCTAAGCTCCTTTTTGACTTGATAAAGCCAGCCTTCAATCCTTCCTAAGCTCCTTTCTGACTTGATAAAGACAGGCTTCAACCCTTTCTAAACTCCTTTTTGACTTGATAAAGTCTTCAATCCTTTCTAAGCTCCTTTCTGACTTGATAAAGTCAGCCTTCAATCCTTTCTAAGCTCCTTTCTGACTTGATTAAGTCAGCCTTCAATCCTTTCTCAACTCCTTTCTGACTTGATAAAGCCAGCCTTCCACCCTTTATAAACTCCTTTCTGACTTGATAAAGCCAGCCTTCAACCCACAGCCTTCCACCCTTTCTAAACTCCTTTCTGACTTGATAAAGCCAGTCTTCAACCCTTTCTAAGCTCCTTTCTGACTTGATAAAGCCAGCCTTCAACCCTTTCTAAGCTCCTTTCTGACTTGGTAAAGCCAGCCTTCAACCCTTTCTAAACTCCTTTTTGACTTGATAAAGTCAGCCTTCAACCCTTTCTAATCTCCTTTCTGACTTGATAAAGCCAGCCTTCAACCCTTTCTAAACTCCTTTCTGACTTGATAAAGCCAGCCTTCAACCCTTCCTAAACTCCTTTCTGACTTGATAAAGCCAGCCTTCAACCCTTTCTAAACTTCTTTCTAACTTGATAAAGACAGCCTCCAACCCTTTCTAAGCTCCTTTCTGACTTGATAAAGTCAGCCTTCAACCCTTTCTAAACTTCTTTCTAACTTGACAAGCAAATTCGTTGAATTGATATCCCCCGCCGAATATATTTTCATTGTCAATAAAGTAGCGCGGAAACGAATATAACTCTGTATGTATATGGCTTCAACAGAACGAATATCACTCTGTATGTATATGGCTTCAACAGAACGAATATCACTCTGTATGTATATGGCTAAAACAGTCAGGGGCAGTAACTCTAAATTCGACGGTCGAACCGTGTAACCCCGATGATATGCGCATGTCCTCATTGTAGTAAAGCTGTGTGCCAAGTTTCATTGAAATCCGGTGTATAATTTTCAAGAAATAGTGCGGAATCGAATATCACTGTATGTATATGGCTTAAACAGTCAGGAGCAGTAACTCTAAATTCAGCGGTCGAACCGGGTAACCCTGACGATATGCGCATGCCCTCATTGTAGTAAAGCTGTGTGCCAAGTTTCATTGAAATCCGGTCTATACTTTTCAAGAAATAGCGCGGAAACGAATATCACTCTGTATGTATATGGCTAAAACAGTCAGGGGCAGTAACTCTAAATTCGACGATCGAACCGGGTAACCCCGACGATATGCACATGTCCACTTTGTAGTGAAGCTGTGTGCCAAGTTTCATCAAAATCCGGTTTACAGTTTTCAAGAAATAGCACGGAAACGAATATCACTCTGTATGTATATGGCTTAAACAGTCAGGGGCAGTAACTCTGAATTCGACGGTCGAATGCGGTAACCCCGACGATATGCGCATGTCCTCATTGCAGTGAAGCTGTGAGCCAAGTTTCATTGAAATCCACTTTATAGTTTTCAAGAAATAGCGCGGAAACGAATATCACTCTGTATGTATATGGCCTTAAACAGTCAGGGGCAGTAACTCTGAATTCGACGGTCGAATGCAGTAACCCCGACGATATGCGCATGTCCTCATTGCAGTGAAGCTGTGAGCCAAGTTTCATTGAAATCCACTTTATAGTTTTCAAGAAATAGCGCGGAAACGAATATCACTCTGTATGTATATGGCTAAAACAGTCAGGGGCAGTAACTCTAAATTCGGCGGTTGAACCGGGTAACCCCGACGATATGCGCATGTCCACTTTGTAGTAAAGCTGTGTGCCAAGTTTCATCGAAATCCGGTCTACAGTTTTCAAGAAATAGCGCGGAAACGAATATCACTCTGTATGTATATGGCTTAAACAGTCAGGGGCAGTAACTCTAAATTCGACGGTCGAACCGGGTAACCCCTACGATATGCGCATGTCCGCATTGTAGTAAAGCTGTGTGCCAAGTTTCATTGAAATCCAGTTTATAGTTTTCAAGAAATAGCGCGGAAACGAATATCACTCTGTATGTATATGGCTAAAACAGTCAGGGGCAGTAACTCTAAATTCGGCGGTCTAACCGAGTAACCCCAACAATATGCGCATGTCCACTTTGTAGTGAAGCTGTGTGCCAAGTTTCATCGAAATCCGGTCTATAGTTTCCAAGAAATAGCGCGGAAACGAATATCACTGTATGTATATGGCTAAAACAGTCAGGGGCAGTAACTCTAAATTCGGCGGTCGAACCTGGTAACCTCGACGATATGCGCATGTCCACTTTGTAGTGAAGCTGTGTGCCAAGTTTCATCGAAATCCGGTCTACAGTTTTCAAGAAATAGCGCGGAAACAAATATCACTCTGTATGTATATGGCTTAAACAGTCAGGGGCAGTAACTCTGAATTCAATGGTCGAACCAGGTAACCCCGACGATATGCGCATGTCCTCTTTGTAGTGAAGCTGTGTGCCAAGTTTCATCGAAATCCGGTCTATAGTTTCCAAGAAATAGCGCGGAAACGAATGTCGGACGGACGGACGGACGGACGGACGGACGGACGGACGGACGGACGGACGGAAGGACGGACGGACGGACATGGCAAAAACAATATCCCCCCCGAAAAATTTTTTCGGCGGGGGATAATAAAGTCATCCTTCAACCCTTTCTAAGCTTCTTTCTGACTTGATAAAGCCAGCCTTCAAAGCTTTTTAAACTTGTCTCTGACTTGATAAAGTCAACCCTCAACCATTTCTAAGCATTTGATGTGAGATTTAAGTCTTTTATGACTTTTCTGACTGATTTTTAAGCCAGCCATGTGGAAAATGAAGAAAGTGCTTGACACAAACAATTTCACCATTTCACATGATATTTTTACCCGCAAAGACCAAAACATAAAAAATTTCATTCACTTTATACTTTCGTCTGCATCGGTTCTGAATTTAGACCAGTCTAAAACTTACTGTCTGGTAATGTGTTAACCTTGTCATCCTGACTTTAAATTTTGTCTCAAACAAATAACCAATAAAAGACATTATTTCAGTAAGATTACCTCCAGTTTATACCACAATAATGGACAAGAAAGCATCTACAATATAGACTAAGATCAGACTGCACATCTGTACAAGCTGATCTTAGTCTATACTGCCTGCCAAACCTTTGGTCACGAAAGTAATTTGACATGAACAAAATTTGAAGGGTTAAGCTTACCTGATGACATGTGCTTTAATGATATGCCTATAATCCCCATCTTGATGGTGACTGTATTCCACATGCATTCTTAATTATATTGCACTTGTTGTTGTTGAGCACTAGATTGTTTCTAGCATTAACTAATTAAGTCTTATACTTAAATTAACAACTTCAATGTCATTAACTTTGACTAGTAGCTAGCATTCCATTAACACTTTCCCAAACGGCAACATTTTAGGGTGATCCACTTCAAAAACTGTCACAAAAGACAAAATGGATGTTATTAAGGATAGAATTTGGGTAAAATATGGTACAGAAAATATTGAGACAAAAGGAGAAACTGCTGATTATCAGCAGTTTCTTCTTTTGTTTCAATGTTTTCCCAAGCCTATTCACTAAGGGATGTCAAAATCCGGTCTTGTTTGGGAAAGGGTTAAGGGACTCATGCATTCATATATTGCACTTGGTATTGAGCACTATATTGTTTCTAGCTTATATACTTAATTGTACTCATATTAAATTGACAATGCCAATGTCATAAACTTTGTGTAGTAGCTTACATCCAAATAACACCAACTTTAGCCCATTGCAAGACAGCACAATTTCAGATAAACCAAATTCAAAGTTGTTGCAGCAGACAAAAACAAAGTAATGAATGAAATTTTAAATTTCTTGTTCTTTCTGAGTAGAAAGCATAGCGGAAAATGAAGAAATTACTTGTCACAAGTGCAGCATCAAATTGCTTCAATGTGTTGTAAGTTGAAAGCTGCAGACGACAAAAAAGATGTTTATTATAAATAAGAATTTGGGTACATCATAGCAGAGAAAATATCAAGGCAAAAGGAGAAAATATTGACTGTATAAGCATTAGTTCTTCTTCTTTTGCCTCAACATTTGAACGTTGTCAAGCCCTTTCAATAGTGAAATCAAAATGAAGTCTTGTTTGGGAAAGGGCCTTAAGCAAAAATTTTATTCTATGTGCAATCATTTGCTAAAATATGAGTGATTAATCTGTTTTTAACAACTATCATCACAGAAAGCCGTATCTGATCAGCTTAATGATTAAAGAATAAGATGTACAAATATGCAAAACAAAATAAACACCATGCAATATTCACTTTTTCACACAGAAACATATATGGTAAAACATTAAAATATTATCCATATTTCTGCCTTTTCTCACGCGCTCATTAAAATGTAGCCCAATGGCAAAAACACTTTCAATTGAATAAGTAAGATCCTATGCAAATTACGCGACTCTACTCACAAGCCTTTTTGTATATTATTATATCCCTCACTGAGGCTGAAAGGTTGACAAGCATCAGAAAGCCAGCCAACTGAAGCCTTAAAATTCGATGGCTAAGCCGAAAACAGTTGTAACTGCCTATATGTTTATAGGCAGTTACAACTGTTTCACACTGAGCCATCAAATTTAGTGCCCTTAACTTCAAAAGTTCTCAGTTCTTGACTTCAACACGCAAGTTGCTCGCTTGAACAAATTTTTTCATACATATTGGCAAGCAGAAAAAGAAAGAACAATTCTTAAGCTTGTTAAAGCTTTAGTTACAAGCTTTTGAAGAAAAGCATGCATAGAGATGTACACTACAATATTGTTTTTCCAAGTTCCCATACATAATTATCCCCTGCGAAAAAGTTCATGAAATTATGATGAACGTTCATGAAATGCAAAATTTGCCTTTCATGAACTTCAAGAAGTTCTTGAACTTTTGTTCTTGAACTTCAGAAGTCAGCCAAGTTCATGAAACAGCAAGTTCATGAACCACTGAAGTTCACCAACAAAAGTTCAAGAACTTCTGAAGTTCATGAACTTCTGAAGTTCAAGAACTTCTTGCAAGTTCATTAAAGGCAAATTTTGCGTTTCATGAACTTTCATCATAATTTCATGAACTAAGTTATTTACTACACAATATGTGGGTGGGGAATTGTAAAACTGAACATCTAAATTTGTTAAATTTAGTCAAAAGAACACTCACCAATGTTGCTTTACTTGGTTTAACTGTTCAGTGAGCTCCTTTATCTCCTGATTATTCTTAAATATGAATGTAAATTATGACAATAAACATTTTTTTTGAAAAAAAAAGTCAGACAAGCAAATTCACTCCAATTCTCTGATAAACAGGAAGTGATGTCATGTAATAGACTGGAAACTTAAATAAAATTAGACTGGGAGGTCTGATTTCACCCAGTTAATTCTGTATCTTGTGAACTATATGAAAAACAGATGTACCATTTCACACATGGATATATTATGCTAAGACTTTTCATTTGAGACCATGACCTTTGACCTTGTGACCTTGACTTTGAAGTTTAACCTAAATGTACTTTATAGATAAGTTCATGAACTAGTTCATGAACTAGTTCATGAACATTCGCAGTAGTTCTAGAACTTTTTAAGCTTTTCATGAATTTGATAGAAGAAATTCATTACAAAGCCAATTTATAATTCTGTTTAGGTTCAGAGATTCCTTGTCACAAACACTGGTTAATAGACACTTGATGATCACAAAAGTAGCTAGCAGAATGTTAGCTAGAAATAGACCTTAGTCAGTCATTTAGCAATTATTTAGATAATTTAGTCAGCAGCTAAACTGTTCTTTCTACAGCTTATTGATTTCTCCATCCATTTTCAAAATCATTGAAAGGATGGGTTGCAATAAGGGGTCAAAAAATAGATTTTCTTTAAATTTTGTGGATTGATAGGGTAACATAATATCTTTAATTTGTATGTGTAAAAAATCTGGTTTCGGCTTATTTTCCGAGATATGGGTAAATAAAGTGGGCGGGGTAAGATGGACTGAAACACAGTAGGGGTCATTCTAAGTCGCTTATCTTTCTTATTTTTAGCCCCAGATGCGTGAAAATTTGTATGCCTGTCTTGTGATATATGCGTTAAACATTTATTGGCTTACATTTGATATTCCATGTATATCTTTTCCGTAATATTCATTCTTCTTTCTTTCGCAAAATTTTGCTATTTTTTAACGACCAACTTTACCAAACTATCTCCACACGTTTTATTTGAAACACGATTTTTATGAAACTTTACAGATGTATTATCCAGATATTAATATAACTTTGTGTGAAATTTGAAAGAAAAGCGTTGGCCCGTTTTTGAGCTATTTGACCTTGACCTTCAAAATGACTTCAAAACTCGGAAAATGCCAAAATATGATAGTTAAAGCGCCAATTTTATTCATAAGGATTGGAAGCATGGTTTCTTTTTATTGTTTCTAATGAGTTTCGTAGCAATATTTACTTTTTGTACCGTACAACCCATTCGGAAGAATGGGAAAGAAAAGAAATTCTTTTTACTTCTCAGTTTTCTTATCAAACTAAATATTGCACATGAAACATGTCTACGCGGAAAGCGCTGTCATTAATATTACTACCATAGGTGAGTGAAATTAAATATTAGCATTGTTTTAAGATTGCTAGAACTACCAAAGCTTTATATGCAACTTGAATTGTCTAAGAGTTTATATTCACTCATCTCATGATGGACAAGAATTATCAATTTGCTAGGAGACAACTAATCATTTTCAGATTGTATTTCTTATATGGTTATAAAGAAGACGCATTGTGAATGATTTTACTTAATGACCAAATGTGCTTACAATTAATTAACTTAAGCTAAATATTTATACATTGTATAACGTTATATACTATCAACAAAAGGAAAATAATGTTAAATGTATAGACAGGCCTTAAACAAATATCTGTCTATCAATGATTTCATTAGATGAAATGACCGGGTAACTCTGAGAGGTGACCAAGTTTATTATAATGAGTATATCAATTTTAATGGTAAAATCATACAATAAAAAATCTAATCATGTGTGAAATGCATTCTTTTATGAGTGGGCTGTCACATGCCATTCAACCCTAACCATTTTCCCAACAATGCATAGTTTTAACGGACATTCCCAAATTTGATGTTATTTTGAAGGTCAAGGTCAAATAGCTCAACAACGGGCCAACGCTTTTCTTTCAAATTTCACACAAAGTTATATTAATATCTGGATAATACATCTGTAAAGTTTCATAAAAATCGTGTTTCAAATAAAACGTGTGGAGATAGTTTGGTAAAGTTGGTCGTTAAAAAATAGCAAAATTTTGCGAAAGAAAGAAGAATGAATATTACGGAAAAGATATACATGGAATATCAAATGTAAGCCAATAAATGTTTAACGCATATATCACAAGACAGGCATACAAATTTTCACGCATCTGGGGCTAAAAATAAGAAAGATAAGCGACTTAGAATGACCCCTACTGTGTTTCAGTCCATCTTACCCCACCCACTTTATTTACCCATATCTCGGAAAATAAGCCGAAACCAGATTTTTTACACATACAAATTAAAGATATTATGTAACCTGATCAATCCACAAAATTTAAAGAAAATCTATTTTTTGACCCCTTATTGCAACCCATCCTTTAAATATATGCAAAACTGCTTTGTCAGGGTTGAAACAGCCTGGCTATTAGTTTGTGAATTGGTACTTTTTATAATTGTTGATTTTAGTAGCCAATATATGTTATCTATCGATGAAATGGTTGACTCCCTTCAGGAACTTTGGAATTAAAATGCAGACCTATTTTGTTTCTTTAAATGGAGGTTCATGAACTAAACATAATAAGTTCAACAACTTTTAAAATGTTTGTAAAAAGTTAATGAACTATGAATTTAGGAAATTTAAAGTTCATGAACATGTTTATTTGTTCATGAAGTTCATGAAATGTTCAACAAAGTTCATCAACTTCGTAAAAAGTTCACCAACTTTGAATTAATGAAACTGGATGTTCATGAATTTTTAGTGCTAGTTCATGCAATTTCATGAATTTCATAAAAAGTTCATCAAAGTTCATGAACTTCGTGAACTTTTTTCGCAGGGGATTATTTGGGGTTTGATATGGACAGACAGACAAACAGAACACACACTGATACATGTTTCCATTATTATAGCTTGTCATACCCTTCGAAAAAAGTTCAAGAATGCTTTTTAAGTTCAGGAACTGTTCTAGATCATTAAATGGCAGTTCTAGAAAGTTCTAGCTGTTCTAGAACTGTCATTTAATGATCTAGAACATTCTTGAAAAGTTCATGAACTTAAATGCGTTCTTGAACTTTTTCCGTAGGGGGATTAAATGCGGGCAAACAATATTTCTAAATTGAAAGTTAGCTATTTGCCTATCAGCTAATTAATTTTCCCAACTTCGATCATAACATCCATAATTAATCAGCGTGAAAAATTGATTATTCAATCACAAATAGCATCCTTTCTGGACACCTTGCCTATGTAACTAGATCAAAGCTATTGATTTGTATTGCTTTAACAGCAGAAAATCACTGGACTAAAACAATCATTCATTGGAACTTCTAATTCAGGAAACATTCATTTCCAGTTGAAGATTGACATAAACCAATTCACAAACAGACAGACTCCTATTGATGACCCCTGATGGATATGAGTTTGGAAAACATTATAGGAAAAGAAGAAAATTCTATAACATGTAGAATTCAACACGATTCAGCATAAATTTTGTCATCTTTCAGTATTCACAAAATTTTGTGAATCATTATTTGGAAATATGGAACAAATTTTGCTTGTGAATTACAAACGTCTTATGACCTATAACAGTAAATATTATGATGCATATACTGCATTATAATATAGTCATGTTCTTCAACCCTGCGAAAAGTTCATTTTAGTTCAAAAACTGATCTAGAACATTCTAGAACAGTTCTTAAACTAAAATAATTAATTTTTCGCAGGGGAATAAATATCATGATGCATGGGTATTACAATAATATTAGTCATGTTCTTTAGATCCATTCTAAAAGGGTATATAATAGCAATGAATTTTGTGCTTAAAATAGACTTAGTTTACCCTTATGTTTTGACAAACTGTCGGTTCCGAGATTTTATAACAATACCTACGAAATACTATCGTTTGTACAAAATTACGTCACATTTAACTGGATAAAATCATTCCCTATTGAAATGTTTATGATAGCAACATTTTCTTGCAGCCCGAAAAAGATCAATAACACATGATACAGCTTATTTTCCGCCATAATTTCCTCAAAAGGAAAAAAATATGGATCATTTAAATAGGAAGGAAATGAGTTGTTTATTTCTTTTCGCATTTTTTTACATTTTGATAAGCTTATGGTAACAGTTACTGTATGTTCTGAGTACTAGAAGACAGAATTGAAAGTGAAAGAAATGTTGCTGACAAATAGATCTATAAAATTCTAAATATCACTTGCACAATAATATTATTGTCAAAATAAGGAGATATTTAATGCAATTTTGCTATCTTGCCAATAATTCAAAAGAGTGAAAATATCAACCATGTTGATCATTATCAGACAATAAAATCTTAAGACTTGTCAAATTTCAAAGACATGTATTTCACTCAACATGCAGATGACAACTTCCAGTGAATACAAATTTTACATTTTTGGTCTATCTAATGGTATAAAACATTGTGGGAAATGAAATCATTGTCTGTCGCAAGCAATAGTTTCATTTTCCACATTGTTTTCCAAAGCCGTTTTCTTGTGGGACGTCAAAAAGCATCATTATATGGTAATGGTTAAACCAGTACATTAGCATTATGAAGAATCTTTAATCATGAATTTAGATTAGGCAAATTGAAATTTAGGCTAATTATATAAGCTTTTTCTCATTTTATTAATTAGAGAGCA
This sequence comes from Fragum sueziense, assembly GCA_963680895.1. Classification (NCBI taxonomy): domain Eukaryota; kingdom Metazoa; phylum Mollusca; class Bivalvia; order Cardiida; family Cardiidae; genus Fragum; species Fragum sueziense. The sequence goes on from OY804602.1 coordinate 26,848,557, forward strand.
AAACTGTTGATATTATAAGTATAAAATTTACATGAAAACTCATTCAAATTTCAATAATTTTCGATACACCCTCACTTAATTTAACCCATTACTGCACATTGATTCCTTTTGACACCCTAGAAGAAAATGGCTTTGGAAAACTTCGTGAAAAATGTTAATTTCTACGAGGGGTGATCAAAAAGTTCCCGGAAAAATGTTCTTATTTCTTTATTTATGGCCCTATTTTCGCCAAATTTGAACTGTACAAGGATCAGTCATTTTCTAATTTGGACGCAAATTAAAATCAATGACATGCATTATAAAACGACATTATCGTTGCCACGGCAACGTCTATGACGTCGACCCGGCCCAAAATCATACTATTTTTGTGAAATAAGCGTTTATATAAAGTCTTGTCATTCGCACGTTCTTTAACGTACGTCGTGTAAACTTCGCATATTTTACGCTCGATTAGAAGGCACTATATAACTGACGACAAATGCAAATGAGATGTCATTTTTTTATTGTGGCAGCCATTTTAAAGAGTGCGAGTAGCAAAAATGAGTAGAGAGCAGAGAACAGCGGTCAAACTGTGTGCGGGAATTAAAATTTCGATAAATAAAACTATTGAAATGCTGCGTAATGTCTATGGTGATGCTGCAATGAAAATATCAGTTGTATATGATTGGTGCCAACGTTTTCAGAGTGGTTGAAAAGACACAACAGACGATGCGCAGAGATTTGGGTGTCCGACGTCGGTAACGTCATCATTCGTCGAACAGATTGAGACGTTGTAAGATTTAGACCGGCGAGTCACCATCCGCGAGTTACAAGACAAAGTTGGGATTAGCTATCGTATTGTGTTTAATATAATCAATCAAAACTTGAATATGCGTCGCCTTTGTGCACGATTGATTCCAAACATGTTAAATAGACGTGATTTCATGCGGGCAATGCGAAAGAAAAGGACCAATCCAGAGAAACAGGTCCTTTTACAACAAGACAATGCTCCCAGCCACCATGCCGCATCAAACCAGAAAGTCATCCAAGACCTGGGCTTTGAGATGCTTGAACATCCGCCTTATAGCCCCGACCTGGCCCCCTGCAAATTCTACATTTTTCCTGCAATGAAGAAAAATCTTAGGTGTCAGCACGTCGGAGAGCTGTCTCAACTAGCACAGGCCGTGCAACGATCCATCGCTGATCTACCAGAAAATGGTTACCAAAAGTTATTCCGGTCATGGGCTACTAAATGGAGAAAATGTATTTCTTTTAATAGGGATACTTCGAAAAAGATTATGCGGAAATATTATTTGTAAGCACAGTGTTTGTTAAACCGGACATGTGAAGAAAACGTTGTTTGAGTTGACGTCATCAGAAGCTGGGCCGGGTTGACGTCAGTGACGTTGCCGTGGAAACGATGAAATCTCTTTTTATTGCATGTCATAAAATATAAAATACATGCATATTAGAAAATTGATCATGCTTTTATAGTTCAAATTTGGTAAAAATCGGACTATCAATAAAGAAATCAGAACATTTTTCCGGGAACTTTTTGATCACCCCTCGTACCTCAAAAACCCCAGACATGTTAAGATTCTTTTACTTGAAATTGTCGTCTGCAACATCTTTGAATTTGGGCTAGTCTAAAATTTTGTCATTTGGTAATAGATAAATATTTACCCTTTCCAAGGTCCAAGTCAAACCCTTTCCCAAACATTGGATGATAACCAGCATTTCCTTTTTTTGATTATTTTCATTATACCGTAATTATTCTAATGAACGCCCATATTCTAATAAACGCCCATCCCCCAAATCTTGGCTGAACAAGAGTTGTCGCCTATACGAGAGCTTGTCACAAAAAAAAGTCCATGGTCAAAGGTCAAGGTCATTGGGTCAAAGGTCATGGTCTCAAGGTCAAGGTATGTAATATCCATATGTGAAATATCAAGGCTCTATCTATAATAGTGCATGAGACATAGGCCAGGTTAAAGTTTTTGAAAAGTAGGTCAAACTCCAAGGTCAAGGTCACTAGGTCAAAGGCGTTGGTCCAAAATGAAAGGTCTTGCTGAGAAGTATCCATGTGTGAAGTATCAAGGCTGTATCTGTAAAAATGGCCGAGATATAGGCCAGGTTAAAGTTTTTTAAAAGTAGGTCAAACTCCAAGGTCAAGGTCAGTAGGTCAAAGGTCATGGTCCCAAATGAAAGGTCTTGGCAGGAGGTATCCATATGTGAAGTATCAAAGCTGTATCTCAAATAGTGCCTGAGATATAAACCAGGTTAAAGTTTTTGAAGACGTGACGCTGACGCCGACGCTGACGCCGACACTAGGGCTGTGACATTAGCTCCCCGGACATAAAGTCCCGGCTCGCTAAAAATTGCATATTTCAAGCACAATTTAAGCAAAAAAGGGTGATTCTAATAAACATCCATCCCCGATTCCGGATTAAAACAAGCAAATTCGTTAAATTGATATCTTCCGCCGAAAGTACTTTGTTTACTCTGTATGTATATAGTTTCACGAATCAGGGGTAGTAACTCTGACTTTAATTGTCCAGGCGGGTCACCCAGACGATTTAATTGTCGAATCAAGTAACCCCGACAATATGCCCATTTCCTCTTTGTACTTAGGCTTTCCCGAAAGTTTCATTGAAATCCAGCCAATAGTCTCTGAGAAATAGCGCGGAAACAAATATTACTCTATATGTATATGGCTTCACCAATCAGGGGCAGTAACTCTGAATTTAATGGTCGAACCGGGTAACCCCGACAATATGCGCACCTATATTTAATGGTAGAACTGGGTAAAAACAATTATAGGCGCATCTTTTCTTTGTAGATAAGCTTCCCACAAAGTTTCATGGAAATCTATATGTATTTTTTCAAGCTGACATGGGATGAAGTCGTACACAGAGACTGTGAGGTTGTTGGACTAACAAACACCAACCCAAATGATTGCCAGACGTGGAGAGGTAGACTCTGATCTAAACTGGGCAGCCAGGCCCCACCCTCGGCAGAGGAATAAACGAAGGCCTGGATAATCAAGATGGGATGATGATGATGATGTACATAGCTAATGCACCAATCAGGGACTGTAACTCTGAATTTAATGGTCAAACCAGGTAACCCCGACGATATGCATATCTAATCTTTGCAGTGAAGCTTTCCAACGTTTTATTGAAATGGTGTCAATGATTTCCAAATAATAGCGCGGAAACAAATATTACTCTGTATGTATATAGCTTCACCAATCAGGGGCATTAACTCTAAATTTAATAGTCGAACCTGATAACCCCAACGATATGCCCATCTCCTCTTTGTAGTAAAACTGTCCATAAATTTTAAAACAAGAGCCGTCAGAGACGGACAATGCTCCCCGAATAAGGCATTGTCACAATAAATATATGCCATGCAGAGCTAATATAAAGCTAACAAATGTTAAGCCCCCTTTTTGCATGACATATTTTGTATACGCAAATTTTAGATAGTTTATTGTCAAGGGCATCTGATTTGCTACTCAAATATGAAATTTCATCAAATTCTGACCATTAGACTAGGAGAAATTAGAGAAAAACTGTATTTAACCTTAAGTCCCCTTTTCCCATGACGAGGCCTCAAATCCAAAAACCGGGAAAAGTACATCGGCATTTTGTCATAGGGAGTTTACATGGTAAGTTTCATTTGATTTGGCCCAAGGGTTATGGAGAAATCGCTTCGGACGGCCGGACGGACGGACGGACGGAATGACGGACAGACGGACAGACGAAGCGGCGACTATATGCTCTCCCTTCGGGGAGCATAAAAAAACATACAGAGAAAAATTGAGTGTAGAAATAAAAACCACACCAATTTATTTACCTTAATGCTGGTTAATGGTCCATTACAAAAGAGCTATTTATGTGGACCGTGGATGAACATTGAGATGAAAATTCAGAAATTCATACACCATCCACCGACATCATTTATTTCCCATACATTTAAATATATCATCTTCCCACACCCTTAAATCTTTTACCCATTACCAGACGACAAAATTTTGGACTATTCCAATTTGAAAGACACTGCAGACGACAATTTCAAGTGAATGGATTTTTTAACAATTAGGTCTTTTTGGATGGAAAACATTGTGGGAAATGAAGAAATTGCTTGTCACAAGCAATTTCTTCATTTTCCACGATGCTTTCCATTGCCATTATTTTATGGGGAGTCAAAAAGAGTTATTGTGTGGTAATGGGTTAACCCATTACCAGACAGTAAATTTTTTAAACCATTCCAAGATGTTGCAGACAATATCAATAGCATGGAAATTCATAATTTTAGGTGAATTTGCATAGAAAACATTGTGAGAAATGATAAAATTGCTTGTCACAAGCAATTCCTTGTTATCCACAATGTTTTCTAAAGCTTTCATCTTGCGGGACATCGAATGGCATCACCTTACTTAGGAATGGGTTAAACCTTCCCAAAACAACGAGCATTAAGCTTACACATAGGCACAGGATATTCCATTTCCATTTCCTTGCTGCGACCAAATGTCCTGCATCCAGCATGCCAAGGATTTATCCCCTTCCCAAATGTAAAATATTTTGACTGTTCCAATTTGAAAGCTGCTGAAGATGAAAAAATCAATTTTGATAAAGATGAACCTTTTGTATTATATAGGACAGAAAATATCAAGGCAAAAGGAGAAAATGCTGGTTATCAGCATTTTCTTCTTTTGCCTCAATGTTTTCCCAAACGTTTTTAATAGAGAACATCAAAACCAGGTCTTGCTTGGAAAAGGGTTAATATTGTAAACATGTTCCTCAACATTGTCTTAGCTACTAGTCTCTAAGGGAGAGAATCAAAACATTTAGTTACACAGGAGAAACTGACAGAATACACTCCCTTTCATTTTGTGATTAACCCTTTCCCAAAAGACAATTTATTAGGGTGGGTCACTTCAAAAACTGCAACAATTGACAAAATGGGAGGTATTAAAGATAAAATTTGTGTGAAATATGGCATAGAAAATATTGAGTCAAAAGGAGAAACTGCTGGTTATCAGCAGTTTCTTCTTTTGTTTCAATGTTTTCCCAAGCCTTTTCTAATTGGGACGTCAAAACCCAGTCTTGTTCGGGAAAGGGTTAATGCACCTGTTAAACCAATCAGATTAAAATATGATGTATCTCCTAATTACATCTAAAAGGCACCATTTAGGGGTCATCTTCAGTGACCCTGGGAAAACTGTAACTGGCTACTTTCACTCTAACCAATCAAATTTCCGTTCCTAGGATAGAAACGATCTTTCAAAACAAGTTGACAAAGCCATACAATATCAAAATTTCCTTGAAAATATTTTTCAACTGTTTGTATTTTCCACAAAAAAATAAGTGCTTGCTGAAAAAGTACAACAAATCTTGACAAATCAACAGTTTCTTTTCCAACAGGTTATCCCTTTCACAGACAAGATGTCCCTAATAGAAAAGGCTTGGAAAAACATCGGGACAAAAGAAGAAACTGCTGATAACCAGCAGTTTCTCCTTTTGTCTCAATATTTTCTATGCCATATTTTACACAAATTCTATCTTTTATAACATCCATTTTGTCATTTGTGGCAGTTTTTGAGGTGGATCTCCCTATTTTTCGTTTGGGAAAGGGTTAAAGCGGACAATTATAAGTAAACAACATTGCAGGTCCCCTTGGGTTTGAATCCGATTTACATAATTTGAATTGGGTTCATTACAATATGAGAAAGCAAACCCAAAACAACTTTAAAAGTATTGTAATCTTGTATGTGCATGCAACAGTTTTGCAATTAATGAGCAAGACTTAGTATATAAACAAGGAAAAAGTTATTCACATCATAGTAATCCAGTAATTTATATTAGGTCAATTATTGCCAATGGACACAGGAGACAAGTTAAGATAATTTGCCAAAACAATATTTGGTTTTGAAAACCACACAGGATTTACTATGAAAACCTTACAAGGAAAGAAGTCAGTCCTTATATTAACCCTTTCCCAAACAAGACCTGGATTTGACGTCCCTAATAGAAAAGGATTTGGAAAACATTGAAACAAAAGAAGAAACTGCTGATGACCAGCAGTTTCTCCTTTTGTCTCAATATTTTCTATGCCTTATTTTACACAAATCCTATCTTTAATAACATCCATTTTGTCATTTGTGATAGTTGTTAAAGTGGACCACCCTAAAATTTTGTCGTTTGGGAAAGGGTTAAATAGCAAGTCTTCCTCTTTTTCATGCAATGACTTCTATGCCGCTGCATTTTCTGTAGATCGTCTATTTCTTTTTACTACTTTGAATTTATTTTTGTAACACTTTGAGCAATGTCATTAGTTTTGTCTTCTAATGAAGGATTGTTATTTTCTTGGAACCACACAATCTTTGATGGACAGATTTTGGTCAAGATTAAACCACAATTCATAGCTATGTCCATACCTTATAAAGTACATAGAGGTAACTCCAATAAACTTTCCATTGATCAGATGGCAACAATTTTAACCCTTTCCAAAACAAGACTTGGTTTTGACGTCCCTAATAGAAACGGTTTGGGAAAACATTGAGACAAAAGAAGAAACTGCTAATAACCAGCAGTTTCTCCTTTTGTCTCAATATTTTCTATGCCATATTTTACACAAATTCCATCTTTAATAACTTCTATTCTGTCATTTGTGGCAGTTTTAGAAGGGAATCACTCCAAAATTTTGCCGTTTGGGAAAGGGTTAACCCATTACTAGATGGCAAGTTTTTAGACTTGATCTAGTCCAAATGCAACAATTTCAAGTCTTTTAAAATATCAAATAGTTTGGTCTTTCTAGGCAGAAAACATTGTGAGAAATGAAGAATAGAGCTTAATTGTCACAACCAATTTCTTAACTTTTCAACAATGATTTCCAAAGCCTTGATCATGTGGATAATTCAAAAAGGGTCCACGAGAGGGAATGGGTTTATTCAATGATAACAACACCCATTACAAACCAAATATAGAAAACAACAAGTTAGAGTGTATCACATGTTAGTTGAATGCCCAACACACATAGAAAGCCATTAACCACAAGTTACTTAACTTAGGGATAATAACATCTAAATTATGAGGCAATGACAAGAACCACATGACTTCTGAGAAGCAATTTTAAGGTATTCCATACGTCATTAATTAGATACCAAACACTTTGTGCAACTTCGGGAGTCATCCATGGCAACAGAAATTGATGAGGGTATAATTCCTCTAGTCAATTTCAATTGCCACATGTGGTACCCAGAAATTGACGAGGGTATCCTGATTTTAAAATCCAAATACATACATCAATTTCATTTGATTTGAGACATGAGAATGACATTGAAATTCCACAAAAATCTTCAACAATGAAATCTCTTGTCTTTGCACATCAAAACACAAGCTTCTTTGTTGGAGACTTCAGAGATTTTACAGTAATTTTACAGTAAGATTATCATTTGGTAGATATTTTGCTGCCATTGGTTGTCAGACTTAAATCTAACAATCTCTAGAGTTTAGTCAAGTCACTAGATTTCAAAATTTTCATTTCATAGGAATCATCTTTGAACGTCTATAAATATGACTTTTTTTTTTATTGAACTGCATTGAAATGAAATACCAAAACATCAACATTTTCAAAATTAATATGCATTACACAAAAAGTTTCGTAAAACAACAACACCAAAAGTGAAACACAACTAGCAAACAGCACATTCCTGCTTTTCTACAAAAACTACTGTAACTGCAGCTTAACCCTTTCCCAAACAAGACCTGGTTTTGACGTCCCTAATAGAAACTGCTTAGGAAAATATTGAAACAAAAGAAGAAACTGCTGATAACCAGCAGTTTCTCCTTTTGTCTCAATATTTTCTATGCCTTATTTTACACAAATCTAATCTTAGATAACATCCATTTTGTCATTTGTAGCTGTTTTCGAAGTGGATAACCGCAAAATTTTGTCGTTTGGAAAAGGGTTAAAACAAGCTGCAGTTACGAGGTTTCTGCTGAAGAGCGACGACATGAATCTGTAAAACATCTGTAAAGAAACACATGTATAAAACTAAAATAATGAAGCTCTAATACACCGTGTATAATCACATGACTCAGAATTTCCGATAATCTTCAATATCTTTTTTAATACTTGACCAATTTGAATTCGGTTTGAAGCAGAGAAGGTGGGAAAATGCCAGGAATAAGCTGGACGTGTTGGATTTCCTAAAAATCAACTGATAACAAGAGGGCCAAGATGGCCCTAGATCGCTCACCTGAATTCATAGTTGAGACACTGGCAAAACCATGAAATCAATCTTTTAACATTAGAAGAATACAAGAGTGACAATAGCAATTTTGCCAAATTCAAAGGCATAAAACTAAGGACTATCTGTTCTGAAACAATTTGGAAAGGGCTTAAACCTTGTCTGGGAAAGGACTTAATCTTTACCAAGACAGAAAACAAATATACTGTTCAATTTTGAAATAGCGTGAAAAGAGGAGAAAATACTGATTATCAGCCTTTTCCTCATTTGACTCAATAATTCCCCAAGTCTTTTTTAATAGGGACATCATAAAAAGGGTTAAGGCATTAAGATTATCTGTAGCTCTATCCTTTATCAGATAAGAGCTCCATTATCAGATAAGGCAGCCCTTTATTTATTTTGGACGGTCTATTATTGACTTTAGACAGTCTAACTATTTACTTAACGCAATGATTGCTGATAAGCTGATACCTGGTCAAAATAAATTTGTCTGAATTCCTCACTTGAAAATTCCCACACCCACAACATAGGGCTTCTTTGCTTGTAAAGTGATGGTTTGAACAAGTTTCACAATGATTGAGCAAATATTGTAATAAATTCTTTCAGCAAAAACAAGATTTGACCCACTGACCAAGTTTTTGACCTTGCATGACCCAAGTTTTCAATGACCAACAGACATCATCAAAATAAACGTCCTGAGCAATTTTCAAAATAATTGAGCCAAAATTGGAACTTCCACAGCAAAAAGAAGGGATTCATTACCTTTGACCTTGTGACCTAGTTTTTGACCTCACACAACAAACTTTTTAAATGGACCTAAATATCCAAAAGAAAAACATTCTGAGCCATTTAACAAGATTTTAGCCAAAATTGGCACTTCTTGACTAATAAATGGTATTCTTGATATTTGACCTTGTGCCCTAGTTTTTGACCTTGCATGACAAACTTTTTACTTGACCATTATATCATTAAATAACATTCTTAGCAATTTTCATAATAATTTGGCCAAAAATGGGAACTTCTGAGCAAAAAGAAGGATTTTATCAAACAGACCTAGAGACCTCATTTTTGACCTCACATGACCCAATTTATAACAGAACCTAGATATCCACCAAAATACATTCTGAGCAATTTTCATAAGATTTGAGCCAAAGGTAGCACTTTTAGAGCAAAAAGAAGGATTTTCAATCATTTGACCTAGTGACCTACATTTTGACCTGGCATGACCTACTTTTTAAAATGACCTAGATATCATCAAGACAAAGATTCTGGTCAATTTTCACAATGATTGAGCCAATACTGTGACTCCTAGAGCAAAAATAAGATTTGACCTAGTGACCTACTTTTTGAGCCCATTCTGACCCCGATCCCAATTCTTTGAAGTATTTTGAAAAAGGATGACCCAAGGATCATATCTGTGAAATTTCATCCAATTCTGCCCAGCACTTAAGGAGGAGAAGATTTTTTTATGATTGTGGACGGACGGATGGACAGACAGACGGACGCCGGACAACAGACCGATCACAATACCTCACCTTGAGCACTTCGTGCTCAGGTGAGCTAAAAAAGTTATTGAAGATAAAGCAAAATTGGTTTATCTTCAATAACTTTTTTATCAGTTGATTTTTAAAAAATCAACCACGTCCATCTAATGCATGACATCTGTCCACATTCTCTGCTTCAAACCGAATTCATATCGGTCCAGTATTTACAAAATCATTGAAGATTTTCTGAAAATATTGTATCATGTGATTATCCATCGTGTCTAATAGTCTATCAATAACAAAGCCAGAGAGCCAAATAGTCAAGGTGGTGTGGAAGGTCTGACAATATTCATACTATACAGCCACTTCAGCAGCTATGTTGCTCCATTATAAGACCTGCATGGGACCATATTCACCAACTTAGTCTATATTAATTGCCTCATTATATTACAACCCATTTGACTGAACAAAACATAATGTATGTCTCAAATGGACAATCAGATGGATTGTTGCACAATTTTTTAAAAGGGTTTAACCCTTTCCCAAAGAAGACCTAGAAAAAAATGGCTTTGGAAAACATTGATACAAAAGAAGAAACTGCTGATTACCAGCAGTTTCTCCTTTTGTCTAAATCTTTTTCTGTGCTATACATTGTACACCAATCCTTTCTTCATTTACTTCAAAGTTGCCGTCTTCAACACAATTCAAATTGGAACAGTCCAAAATTATGTCGTTTGGGAAGGGATTAATGGAAAATTATAACACGTTTCCGTAAAATGCATATATAGCGAAAGAAGAACTGCATCGGGTTTTATTTGACCAATAATGACTCTATGTAATTATGCTTTGTGTATGCGCCAAAACGTCACGTAACGTCAAGGTAACGTCAAATGACGTCATCAATGACGTCACTTGACCGCCAATGCGTTTCCTACGCCGAAAACTAGTTCATGCATATTTTCCACAAAATAACACATTTCGAATGTGGGTGTTGTTATTTTGAGTGTTATAATGGAGATAATAACAAGTTAAGCGGTCTTTATTGCGCAATAAAAACCTCTGTGCTCTGGACTACATGTTATGGTAAATACCTCGGCGCTTTGCGCCTCGGTTTTTACCTACACATGTAGTCCGTCGCACATCGGGTTTTATTTGCGCAATAAAGACCGCTAAACTTGTTATTATTTCATAATTGACTGGTTGATGAATACTACCCATGATCAGTGGAGCAATATACAAAAAACTTTTCTAAATAAAAGAACTAATCTACAGAAACTTTAAAATAAGGAAACTGTAACCGTAACAACCACACTGATTCTCACCTATAATATGACCTTGACGTGAATACGTTGGAATGTGCATAAGGGAGGTAATCAGATCGTGCTGAAGGCAGCACTTCTGATCGATTTGTGGGTAAATCACCGTGGTATAACTCGCGTCGTGGACTGCAAACAGCAAATCAAAATCTATTGTACACATATCAAGACCGTTGGATAAAATCAACCATCTTTATGGAAACTTTTGTACCTTCTTTGAACAGATACATGCATTATATATATAGGGATATATATTTGCTTTTAAACTAAAACAATGTAACTATAGGTTCCTTAAAACAGCAGCCATCTCTCACAAATGTTTAAATAGAAATCATAATGCATTTTAACCTTATAACTATGCTTGTTCTACCAGTAATTTCTTTTTTTTCCATGCTTCATGATGTTTAGACATTGTTGCAGTAAATCATTTGGTTTAGGAAATTCTCATAAACAATCATGCGAGACAAAATGTGAAATGGGGGCTAATGCTTATCACATTAACCCTTTCGTTTGCAGAATTATTTCACTGAAATGACCTTTTCCCTATTTCCAAGCACTTCGTGTATACACATGCATAATAAATAGATTTTACTAGCAGAATACCCATAAACCTATATATCATTGGAAAGGTTATTCAATTTCCTTTAACAATATGATGAGTAACTGATAGAAAATTTGCATCTCATCAAAATTTCGACCTCTAGCCCCATGACCCCTGTCAGGCCCCCTGCCACGACCCCTGACCACCCCCACCCCTACGATTTTGGACTTGGATTCGGTTAAGGGTTATCGGAATCACTATCGGAGTCACTATTCGAAGTCTCCGAGACATTTCTAATGTTCAAATCACCTTTTTACCCCCAAAAAATCAGGGTAATCGCTAATATCCTCGTCCGGCACTGACATGGTGATTCGCCGGACCTCTTCTGCAGAATATTGACCACTCCTGACCATCGTTACAGCTCATACAAACCCAACAAGAGGGCCATTGGCCCTGAAGCGCTCACCTGATATAATAAATTTTTTTTGTAAACCAATTTTCAGGTTGATTGGACAAAGAATGTGACCTCTAGGGTGCACACAAGGTTTATCTAAGATTTGACCTCGTGACCTAGAATTGATCAAGACAATCATTCTGATCAATTTTCAGGTTGATTGGGCAAAAAATGTGGCCTCTAGAGTGCACACAAGGTTTTACAAAGATTTTACCTCATGACCTAGTTTATGACCCCAGATGACCCAATTTCAAACTTGTCCGAGATTTCACCAAGACAATCATTCTGATCAATTTTCAGGTTGATTGGGCAACAAATGTGGCCTCTAGAGTGCAAACAAGGTTTTTCTAAGATTTGACCCCATGACCTAGTTTTTGACCCCGTATGACCCAATTTCAAAATTGTGCGAGATTTTATCAAGCCAATCATTCTGAGCAATTTTCAGGTTGATTGGGCAAAAAATGTGGCCTCTAGAGTGCACACAAGGTTTTTCTAAGATTTGACCCTGTGACCTAGTTTTAGACCCCAGATGACCCTATATCAACCTTGTGCGAGATTTTATCAGGTCAATCATTCTGAGCAATTTTCAGGTTGATTGGGCAAAAAATGTGGCCTCTAGAGTGCACACAAGGTTTTTCTAAGATTTGACCCCCTGACCTAGTTTTTGACCCCAGATGACCCAATTTCAAACTTGTCCGAGCTTTCATCAAGACAATCATTCTGAGCAAATTTCAGGTTGATTGGGCAAAAGATGGGGCCTCTAGAGTGCACACAAGGTTTTTCTAAGATTTGACCCCGTGACCTAGTTTTTAACCCCAGATGACCCAATTTCAAACTTGTCCGAGATTTTATCCAGACAATAATTCTGATCAATTTTCAGGTTGATTGGGCAAAAAATGTGGCCTCTATAGTGCACACAAGGTTTTTCTAAGATTTGACCCCGTGACCTAGTTTTTGACCCCAGATGACCCAATTTCAAACTTGTACAAGATTTTACCAAAACAATCATTCTGAGCAAATTTCAGGTTGATTGGGCAAAAAATGTGACCTCTATAGTGCACACAAGGTTTTTCTAAGATTTGACCCAGTGACCTAGTTTTTGACCCCAGATGACCCTATATCAACCTTGTGCGAGATTTTATCAAGTCAATCATTCTGAGCAATTTTCAGGTTGATTGGGCAAAAAATGTGGCCTCTAGAGTGCACACAAGGTTTTTCTAAGATTTGACCCCCTGACCTAGTTTTTGACCCCAGATGACCCAATTTCAAACTTGTCCGAGCTTTCATCAAGACAATCATTCTGAGCAAATTTCAGGTTGATTGGGCAAAAGATGGGGCCTCTAGAGTGCACACAAGGTTTTTCTAAGATTTGACCCCGTGACCTAGTTTTTAACCCCAGATGACCCAATTTCAAACTTGTCCGAGATTTTATCCAGACAATAATTCTGATCAATTTTCAGGTTGATTGGGCAAAAAATGTGGCCTCTATAGTGCACACAAGGTTTTTCTAAGATTTGACCCCGTGACCTAGTTTTTGACCCCAGATGACCCAATTTCAAACTTGTACAAGATTTTACCAAAACAATCATTCTGAGCAAATTTCAGGTTGATTGGGCAAAAAATGTGACCTCTATAGTGCACACAAGGTTTTTCTAAGATTTGACCCAGTGACCTAGTTTTTGACCCAAGATGACCCAATTTCAAACTTGTCCGAGGTTTTATCAAGACAATTATTCTGAGCAAATTTTAAGTTGATTGGGCAAAAAATGTGGCCTCTAGAGTGCACACAAGGTTTTTCTAAGATTTGACCCCGTGACCTAGTTTTTGACCCCAGATGACCCAATTTCGAACTTGTCCGAGATTTCATCAAGACAATTATTCTGAGCAAATTTCAGGTTGATTGGGCAAAAAATGTGGCCTCTAGAGTGCACACAAGGTTTTTCTAAGATTTGACCCCGTGACCTAGTTTTTGACCCCAGATGACCCAATTTCAAACTTGTCCGAGATTTTATCAAGACAATTATTCTGAGCAAATTTCAGGTTGATTGGGCAAAAAATGTGGCCTCTAGAGTGCACACAAGGTTTTTCTAAGATTTGACCCCGTGACCTAGTTTTTGACCCCAGATGACCCAATTTCAAACTTGTCCGAGATTTTATCAAGACAATTATTCTGAGCAAATTTCAGGTTGATTGGGCAAAAAATGTGGCCTCTAGAGTGCACACAAGGTTTTTCTAAGATTTGACCCCGTGACCTAGTTTTTGACCCCAGATGACCCAATTTCAAACTTGTCCGAGATTTTATCAAGACAATTATTCTGAGCAAATTTCAGGTTGATTGGGCAAAAAATGTGGCCTCTAGAGTGCACACAAGGTTTTTCTAAGATTTGACCCCGTGACCTAGTTTTTGACCCCAGATGACCCAATTTCGAACTTGTCCGAGATTTCATCAAGACAATCATTCTGAGCAAATTTCAGGTTGATTGGGCAAAAAATGTGGCCTCTAGAGTGCACACAAGGCAAAGTTTGACGGACGACGGACGACGGACGACGGACACCGGACGCCGGACGACGGACGCCGGACACAGCGGTATCACAATAGCTCACCATGAGCACATTCGTGCTCAGGTGAGCTAAAAACTGCGTTTTTCTTCACATTTTACGAGAACATAACAATAGGCCTATTGCGCAATATTCCCGGTGTCATAATAACTTTAATAGTGTAAAAATTGCTTTTAAAAGCCCATTCCCCCCTAAACAGTATAAGCGTTCCTGGACCGCGCTTTAAAGCGCGCTTGCAAACGAAAGGGTTAATAACTGTGGTCACTTTAGTGTAAAAGTAATATACCATTTTGAAATGTCCACCCAAAACAACACAGATAAACTTGGAATGCTAGATATTATCATCTGATAACTAATATCATATCAGCTTTTTCATGTAAATTCATATCAGCAAGTTGTCATATTAATAATTTTGTATTGGCTTGTCATACAGCCTGTGAATTATGATATGAAATACAAGTCACCTACATTTATGTCTTCCCAAAATAACACAGTTTTAGGGTTGTTCAAATTAAAACGTCTTGCAGATGATAAAATCAATAATATCGAGGGAGGCTAAGTGAATACCACAACATGGAAAACATTGACAGAAATGAAGAAAATGCTGGTGATCAGCACTTTCTTCTTTTCTCACAAAATTTTTCAGTGATCTCTTCCAGGTACATTAATTACTCTGTTATGGAACTCAAAACCCTTTTATCATGCTCTACCTTAAAGTGACATTTCACATTTATTTCAATTTTTAAAAGTATGTCTTGATGCAAAGATTGTTTATTCTGATGCGTAGAAACGCTCTCAGTTTTTTGAAATTCTTATCTTTAAGCGTAAAATACACCTTCAAAGTTGAGACAGAAATGACAAATTATATATAAATCTTAACTGTTGTCCACAACAATTTGTTTAATTCTAGCACAAAAATATATATTTCTCGTAAACGGTTCAATATTTTGGCTTGAAATTTTCAGAATTTTCATAAGAAAGCATGCTCTTTCAGATAGAATAAAAGTAAAAATTTATGTAAAAATAATCATGAAATGTCACTTTAACAGATATCATTCTTTAGACAGAGTATAATCATGACACTGTCAAACACTGAGGGTGGGACAAATTCCCCTTTTTTTGCTTAACAGATATTTATTTTATTTTCTCACCTGAAATCTTCTCTGTCTCTTCTGTAAGGGTCGTAACCACTGAAAAGAGAAAACAAACTAAATTGTAAGTATTGACTGATTGGTGTTTAACCCTTTCCAAAACGGCAAAATTTTAGGGCGATCCACTTCAAAAACTGCCACATGTGACAAAATTGAAGTTATCAAAGATACAATTTGTGTAAAATATTGCATGGAAAATACTGAGACAAAAGGAGAAACTGCCGGTTATCAGCAGTTTCTTCTTTTGTTTCAATGTTTTCACAAGCTTTTCCTATTGGTGACGTCAAAACCAGGCCTTGTTTGTGAAAGGGTTAACAACTCTTTCTACTGCTATAGCCATATCAAGGCGACTAAAGCACCAAACTATGGATTCCAGTCATTTCTCATACCGGTACTTCCACAACATCATTACCAAGCCTAAAGATGCTCACCCACATAGGTTAACGATTATCAAACCATTGGTGGGAGACAATTTTATCAGTAAGGATATTATTTGCCGCGGCCGGGGATCGACAACAAGACCTCATGTAAGAGAATCCAATGCACTATATACCAAGTGTGCTATGGCTGCTGCCCTTGATATAAGTAGGGAATAGCTGCTCTTAATCAAAATATGTATTGACAAATGAAATGAAAACATTCCACCATGATCATGGTTTTCTCCTATAGCCTCAATAACTTCTGTCCTGTATTTTGCTGTTTGCTTAGGAAAGGGTTATGTAACCCGTTTGTTGTTTTTATTATTTTTTCGTTTTTTATTGCAAAAATAAACCCACCCTTCATCATCAAAAAGATCCCTCCAATTAGCCATTACACTCCTGTATTACAATCCAGTCACAAAATTATCGAATTTCAACAACAATTATATTTCAATTATTTTGTCATTTATTTCCAAAATATCGCAAAAATCACAAGGCGTTTAACAAGAACCATTTAAATTCAATTGTCAAACAGGTTTCACTTTTTTTCAATGGGTCCTCTATCAAACTTATCAGGCAATTCATGTAATTTATCAAGATCTACAAATGTCGATTTATTATCAACTCTTTTCAAACCAAAACTTGGCAGATAAAAACACCTTTTGCATGCTATGAATCATTAAAAGACTGCCCAAAAGAGGTAGTTTGGCATCAATCTACACTGATATAGAGCACATACGACTTATATGCAGAGTATGTTAGTAATTATGTTGATGCAATTAATGGCTTAAGGCTTGATTTTCAAAAAAGAAGTCGATCAGTCAAGGTTGTTGACCGAAATGTGAGAAAAGTGTCGAGACTTTCCCCATCAAAGACTGTTTTTATATTTTTATTAGAGATAGTTTGGAAAATACAGAGAGAATAGACGGACATACTGATATCCATCATTGTCTCCTTTAACCTAAAGATTTTCTACATTAAATATTCAATTTTTCTACCTTTGACTACAATTCCTTTCAAATTTGATTAGCCTTAAATGTTGTCAAGAAGGACCAGCTTTAACCCTTTCCCGAACAAGACCTGGTTTTGACGTCCCTAATAGAAAAGGCTTGGGAAAATATTGAGACAAAAGAAGAAACTGCTGATAACCAGCAGTTTCTCCTTTCGTCTCAATATTTTCTATGCCATATTTTACACAATTCCTATCTTTAATAACATCCATTTTGTCATTTGTGTCAGTTTTTGAAGTGGATCACCTTCAAATTTTGCAGTTTGGGAAAGGGTTAAGCCAAACCCTGTGAGAGATATATCTTGTTTGATTGCATAAGGCTGCATGTAATGCACATAAATTCAAACAGGTATGTCAATATTGCAACAAACTTTAGACAAATAGAGAAGTTGGTGGAATACTAGACTAAGTGGATACCCATTTTTATACAATTTACAACAGTTTAGCACTTACACACAAGTTACTGATAGAGAAAGTATAACCCTTTCCCAAACAAGACCTGGATTTGGTGAACATCTAAGAGACATTGTTTTGGAAACATTGAGAGAAAATAAGAAATTGCTGAAAAGCAGCAATTTCTTATTTTCCCTAAATGTTTTCCATGGTCTAATATAAAAATTTGCTGCTTTTTTGAACAATTCATTTTCGCTTTTTATCTGTAATTTTAAATTTCGTTTGAGAAAGGGTAAGGTGACCACCAAATTTGGTTGATAAAGGTGTGTTCAAACTTCCTGGTTTTCTTTTAGAAATTGGCAGGTAAGTGCAAATATATTGTAATTGCATTATAATTTTATACTGTACTCTCAATAGTTTTGCACTAGCCCTTCGAAAATGCAAAAGCACACACAAAGAATTAATGTATGCAAATATTTCATAAACACTTAATATATTTATAATAATATTTGAGGTATATATTCACACATCTCTAAGACATCAAAACCTTATACTGCAGCATGATTTAGCTGTTCTTCAGAGCAATTGGCTTAATTTGGTTACATTCAAAGACCCTAACTAAGCGGTCTCAAAGACGTGAATCATGAACTTTATTTTGTCAAAATCCATAGAGTATTAGCTGAGAAATTAAACAAAACATGCTTGAGGCAGACCATTATTTGGTGTGCATGCTTCCCAAAAGTCACATGGGTTACCCACCGTGACTAAGACTCATCCATGTAGATGGAATTTACTAACTTTGTGTATCTAAGAACTTACTCTCTTAAGAACAGAGCACATTATCTCTACATTCCATTTCGATAGAATGAGCTCTGTTCTCGCGGGGTCATTTCACGTCTAATCTCGGGGCCTTGGTGGGATTTCAGTATCCAATCGTTGGCTATATACAACAAAACAATTTAAAAAGCTGATACAAACTTTCATTGGCTGACGCTTCAAATTACCGGCTTCAGCCAAAAATAGAAGCGACGTAATGTATACGTAATCAAACACTATCAAACTGAATGATTTTGATTCGATAATTCAAATGTAAATACCGGCTTCAGCCAAAAATAGAAGCGACGTAATGTATACGTAATGTTCATGCAAGATAAAACTGAATGATTTTGATTCGCTAATTCAAATGATGTGCTATAATTAGATTATGACGACCAAATAGGCTGTTGGCGTACCGAAAACTGCAGAGGTCATATTTGAAGGTTTAATCAATAGACCTCGGCTTTGGAGAGTACTAAGAACTGGGCCCCGTATTACTAAACATCTTAGGATCAAGTTTTTGTGTAAACTGTGTAACAAGACATCTGATTGCACGAGAAATCCGACTGAGCCAATCAGGGCTGTTGTTACAAGTAATTATGCAAAAATCAAACGTACGATCGTTAGTAATACGGGCCCCTGGTCCTAACCCATTACTAAACGACAAAATTTTGAAGTTGTCCAATTTGAAAGAAGTTGCAGACGACATTTCAATGTGATGAAATTTCGAAATATTATGGCTTTTTGGGTGGAAAACATTGTGGGAAATGAAGAAATTGCTCGTCACAAGCAATTTCTTCATTTTCCACAATGTTTTCCAGAGCCATTATATTGTGGGGAGTCAAAAGGAGCCACTGTGTGGTAATGGGTTAAATGTCCCCTCTCAAAGTCACTGTAGCCATAAGACACTGCCTGGCATACTGAGTAAGCTTTCCATCTGAACACAAGAGGACCTTTGAGACCTTTTAACTCACCTTCCCTTTGTCAATGCATAAGAATTCACTTACTTTGTGTAAGAACTGGTCCTTAAATGTCCCCTTTCAAAGTCCCTGTAGCCATTCATGTCTCGGGCTGACACTGGCATGCTCTATACAACCTTCCCCTGAAATAGAAGAAGTAAAACGATAAGCTTATTTTGAGCCTTTCCTAAATGGCAAAATTTTAGATTCATCCATTTTTGAAAGTCGGTAGAAAAACAAAATAGATGTTGATGAAGATACTATTAATGCACAACAAAACACAGAAACATTAAGCAGAAGTAGAAATCGCTGATTGCTGATCTTTTGTCTCAATGTTTTTCTAAGCTATTTCAATAAGGTGCATTTGTTAGTTACTACAAATATGAAATATGTTGCCTTCAGCTGGTCATATGCACTATTCCGCATCCACATCACTGGCTGAACATATCTTAAGACTGTCAGTCCACTACAGTATGTGATCCAATCTGCTGAGAAACTTTTGACATAAAAAAATATAGGAATAAATGATTATATTTAAGAGATTTGATAAGTCATTTAAGTTTTCCTGCTGCTAGAGTGATGAAAACACCAAGAAGAATCCTTTTTTGCATCAGCGATACCGACTGGAATTTGAACCTTTTTTATGTTCTAAGAGTCTTCCTGAAATATTCCTGCCTTCACTGGCAGCATAACTTAATTTGCAAATATTATTCCCCCCATTTAAGTATAGCGCACAATGAATGACCTGGCAGAGTAGCCCATGCTGATAGAAAAAGATGCTCTGCCAGGTCATTTTTTTTTGAGCTATAAGTGCAGCCAAATCTTTGTGCAGTCACCACCTTAACTCAGCCTTTAATGTTTAACCATTTCCCAAATGACAAAATTTTAGGGTGGTCCAATTTAAAAGTTGATGCAAAAAGACAAAATGGATGTTATTCAAGCTTGAATTTGTGTACAATATAGCTCAGAAAATATTGAGGCAAAAGGAGAAACTGCTGGTTATCAGCAGTTTCTTCTTTTGTCTCAATATTTTCCCAAGCCTTTTATAAGAGAGACGTCAAAAGCAGGTCTTGTTTGGGAAAGGGTTAATCAGCTTCTCTCTTTTTTTCTCTGAAAGAAATATGGACTATGATGCAAAATTTTGCCGTATGTCCTTTTCCTTAAAAAAATCTTTCAAAACATGGCAAGGGTATTACTATGCTAACATTCAAGTATTGTATCTTCTACATGATCATAATTCATAAAATCTTGTCAACAATTGTAAAGGATCGAAGATAAAAACCATCGATAGGGGGATCCTTCAGTTCATTGACAATGAACTCAATTGATCAAAATCAAATCAACAGAGGAATGTTATCGGATCACCGCCCCGTCATCGCCTTAGCACAAGAGCAACGGGTATGCCAGGTTATAGCAACCAAAAACGTAAAATATTTAATTCATTGTGCATCAAACCCAATGTTGTGGGTACTCATTTGAATGTCTCAATGAGACGATTCAAATGAGTACCGACAACATATGGTTTGGAATTGATATAGAAATTTTAGATTGCAATTTCCATTTCTTATCTTTTACTTCATCAAAGTTACCAAATGATTGACTGGCACAAAAATAATTTATCCGGTAATGATCTACTTATTGATATAAATCAATTTAGCACCTATATGAGGTGTATAAGAATTGAATATTTTCATATGAATGTGCTTTTAAGTTGAAGTATCCTTTTTAACCCTTTCCTAAATAACAAAATTGGTCAAAATTGAGCTAAAGATGACAAACGCAAAGTTGTTATGCATTATAGAATCCTTATTATGATCATCAGAAACATCAGAGCATCAGAAACATTTGGTTAAAATAGTATCATCATTTTGTTCTTTTCTCATTATTCTTTCCAAAGGCTTTTTGAGACGGCAAACCAAGTCATGGCATAGTGACTACAACACTTAAGCCGCGTGCGATTTAGGCCGGTAGAGCTCTTCTAGAAGTAGCAGCGCTAGTCTGGTTCCCGCCTCTGAAACACTACGTTGTAAAAAAAAAATACAACATAGTCTATCAGAGGCAGGAACCAGACTAGAGCCACCACTTCTAGAAGAGCTCTACCGGCCTAAATCGCACGCAGCTTTAGTGTACATGTAATTCAGATGAACAGTGAGGGAGACTGCTGCATGCCAATTAAATTGTGCTTAATTATAATGATTGATGAATTAAAAATTGTTTCCATTATAAGATATTAACCTTTAAGCTTCCCTTTGTCTATTGCTTGTTTTCCATTTACTTTCAACAAATTCGCAAGTTCTATGTCAAATTATTGTGATATCATGAACTCTAATCTGGCTGAGTATCAGCAATTTCTTCTTTTACCGCAAGGATTTCCAGAGCAATTTCAAATATCGTCAAATTTTTTCATTGTTTGAGAAAGGTCTATTTTGGTCATACGCGTCATTTTGCATCCACATCATGGCCTGAACAAGGCTTACCCCCCCGCCACAAAAGAAGCAGAGACTTCAGATAAGTCTCTGTACTTCAAATGTACCTCTGATATACTTATAAAGTACTTCAAGTCATGAAGGTCTGCTTCACCTGAAGTCCCAGAGGCTTCAATTAGGCTTCCAAAATATACTTCTGTTTAAGCACAGGGACTTCAAGTGAGCTGCTCTATCACAATGGGAACTTCTTCAGAAGTACCAAGTACTTTAAATGTACTTCATAGACTTAAATTATTATATATGGGACTTCTTAAGAAGTACCAAGTACTTTAAATGTACTTCAGAAACTTAAATTATTATACATGGGACTTCTTAAGAAGTACCAAGTACTTTAAATGTACTTCAGAAACTTAGCTTACTGTAGGTGGGACTTCTTTAGAAAGAAGTACAAATACTTTAACTGTACCTAAGAATACTCCCAGTCTAATTTCAGTCCAGTTCCAGTCTATATATGAGGTCACTTCCTCTTTAGAAAATTGGAGGGAATTTTACTTGTCTGACATTTTTTGAAAGAAAATGTTAATGAGCAGAATTTCCAACTTCACACTGATGGATTATAATGATATTAAGGGACTCACTTAATGGAAAGACCAAGTAGAGATCCAAGGCAACTTTGGTGAGTGTTCTTCTGACTAAATTTAACAAATTTAAAAGTTCTATTTTTTACCATTCCCCACCCACATATTGCAATTATTTGTTGTACATCATATGGTAAAGCATCTTTGAAGCACCACCTTGAGCACTGATGAAAAATATGCTTTGAATGTACTTCAGTAGTACTTCCTGTGAAGCTTTTATGATATGCTTCAAAAGTACTTCAGGGTGTGTACTTTAGTTGTACTTCTGCCTAATTAGCATATTTCAGACGCGCTTCAAAAGAAGTATGGGACTTTAGTTGTACTTCCAAGTACATTTGAAGCATAATTAGCATATTTCAGACGCGCTTCAATAGAACTTTAGCTGTATATTTAAATATGTACATTTCTGATAAAAAGCTAAAGTACCGAAGAAGTACATGCTTCTTTTGTACCTCACTTATACTCCAACAGAGGACTTCATTTGTACTTTTAATATACTTTAAAGATACTGAATTTGTGGCTGGGCCCTTTCGTTTGCAGAATTATTTCCCAGAAGTGACTTTTTCCCTATTTCCAAGCACTTCGTGTATACAAAAGCATAATACATTGTAATAGATAGATTTTACTAGCAGAAAACCCATAAACCTATATATCATTGGAAAGGTTATTCAATTTCCTTTAACAATATGATGAGTAACTGAAAGAAAATTTGCATTTCAACAAAATCATGTTCAAATCACCTTTTTACACCCAAAAATCGGTGTAATCGCTATCATCATCGTCCGGCACTGACATGATGATTCGCCGGACCTCTTCTGCAGAATATTGAACCCTCCTGGCCATCATTACAGCTCATAAAACCTCAAAAACTTTTTACGAGAACAAAACATTATTGCACAATATTTCAGCATGTATCCGGTGTCATAATAACTTTAACAGTGTAAAAATTGCTTTTAAAAGCCCATACCCCCCTAAACAGTATAAGCGTTCCTACCCCTACGATTTGGGACTGGATTTGGTTTAGGGTTATCGGAATCACTATCAGGGTCACTATTCGAAGTCTCCGAAACATTTCTAATGTTCAAATCACCTTTTTACACCCAAAAATCGGTGTAATCGCTATCATCATCGTCCGGCACTGACATGATGATTCGCCGGACCTCTTCTGCAGAATATTGAACCCTCCTGGCCATCGTTACAGCTCATAAAACCTCAAAAACTGTGTTTTTCTTCACATTTTACGAGAACAAAACATTATTGCACAATATTTCAGCATGTATACGGTGTCATAATAACTTTAACAGTGTAAAAATTGCTTTTAAAAGCCCATACCCCCCCAAAACAGTATAAGCGTTCCTACCCGCGCTTTAAAGCGCGCTTGCAAACGAAAGGGTTAAATAGAGGACCCGTGCTGCATAATTTTGGACGCAATGTGGATGCAGAATCTTATGTGACCGGGCCTTAAGCATCATCAATGATCATGACCTTATCCTAGAGGTCATGTTAACACCTATAGTTTTACCACACCAATGGTGACCAATCAACCGGATGATAGTGTTCGATAATAGTGTATCGATACAGCAATGCCATCAATCAATATTTCGTCTGTATTATTGCAATACCGTGTAACTCCAGCTTGATTAAAGCTGGAGTTACTGGGTTTTGCAATAACATGGACGATTTAATAAAGTACTGACCCACATCTTTGTGATTAAAAATACATTGACCACTTCATTGGTCACAATTTAAACAGTCGTAACTGCAGCTTACCAAAGCTGTAGTTACATCATTTGAATTTATAAGCTTGCTTGATGAACTAATCGTTATTGGTATCTTTTTTGTAATTTTAACACTTATTTTACTTAATTCTTCGGATTACTGAAATGAAATTCCTGAATTTTGCCCTTTGTTTGTCAGAGTTTCACCTTTGACACACAGTGCCTACCAAGACCGACAGACATTATCTGCCTGTTGCTCTTGAAACAGACACAATTAACATGCAATTTCTAAAATATTTTTTTCCATTTTGGGAAAGGTCAAAGAATGTCCACTACAATAAGAATACAATAGTATCACACTATACATACTAGATCATAGTATATTGCTGATGTGAGGCAAAATATCATAACTAAAGCTAAAATAAGCTTCAGTTACATCACTTTATCACCAAACAACATAACTGTGTCCCACAATTAGCCTGGCTGTCAATCATCCCTAATTTGGCAGATAGTGGCCTCAAGCTTGGGATGGGAGATTTTCACTCCCTGTCCAGAAAAGATAGACCTACTCTACCCTTTCCGATACAAATACCTGGTTTTGACATGCTCAATGAAAAAGAAAATATTGAGAGAAAAGGAGAAAATGCTGATGATCAGCATTTTCTCCTTTTCACTCAACATTTTCTTTCATATAATGCAATCAATTGCCTGCTCTTTGTAATACTATTTTCATGCCACAGTGTTTAATTGTGATCTGAGCCTTAAATTTTGTTATTTAGAAAAGATATAAACATAATTAGGTCTTCTTGCTTTGATGTCCACATTTGTTACCGCATTTTTGTAAATTACTTACGATAGTTACTGTATAATCTAATTCTGCTTCACAGAGTTTTTAATGCTAAGTCAGCATTTTAGTTCATTTCACCAACATCAATCCTGTCCCTTTCAACAAAATTTTACAGCCTGGTCACATACAATTCCGCGTCCATATCTCGCCCAAAAATTTAACTGCACGGGTCTCCTATTTCAGACATGCTACCGAAGTGATGTGGACGCAGAATGGTGCATGTGACCAGGCCTTTACATGCAAAATTGCAAGCTATTGCAAACTAGAGCAGAGTCAGCAGACAATATATGAAATATGGTACTTCAAAATTAGTGTTTCTTCCAAATTGATTAAATGGAGTCTAAGGCTACTTCTAACACTATTCCAGACACATATAAGATGCAGGAGGACCTAACCATAGATATCATTTGCAGATCCACATACATTTGTATTGCTATCCCCAATACTCCCTCCCCATTACTACCTTAATACCTCCCCTCCCCCCCCCCCCCCCCCTATTTTGATAAGATAATTGTTACCGTCAGGGATTGAACCATTAACCTGATGACTGAGAGTCTGACCTGACTGTGCTAAATGAGCACAGGCACTTCCATAATTACAGATACATGTAGATGAACTAACCAGACTATGGTAACATACCACTCTGTTGAAACTTGAAACTTTCAGTTTCACTTGTATTTCAATTTCAAAGGAAAGTGTGTTGTACATGCTATCCTTTTAGATGAAGACAGAAACCCAATCTCAATCGGCCCAACCCTCAAGTAACTGGTAGCATTACTGCACAGTGATGCCTTTTGACTCACGAGAAAAGGCTCAGGAAAACATTATGGAAAATGAAGAAATTGTTTGTGACAAGCAATTTCTTCATTTCCCACAAAGTTGTCCAAGCCAAAATGGAATCATTTTTAATATTTCATTAAACTTGAAATTGTCGTCTGCAACACCTTTCAAATTGGAATAGTCCAAAATTTTGTTGTCTGGTAAAAGGTTAAGAAATATTTCAAACACTTCTAAAACATTTTCTAAAAAAACTTCTGATCTAGTTCTGACATCCATGAAAGAGAGAAGATAAGGAGAAAATGAAATGCTGATGACAAGCACTTTTTCCTTTTATAAAAACTTTTCTACCAACGTTTTCTCCAGCCTTTTCTCCAAGGGACATTGAAAACATGATTTGTTTGAAAAGGAGTTAATCATGACAATGTGCAGCAGTTTCTAATGAATGAAATCCAGTCTAAAAAGGATTATTTGGGAAAGGGTTAAGCAGATCATGCAATGAATAGGATTAAGCTAGCTGCTGTGACAGTATTAAATGATTTACATTATTGTCAGCAATACACAAATCACACTTTCTTAACAAGGCTGTTAACCTTTTCCCAAACAAGATCTGGATTTATTATCCCTAATTAGGCTAATGGAAAATGCTTAAACCTTTGGAAAACATTGAGGCAAAAGTAAATGCTGATTTATAATAAGAATTGACTCCTTTTGACTTAGTAAGTATTTTCATATGTTATCATTGTTAGTCAATCAAGAAATATCACACAAGTACTAATGCAGCAATTGATTGTCAAGCGCGGATCCAGGTATTTTTCCGAGGGGGGTTGTCTTCCGATCTTTAACCCCTTCCTTCGCCAAATTCCAGGGGAGGTCACGCCTCCAGACCCCCCCCCCCTCGCCTCTGGGTCCATGTCATACCATGAAGGACTAAATATAACAACTGTTTGTCGTGGCACACAGGGACCAACGACGCAGCTTATATGGGGCATAACCAGTAATCCTTTTGATAACTCCCTTTTTGCCAAATTCCAGGGGGGGGGAGGGGTCATGACCCCCTGATCCCCCTCTGGATCCGTGCATAATTGTATACAGTTACACTGAGCATTGGGCCACACATGCCCCTAGCAGAATTGTGGGGTGGTTCAGCTTAAAAGATGCTAAAGAGAACAATATGGTAGTTGAGAAAACTGATTTGTGTACAATGTAGCAGAGAAAATATTAAGACACTAGACAGCTCTGGCGGTCTGGACGCGCTCCACAGGCCTGATTGTTTGTCTTGTTGAATGCAATTTCAAAAGTCCAGGCTGCGCAAACAAGCAAATGCATGACCAAGCTGAAAATTACAAGCAAGTATAGTTCGTATGGTCAGTAAGATTCTGACTATTGATTTAAGTTAATACTAATGGTTGTAAAGGTGGAAATAAAGCCGAAAATAGCAATTAACTCATGACATAAAATTCAGATCAAGCTGAAAATTATACCAAATCAAGATCTCATAATCACCAACATTCTATCTTAGTTTTGTCTTGATTGGTCAATATTTATAGTTGCTAGAGTGAAAACAATGTCAAAATAGAGCCGAAAATGGTTATTTTGTCAATTTCAAGGGCACATAACTCATGATGCAAAAATTCAGATCAAGCTGAAAATTATACCAAAGCAAGATCTGATGTTCAACAACATTCGGTGCAAGTTTTGTCTTGATTCGTCAATATTTGTACTTGCTAGAGTGAAAACAATGTCAAAATAAAGCCGAAAATGGTTATTTTGTCAATTTCAAGGGCACACAACTCACGATGTATACTTCAGATCAAGCTGAAAATTATACCAAATCAAGATCTCATAATCACCAACATTACGTACAAGTTTTGTCTTGATTTGTCAATATTTGTAGTTGCTAGAGTGAAAACAATGTCAAAATAGAGCCAAAAATGCCAATTTTGTCAATTTCAAGGGCACATAACTCATGATATAAAATTCAGATCAAACTGAAAATTATACCAAAGCAAGGTCTTATGGTCACCAACATTCCGTACAAGTTTTGTCTTGATTTGTCAATATTTGTAGTTGCTAGAGTGAAAACAATGTCAAAATAGAGCCGAAAATGGCAATTTTGTCAATTTCAAGGGCACATAATTCATGATGTAAAATTCAGATCAAGCTGAAGATTAAACAAAAGCAAGATCGTATAGTCAACAACATCAGGTACTAGTTTTGTCTTGATTGGTCAATATTTGTAGATTTTAGAGCAAAATTAAAGTCAAAACCAACTATTTTTGACATTCAAGGGCAGATAACTCAAGTTATTCTAATTCAATCCAAATTCTTTGAAGGAATCTGAGAGAGGGTCACCCAAGGATCATTCCTGTGAAGTTTGGTTGAAATCCATCCAGTATAAGTTTCTGAGAAGAAGATTTTTGAAGAAAAAGTTTACGGACGCACGGACACACTAAAAAGGAGAAAATTCTGGTTATCAGCATTTTAATTTCTTCTTTAGCCACAATGTTTTCCCATGCCTTTTTATATTAGGGACGTCAAAACCACCAGGTCTTGTTTGGGAAAGGGTTTATACAGTAGCACACAAATATACATATCACTAAAATTATAAGGTTCATATTGACAGTTAGGCAGTCTAGACATTAAGTCCCTTTCATTTATGGACATCTCTACATCTCTGAATGTTGCTGTCTACGCCAACAAATACAAATTCATTTTGTTGGAAAGTTCATGATTATGAGCGGTAATTGGCCAAATTGTCCAACTGCATGCTTTCAAACATCTTCGCAAGCCAAGGGTTACTACCTCCACTTTGTTCCTTACGAACCCTTGGCCGCTCGCCTCTATGGAAATCGAAAGTACCACCGTGCGATTTCATTGGACGCGATAACTTTCCCATTATCCAATCAAAACACACTAAACAAGCCGTCTTTGTCAAAACGAAAACGTCACGGCTGACGTGAAAATCGATATCCGTATTTGATGCATCGCCTAACACGTTTTAGTACGAGGCTTTTGATTGGCCAGAAATAGCAACTGCAAAGGGCCGCGACTCTTTATCGCCGAAAGGTGGCATGGTGGTACTTTCGATTTCAATAGAAGCGAGCGGCCAAGGGTTCGTAAGGAACAAAGTGGAGGTAGTAACCCTTGGCTTGCGAAGATGGCTTTCAAAGTGTCAATCAATATATTGATTGCAGTTTTCCGCCCCACTAAAGCTTCATACAGCATAGTGAAAATTCTAAGTCTGAAAAGGGTAATAATTCTATTAAATCAAATTTCAGAGTAAAGAATCCTTGCTTAGAGGCTGATAATATGGTCATAGTTCTAAGCATGTGCAAAGTTTGAAAGGAATAGCTGTTACAGAAAAAAAGTTATCACAGATATATGCAAATTGCATGCAAAAACTGAACCAAGAATTTCAAAGTCCAAAAGGCTGAAAATTCCATTAACCCTTTCCCAAATGGCCAAATTTTAGGGTGATCCACTTCAAAAACTGCCACAAATGACAAAATGGATGTTATTAAAGATAGCAATTGCATAAAATATGGGATAGAAAATTTTGAGACAAAAGGAGAAACTGCTGGTTCTCAGCAGTTTCTTCTTTTGTTTCAATGTTTTCCCAAGCCTTTTCTGTAAGGGACGTCAAAACCAGGTCTTGTTTGGGAAAGGGTTAAATTCATAACGAATCTTTGTCTAGAGGCTGACATTATGGTCAAGAGGCATGTGCAAAGTTTCAGAGCAATAGCATTGGTAGAAACAGAGATTTGACAAACTTACATGTAAAAACTTAACCAAAGCATCACGCCAATCCTGACACCAGGATGACTTTAACCCTTTCCAAAACGACAAAATTTTAGGGTGGTCCAAAATGAAAGATCCTGCAGACGACAATTTCAATTGAATGGAATTTTCAATTTTTAGGTCTTTTTGGATGGAAAACATTGTGGGAAATGAAGAAATTAATTGCTTGTCACAAGCAATTTCCTAATTTTCCATGATGCTTTCCAAGGCCATTATTTTGTGGGGAGTCAAAAAAGAGTCATTGTGTGGTAATGGGTTAATAGGGCTCCCTATTCTACGAATAGTCACACTAAAAATATAAATACATGTATAGGTCTTCAAACATTATGTTAAGTTGCAGGTACTCAATATAATCTTAGAAATATCACTAAAACTGTCTGCTGCTATATATGCTGGGTTTAACCAAATAATTGCAAATATCTATCTCCAATCTGGATTTTTTTTCACCAACAGTCTACAGATATTGAGATCTACATATTTGCCTATCATGATCAACAAATGCATTGTGCAAACAAAAACGCACATCTTTATATTGACAGAACTTTTAAGCAGTCTAGACTTTCAATTTATTTGATTATTTCCAATATCTACATTTATGATACTTTAACCCATTACCAAACGACAAAATTTTAGGGCGATCCAAATTGAAAGATCCTGCAGACGACAATTTCAAGTGAATGTATTTTTTTACTTTTAGGTCTGTTTGGATGGAAAACATTGTGGGAAATGAAGAAATTGCTTGTCCCAAGCAATTTCCTCATTTTCCACAGTATTTTCCAAAGCCATTTTCTTGTGGGGAATCAAAAAGAGTCATTGTGTGGTAATGGGTTAAAATTTAAGTTTAATGCCTCCTTTAATAACATAGTTTTAAACTTTCAGTCATATCACAACGGCTGCAGCACCTTCCCATAGGTTCCTGGTATTTCTTTCATCACTAGCAAGGTTACCATGACATCCTTTTTGAGCCTGACATATGTAGCTCATCTAATTAGTTTAACAATCTTCATCTTATTAGTGAAAAACAAATGTTAGGAAAAAATGCCATGGCCAGGATCGGATATGGAAAGCCGCTATCAACTGCACCATGACTGCGACCTTTCTTTTAATATAATGAAAACCTTAACAGTTCAATTAAAATTAAATGATCTAATTGGGTTTAAAACCGCTTTCAATAGTTTAAGTTAGTGCAATGGTCATATTCAGCCGCCGCGATATGACCATAGCAGTTGAATCTAGCATTTAACCCAAATCTGTCATTCTTTAACATTTAAACAGGGCTTATGCCATAGCACAGTTGGCAGCACATATCCGACTATGACTCATGACTGAGGTCCCCATTTCGTTCCCCAACCATGGAAAATATCCTTTCTAACAAAATTTCACCCATCAATGGTTTAACAATTGCTAACCTATAATGTGGGCAAGCAGCTGGAGGCTTGTTAAGGATGTTGTCTTAGTACTGGTATGAGAAATGACAGATATCCATAGCTAGGTGCCAAAGCCTCCTCGATATGACCATCGCAGTTGAAAGAGGCGTTAAATTCCAATCAATCAAAATTTATTTGTAATATATTATAGGGTAAATTCACGTTTTTGAGGTCGTTAACATTCGCAGAGGCCCAAGAAATATGTTAACGCCCGACTGCGAAGCAGGAGGGTCGTTTTCGTATTTTGCGGGCCTCTACGAATGTTAACGACCAAAAAAAAAAAACGTGAATTGACGCTATTATTGCATAAAACGCATAAAATTCCAATGATTACTTACCCAAAACCCCTTGATATGTGCGAAAAATGAACCGAGGTGAGATAAGAAAATGTCCGCCATTGTTGTTTTGTTCTGATAAATCTTCCGAGAATTTTTTGTTATGCATGACTGTAAAACAATGTTACATCATAATTTGGCGCCAAAAGGCGAACATCGCTTATTTAACTAAAGACGTCGAGAATTTTGCGGGAAAAGAGACAATTGTTTATTTTGAAGGGTCAAATTGAGTGCAAAACCGGTCCGATATCGCACGTGAATCTGCCGATGAATGTGCCATTTCTCTGGATATCCGCCGGGTTTCTTCTCGTTATTCAATGTTGATAACGGCCCCAAAACACAAATTTTGTGCAATAATATTATATAACCTCTGATTTACCTATCATTTGCACATCGTCATTCTATTCGGATTTAATGCCGTTTTCAACTGCTACTTCACCCTTTCCCAAACAACAAAATTTTAGGGTGATCCAATTTGAAAGCTGCTGCTGACAACAAAAGATTTGTTGTGAATACAATGTGGAAAATATTGAGACAAAAGGAGAAACTGCTGGTTATCAGCAGTTTCTTCTTTTGCCTCAATGTTTTCCAAAGCCATTTGTTCTAGGGATGTCAAAACAAGGTCTTGTTTGGGAAAGCGTTAAGATCATATTGCGCGGCTGGAGCAGCTAACCATGAATTCCTGTTGTTTCTTAAACCAGTTACTACCGCAACATCCTAACCAAGTCTCCATCTGCTCGCCCTTATAGGTTTACGATAGTAAAACCATTGGTGGGTGACATTTTTGTCAGAAAGGATATTTGCCACGTTCCGAGATCCAACCCAGGGCCTTTCGAGCGAGAGACAGATGTGCTACCAACAGCGCTATGTCCAGCATTCAGTCATTTCATTTTGCTGATTTTGAGACATTTTGTTGTCAAGGAAATAGTTATCAAGATGACACTTATGACAGGTGTGCAGACTGATTTGACAGGAAAATACTGACACCAGACTCAAATGTCCTGACCTAGTTTCAAACTTTTATTAGTTTTAAAACAAATTAAAATGACCGGTTCGGTTGTGACATGATGAGTGAATCATCATGCACTTCTTATAATCTAAGTCATTAAGTATCATGGTTTCCTATAAGTACTTTTCTGGCGTGTTAAAGTGACCAGCACTCAAAACATCTGTCAGTGGAATCTTGAGACAAAACTTAGGCCAAGTGTCAAAATGGCCGAGGTGTCCCAATTACGGTTCAATACACAACAATTACAGAAATGATAAAACATTAAAATCTTACCAAAGTGATAAGTTAAGCCAATCTTTTCACCGGTTCTTATCTGTTTAAAGTCCTCCTATACAGAAATCTATCAACACGACAGGATCTTGAACAGGACCAAAGTTTCGTTAATGGGCGAGGCAAGTATTTGTGTACGCTCTTCCATTAATCGACCTTACCCGGTCACTGACGGAAGTTGTTTACGCCTAAATGATATTTATGTGACCTAATTTCAGTTACTTGTACTTTACACCTGCGTAATGTATTATTTTGATAAGACTTTTATTTAGTTATTTTGACTGATTTTAGATTTTTAATTGTAACGTATATTTTTTCTGGCTTTCTCATTGATTTCGGAACTTAATTTTGGTAACTTACCTGTGTGAAATCAATAAATGGAACAGCAACTAGTAGCAGCTTACTTGCTTTGGCGGTTTCTGTCAAATTGTTAAAAATCGAACGACAATATTTCGCAATTAAAGTTACTAATATCATAGCACCACCCCTGGTTAAGTTTCATTCAGAAAATTTAACTTCAAAGGTTTAAAAACGCTAGACCCGTATTTGCCTTTTTAAAACAATCAACGAGATTTTAGGGCGCCCGGTCTAAAGTAGATCATGGTCGCTTTTCAACGAAAACCTCGTAACTAAAGCCATCTGCATTTACGAGGTTTTCGTTGGAATTCCAAAAGCAGCGCTTTATGCAGACGACAAAATGGACGTTAATTAAAATAAAGACAAGAGCCGCCATAGTCGGGTTATGCTCCCCGAATAAGTGTTTGTCACAAAAAAAAAAAACTATCACATATTAAGCCCCCTTTTCCCATGACGGATTTTTGTACACACACTATTCGTAAAATATGGTCTAGAACGTCTCATTTATCACCCAAGTACAAATTTTCATTAAATTCTGCCCATGAAATAAAGAGAAAGTAGAGAAAAACTTATTCCTAGGCTACATTATGGCCCCCCTTTTCCATGACGCAGCCTCAAATTGAGAAGCGGAGAAAAAGTTCCCTATGGGTAGGCTTAATCCCCGGGAATTAAACATGTGAGGTTTCATTGAATTTGGCCCAAGGGTTGCTGTGATCTGGCTGTGGACGGACGGATAGACAGCGTGGCGATTACATGCACACCGAATTTTTTTCCGGGAGCATATAAATAGGCTATACTGAGACAGAGACATTTTATAACAACACCGACGGTTTATCAAAACATAACGGTAAACCCAGTTCACGGCCTAACATGGACAAAAAGACAAATAAGTCGAAAACTTTGTAGATCTAGTATAATAAATTCGTTATACAGTTTCTTGCCTGGGTATATGACGATTTATTCCCGGCTGGAAAAACGATGTCAACCCTCGTCTGCGACTCGGGTGACATCATTTTTCCAGCCGGGAATAAATCGTCATATACCCCGGCAAGAAACTGTATAACTAATAATATCTATGTCTCTCACTGAGAGAAAAGGATAACATGCGGAGTATTTTCTTCTGTTGCCTAAATGTTATCCGAATATTTAATTATATCTGTGCAATCTGTCCCGCATAATGTTTAAGGCCCATTAGAATCAGGCCCGCAGGAACAGGGGGATTGGGGCGGCTAAGCCCCAAAAGTTGACAAAAAAGGCCGAATTTTCCATATTTTACACTGAAAATTTAGTGAAACTCCGAATATTTAGAGCCTGGGGCTGGAGCTCTCCCAATATTAAATTGCTTCCCACGGGCCTGAAAATTGCCCTACAGTCCCAAGAAAGCTGTTCCACGGAACGCCAAGGCAATAACGACATGCTGAAATATAAGCACACAGATGGCAATAGGCTTACTTTGTAGGCCTATTCTATATAACATGGCATATGTTTGGGAAAGACTTTCATAAAAGTCGAAAACAAATCTGGTCATCATAATTTCTTCTATCCTAGATGTCAAAAATGTTTGCCAAAACAATCTTTAACTCATTACCAGACGACAACATCATGAATATTTGAACTTTTCCAACTTACAAGAGGTTAAAGACGACAAATTCAAGATAATGAGCTTTTATATTAGTTGCCATTTCCAGAGGCGGACTCAGAGGAGGTTCGCCGGGGAGTTCAAACGAACACCTTCTATGGCCTGGTTATTTCGTTTGAAATCGTGCAAGAATTCGGTCAAAATTGTGTAATAGGAAAACGACCCCCTTTTTGTATATCCGACCCCTTCACAGAAATCCTGGATCATCTTCAGCTCTCTACGTGGATCTAGAAAACATCGTGGAAGACGAGAGCCGTCATAGACGGATTATGCTCCCAGAATAAGTGTTTGTCACAAAATAAAAACTATCATACATTAAGCCCCCTTTTTCCCATGACAGATTTTTTGTACACACATTATTTATAGAATATGGTCTAGAACATCTCATTTATCACAGAAGTACAAAATTTCATTAAATTCTGCCCAATAGATGAAGAGAAATTAGAGAAAAACTAACTTCTACATTAAGGCCCCTTTTTCCATGACGCAGCCTCAAATTGAAAAACGGAGAAAGAGGTCCATAGGGATTATCCCAGGGAGTTCACATGTGAAGTTTCATTGAATTTGGTTCAAGGGTTGCTGAGATCTGGCTCTGGACGGACGAACGGACACACGGACGGACGGACAGGCGGACGGACGGACAGACGGACAGGAGGACGAACAGCATGGCGACTATATGCTCCCCCGAATTTTTTTCGGGGAGAATAATGAAGAAATTGCTTGTCACAAGCAAAATTTTAGACCTATTTCATTTATCACAATGTTTTTCAAAGCACTTTTATCGTGGGCTATCAAATGTGTCAGTATGTGGGAATGGGTTATGGCCTATTTGAGATATCATATTAACGATGGATAGTCTATAAAAGTGTTAACCCATTACCAAACGGCAAAATTTTAGACTAGTCCAAATTCAAAGATATTGCAGACGACAATTTCAAGAGAATGAAATTTTGCCTTTTTGGTCTTTTACGTAGAAAACATTGTGGGAAATAAAGAAATTGCTTGTCGCAAGCAATTTCTTCATTTTCCACGATGTTTTCCAAAGCCATTATCTTGTATGGAGTCAAAAGGAGTCATCTGTGTGGTAATGGGTTAACCCCTTCCCAGGCAGCGACACTTTCTGACAATCCTGCTGGATATGGGTTTAGAAACCTTTACAGGAGGAGAAGAAAATGCCGGTAGCAGTGTCGGATTCAGGATTTCTGAGAAGGGTTTCGAGTATACAAATAGGGGGTTTGTTTTCCTATTATTGCACACTTTTGGCTGAACTTCTACATGAAAATGAAAACAAGCTACAGAGGGGTTTCGTTTGAACCCCCGAACCCCCACTGGATCCACTGGGTAGCCAGCAATTTTTCATTTTACTTCAAGGTTACTGACGTAATGTCAAAGGTTGCGGATCAAGATAATTTTAACAAGGTATTCGTAATTTGAAACAAGATATTGTGAACTTAATTCATGTGAACAGTTAGAAAAAATTATTATTTCTAGTACCGTGCTAAAATGCAGAGAATGACGCCGTCACAGAAATTGCCAAACTCAATTGCGAAAATCGCATTTAAACACGAACCAATGACGTTAGAAACGCAAAAAAAAAAAATGTATTTTAGTCTGATAATCTACACTTTCCATTAATTTTTACCTACATATATTTCTTATGCTTTATATTGAAATATTAAACCCAACGAATCTTTATCAAGACAGATTTTGTCGTCTGCAGAAGCTTTTAAATTGAACCAGCCGTTTGCTTTTTTGAAGGTGCTGAAACAGGAAAACATCGACTGAAAAAGAAGAGTTGGTTTTCAGCAGTATCTCCTGTCAGTTTCCACAATCCTCTCCAAACCACAAACATTTTACGCATTTTAATATCATAAATATAAACATCTTAGGAAATTGTATATAAAAACACTTAGAGAACAACATTTTCTTCTTTTGCCTTAGTAGTTTCTGTGCAAATAAAAGCCTATATTATACACCGTCTCATATTTATCAGCATCAATTTGTCTCCTGAATTACTCTCTTTCAACCGCTCATCGTTTACTACGTTTTGTTAAAAAAACGAGTTTGCAAACAATTTTTCTGCGAGTCTGCGATTTTTTTTCTTTCTCTGCAGTTTTCTTCAATCCTTTCCAAAACGAAACTGTTTTTTGTGACCATGTCAGGAGGCCTAATCATATCGGTTGGTTTAGAAAGGAAAAAATACCTGTAGGTCTATTACTCGTAGATTTTCCTTTTCCAATAGCCTATATTTGAGCTCATTTTTGTCAACTACAACTGTTTCTAATTTGAATCAGTTAAAACCAGTCGTCGTTTGGGAAGGGTATACGTAATAATATTTTTTTTTATTCAGTCAAGGATATTACGCTTCCATTATGACCAAAGGGAAATAACTATTACATACCGGGAGAAACGTATCTAGCCACAGGTAGTTTCCCTTTTCAAAATAAACCAACCTTTTAGTTCATATCTTTGAAGTGCAGCCATGTCGAAGTTGTCAGCGCATTGGATCTATTCGTGAGGTCCCAGGTCGAGGAAAATATCCTTTCAGACAAAATTGTCTCCCACCAATGGTTTGATAGACGAGCAGTTTGAGGCTTTTTAGTGTGCTGTGGTAGTAAGTTGGCAAAAAAATGACGAATTTTCCTTATTTTACGCTGAAATTTTGGGGGAAGTCCAAATTAGCCCCCCAATATTCAGACACAGGGTCTTCAGCCCCTCCAATATGAAATTGCTTCCTACGGGCCTGTGGTATGAGAAACGACAATAATCAATGGGTAGGTACTCCCGCCGCTGTGATATGACAATAGCATTAATTTTCTGGTCCGAAATTGTTTTTCGTATCCAACCATATATTCATTCACACATGCGACATTTTGTTAACATCTGCTAAATCTGAGCTGTTTCTCTATATTAGATTTTAAAGGACTTAACGTGACGGATAACGATGACATTTTCCTATATACCATATAGCCTATATTGATAAAGAGTTGGACCTAATACCAGTCTTTATGATCTCCCCATGTTGACGAAACACTACATAGATTCTAACATTCGAGTTGTGAGATTCTTACATGTACATGTATAAAGTAAACGTCATTTGTCTAAAGCTTATAATTTATCATTTTTTGTCTTTTGTGGCCGGAAACAAAGTGGGAAGTAAATAAATTGCTTTTCCAAAGCATTCATCTGGGAGGGCGGCAAGATGAATGGGGGAATGGGTATAAATATTAATGTACACCGAATAAAAATCGAACTATTCTAACTCTTGGAGATATTTTTAATGTAAAAGTATACATGTATATGTCTCCTAGTGTTACATGATTTCGGCACAGCAAATTTCAACAACATTTTGAATTTTGTACCATTTAAAAAAACAAGACTTTGTTTTGAGGGCCTTGATTGAGAAAAAGGAGGAAAGTTATGACAACCAGAATTTTCTCCTGTTTGGTAATCCGAGTCTTCTCCGATGAAAATTCACACTTTGGTATTTGGATGTCGCTATGTAAATAGCGACATCCAAATATCAAAGAGCGAATATTTATTAGAGAAGACTCGGATTACCCTGTTGGCTAAAATTAGATTGTATACAAATCCGCTTTGTGAAACAGTTTAAGA
The DNA here is from genome assembly GCA_963680895.1 of Fragum sueziense. Classification (NCBI taxonomy): domain Eukaryota; kingdom Metazoa; phylum Mollusca; class Bivalvia; order Cardiida; family Cardiidae; genus Fragum; species Fragum sueziense. The sequence goes on from OY804602.1 coordinate 26,886,753, forward strand.
AGGGAAGCATATCATCCAGACCAAGGTTTATCCAACGATTTCCGATTGCTCAGAGTTGCAATTAGTCCCCCTGCAATATAAAAGCAACAATAGGCCCTAATAACACAAAAATTATAAAATGACACTCTAAATAATGATTTTAGAATGACACGCTAAAAACAAATCATTTTATATGGATAGGTCCAGGAAAGGATAGTTTATTTTTCACTTGTGCATGGCAAAAGTAGGCCTACATTTAAGGAATGAATGCAATTTTACTTTTTTCATGCAGGTATGAAAAATAAAATCTAATCACACTGTATGAATCCGCGAAGCGGTTCATACAAAAGTGAGATTAGATTATTTTTTTTCATACCTGCATGAAAAAAATAAAATTGCATTCATTTCTCATAATTAAAAAAAAAAAAAAAACAAAAAAAAAAAAACAAAAAAAAAAAAAAAAAAAACAAAACAAAAAAAACAAAACAAAAAAAAAAAAAAAAACAAACAATAAAAACACAACTTTTCAATTATTAATTTTCATCAATGACAGGTTAGTAATGCGGCGTAATACAATGTTTGACAGGAAAAGGTAGTTCCGGCAATTTTTTCATGGAGGTATGAAAAATAATTTTTAACCAATCAGAACGCTGGTGAACTCCCTAAATAGACGACACACTTGCATATACGTGAAGCAAGGAAAGCATATTGGTAAAGGAGGAAAGGAACTGTTTACATTTTCTTCTTTATGAATCATGCATCCGTTGCACAAGCTTTCATATTTTGTGTCGTCCATAAAATGAATGTAGTTGTCAAAGTTTTAATTGACAAAAACACCTGTGAGTAGGCTATTTCGCAATGAAAATGCAGAATCAATATTTACACAGGTTAATGCTAGGTTCCCACTGCTGATCAAATCAACTCGATCAAACCCGATCAAGTGATCGAGAACCGATCGAGATCGCTCGGCATGGGCGATCAGGATTAGTCGAGTTGATCGAGGTTGGGCTGCATCGATCGGTAATCCTGCCAATTTGTTTTGACACGTCAAAACAACTCTTGTAGTGATCGAGTAGGAAACATATCGGGAAGTTGCTCGAGTATCGATCGTGTAGAAGATCGAGCTGATCGTCATCCAATCGTGTAGAGATTGGATGTGATCGGGTTGGAATCTTTAACCGGGATTTGATTGGATGAACATATTGAGCAGAACTCGAGTAGATCGGGAAGCGTTCGGGAATTACGCGTACAAGTCGATGTAATCGAGTGCTTCTAAGTGCAGTGACTCAACTAGATCTACTCAATCGCTTAAATTCTCCCGATCAAACCCGACCAAATGACTTCTTCTCGATCTCTAGTCGATCGAATTCGATCTGATCGGGTGAAAAGCTGAAGCAGAGGTCGAGTTGATCGGGGTGTAGTCGGAAATCACTCGAGTACAAGTCGAGGTAATCGAGTGCACGTTCGGTGCAGATCGGAATAAAAATTATCAACCAGATCACACTCGATCTCCAGACACGATGGAATCTCGATAAGGTTGATCTTCTATCCGATCTATACAAACTCGCTTCTCGATCATTTTTCGTATAGATCTACGATCGCACTCGAGTATTTTTGCATGTCAAAAATATCGAGTAGAAAGCCCGAGTGATGCAGATCAATTTCGATCAACCCGACCGTTCCCGTTCACCCTTGCAGACTGAGCTGGGTCTGTATTCGGTCGCTTGATCGAGTTGATCTGATCGGCAGTAGGTCGTGTGGTAATAAATGTGTACAAACATAACTCGATCCCGCGCAGATTATATTAACAGTGATATGGAAAACTATCGGAAATAGTATGTCACGTGAATCCCCGCTCTGGGACATAACATATACAATTGAAATAATTGTATTCAATGACTGAAGGAATGCACCAAACATTCTATTTAAGTAAATATAGGGTGAGCAAATAGCTAAAAGTACATTTATGCCACATTTGAATTATGTATAATGTTAAAAGCGACAATATTGTGAAGTTATTATGAATATGTGATTGTCACAGACAATGCAAAAAGATTTTCATTCGGTACACGGTATTTCCCGATCATCTACGACTATAACAGAATCAGCTGGATCTGGTCGTGTTTAGATCAAGATGGTCGGGTCTTTATTGTGTAGGGCTCGAACACAGGTCTGGGTGATCGGGTTGAAATCGGAAATATTTTCGGGCTGCAACCGGGAAAAATTCGCGAGCTCTAGCTCGTGCAGGGTTATAGTTTAATCGACTAGAGATTGAGAAGAAGTCGTGTACATTATTTGGTCGGGCTAGATCGTGGAAATTAGGTGGTCGTGTTGATTTACAATTGTTTGACTGCAAAAGAGTCATATTAAGTTTTTACATACTTGGCTTGACATAGTAGTATTTGCTTATATTTTAGGCTACTCTTAAATGCTGATAGAAATGACATTTAATTATTAAATGAAACTCCTATGATGTTCTTTGAATATTTCAAGCGTGCTGAAGCATTATCCCTTTTTTTCGATCCAATGGAATTAAATCAAAACTAAACGTTTTGTAGAATATATCATCTATGTTGTTTGCAACTATTTAAGTTTCTTTAACCTTTAACCCATTACCACACAATGACTCTTTTTAACTCCATAAAAGATAGTGTCTTTTGAAAACATTGTGGAAATGAAGAAATTGCTTGTGACAAGCAATTTCTTCATTTCCCATAATGTTTTCTACACAATATGACCAAAAAAGTTTAAAACTCATTGACTTGAAATTGCCGTCTGCAACGTCTTTGAATTTGGATCAACCCAAAATTTTGTCGTTTGGTAATGGGTTAAGCACTCAATTCCTTGATTTGATTTTACTTAAAGCCTAACAATGACTAAATAAACAAATTCACTTACGATTTCTCACATATCGGCAATAACAAAGCACCACACGGTTCATCCAACCAAGCATACCCAACGTCACTACGTGCTCCCGCACAGTCTTCATTAACCTGATTTGCATGGGAATCGGGCTGACCATACGCCCAATTCGTAAAGTTGACTAATTTGTTGCCCTTCAAAGATGTCCAGTCTCCTTCAATTAGTTCATCTGTGATGCCGATCCAGTAGAAACCGCCTGAAAGGACAGTCCATGGTCGCTTTTAAACAAAACCCCGGTAACTGCTGCTTAAAACAAGCTACAGTTACCAGGCTTTTGTTGAAATCGACGATATGCATGTCAAAACAAAATATAAAACGCAAAATTGGTCATAAGCCGCTATATACTCACGGTCATAAAAAGTAGCCAATTTTCAAATATCCAGAATTTTCACAATTCTTAAAGTATTGTAGTTTTTACAAATTCATACGTATTCCCAAAGGCTTCTTTTTGGACCTCAATGGTAACATGCTTTCAACATTCCCGGGAAGATTTTTAGTTGCAATGTAGGTTCAAAACAGTATTTAAAGTGACATTTCACAATTATTTTTACATGAATTTTACTTTTATTCTATCTGAAAGAGCATCTTTTCTTATGGAAATTCTGAAAATTTCAAGTCAAATATTGAACCGTTTACGATAGATATATATTTTTGAGATAAAATTAGACAAATTGTTGTGGACAACAGTTCAGATTTATATAGAATTTGTCAGTTCTGTCTCAACTTTAAAGGCCATTTTTCGCTTATAAATAGCAACTTCAAAAAACTGATAGCATTTCTTCTCATTAGAATAAACAATCTTTGCATCAAGACATAGTTTTAAAAAATGAAATAGATGTGAAATGTCACTTTAAGGATAAAACTTTCAATTCTGTTCACTTTTGGCTGTCGTTTTCTGCATAGGTTGTCGCTGCTGAAACACAAACAAAACTCCCATTTCAAGTTTGCAGACGATCATTCCGTTGAAATGATAGAGGTCTATGGAAATTTAGCACTACCAGTATAGCATGTCTCAATATTAAATGTTTGATAACAACCGGAAGTGATTGGTGGTTAAAGTGAAGGAAACATTTTCTTAATTTGGAATTTTCTAACGACCAATCAGAAACAAACAAAGTTTCAATAGATAGAGCATTTGACGGGAAATTGGTGGTTGGTTGGGAAACCGGAAACCGCCATTTCTTGGGTGTAATGAAAATCACTTATTAGTCACTAAGCATTTCGAATAAAAAAAACAGTTTTATTAACACATATGCTTATCTATTTTTGCCCCTTTTCTAGCCCTATATATGGCCGTGAATTTCAGTAGTGAATTCCGTATCGGTTAGAGATTTCCTGGAATTTCCACTAAGTTACCATAGCTTATGGGACAATTCGACTGTTTTCGGTACTTTCACGAAAGCGTTTTTGCTAGCCATGTTGCAATGTTTTGTATTCATTCCAGTACATTTCTGAAAAATCTTAAAATTGCCGACCATTTTTATAAGACAAGTGGCTATTTTTTTTATGACGGGGAGTATACATTCTGATTGATTGATAATTGGTGTTTGATAATCAATAACGAAGAAACATATTTTTGTTGAAAACGGCATTAATTCCACCATTAAATTTGGTGAGAACTGCGTTTTTGAATTAAACAAATATTGCTGCTTCTAAACGCACTCCGATTTTTTTTTTCATATAAAAGTACATCATAAAACCATACATTTCATGGGAATTTAAACGAATAGTACTGAACTAGCATTACCTCCAAATTGAGACATATAATTAGTTAGAAAGTGGCTTTCATGGATATCATTTACAAATACTAAATCAGCTTGGTGACGACTGCAAAATCGCTGAAATTAGAAAAAAAGGGTTGAATTACTCGTAATGACACAATCATCTTTAAACTTAGCAATTTATCTTAGCATTTTGTCAACTTTCAATAATTCATTTCAATTTCTCCTTTTGGAGGTTAATAAATGAATTCACTACAATGACAAACTATTGCAAGAAATTACAAACAAAAGCAGACATATGAAAAGCAATTATACAAAGTTTTACATAGGAATGATACCGACACGCTGACCGCTGACTAGTACGAAGGCTATGGTTGCTATTCTGACTGTGAAAAGTTAGAGTAGGCCCGTTATTAAAGTAAGCTCTTGCATATAAAATTATGGCATTTCTGCTTTATTTCTTAAAGTTTTACAAACAGTTGTCCTTGATTTTCATTTCGACACAAACACATATATATATATATATACGGTGGAAATTGTGCATGGCGGGATCGGTAAATCTACGCAAAAATTTGCCTCGATTCAGGTAAGACATCTTGCAATAACTTTCTTAGTTCTGCGTCAATTTTCAAATGGTTTTAATTATTGCATGTTCCACGCCTTACTGAGCTCTTTACTCTGATATAATATTATGATTTACCTGAAATTTTCCTGTACTCTTTGGAAAAATTGATCCCAACCGACCAGAAAAACGACAAAAAAATCAGATCGTTATTCTAGTCGGTTGGGATCAATTTTGGGGGTATGACGGAAGAGTTCAGTAAGGCGGGGAACATGCAACAAACCGCGTGAAAATTGACCAATAAATAAGAAAGTAATTGCACAATTTATTATTACCTGAAGCGAGGCAAATTTGCCCATAGTTATTATCATTTCGTTGTCTGGTCGGTCTGGATCAATCATTAGAAAAAAAAGTAAAAGAATACCCCCAAATAATTTGTATATCTGAGAAAAAGAGCTCAGTAAGCCGGGGTATATGCAACAAATCTTTTGAAATTTGACGCAGAAATATTTATACGTTGAATTGCAAAATATTTCACCAGAATCGAGATTGGTTTTGTCCGTAGTTGTTATTCATCCCATGTTGCACAATCTCCACAGTGTAAATGGTCAATAGAGAAAATGCTCAGAATCGTTATATCGTCGCTTTTCAAAACAAAAACCTCGTAACTGCAGCTTAACCAGGCCCGTAGGAAGCAATTTCATATTGGGTGGGCTAAAGCCCCTGTGTCTGAATATGGGGGGGGGGGGGCTAAATTGGATTCTCCCTAAATTTTCAGTGTAAAATAAAGATTTTTTTTTTTCATTTTTGGCTAATATGGGGGGCTAAGCTCCATTAGCCCCCCCCCTGTTCCTACGGGCCTGTTAGATTAAGCTGCAGGTACGGGTTTTTGTTGAAAAGAAGCGATATATTGTATTTGATTACCTCTGCGTCAAAGTTGTCGTATGTCTGGTCATTTTTGAAGAGATAGCATGACCCATGGTAGGCGATCCATCCATCCTCACACGCTGTGATAGCCCCAGTAACTGCAAGTGTTCACCAACATCTTTAAATGAAATGAACATGATCTGCAAGAATATCCAATCAGATCTTTAAACTCACAATTAAACGCAAAATATCTGTAACTTGCTGTAGCGAAAAACGTACCTCGCTTTAGCCGAGTTCACCACCAGTGATAATGTGTCTCGGCAAATGGGATGGATTGTTTTGGTATTTTAAATGTAAATTATACTTGATTAGACTGACATCCGTCTTCACGATACAAAATTAATGAACTACCATTTATTTCATCCCTTCATCTCTTTAAAACTTAAAATATGGCTCACTTTGAGTTATACCACTACAATAGGACCCCATTGGAAATAAGTTGAAAAACTTTCATGGGTTATCCTGTGTGTATATATATATTAACAAAATTAACAAACAAACCAATATTTTGAGACCATTATTCCTCTCTTACTGTGATAGTTGTTAATCTTAATCAAACATGAAATGTGATATTTGAGTTCTGTCCGTGCTGCCTTTAGATCTTTGTCATATTTTACATCTGTGATACTTTGTTTTATGATCTCTTATATTTGTTAAACTGTATGACATGTATGTATATATTCACAAATAAATCAAATAAAAATCAAATAAAAAAAAAAAAAAAAAAAAAATACAAGGAGTCTTATTTGCAACTAAAGCTTTTTGCTATCAGTGCCTTTAATGTTTTCCATAGCCCTTTAGTTTTGGCATTCAAAACTAGTAATTGTTGAGTAAAGGATTGGAGGTTGACGATGAACCTTTCCAAGACAAGATCTGTTTGTAACGTCCCTGATTGGAAAGACTTGGGAAACTTTGATACAATTTAAAAGAAGAAAATGTTTATATAATAACCAGCATTTTCTCAGCATATTTTCGATGCTGTATTGTAAACACATTTCCTTCTTTGCCATTATACATGCCCGTACAAACAGGGGAGACTGGGGGCTAAATTGACCAAAAGTGCCAAATCCTCCTTATTTGACACTGAAAATTTATGAAAAATCAAATTAAGCCCCCCCTATATTCAGACACAGTCATGGGCTTGAACACCCCCATATACACCCCCATATACAAGTGCTTCCTATGTGCCTGACATATACACTTTGCCGTCAGTTGCAGCTTTCAAACTTTGGAACAAGTGGAAACTTTGCTGTTTGATAGTGGAATAAAGAGTAACGATAGACTTACCTTTGGAATGACGAAGAAAAAATATCGTAAGTACAAGTATTAAGAAGGACATGGTTTGAATAAGTTTTTAATGACCCCTGTTCTCTGATAGATAAGAGTTTAACCATCCATTTCCATTTGACTCAAATTAAGAAGGGTCCAAATCGAAGGTTCTGTTGAAAAGTAATCAATCCTTCTGCTCTCTTTGTTTTATGAAATATAGACGTCGCGCACGTTATTGCGACCAGTCGTGAAAAACCCGGGTCATCAACGAGAGATGCGCTAGTTCAAGAAGCATATTTAGTGAAGAATTATTTTTTTGATAGAATCTGTTTCTGTATATATGAAATTGTCTGTATATAGTTTTACATGGACACGATACACCGGAAAGTCATGAATTTCGGTACATATTTTACGAAAAAGATACCAGTTTTTAAGCGTGACGTGTAACATAAAAATTCGACGAATTTGATTACTCCAAATAAAACGTGTATTTGCAGCATAAATTCATGTTTAAAGATAGCACTTTTCGTTTTGTTATCCTATTCGCTATACAAAAATATGATTTTTATGAAAAACATGCAAAAATTAAGGTCAGTATGATGAAAAAAACAAACTCGCTTTGGCGCGTGACGTGAGCTATTTTCTGGATTTTTACAATAAAATGTCATTTTTCACTTAACTCGGAATGAAAACAATTGTATCATTTTCATTTAAACTTAATTCATAATCAAGTTCATCAAATGAACTTTAGATATTTGAAATATGAACAATCTATTACGTCGTTTTCATGTTTTATTTTGAATTCTCCCAGGTAAAACAGAAATGTCCACCCCCTGCGTTTTTTCGCGGAAAAATGTTTTAGCGCACATTTCAACATTGATATGTTTAAATTCGTCAAATTCTAAGCATCGATGTTTTGATAATCAGTTAGTTCATTACAATATCTTCAAAATGATATAACATGTAGATGCGTATCATAATTATACGAGAAACGCCAATTTTTTCCCCAGGTAAAACAGAAATGTCCACCCCCCTAAATTTACGTCAAAATGGACGTTTAACGTCGACGTTTAAAATGTGGTCGATTTCTATGGTATTGAAAAGGTTTTTAATGTTTCGGAAAATCTATAACAATTACAATTAATGGCAATGGCATCGTTTATAATAAATTGTAATGGGATTTTGTCTTCTTTCGCCGACTAAAATGTTGGATAAAAATCATGCAATTAAATAAAAGTTTCTTCGTGCGTCTCTTTCAAATCATTCGCTCATGATTACACGAATCACACAATAATAAGATTTTGCTGTAATGGAAGACCCATGTTACATTATATCCAACGATAAAATTGTTTTACTAGTTTTACTTTAACGCAAAAAGAGTTATTATTTTCCATTTTTCTTTTTTTTCCTATCTTTAAACAAGAAACGTGTTCTACATGACACAATATTTACGATATGAAATAACATACAGACAACAGAAACTATTCAGATGTAGACCTACAACTAAATTTTCCCTTCATATTGAGTGATATGATGCATGTTTCGCAAATGTAATTGCAAAATATGTAAAAAAAATATTTTCAAAATTTAGTGTTGAATACCGCCAGCGCGCCGTTTATAATGTAGCGATAATACTCAAACGCATATAAAAGCATTATTCATCAACAAAATCAACAAAAAGTAGAAATTTAATTGAACTATAATTCAGATATATATTCATTTCTTTTATCCATGTATTCTTTTGCTTTCTAAATATCTCATTAAACGACACCTATTGAACCTTTTTCTTGGATAAACGGGAAAGAAAGCGCGGATGACGAAGAATGTTCGTTGCACGCAACGTCTTCCCGTGTATTTTGACGTTACATAAATTGGTCGCAATACCGTGCGCGACGTCATAGCACTGTAAGAACATAACACTGATGTCAGTCTGTAAAGGTTAACGTCATTTGCATTAAGAATTTAGAAAAATAGGGTATATAGAGAATTATTCATTATACAGAGCCTGAAACAAAGGTATAGGAACATTAGACAAACCGTACAACCGGCTGCGTCGAAGACAGATGAGAGTCGTCGAAGACAGATTCGGCAACTGATGTCAGGTGCACGGTAGGTCAAATCAATTCATTCTTATAAATCAACGAAAGGATCTATGATGTTGTATAGTTGATAAATACACGTGCAAATGTTCAGTGCTTATCAAAAATAAACCTTTCCACGTACCCCTCGCAAATAAGGCCACAGTCATTGATTATTTCGGAGGTTTCCCACAAAAAGTTACGAAATTTGACTTCGTGCTCGAATATTTCGCATATCTCTCAATATGTACCAGTTTAACTTGTACACGATTACAGTTTAACCAGCCAACGATATTTCTTCAAAATTTGAAGCCGTAATTCCAAACAATAAACGAACTGTGTGTCCTGAAAGACGACATGTAGTCCAAAAAATGTTGCCTCTGTCGACAGATTCGAGTTTACGGAGTTGTTGGAGAAGATAGATAGAGAAATATTTGGTTGTCGACGTCGACAGATCTGCATTGACTTATACAATCGTTGCTAATTAGTTATAGGTGTATAAAATGGATTTGATGAATCGCCGCTACAGAGAAAGGATGCGTTACATCCCTCTCCCCCATAAAGACAACAAACGAACAAACAACAACAACAAACAAACAAAAAAACCCCAAACCTCAAATATTTGTTTTATTGAGATTATACCATTTCCCGTTGATTAAATGAAACGCATGCTTTTGAGTATTATAAACGAAATGAAAATGTATCGTGGATTGACTGGTTTTTAGCTCCACTGGCCGAACGCCAGCTGGGCTTATGTCATGGCCCTGTGTCCGTCGTGAGTCCGTCCGTCCGTACAACTTTTTCTTTAAACATCTTCTTCTCCAAAACTGCTGGACCAATTTCAACCAACTTTTACAGGAATCTTCCTTGCATAAACCTATTCCAAATTCCTTCCGTGGAGTACGTAAATTTCAATCAAATGAATTGATTTAAATTTTCAAAAAATCTTTGATAATCTTCTTCTCCCAAACTACTAAACCAATTTCAACCAAACTTCACAGGAATCTTCCTTCCATGCATCTCTTCCAAATCTCTTCACAAAGTAAATTACGCTCAGAACTTAAATTTTAATTGAATTAATTAATTTAATTTTTGAAAAATCTTTGAAAATCTTTTTCTCCAAAACTGCTGGACCAATTTCAACCAAATTTCACATGAATCTTCCTTGCATTAATCTATTTCAAATTCTTTCCAAATTTACAGTTCTCCATTAGATTCATTGAAAACAATGATCGGGTGAAACAAATGTGCTTATTGTTTTGCTATATGAAACATAGTGTAATTGTAAAAAAAAAAAAAAAAACCAAAAAAAAAAAAAAAAAAAAAAAACATAACCACTGATTGGATGTCATTGTGGTGAACATGATTCTTCTTAGGATAGAACTCTAATAGATTCATTGAAGAATTTCGTAGTTTACACGTCTAGAGTCTAAAAGGTAGTGGGGCGATACAGGGCCATCATGACCCTCTTGTCGATACCCTTACGGTCCCGGATAGACGGTGGGGAACATAAGGAATAACCCTGCAAATTTAGGCCGAATCACACAAATCTTACCTATTTAGTCTACAGAAATCTCATTTTCGTAGATATCTATTGAACAAAAGTTGAAAATACAATGACTGTAAAACGCACGGTAAATAGGCAATTTCTTGTAAAGTTGGCCGGTTTTCGTGACCTTTCATTCTAGTGTTGAAGAGAATTTCGTCCAGCATGGCCTAAAAGGTATGCAACATGCAAAATGGAGGACAACTTGGTTTATACAAATGGAATTTGTTTATAAATGCCTCTAGGCACTTGCGATTTCTAAGTCATTACCGTTGTCAATAACTTTTTAGCAGCTACTTTTTTTAAATCTACTTCCAGCTAACCTCTGACGTATTTCCACATTCCCAGCTTCAAACTATTTTCTAATCGCTCAAGTATTACCATACTTATTGAACGATTAAAAATCTCGACACAAACACGATTATTTACAGTTTTTTCTTTAATTTCTATCCAACGTTTCACCCTTATAGGCTTCTTCAGTGATCAAAATTATTGAAGAAATTCTTGAATTTTTGTGTCACGTGATACAATACATTGTTTCCTCTCAATAAATGGTCATTTCCATTGTCAAAACGATGAAACAAAATACAAATATAATGTATACACTTGGGCCCGATTGTAAAAAAAAAACTTGTGTTAGCACTGACAAAGAGATAAAACACATGTTTTGGTTAGATATCCCTATAACAACAAAGTAAATTAACCAAAACAGGTATATAATTATTTGGTTAGCGCTAACCAATGTTTATAAACCAATTTTGTATAAATACAACCGGAATATTGAGTTGGGGGTTGAGGATTTAGTCTCAAAAAAGTACCACAAATCCCAGAAAAGTTTCACCCATTGTCACGGATACCATTGAAAAAATGTGGTATGTACACGCATATATATATATGTCAATCTACATTGTTTCCATATGTTATTTGGAATCCGACATTAGAAATAACCACTTTTTTTCTGCGTATAAGTCAATGCAGATCTGTCGACGTCGACAATAAATATTTCCCTATCTGTCTTCTCCAGCAACTCCGTAAACTCGAATCTGTCCACAGAGGCAACAATGTGTGGACTACATGTCGTCTTTCAGGACACACAGTTCGTTTATTGTTTGGAATTACGGCTTCAAATTTGGAAGAAATATCGTTTAGTTGGGTCCAATACCCCAATCCCGTGACCATTCTCTGGCTAATATGTTTTGACGATTGATTTGACATCTATAGACCCTTTAGAAAAAATTTAGAAACCATGCCCCTCGAGATTTTGCTGGCGTTTTTTGCTACAGGGACAAATTCAAAAAGGCCGCCGGCGCCATATTGAAAAATTAACTTTTGAACCAGATCACCTACAATCAAGTGTAAATACATTTTTCAGACTGAATTTATCACGAAAAATCCGTTTCTGACATAAGTTTTACAATAACATGTTGTTTTGACCAAAATTTTCAAGATGGCCGCCAGTGTAATGTTGAAAAAATAAAATTTAAATAATTTATAAAGTAAATAGCCTAAATTCAAGTGTAAATACATTTTTTGACTGAATCTATTATGGAGAATCATATTCTGACATCAATTGTACGTTTGTGTACCACTTTGACCAAAATATACAAGATGGCCGCCAACACAAATTTGAAAAAGTAACTTAAAAATGCTTAATTTTGAAGCAGATCACCTACAATCAAGTGTAAATACACTTTTCATCCTGAATTAATCACGAGAAATCCGTTTCTGACATTAGTTTTCCACTAAAATGTTATTTTGACCAAAGATTTTAAGATGGTCGCCATCGTAATGTTGCAAAAATAAAATCTAAATAACTTTTGAAGTAAATAGCCTAAAGCCTGTCCTTCAGTCACTTTTCTGACTGAATCTTTCATGGAGATTCCGATTCTGACATTTATTTTACTCTTATATGTCTTTTTAACCTAAATATACAAGATGGCCGCTTTAAAATTATAACTTTTGAGCCAGATCACATACAATCAACTGTAAATACATAATTGACACTGAATCTAACATGGGGAATCCTATTCTGACATTGTGGTGCTAGAATCTCGTTCACATTGTGACATGATGCCATGGATAGTTGCATATGACAATAACAGGTATGGTCGCTGGTTGCCGGACTTCTGGGCAATGCTGACATCTCTTCCTGATGAGCAGGTCAACTTTCTGCGTACTGAATTCACACAGTCCATCACAGGTAACCCCTACTCTAACATGGCATGGGACATGTGGATTGAGTGCACCATGAACAAAGGTAGCAAAATGAAATCTGGATGGTTCTCCATCCTCAAGAATGAGAAACAGCTGATGGTTCACTCCAGAAATGTTAACAATGTGGCAAAGATTCGTGCAGATCACAATGTTCTTGCCAACCGAACTCCAGCTAGGAGGAAGCATGTGGAATGCGGCCCAAAACGTATGCGAGTAGACGAGCAGTCCGTACAGGATCTAATTGCTTGCATGCAAGAATTCGACTCATTCCCGTTTGATCCAGCATCACATATACTCCGCACATTACAATCAGCAAAACATGCCACTGGTGAACTCGTTGCGGACTTTAACTCAGCTCTCGATGCAGGAGAAGAGAAGTTAACCAGCTTCTTGTGCAAAAGAATATTCAGTAAGGAAATCTTGATCTATGCACCCGTCCCTATGAGCAAACGTTTAACCTTTGAGAAGGTTACAAACACACCAACAAATTCTGGAGAGGACCTCAAAACTAGAGCTGCACAGATGGAACAGGCTGCGCTCAAGGCAGTGATCAACCTAGTTGAGGTCAGCAAAATAGTCGAATTTGATGAGCTGCTCGAGCATCGTGTCGTTGCAGGGTGTGCATAGATATTCAACTACCATGGAACATACCGAAAAACACAAAAGAGTAAACTCCTCCAGAAGATGTCTTTTCAAGTCATAAATCTACCAGAACCCTACATCGCCATCGTCGATACGGGGATGATATGGCGGATGGCAACATCGTCAATAGAAGGTCGTCAAAAACAAGATGGTACATCCCACAAGTGGCTGGACTATTTGGAGAAGCTGACATCCTTCATACTTTCTCGACATGAACACACTTCACGTATCATCTGCGTAAATGACATATATGACGCTACTCTCTCGACTAAAGATGACGAGCGGGACAAGAGGGTTCAGGGTAAGATATAATCCCCAACACCCATATGAAATTGGACGATCAATTCCCTTCTGCTGGATCATTCAAGACACTTCTGTGTAGCATTAGCAACAAGGTTAGGATGCAAGCACTGATATGCAGCTACCTGACAGATATAGCACAGACAGTTGATAAAGAAATCGTGTACTCCGTTGGCACTCGCTGTACAAATCTGTCAACCCAGCAACCAATGGGTGACTACAGCTTTGACCAATCAGAGGCGGATACCATATAATTTTCAATATATGCACTGCTGCGGGAGTCAGGCTGTAATGACCCTGTTGTAATTGATGCAGCTTATACTGATGCATATTTAGCAGCTACATTCCTCTCACATCAACTACCTGGTGTACTTTGCATTAAGAGAAAACAGGATATGATCTCTTGTAGAGGACTAGTTGCTGACGAGATGGTAGACTGTATTGTGCAGTTGCATTGTATGAATGGTTGTGGTGCAAACTCCGGTTTCTACGGCAAGGGTAAGATGTCCCTATATGACAAGGTGGCGAAAAGCCCTTTAGCGAGACAGCAGCTCAGCCAGTGCGGAATATATCTCATCATGGAGGGAGAAGTGATAGATGACCTCTTCCAATTTACGCGAGAAGTGGTCTACGGGGATAAGCAAAGCCCTTTTATGGCTGAGGCTCGTGCCACTAAGTGGAAGACCATGAAAAAGAAGTCATTTATGCGACTCCCTCCTGATGGAGATAGCCTCCTCCAACATGTGCTGATTACTTGGCCTATCTCATGCGTCACCCTGCCGTGAAGCAGCATCCCTCTACACTCGTACATGGATGGGAGTTGGTGGGTGGCCGCTGTCGCACTGTCCACTATACACGTCCTGCTCTTCCGATTACCCTGCCTGCACTCGAGGAAGCTTATAAAAGCGAGTGTGAATCGGATGATGACGGATCAAATGATGAGCATGGGGGCGATAATTCGTCGGAATCTGATTCTATGGAATACATTGACTCTGAAAGCTCCGATTCAGATTTGATAGCGTGACAGCTTTTAACTGTTTCAGAAGTTTTTTTTTTTGATATCATGTGGTTGCAATTACTAAAGATAGGTAGAACGTTTTATAAACAATGACTTGCCAGGGTGCCATTTTATGTTTCTGTTCACTCCATCATATATTGCTCCCATCGTTGATATTTTGGTCAAAACGACATTCTAGCATCAAACTTACGCCGGAATAGGATGCCCAATATTTGATTCAGTGTGACCATTATATTTACATTTGATCGTAGGTGATTTGGTTCAAAAGTAATCATTTCAAAGTTATTGTTTTCAAATTTGCATTGGCGGCCATCTTGTATATTTTGGTAAAACAAAAATACATTTAGTGTAAAATGTCAGAGTCGGATTAATCATGATAGATTTAGTCAGAAAAGTGTATTTACACTTGATTGAGGCTATTAACCTCAAAAGTTATTTAGATATTAATTATTCAACATCACGCGAGCGGCCATCTTGAACATTTTGGTCAAAACAACATTTTAGTGAAAGCTAATGTCAGAAACGGATTTCTCGTGATTGATTCAGGATGAAAAGTGTAATTACACTTGATTGCAGGTGATCTGCTTCAAAATTAAGCATTTTAAGTTACTTTTTCAAATTTGTGTTGGCGGCCATCTTGTATATTTTGGTCAGAGTGAAATTTAATCGTACCGTTAATGTCAGAATATGATTCCCCATAATAGATTCAGTCAAAAAGTGTATTTACACTTGACTTTAGGCTATTTACTTTATAACTTATTTAAATTTTATTTTTTCAACATTATACTGGCGGCCATCTTGAAAATTTTGGTCAAAACAACATGTTAGTGTAAAACTTATGTCAGAAACAGATTTCCCGTGATAAATTCAGTCTGAAAAGTGTATTTACACTTAATTGTAGGTGATCTGGTTCAAAAGTTAATTTTTCAATATGGCGCCGGCGGCCATTTTGGATTAGTCCCTGTAGCAAAAAACGCCAGCAAAATCTCGAGGGGCATGGTTTCTAAATTTTTTCTAAAGGGTCTATAGATGTCAAATCAATCGTCAAAACATATTAGCCAGAGAATGGTCACGGGATTGGGGTATTGGACCCAACTAGTTGGATAGTTAAACTGTAATCGTGTACAAGTTAAACTGGTACATATTGAGAGATATGCGAAATATTCGAGCACGAAGTCAAATTTCGTAACTTTTTGTGGGAAACCTCCGAAATAATCAATGACTGTGGCCTTATTTGCGAGGGGTACGTGGAAAGGTTTATTTTTGATAAGCACTGAACATTTGCACGTGTATTTATCAAGTATACAATACCATAGATCCTTTCGTTGATTTATAAGAATGAATTAATTTGACCTACCGTGCACCTGACATCAGTTGCCGAATCTGTCTTCGACGACTCTAATCTGTCTTCGACGCAGCCGGTTGTACGGTGTGATTAGAGCTAGGTTTACTTTTGAGATGATTAATATAATCGCAATCACCCGCTTTAATTTACGCTTTTTCGACATTATTGACTACCAACTGGTATTTCTGGCTGTGAATATTTTGTAATTTTTGGGAATCCAATGACTGCTTTCTTCTATGAAAAGTATAGATCTACGCTTCGCCTTTAATTTATTTTTTGTCTATAGGCCTACTAAAAATCCCCTTTCCATAAGGTGACACCAAGGACATGGAAAATGCCGTAAATACAACTTATTCTTGCAATATTTACCGTGATTACGAGGTTTTGGTATGCCGCCTGACAATACTTTTTGATATGATACGCGGAAATGAGAAGTGAGTTTAGAAACGCAGCGTTCACTATGTAAATGAGATATCTTCGCTTTTCTTAATAAATATCGTAACTGCAGCTTATTTTAAGCTGCAGTTACGAGATTTTTGAAGAATAGCGACAAAATGCGACAATAAAGAATGGAATGACACGGCATTTGATGCTCGCATAGGCGCCATTCTTATCTATTGGGGACAATAATTGTTGCATTCACTTATCTTTTCTTTAAGATTCTATAACTGTAAAATTTATGTTGTAGTTAAATCATAACTTTCCTTTGATACAACAATGCCTTAAAGTGTTTAATATCGTAACGTTTATGAAATTACATCGTAACACGGCGGGGTATCGTGTGAAACAACAATTTCGGAAAATCAATAAATAAATACTTAAAGTGACATTTCACAATTATTTTTACACAAATCTTACATTTATTCTATCATAAAGAGCATGTTTTCATATGAAAATTCTGAAAATTTCAAGCCAAAATATTGAACCGTTTACGAGAAATATATTTTTTTGTGCTAAAATTAAACAAATTGTTGTGGACAACAGTTCAGATTTATATGGAATTTGCCATTTCTGTCTCAACTTTAAAGGCCTATTTTTCGCTTATAAATAACTTGAAAAACTGATAGCATTTCTACGCATTAGAATAAACAATATTTGCATCAAGATTTACTTTTAAAAAATGAAATAAATGTGAAATGTCACTTTAACTAATTTGAATTCGGCTTGAAGCCGAGAAGGCGGGAAAAACGCTAAGAATTGGAGAATTACGGTATGACCGATATTGTAACAAGAGTGTCAGAATGGCTCTGACTCGCTCACTTTATTTGTAAACCCCTATCCCCGTGACGATAATTATGCAAATCTTATGTAAAGCGATAACCCATTCTGTTTCTAGATCAGTTAACCCATTACCAAACAGCAAACTTTTGCAATGGTCCGAATTCAAAGTTGTTGCAGACGACAATTAAAGAAATCAAATGAAATTTAAGTTTTTTTTTTTTTTTTTTTTTGGGGGGGGGGGGGGGGTGTGTGTGGGGGGGTGTGTGTGTGGAGGGAGTATAACACATTGTGGCAAATGAAGAAATTAGCATATCGTATCCCCCCATAATACACCCATATTTTCCTTCAAGAAAGGTCCAGTAATAAATTGTTGTCTGAAAGTGCCCAGATTGAAGGAAATGGCTTCTTAGAATTCAAAATTTTCATAGAAATCAAAATTTTACGCTCGGTCGTGTTACATTCACTTATACATTTGATTTGACCCACCAATTTTATAAACCTTCCTACGCCTACGTTAACAGTTCGTTACATGTTTGAATAACATGTTTGAAACATCTACCTCAGAGACTAGTTTAACTTTTCAATATATTTAACATAACATGCATAATATGATATAGCCCTCTTGCTAATATCATGAAATCTTTTGGCTACAAGAAAATATAACTAATTTACTGAATTCGAAATGATTCCCTGCAGCGAAAGCCACTTTTCCCATAGAATCATGCACGTATGTGACCCAATACGCTAAAAGGGGCCTTCTGTGAAATATATAAAACCAAATTTCTAGAAACAGATTAGACTTAGCAGGCATGTTGCTTCTTGAAATAAAAAGAATAAAGCAAGATAGAAAAAATTCAGACAAAGAGAAATTTGATACAAAAGAGTGAAAAGTTTCGACCCCAGTCAGTCTGCGCGGTGCTTGCAGACTGACTGGGGTCGACACCCTTCACACTTCCTAAAAGGTCCCTTTTAGCGTGACGGACCACAATTCGTGATACACTGATAAGCCATTCTGTAAATCTAGATCAGTTAAGAGTTCATTACACCGGCATTAAGATGTTCGAAATATCTACATAGATGACTCACCCACTTTTGAAATATTTAACATGCCAATAACAACAGAACATCATGCTAGCTTCCAACTTTCGTTTTCGAATAATTATGCTTTTTTTATTCAGCCTTCATTCTCTGAAAATATTACGCTGCTTTTCATCAAAACAGTCGTAACTACAGCTTTAAACAATCTGTAGTTATATTTTTTGTTGGAAAAGGACGATTAACTTTATACAAGTAACAATTCAGCGGGTTTAGCTTCCATCTAACTAGAAGCTCTTTACCCCTTTCCCAAACAATACTTGGTTTTGATTACCCTCGTAACAATTATTATCATTGAGAGAAAAGAAGAAATTTGTAATGATACGGACATGATTTTGTATTTCATCCGATGTAGGATAGAAAATATTTAGGCTAGAGAAGAAAATACTGGCTGTCAGCATTTCTTCTGTTACTTTAAAGATCTAATGTATTTTCCATGCCTCTTAAAGATGACCACAAACGTTGGCTTTTAGCATCATGTTGGATTAACTACATTTATTAACCCAGTACCACTCAACAGGCCAGTAGGACCAGGGGGTGGCTAATGCCCCAATGCTTAGCGCCCCCCCCCCCCCCCAATGCTGGCCAAAATACCGAATTTTCTTGATTTTACACTGAAAATTTTGGGAAAATCCAAATTAGCCCAGGAAAAGGGCCTAAGCCCCCCCCCCCCACCCACCCATATGAAATTGCTTCCTACGGCCCCGCTCAATGACTCTTTTTGACTCCCCACAAGATAATGGCTTTGGAAAACATTGTGGAAAATGAAGAAATTGCTTTTGACAAGCAATTTCTTCATTTCCCACAACGTTTTCTATACATAATGGCAAAAAAATAATTGAATTTAATTCATTTTAATATGTCGTCTGCAACATCTTTGAATTTGGAGCAGTCTAAAATTTTGCCGTTTGGTAATGGGTTAATATTCATAAACTGATTCCTTATGGGTATTATAACTGTCGCCATCTAAACTGCTACTGGTCAGGCGAAGCCAAAATTTGGCATACAGAAAAAATAGCCATATCTTAAAGTGACATTTCACATTCGTTTTTCATAAATTCTACTTTTATTCTTATCTGAAAGAGCAATTTTTCTTATGAAAGTACTGAAAGTTTCAAGCCAAAATATTGAACAGTTTACGAGAAATATACATTTTTGTGCTTAAAGTAAACAAATTGTTGTGGACAACAATAATGATTTTGAGATTTATTTGAAATTTGGACATTTCTGTCTCAACTTTAAAGGCGTATTTTTCGCTTATAAATAACAACTTCTAAAAACTGATATCATTTCTACGCATTACAATAACCAATCTTTGCATCAAGACATATTTTAAAAAATGAAATTGGAATGTTATATCCCTTTAATCATGTATAGTTTTTTCTTTAAAGATAATTTCCCCTCCACCCCTAACGTGTATGAGAATACACGTTTAATATGTCCAAAGAATTTCCTAAAACGGATGCCAAAAGAAAAGTTTCATTTGGAAATTGGTTAACTGGTTCTAGCTTTTGCCCTGATCTTAGACGCCCCATTTTTATGCGCCAGATACATTAATTGATAAGCAAAGTGCATGCACTTGCCCCTTGTTATTGATATGTTTAGATAAATACAAACGCACGCGTGGCTTGTTAAACCCTTTTACCCAAACATATTTTGTTAAATATAAGAACTTCTTGGCTATATCATAACATAATGCATAACCCCATAATCTTGTAAACTAATTTTCAATAGGTCATCAAAACTAGTCAACCTTTGGGAAAAGGTAAATATCTTCAGACATTTATGTCTGTTATTTTCATTTCCTGTGTTTTTATGTCAGATCTCTTCACATGAGCATCCCGAAATGTATCTGTCTGAAAACAGGATTATGCTACAATCCTTCGCCAAAATTCAAGCTCCTCAACTAGATGCCGAAGGGCAACATGTCGAGCCCGCTCATTTTGAAGAAAGAAGACCATACCTATGTCTACAGCTGTCATTACAATGGCGTTGTAAAAGTGGGGACAAAATAAGTTGGAATGATGGGGATCATGGTGAGACAGTTTATTGTTCACAAAATATTACATGTCTATGTATTTATAACGAGATACCAGAATGGATTAATTTGAGTATACATATGTGACCCGTCACGCTAAAAGGGACCTTATGCTAAGTCCATAAAACCAAATTCCGAGAAATATACCAGACCAAGCAGAAGTCCATCCGATGTCGTATTTGGAAAACGAAAATATTGTAAGGTAGAGAAAACATTCTAGATTCAGAAAATACTTAAACGTGAAAAGTTTCGACCCTAGTCAGGCTGCGCGGACTGCGCAGACGGACTAGGGTCGATACTTTTCACAAATCCGATAAGGTCCCTTTTAGCGCGACGGGTCACATATAAGGAAAATAAGCCATGCCCCCTGGCACCCATTTTTTGTACGGATCGGAATAATTTGAACATTCTGAGAAGTACGAAAATTAGCTGCACGTAAATCAACTCATTTTTTACATTTGACCTCAAAGTTTGACCTTGACCTTTCATCTTGGAATCTGGTTCTTGCACGCGACACTCCATCTTACTGAGCTTGACATTTGTGCCAAGTTATTTCTGAATCCCTCCATCCATGGTGAAGTTATGGCCCGGACAAGCAAAAATCATCTCATTTTTGACATTTGACCTCCAAGTTTGACCTTGACCTTTGAGCTTGGAATCTGGTTTTTGCACGCGACACTCCGCCTTACTGAGCTTGACATTTGTGCCAAGTTATTTCTGAATCCCTCCATCCATGGTGAAGTTATGGCCCGGACAAGCAAAAATCATCTCATTTTTGACATTTGACCTCCAAGTTTGACCTTGACCTTTGAGCTTGGAATCTGGTTTTTGCACGCGACACTCCGCCTTACTGAGCTTGACATTTGTGCCAAGTTATTTCTGAATCCCTCCATCCATGGTGAAGTTATGGCCCGGACAAGCAAAAATCATCTCATTTTTGACATTTGACCTCCAAGTTTGACCTTGACCTTTGAGCTTGGAATCTGGTTCTTGCACGCGACACTCTGCCTTACTGAGCTTGACATTTGTGCCAAGTTATTTCTGAATCCCTCCATCCATGGTGAAGTTATGGCCCGGACAAGCAAAAATCATCTCATTTTTGACATTTGACCTCCAAGTTTGACCTTGACCTTTGAGCTTGGAATCTGGTTCTTGCACGCGACACTCTGCCTTACTGAGCTTGACATTTGTGCCAAGTTATTTCTGAATCCCTCCATCCATGGTGAAGTTATGGCCCGGACAAGCAAAAATCTTCTCATTTTTGACATTTGACCTCCAAGTTTGACCTTGACCTTTGAGCTTGGAATCTGGTTCTTGCACGCGACACTCCGCCTTACTGAGCTTGACATTTGTGCCAAGTTATTTCTGAATCCCTCCATCCATGGTGAAGTTATGGCCCGGACAAGCTCCATCCGGACGGACGCACGCACTAACGCACTAACGCACTAACGCACATACACCGAACCGCCATTGTGACAACTATGTCGAGCTCACCGCAAGCGGGCTCGACAAAAACCAACTCAACAGTATACATATTTCGCACAATCAGACCTACCAATAAAATGGTGTAACGGCTTTTCAAAAGCTGATGGCTAAGGCCTATCAAATTAAAATTTTCTTTGTATACCTTTTGAAAAGTAGATCTTAACAAGTTTCGACTTTGAAAATGTTCAACCCGAATCTGATTTTATCCACTTTTGAGGTGGCACTTCACTCATTAAAGTAGGCCTACTTCCGGGTCTTAGCTTCCAGGTAGTAGTACCCAAGAATTAACAAGAAATACCGGTATTGAACTTTTCAAATTCAAATTGCTTTACCAAAGTGACTGTTCACTACTGCTGGGCATGGTTTATGTGTAGATAAATATTACTCCAAATATTTTCCATGATTACGGTTTTTA
The DNA here is from genome assembly GCA_963680895.1 of Fragum sueziense. NCBI lineage: Eukaryota > Metazoa > Mollusca > Bivalvia > Cardiida > Cardiidae > Fragum > Fragum sueziense. The sequence continues at coordinate 26,909,530 of OY804602.1, forward strand.
GAAACCGCAAAAATCCATTCGCAAAAAGCATTTATTTTCATATCTGAAATAATGAGTAAAGAAAGTTCGCGCACCTAACAAACAACAAAATGGAATAGTTAGGCCTAAAAAGTTGTAACTTTCATTAATTGACGCAAATATATTGTAAAAACATATAATTCTATATTCACTTACAGCAGTTTCGCAACATCTGTAACACTTTCATTGGTTACCGCCAAACTACTGTAAGTGCATGTAGAATTGCATGCACTTACGATAGTTTCGCGGTTGTTATGTGATAATCCCGGCTTTTAAACAAAAACCACGTAACTGCAGCTTTTTTAAAGCTGCAGTTACGATGTTTTTGTTGAAAAGCAGCGAATATTATTCTCCTTTCACTACACCTGCTGTTCTCCGTTAAAACAGAAGCAGCATAGTGTCTCGGATTACACCCCACCTTTAGATTGGCTTGCAGGCCCTGTAGGCCGAGCGTTGTCTATAAATGGTATTTGCTTCATGGGAGAAGAGCAGAAGTAGACGGGTTTTCACGAGCAGTTGTTTATTCACCTCGGTAATCGTCGGTGCCTCAGTGTGTTGTGCATAAACGTGTCGGAAATCACGTATATTTTGTACCCTCCACCCGCCGCCATTTTGTTTTTAGGTAAGTTTATTTTTCGGACTTTTGTTTAAAAAATACTTTTAAAATTATATTAACTATATAATTACTATTTTAAACTTTAAAATCAAATTCATTTTGCACACGAAATAAAATGCATGCCCATTATGATTATGTTTTTCGTCATATGAAAAAAAAGTTACTTTTGGAAACGTAGCGAATTTGGAATCTTAAAAATGAGATCGATACCGGTCAAAACCGTTCAAAAGAATTTTGTATAAATGGATGATTCTTAAGAAAGATTGGTGAATCGTCAAAAAGGAAGCATTTTTCATTTTGGTCAATATAACATGGACTATGCAGATTCAACAAGTCGTTAATGTATCGTACATTTTTAAAAAGCCATTTTTATACGAAAGAATGTATACTGTATATCATAATTATTTTGTAGCTTATATTATTTTCAAACAATATCATCTTTAATCCACTTTTCTTATGGTGTAACTAAACTTTTTGATAAATTTTTGTCTATTTCTATCTGAAATCAGATAAGTTTTTATCAACAGAAATTCGTCATGAGCTCAGCTGGAATAGATAAGACGGCTTCATACTTTACTAGATCTATGGCTGAGTTATTTGTAAAAAAAAATACAAAAATCTGGAGAATTTCATATCTCTGTTGATTGTTATACGAATTTTCACAGAATTCAATTTATTCTGATGTCAGTCCCGTAAAAAAATCTTTGTTAATTCATTCCCCAAATCTCAGAATTTGTAGATTATAACATAGCCCTAGATTAGTAAAAATACACATTTTGGAGAAAACATGCATACATGTATGCTCTTTTTAACGCGATTTTCTGAAGAAAAAAAAGGTTAAGAAAGAATGGAAGATTACTTGACTTAATATTTTTGAATATGGATATTGTTCCTTATATGAAATAAATTGCGTCATCGTACACGAGAGACGAACAATAATAAGAGAAACATTGGATCTTTTTTTAAAGCATTACGTTAAAGTCTGTATATGTAAGAGTTTTCTATGAAAAGAAATGAACAAGGATCTGGAAAATGGCCCTTCTAGTTTTTGAGAATATCATGGCTTCCGATCAAATGATGCCCCAGCGTATTCTGATCAGGACCTATGCTATTTTCTTACAGATACAACAGGTCAAGAAAAATCTATTATAGAACAACTTGGATCCTGACCAGACTATGCATGCATATGGACAAACGTATCTGAATACATAGTTTTCTCAAATATCATTAGGGACATATTTACAGATCTCAGCTCGTGTTTTACTAATGATACGATTTCTGACATAATGCTTGTATAGAACAACTTATAAAAAATAATTTTTATTGCATTTTGAAATTCCATTTCTTCTCTTATCTGTAGCTCTGACTGGTGACATCTTATTTTTATACATGTTAGTTTTGTCATTTTCTTAAAATAAATGAAGTTGTTAGGGATTTTGCAAAATGGGATTTTATCCACGAATATACATGTGCATGTTGACATACATATAAATACACCAGTCCTGTTTTCTTCTGGTAATTTTGCTTCTTTGCCTTTTTTGTAAGCTATTTCATTTTGATACATAAGATAATATCAACATAAGATTTTGCTTTTCAGCAACAGAGGCAATTTTGTGGCCCTTCCAGGCCGATCTGTTTTCATTTTACTGTCAACACGTTCATTTCTCACGTTTTACAGGTTTAAGCTAGCAAGGAGTTGCATGCATCGTAGGCTAACTAAATATCGCTGCTTTTCAACAAAACCTCGTAACTGCAGCTTGTTTTAAGCTACAGTTACGATGTTTCCGTCGAAAAGCAACGATATCTATGCTATTTCATTGTCATGATTATTGGAATCATTACTAATTGAAATCATTATGACCATCAATCATCATATGTTCTTACTAAATGTATGTCTTTTTCATAATTGAATAGAGCTCTTTCATCTTCACTTTTTCGGATCGTGCATGAATGATGTCTTGGCAATTCATTGGCCCATACAGCCATGTCAAATGTTACCTAGAGTAGGCCTATATGCCAACCTGTTCGATAAGAAAATAAAATCTCGTAATATGCAAAAGGCTTTCGAACTTACAATCTGTAGTTACGAATTTGAATTGCAATCAGCAATTTGAAAAAAAAAATACAAATCCAAAATGATACAATTATTTTAACGCATACATTTATAGGTTTTTAGACAAAAATGTCCTTTTGTTTTATAACATAACAATTAACAACCAAATGTGCACCAATAAGACATATGCTACATTGACAATTTGAGTATGTTGCTCAATATTTGTACATTCTAAACCGACAAAAACATCGATCAATTAAATTGAAAGGATATATGTAGACTTAAGTTGCATAATATTAAATATAGGACAGTTATATAATTATGTTTTGGTATACTATATAGAGAACTTTGAAAAAAAAGAGAGACCATTTTGGGTTCAATCATTTTTCATTTTCCCATTGTTTTTTTACAAGAAACTCAAACTAAGTCTGTTATGGTCGTCAATGCTCATTATTGGCTGGGATAGGGTTAATTAAATATATTTTTGTCTGCCGCGACGACATAGATTACACGTGTGTTACGACATTCCTATGCTTTCCGGTAGAAACACGGAAGTCTGGGTAAATTTCCGGGCAATTATTTTCCAATATGGCACCTGATTGCTCACCTAGATATGCGCCGTGTTTATGGAACATGTGTGCAGTTGATATTGTTATCCTGCCACGGCATATCATAATGGGTAATCCGTCTTTATTTTTTTCAATTCATACAATAGCAATCGCAGGAAAAATAATGTTGATGATGCATCAATGAAAGCTTACACCATTACAACACTTCGAGATTAATTCCTAATGTCAAGTTATGTACACCAAGTGGAAAACTTGACCGAACCAATTTGTTAAATCAAATACCAGACAGTGGTTTGAATAATTCTTAACTTTTTTATTCATTTAAACTTACTTATCGTTTGTGTCTGCTGTCACGAATCTTTAAAATGACAGTTTCATATTTTGATAACAAAAGACCGTAAAACTAAATGACATTATACAAGTTTCCATATTTATTTATTATTGTACAAAGAGTCCATCGACCTAGAATGCTAAAACAGTCTTGAATTACCAAACACCTCACGCCCATGCATTGGAGTATCATTTGTAATTGATACATAAATGAAATAAATAAATACGACAAACGCAAAGTGTACATGAAGGTTATCCTAAATTAAAGTCGGAAACAACATGGTCTGATGCGACATTTATAACATATTGAATCTACCCTTACCTGTGAATATTTATTTGTCGTATTAAAACAATGTTAAAACACATTTTTACACTAATCAAACATTTGGTTTCACGCAGGTCTAACTAATATTATCTTAAGTTGGTCTATTGCACGTTCAGAAACAAACGGACACGAAAAAAGAGTGATAATAGTTCTGTTCATCTCATTAAACTAACACAAAAGCATCGTGTGCTAGGAATCTCACTGGTAATCTGTTCTAGGAATTATGTGGATAGGGGTACATTGCATTTTTTTTATTTTTTGATATTGGTTTGGTCATAAGATGCTTATTTCTTGACCATTAATGAAACCAATTCGTTAAAGATCGCATGCTATTTATTCTAAATTTGAATAGTTATACCATATATTTCTTTCCCATTCGATCTCAAAAGAAACAAGTAAAAGAAACATAATTATTTTATAAGTTTCTACACGGATGTTTTTTTTTTTATAACGGATAGAATGTCTTGAGAACAAACTAGCAAACTGTTTTTGCTATTTAATTGTATACCTGAACGACTTCAAACGTATGTATTAGCCTCTATTTACTCCCTTTCAATTATCTCTAGCATACATCAATGTGGTTTCAGACATACCTCGGTGGGGTGAATCATACGGAAATGCAATAACTACAGGCTGACTGATTCCGCCAGAATTCCTGGTTTTTCAGAGGGTAGGAATGTTGGACTCTTGCCCAGTATAGAGTGTGTACAGGCATTCCACTATTCTCTTAATATTAATATCTATTTTACCTACCCAATTACACAGTTTCATCACTCATTTAAATTTACAGTGGTTTTGAAACGGTCAGACAAAAACACTCAGGCAATAGCATATATTTTTCCGTCGTACTTTGGAATAACCACATACCATGTAATTAAAAAACCCAAAACGAGTCTTTTTAATTATGGCAGTGTATTAACGTCCTGAAAATTTACCCTTGAATATTTATAATATTATTAATGCGTTCCTGTCATTTCAATGTGGAAAAGCAAAACCAATTGATAAAAAAATGTGAAAAAATAACTAGATCTAAATCGTTTTCTAAGACGCTTTACATGTTTCGTCGTTGTTTCAAGTCACAAATGTACCATCGAATTATTTGTTTCGTGTATTGTATTATCGTTTGATACCCAAGAAACGAAGAAAACATTTCATTTTTAATTATTAATTTGACTAAGTTTGAATTCTGCAATGTATATAAAGGAAACCTTGGAATTTCTCCTACTCGTTTCATCCTATAACAGAGGAAGGATGTTTTTGCTAAGGACATTATGGTTAGCCTTAATGGAAAATTAGAGGTTTTTAGGGGGAGAGTTCTAGCTTTGTAATGTTGTAATGTAAAACCAAAACCAAATGTTACAGGTATTCATTTGAATCGTTTCAAATGAGTAACACTTACATAGAGTTTGATTAACAATTAAAAGATCATTTGTAATGTCATCATCCCTCTATCTGTAGTTCTTATGAATTATTGTAATTATTATGTCTGCATTTCTGAAGGTGAGATTTTTATACTCTTCTTATGTAGGCTATTCTTTGTATATCAATTATACTGATGGTTTTCGGTTGAATTAAATATTGCATGGCAAAAATGAAAACATAATTGATATATTAAAAATTTCCCTTATAGAGTTACAACCATTAAAAAAAAAAAAAAAAAAAAAAAAAAAAAAAAAAAAATACATACTCGTATGTTTATTTTTTCTATTTGATAAACTGTTATTTTTTCTAATATGACAAAATATAAACTTTCCAAATGTTGAAATACTTAATTAAGCCACAATCTAATAACATTAGTTGTAAAAACAATCTAAAAGAAATATAGTAAAACCAGTTAACCCTTTCCCAAATGGCAAAAATTTAGGGTGATCGACTTCAAAAACTGCCAAAAATGACAAAATGGAAGTTGTTAAAGATAGAATTTGAGTAAAGCATGGCATAGAAAATATTGAGACAAAAGGAGAAACTGCTGGTTATCAACGTTTTCTCAACCCTTTTCTGTTAGAGTCGTCAAAACCAGGTCTTGTTTGGGAAAGGGTTAAAACAATGTAGAAGGAGTTTAATAATCTTCAACAAATCATTATATGTTAAGTTTGACCAAAACGCCCGTTTCTAGACTGATGGCGAAAGTGCCCTTTGCTTAAATATTTTGACCAACGTCAAAACATTCTCCCATAATAGATGGAAAAGCCCTGGTGGATTAATATACAGCTTAAATGTCCCCATGTTTCAGCTCCGTAATAGTACAAAATAATAGTGGTGCATGGCTCTTCTTTTCTCCACATATGCAGAGATACGAGAACATGACTTTTTACTGTAAGTTTCACACGTAGGAATAGGAACAAAAGGCAATGATCTCTATCTGCGTGGCAAAATTAGTGAATTCATAAATACAAATTAATAGGCTTTTGTATGGTCAGGATCAAGTAGTACACTTGATAATATACCACAAAGCATTTGTAAAGAACAGTAAATCTGTATTTTTTGCTTGATCAGAGCTTGAGAACAAAAGGGAACCGCTTTCCAAAATCTTTTCATCACGATAATTATGTGCGTTACCACAGAAAGGGTTTTATATAAATCTATTATTTCGATACATTTTCGCAAGGGCAGTATAGCACTCCTTGATCACAACGAGTATGATTATAGCTATAACTTTATGATATAACCAGTTTGATTTCTTAACAAGATACTTTTGTAATTTCATTATTAAATTGTGAGTGCAATATTCACATCTAAGTAACCTGTTTTAAACTACCATATCCACAAGGAGACAAAGTTTTAAATATTTTTATACAATATTGCATGGTAGCAGATACGTTTCGAATTCGATTCATAGATATTTCCTTTTTTATTGAATCAATTAATCAATTCTTAACTTATTTAGAACGAATTACAAACAAAATCAGATACACTAGACTTCAGTTTCTGAAGCTCTGAAAGGAACGCATTGTAATAATTTTACCATGTTTCTAAGACATAAGACATGATCAGATCTAAGTGTGATATATTACACATCATGGATTCTAACCAAGCAAACCATAGAGCTGAAGTTACCGATTTTGAAATCGGTTATTTAAAAAGACCATGCCTGAGGTATTCGAAATGTTATGAGTTAGTTACTCACTTTATCGGTCAAATTTTACAATTCATTTGGACTGTTTTATACCACGGTAGTGCAAGTGGCATATTAATCCAATTGTTACTGGTAGTTTCTTTTTTCCTAGAAAATACATACTGGAGGAATGCCAGGTTCCTAAAATATACCTGTTGTATGCAATACAGATTTATCAACCCTAATTACTACTGATAAGAGACGAACAAGTGAGATAGAGTACAGGAAAAAACAAAAGTACAGGCATGAAGGAAGCGGACCACATACTGCCGATAAAACATTTGAGCCAGGATCTGGAAAAACGTACTTTATGGCATTTGAGAACAACCTGGATCCAGACCAGCCTGTGCATACGCACAGTCTGATCAGGATCCATGTTGTGCTCTAATAGCTTCTTTGTGACATGTAGCAACCATAGAAGAGCAGCATCGGTGTCTTCCAGTCTTCGCTCAGTCACAGGCTGGTCTTGAAATGTGGCTGTCTCAAATGCTATAAGGGACGTTTTTCCAGATCTCGGCTCATTTGTATAGTGTAACTTATCAACTACCTTTTCTAACTGTATAGTCTAGTCATGATATTATGGCACATGTTAAAGTTTACCCATGTAAACAATGGGAAAAGCCGCCTTGATTTCCATGATAATTTTGCATGCGTTGGTTTTGATCTTGCAGGTGTGAGGATCTGTAGGATTTGAACTACCACATGCAAAATTTCAGCAGTTTCTAGTCCAATATTGCGTTGTTTACATAGGCAGATTTTGTAAATATGTGTCATGATTATACGATTATTATCGTTGAACATGGTTCGAAGTGAACATAGATTTATACGAACCAAGAACTTCGTGAATACATATGTGATAGCTTCCACTATCTAAATTTCATAGCTTTTGCACCATAGACATTATAAATATCTCAACAAATTCACAGTAACACATAATTAAACTTTACAAATTATTGGGAAGAATATTGAAACAGACTATAATAAATATATATAACTACATTGTATGTAAACTAAATATACGTAAGATGCATTATCCATGTAAAGAATATATTTAAAATACCGTATCATTTACATTTTATGTAATATTGTATATCGGTTAACACTTCAATATTTGAAAAATAAAATATTAAAAAATACTCTTTTATTTTAGTGTATTTCCTACCCCTAGTAGAATTGAAAACAGTACTACTCGTTACCTAACATATCAGGCTTTATGTCTCCTCTCAACGTTTCAACTGAAATATTCAAGCCTTAAGAAATTGAGAATTAACAACAAGTGTTTCTGTCAGACTGATTAATAAGTTATGTGCAAGCTTAAAGTATACAGGAAAACCGCTACATACCGTCGCCTTGGTAACCGAATTTCTTGGATGTTAGAATTTTTGTAGTATATTGGCTTATCAACAGATATACAGGTAGTGAGTGGGTTATCTACCGATTTTCTTCTGTAATTTGATGACAAAAACAGATTTCTAGTTAAAATGTGTTTAGTACATGTCTTTAAAACACAACCGATAACTGATCCTAAGGTATAACACAGTAAAACCAATCTGTAAATCAAACGTACATTTTGATTACCAAGAAATAAAGCAGAACCTGACATCTATCTACAATTTTCACGAAGATATTTTTCTACTGACTCTCAATTTGATGTACATGTACAACACATTATTATATGGTGTACCAGAAATATTTACATAACAAAGCTAAGGACCACCAAGTAGATTTATATAAAGATCAGAGTAAATTGGTATAATCACTTTTAATCATTTGGAGAAAGTATGATATGATTAACACCAAAACCTCTATAGTATAATCAATTTCATTGATAAACCATTGTTGATATATCATTTAAATTACATCGTTTCATCTTGCTTTTGTGAATGTTTCGTATTGTCTGACGATGTTTCATTATCAATCATTGCAGGTTTTTGTCTACTAAAACATACAGATAAAGTTCAGAGGCCAGTCTTAGCAGACCCCGTTTATATCCTTATCTTCTTGCATTCCCGCCCAATTTGACCTCGTCGCCCAAACCAAACCAATCACAATGGATGGGCGATCTAACAGAGCAATGAAAGTCGGAATAGCCTATGAAGTGGAGAAAAAATTAGAAGAAGTACGCAACCTATCAAATACAGTATAACCTTTACTATAACCCTGGCCTGATATATATTATGTAGATATCATGTATTAACTCCAGAATGAGGTAACGTCACACTGGTTTGTTTCGTCGTTCTTCTTCATAAAGTCTCGTAACTGCAACTTTCAAACTGTAGTTACGAGGCTTCAGAAGAAAAGCAGCTATGTTTTGTTACATTATCTTTGCTATATTTCAAAATTATTTAACTGTTTCAAATTCACGTCATTTACTTGCTACACACACGTAACTGCTTTTGACAAAATGTATAAAAGTTAAGTCTGAAAAAAAAATCAAAATTCTGAAAATGGTATATGGAAACCCAGAAACACAAACTATTGTGACTTACATAATTTTATGTAAACTAACATTTCACAATAGAAGTCATAAACCATATAATAACTTCAACTTGTATTTAACCACAAATCAACTAATATTATATCCACCATGCGAGTCAAATAAAGATCTTAAATACTACCCAAACAAAGTTGAAGTACTTTTCTGAAAATGAAATTTCTTTTTGTTTTGGAACATTTTGTTCCAGAACATACGAGTTACCATAGCAATCAAGTTAAATCTCTTTGATCATCGTAGTTTAATGACGTAACTGTCGCAAAACATATTTCATGTATACATTTTTTTAATATTGACCATACTGTGACAATTCCAGGTTATTTGACTCGAGTTATCGTGGATTTTCTTAAACAATAATAATTACAACTTTAAAAAGGCTGTACTTATGAGGTTGTTGAAGAAAATCGACGATATCTTTACTTGATGGTATAATGCTGGACAGTCCAACAAAGGAGCATTTAACTTAATTAAATTCGTTTAACCCTTTCCCAAACAACAAAATTTTAAAGCGATCCACTTCAAAAACTGCCACACATGACAAAATCGATTTTATTAAAGATAGAAATTATGTAAAATATGGCACAGAAAATATTGAGACAAATGGAGAAACTGCTGGTTATCAGCAGTTTCTTCTTTTGTTTCAATGTTTTCCAAAGCCTCTTCTATTAAGGACGTCAAAACAAGGTCTTGTTTGGGAAAGGGTTAATTCATTGAAAAAAAAAATGTGATTGCATTCTTAAAAAGTCTGAAGATTTAATGGTCGAAAATTTCTATGCATCTAAATCTTTAATAAAGATAGGTACATTTTTCTGTTCATTAATAGTTGACTCTACTCCCTCAAAAACCGAGGATTGTATGGTCTAGAAAGTTCTGTACATCTATTTTTGTTAAGTTTGGGGTTTATGAATGGTTGACACTGCTTCTTCGTTGGATTGATTCTGTATATTTTTATACACACGTGTATTTTAATATTTCAGTCTAATTCTCTCAAGTAGCAAGCATGTCTGAGAAACTGAGAGCCACAAAAATTGGAATCGGCCATGATGTCGAAGCCAAGATGGAACAAGTATATTGAATAATATATGTGACTGGTTTATCAAACTGCTTTTAGTATCCTGTGTGAACAACTATCATTTTCCACGGTTGTTGAATTAATCACACTTACATCTTAAACCAACTTGGTATATAATTATAATATATTACTTTCTAATGTAAAACCAATAAAACACATTATTGAAGATAAATATAGAATGAAGTTTGAAACTACTAGAAGAACTATAGGTAAACTGACCCACGTAAATTGGTATAGTGTTTAACAAACTTAATGTTGTTTAGAAAAGGACATTTGAAAGTATTTTTAGAAGCAGTTCCACACACCTGTAGGATGTATATTTATATTTTGATGGTTCTCGAAAGAAAAAAGAACTGTCGGTCGTTAATGGTATTGGATTTTGATTTTTTTGGGAGGGGCGGTGAAAAAAATAAAATAAAAGATTTAGAACTAGCACAAAGTGTGATTGTTCAGCAAATGTGGAAAGTAATGGTGCGACGCATATTAATGGATTTGTTTTCGACAGATCGTACTTAAAAGTGGTCATGTTTCCTTTTGTTATGGACTTATTTAAATGAAAACACAATGTACTCGCCATTTGCTATGTTGTATTGCTCCTGTTTACAGAATTTTGTTACTAAACGAAAAAACAAAAAGACATGAGTGAAAAGACACGTGCCCAAAAAACCGGCCTCGGTTATGTGGTCGAGCAAAAAATGGAACAAGTAAGCGAAGTTCAGGATGTTATTGAGTTATTGTTAATTTTATATGTATTAGCTTTTGAATGATAACTGTCATAAATGAGTATGATTGACACACACCTCTAGTCATAAACACAGAATGGTCTGTGAGGTCACATGAAAAAAAAATTACCGTGTAGGAAGTAAAAAAAATGGTTACACACCGAGTTCATTGGTGTGAACAATACTCTATGTATCTACTATCCATTTAATAGCCAATTATTAGCAGAAATTGTTAAGCTCCACACTTCAATCATTTTGGTTATGTCATTGATATTGATATTTCTATATAAGTAATAAAATACATTATGTAGTTCTAAGTCTGTACTTAGAACTTTTCTTTCTTTGGAATAAGATAACGTTTTCTCTTGGAGTTATTACTTTCCTCTATGTAACTGTAACCGCAGAACCTAACGTGTGCAATGTGGTTTGAAGAACCCCATCCTATCTTTAACATCCTCACTGTATAGAAAGACTTCACCTAAATGAATGTTATCTGTACTCATTTATGAAACAAGCTTTCGCTTATCTGCTTTGTATTGTTATAGATTACAAGGTGAGTAGTCGTCAGCTTTGCTAAATGTGTCTTTGTCATATTACATAGTTGAACTGTGGTCTGAAAAAGACGATATTGGCATTTAGAACCACCACGAATCTAGATCAGCATGCACCTACGCACAGTCTGATCGAGCTGTTTTCTGATAGTGTCTTTATTCTCTATACCAAATGTAAAATCTGCACATAGTATCAGGGTGGTCTTGAATAACGGAGGTGTTCCTTTTACAGATGCATCGTATTTGTCATTTGGGCATGCGTTATAAAGTAACTAGCTAGTTTGTTGATTATAATATAATTCAACTATTTATTTCGGTATTAATTCATTGATTCTGTTTATACCATCACTTTAGCGACACGTAGATCTATAATAATATAAAAAAGCCCTCCTGATTACATTTTTTAAATCTGTCAAAATATTTGATCCTGGATACAGAAAAATGTCCCTTGAAGCATTTGAGAACAACATGATTCCATATCAGCCTGTGTATACTCGTAGTCTGACAAAGAACCATGCTGTTCTCAAATAGCTTTTTATGACATGTACTGTAACACCCAATTATGAGCAAGATATGATCTATATTCTGTCCAAATTGGACATCTAATTTGGAGTAGAATATAATACAAAGAAGAAACCTTTATAAACTATATCTTATAAAGACTATCAAAGTAGAAACCAGGAATAATCCAATACAATATTAGGTGTAGACAGTTGCATATCATTCATCAAAAGTTCCTTCGACAGTTCAGTTTAATCATTTTTGATATATATTATAGAAATGTTAGCTGATGAATACCATTTGCATCCATTTTATTCCATTAATTATAGATGGGAATTCATTTCTCACGGTTTTTAACAAAAGAGGGAAAATATGAAGAGATATTAGTAGTAATATGCGTTCAACATAATGGTGTTAAATAGTATTATGTAGCACAGAATGGTTATGGCCGAATTCATTCATTTTTTAGCTCACCTGAGCACGAAGTGCTCGAGGTGAGGTATTGTGATCGGTCTGTTGTCCGGCGTCCGTCTGTCCATCTGTCCATCCGTCAACTTTTCACTAAAAATCTTCTCCTCCTAAAGTACTTGGCAGAATTCAATAACATTTCACACATATGATCTATGGGTCATGCTTTTTCAAAATACTTCAAAGAATTGGAATCGGGGCCATAATTGGGTCAAAAAGTAGGTCACTAGGTCAAATCTTCTTTCTGCTCTAGGGGCCACATTTTTTGCTCAATCATTGTGAAAATTGATCAGAATATTTGTCTTAATGATCATTAGGTCATGATGAAAAATAGGTCAAGCCAGGTCAAAAACTAGGTCACTAGGTCAAATATTGTAAAATCCATCTTTTTCACTGGAAGTGCCAATTTTGGTCCAAACTTTGTAGAAATTGTCATGAATGTTTATCTTGATGATATCAAGGTCAGGTCAAGAAGTGGGTCATGCTAGGTCATTAACTAGGTCAAGAGGTCAAATCTTACAAAATCCTTTCTTTTGCTCGGGAAGTGCCGATTTTGGTCCAAACTTTGTCAAAATTGTCCTCAATGTTTATCTTGATGGTATCTATGAAATGATAAAAAGTGGGTCATGGGAGGTCAAAAACTAGGTCACGGTGTCAAATCTTTTAAAATCCTTCAGTTTGTTCTGGACATGCTAGTTTTGGCCCAAACTTTCCAAAAATTATCCTGAATGTTTATCTTGATATTAATTAGGTCATGTCAAGAAGTAGATCATGCCAGGTCATAAACTAGGTCATGAGGCCAAATCTTGTAAAATCCTTCCTTTTGCTCTGGAAGTGCCAATTTTGGTCCAAACTTTGTCAAAATTGTCCTAAATCTTTATCTTGATGATATCTTGGTCATGATCAAAGTTGGGTCATGCAAGGTCAAAAACTAGGTCACAAGGTCAAATATTACAGAATCCTTCCTTTGGCTGTAGAGATGCCAATTTAGTTCCAAAACTTTGTCAAAACTATCCTTAATACTTATCTTGATATCTAGCTTATGTACAAAGTATGGGTCATGTAAGGTCAAAAACTAGGTCATTGGGTCAAATCTTGGTTTTGCTTTCAGAACGGAAATATATACTTAAACATTGTGAAAATTGTTCAGAATGTTTATCTTAACGAAATCTGAGTCATTTTGAAAGTGGGTCATGTGAGCTCAGAAACTAGGTCAATAGGTCAAATCTTGTTTTTTCTGTAAGAACCAAAATATTTACTCAATCATTGTGAAAGTTCAGAATGTTTATCTTGATGATACCTTGGTGATATGAATAGCAGGTCATTCGAGGTTAAAAACTAGGTCACTAGGTCAAATTTTGTTTTTGCCCTAAGAACCAAAATATTTACGTTATCATTGCGAAAATTGATCAGAATGTTTATCTTGATAATATCTTGGTGGTGTGAAAAGTGGGTCAAGCGAGGTCTAAAACTAGATCACTAGGTCAAATCTTGTTTTTGCTCTAGGAACCAAAATATTTACTTTATCGCTGTAAAAATTGTTCAGAATATTTATCTTGATGATATCTGGGTCATTTTTAAAGTAGGTCATGTGAGGTCAGAAACTAGGTCAATAGGTCAAATCTCGTTTTTCCTGTAAGAACCAAAATATTTCCTCAATCATTGTGAAAGTTCAGAATGTTTATCTTGATTATAATTATCTTGGTGATATGAATAGCAGGTCATTTGAGGCTCAAAACTAGGTCACTAGGTCAAATTTTGTTTTTGCCCTGAGAACCAAAATATTTACTTTATCATTGCGAAAATTGTTCAGAATGTTTATCTTGATAATATCTTGGTGATGTGAAAAGTGGGTCATGCGAGGTCTAAAACTAGGTTACTAGGTCAAGTCTTGTTTTTGCTCTAGGAATCAAAATATTTACTTTATCGTTGAGAAAATTGTTCAGAATATTTATCTTGATAATATCTGGGTCATTTTAAAAGTGGGTCGTGTGAGGTCAGAAACTAGGTCAATAGGTCAAATCTTGTTTCTGCATTTAGAACCATAATGATATCTGAATGATGGTGAAAATTGTTCAGAATGTTTATTTTGACCATATGGGTCATGTATAAAGTAGGTCATGGGTGGTCAAAACTCAGGTCAAATTTTGTTTTTGCTCTAAAAAATCAAATTATTTATTCATCATTGTGAAAATAGTTCAGAATTGCTTATCTTGGTGATAAATGGGTCATGTAGAAAGTGGCTAATGTTAGGTCAAAAACTAGGTCAAAAGGTCAAATCTTATTTTTGCTATAAGAACCTAATTATTTACTCATCATTGTGAAAATTGTTCAGAATGTTTATCTTGATGGTATCTGGGTCATGTAAAAAGTGTGAGTTTGAAGTTTGCAAGATGTTTGTCTCAAAGTCCTCTCAGGTGAGCGATGCAGGGCCATCTTGGCCCTCTTGTATGTTATTTGCTATTTCTATATTAAATATTTAAATTGCATCTTACCATTCTGGTTATTTTTAGTGGTAATAATTATTGAATATTGAAAACAATGTTTGATTCTAAAAAAATGTTTGTGATTGCCTTAGAAAAAGTTTCATATTTCATTATCTTGAATTGTGCATGTATTGAAAAAGATGGTATTTTGTCTTTAAATGAATCCTTTAGATCTACTTAAACAGTTTTAAAATAGTGTGTTTTAGCACGATTCTCAAATTATAATGTTATAAGTCGTGCATTATTCAAATCGATTCATTTATTGTAATGTTTTAAAAATTACATATACGACCTGTAAATGACTAAAACTTTCCTACGGATTAAAAAAACGTTTTTTTATTATCGAGGAAGTATTGCAATTGTTCATACAATCTATATCAAAGATCCATTTCTTTGGGATATGATGTCAAATTTGTATCATAACGGTGAAATAAATATTTAATGTTTTATCAAGACCCAACAAACATAGGCGACATTGCTGAATTTGAACACTATGCTTCATTTTTTACAGAATTATGACCGCGAGGAGGAAGCGGGAACACCAAAAGCCGTGTATGACTGGGTTAAAGGCATAGTCGCTGACGACTGTACGGCATGTGTAAGTATCACAACATTGAACACGTTCCCAATATATGTGACCCGCCACGCTTAAAGGGACCTTATCCAAAGTCCAAAAATCCAAATTTTGGCAAACTTGTCAGACTCGGTACAGGTCAACCCGATACTGTATGTGAACAATGAATATATGGTAAGATAGGGAAAGCATTGCAGATTCAGACAATTACACAAAAGTGAAAAGTATCGGTCCTAGTCTGGCTAGGGTCGATATTTTTCACACATCCTGTAAGGTCCCTTTTAGCGTGACGGAACAATTATTAGAACATGCATGGGAAAATGTTGGGAAAAATGAAAATTGTCAGATTTTTGTAATATCTATTCATATGCACTTCATTTGAAGTTGGACCAGTAATGATATTTCTTGTTTAGAAAATGGTTAAAGTACAAATGTTTCAAAGTATATGTATGATCTATGAACCTTCAAAATCAGTTATTTGATTCAACGAAGGGCAATTTGTAATTATAGGAATACTCGTACATGTATATGGCCAAATTCTTCATTTCTACCACTATGTAAAATATCTTTGTCGGCATACAATATATATATATATATATATATATCTTTTGATTTTATTCTGTGTGTTTCAAGAATAGATTTAATATAGATTGACCAGTACCCTCATTTCTTTTCAAATATAGCTTTAAATAAGATCAACTGGGTAAGCTTTGTCTACTTGATTTCAAAGGATCGAGAAATAGACTATAATTTGTTTTAATTACAGGACGATTTAGACTGGAAGACACTCAACACGTGGATGCGTGACGGTGTTGTACTGTGCAAGTAGGTTAATAAATTAAATTTACTATATATTAAATAGACATAATTCATTTTCCATAAAATATATATCGTTGGTATCGTCCCTAATTGTCGTAACTGCAGTCCAGTTCTTGTGATTAGGAAGGAACCCCGACAACATTCTTGTTTTATATAGTCCAGGCAAGATATTGAGGCACATGCTTACAAAATTACATATGTAAACTGGGATTGAGGGGTTCTTAATTATCAAATATGATTTTTTGCAAGTTATGGTTCAAATCTTGCACGTATTTCATTTTTGCAATATCAGAACCATCGTATGCAATGTGGTTTGAAATAAGATATTATATGTTGTTTACATTATTTTTTTTTCAATTTTGTAAACATGTGCCGTAACATCTTAACCGGACAAAGAAGGGAAATGAAGCGTTGACTTTTAATTAATCATGTGTATTTTTGTAATTATTTATTATTTGTATTGTTTTTTCTATGGGCTATCATTCGACAGATATCGGCCAAAACCAACAAAAGAAAGATTTCACTTCATTCGATAAAGAGCATTTTCAAATGCACAAAATGATTAAGTTTTCTTCATCTGTTATCATGTAATGATCAATTAAGGACTTTTTCTTTTTACAAAAGAAGATATATATATCTTGTAATGTCATGATTCTGTCGAATAGTGGCTTTATAGTTCTTAAAAGTTAGTCTAATATACCATTCGAATTCTATGACTTTTGCTGTAGCCAATCTTGCACAATTTACTGGACAAATCATGAAATGCACATTAAATTATGTAGTTATTACCATACTTCGTCTTAAGGTAAAAGATAAGCCTTTATGGAAAAATACCAACTAATTGTGCACCATTTTGAATAAATGGATAATTAATCCACATATTTCGTTTTAAACATGGCTAATTTCCAGCTTTCAGGTTATGATTTTTGTTTCCCCATATTTATAACTCTAACACCGATAAATGAATGTTTCTTCAATTTCGCTAACCAAATCCTTTGTAAGAGATATACCCCCCTGAAAAAGAATTTGAAAATATTCAGGTACCGCATGACATAGTGCAAGATATGTATTGTGTCTCCAAATTTCCTTCTTCCTCACCTTTTTGCAATCCAATACATGTTAACATAATGATTTACAAGCATGACAATAATGATAAAATTTGGTAATTTTTATTATGCTCTAGGTAAAGTCCATATATGGCAAGAGGACCAGAATCGACATTGATGTAGGTTGATTTGAACCCAAAATTATTTACTCTGAATTTTAATCTTTCTCCCTATATACATACTTCATTTATGAATCCAAATTAGATTATTTATAGTGTCACCTTACTAACCCAGGGAGAAAAACCAAGAAAACATTTTTCTATTAGCAACACCAATGAAGAAATATTCATATTTTAGTTATATCAGGAATGTGCCATCATAGCAGTGACCCTTGCGTGATATATTTAGCCCATTACCAAACAACACAATTTTAGACTGGTTCAAATTCAAAGATGTTGCAGATGGCAATTTCAAGTGAATGAAATTTAAAGTTTGTTGGTCTTTTCAAATAGAAAACATTGTGGGAAATGAAGAAATTGCTTGTGACAAGCAATTTCTTCATTTTCCATGATGTTTTCCAAAGCCATTATAGTGTTGGGAGTCAAAAGGAGTCACTGTGTGGTAATGGGTTAGCTAAATCTACATCTTATCAAATGGATTAACGTGCTTTCATAATAGCTTGAAGATACTTGGTATACACTTATTTGTAAAGGAATACATAGAATCAACAGACCTCTTTTTTAAATTCATCATTAAACCACGACTAATAAGAAAAAGTGTCACTGCCATGATTCGTGCTCTTAAACAAATAGCATCGGTTTACAATTTTATTAATTTTGTATACAATTTATTGCATAAGATGAGAGCTTTTCTTGGAATGAATACGATTTTGATGAACCTGAAATGTTTGTGATAAATTTTTTGGATTTAATTTCACAAAATTGTTAGAATCCCCCTGATTCAGATTGATACGGTTTATGTGTTCAGCAGCAACTGTAAACTCCAACCATTGATTTATGTCTTAAATACTTGTACATTACTCGTATATAAGACACCCGCCAGTGGCTTGAGTTTCCTTAATTGACATAATCCAAGAATCGAACTCGCTGTTTAATCTTTGTTACAATATGAAATGCTTCATTTGTGTTGTACTTTTGGTTGAGCGATTTTGTTAATTTCAAAGGTGTGGGTGATATTGAAGTGCTGTATAAGATACACATCCTTTTATTTTTGATATTTCCGTTTTCGTACATTATTAGTACCAGTTCCATATATTACTGGAAAATATAAACAATTTAATGTGAAAATATGTTGTAATAAATCGTCTTCTGCCCTGTCTTTGATGAACTGCAGATAAGAGGGGGCATTCATAAAATATAAAATGCCCTTAATTTAATACGAAACAATTTGTCTCATCCAGAAACGTGTGTGCCCACAACATAAGGATGCCGTTTTAAAATATCAACTTTAGAATACGTTTACCCTTTTATCTGTTGCTCGGCACATTATTCATGTCATAGTATTGTTGAACCAGGGATATATAGGTTTACCCTGTCTGCCTGTTTCTCTATTAATTGCCAAAACATTGTCATTTTAATTGACATTTAAGAAAATAAGTGTCAGCGTTTTCATATTTCGCAAGGAGAGTTTCTTGTAACAAAATCCTGCTTCTGAGCCAAATTCCATGGTAGAAGGGATCAGTTTTTCAAATAGGCATCATGTTTTCAGTTGTCTTCTATTTCCTATTAGTATTTAGGTTAATTCTAGTATGATTCTTTAAATAAAAATCTATCTGAAAGATTGACAAGATTCTAGCCATATTTTGATTGACCGTTAATTTTCATATTTGGAGATGATTGTAGATCTAAAGATTTGGTAGTTTAATGATGGCGCACAATTCGTTGTGTTTGTGTTCAAAATTGCTTTACGAATATATCGATTTATATGATTTTACAAGTATTGCACTAACGCCTCGAATTGTTTAGTAAATTTAGTCTTACCCAATGATTGAAATGTTAATCTAACAGAGAATTCATAAAGGAAATGTGTAAGATAATGCCACTAGGCTCATTTGCCTCTGCCGTCTTTTTCAGATTAATCAACTGTCTCCTTAAGTCAGACGGTAAAGGCGCAATTCAGTTCCAGAAGAAGGTCATGTCCCCGTTTGTTGCCATGACGAACATCGAAAACTTCAACAAAGGCTGTGAAGCTTACGGTTTAGCTAAAGAATCTACGTTCCAGTCAGGAGACTTGTGGGAACTCAGAAAAGGCCCCTTCCTTAACGTTATCAACTGTCTTCATAGTTTAGGATTCGTGGTAAGAACTCACTTTTTTACATTTCACTATTTGCTGCGCTTTTGTCATTCATCATTTACAGGCTTGTGATCATCTCTATGGGAGGAAAAACAATGGTCTCTATTCAAAATATATTTCGTTGTCAATTTTCCTAAAATGTTTAGCTGAAAAAAAAAACCCTTATTTATTGTTTGATATTGATTGACCGTATACAGTGATTTCACACAGTTCATCGATCTTTCGAATCCGTATAGATCTACTCAGCTTAAAAATGGCCGAGAAAAACTCCAGCAACGATTTGTAACAATGCTACACTGTCCTGTTTCTAACACAGTATTTTGGTTTGTAGTGATGCCGCCTAACACTCATTTTGCTGCCTTACTAACATGCAAACGCTGCTTCATCATTTATGCAACTTTTTGCAAGCTCCACAATTTCTAAATTTATTGATCAGACAAAGATTTCTATTAGTATTTTCCAATTGTATGCCTACCAAAATACGCTAGAAAACAAATGACGAATTTTAAAATGAAAATGCTCTGTACTATCAAAATTCAAATAGGCGAAGTAAATAACTCATTGTAATTTGATAATTTTGTCTTTTGTATAAGTAGTCTCATTTGAGTCCAGATCAATTTGTATTGTGCTATATTTCATAACAATAATAATAAATCAAGATAAAGCAGCAGAAAAATATGTGTCGATATTTTTATTGTTTAATTTGTATTCTAGTAAAATAATGATATATTGTGTCCATTCGTGTTTGTAATTAACCTGTTCACAACTGAATAGAAGTGTAGGATCCATCTACAAGTTCCCCAGTAAATAATCTTGTTTCATAAACCAAACGCACACCTATTTGTAAACTTGTAAAATCCGAGATTTGGATTTTGGAGTCTACGGTTATCAAAATAATGTCCATCAAATGATTTAAATTATAGGATATTAAAGATAGAACGGAATACCGTTTGGTCAATCAAATGCACCGCGCTATTTTTATTATCTATTTCGCGACTTCTACAAAAGACAACCGATTTCATATCTATGAATGGCATTTCAAACAGAAGTACTTTCTTTATTCTTGACCATACTATATCATTTGGGTACTTATTCAAATCGTATTAATGACTCCGCAGTGTTTTGATGCAAGTTCCGTAAGAAGTTTTGATTCAGTTCACATACTTAAGGACATTACCATTGATTGAAAAACCGTTAAGACTTTCCGGTATTTCTCACATTAGTAAAATACAACATTAAGTTTGAATCTCCAGGCGGTCTTGCGAGTAGTAATCTAGTTTCTTATGGGATATAACTATGCCAACTTCCATTATTTATAGACTCAATAATTATTCTTAGATCTTAGTATGAACTTGCTTTGATAATTTACACACTAAGATCGAATCTCTTTAACGAGTCACAAACTCTCGTCTGTATTTTGTGTTTGGCACGACTTTGTCTTTACAAACTCTACGTGAAAATTCAGTTTTGCGTAATTATTAAGTATCAAAATTTTTAATACCAACCTTAATATGATTTTATTCTTTAAATTACATTAATCGGCTTTGTAAAGCTGAAATTATCACACAGCGACAGTAGTACACACACATATCTCAGTTGTGATAGGGTGTTTGTAAACAAACATGTGTGCCGTCTTCGTTATGCTGTCATGTGGGCCTACCATGAATTAGATTGTAGTGTGTGTTCTTGTTCATCTCTCAATCCGACCTCCTGTACTTACCATCCTTTATCTCAAAATTACCTATTTCCCTTATATTTAACGTCTATTCCATGGATTCATTCAGACATTTAGACCCAATTTAGAATTTTTATCCCCAAGTGGTATTTCCTGTCGTTTGTAATTAAACATGACCCAATTTCCTTTCTCTATTCCCATCAATTTGGATATATCTCTGGAACTAAAATTCTATTCCGTGCATATTTTGAATCCTTTAGACACAACTTTAGTTGCTAGTACTTGTAAGTACTTATATCCCCGGAGTGCACTATGTATTTCCGAAATGTTGTAATCTTTTTTTTATTTTGGTAGGCTATTTCTGAACTATTTATACATCTTTTCAGTCGCTTTTTGTCAGTTCAAATACAACTTGGACATTATTATTTCAAAAATGTTTTACATACTTGAAATTTGAACATTACCAAAACATATACCTGGTATATACCGGCCAAGTTATGATGTTGATCGTGTTTCTGGACTATTGTCCTATATCAAAGAATTCTATCCAGAAATTATTTCGTAAAACACAGAAAGCTGGAATTGAGATATTTCATTTCTGAATACCAATTCAATACCTTTTAGGTCCAAACACCTGCTCCCAAAATGCCAAGACACTTTGCCCTTGTAATAATTAGCCATTCAAGTTTCGTCCAAACAATAGTTCACAGTTTATTCAAAGCTTGATAATAAATCATTTTCCCAACAAAATAAACAAAGTAATTAGCCCAATAAAAATAGAAACCACATTTATCGTGTATGGGGATTATGCATGGCCTGACTTGCTCTACTGACATTACAATCTAGTCTGTGGTGTATGCGTCTGTTATGTGTCGTTGCTGGTGTCCCAAACATCAACAAATGAGCCAGGATCTGGAAAAACGTCCTTTAACCCATTACCACACAGTGACTCTTTTTGACTCCCCACCAGAAAATGGCTTTGGAAAACATCATGGAAAATGAAGAAATTGCTTGTGACAAGCAATTTCTTTATTTCCCACAATGTTTTCTATGTAAAAAGACAAAAAAAAAGGCAAAATTTCATTCACTTGAAATTGTCGTCTGCATCATCTTTGAATTTGGACTAGTACAACATTTTGCCGTTTGGTAATGGGTTAAGGCTTTTGAGCCTAACATGATTCCAGATCAGCCTGCCTATACACGCAGTCTGATCAGGAACCATGTTGTTCTCCAATAGCTTCCTCGTGGTCTGTAGCATCCATTTGAGAGTAACGTGGATGCTGGCTAGACTGCATATAGGCACAGTCTGGTCTTGAAACATGACTGTCTCAAATGTTATAAGGGACGTTTTTCCAGATCCTGGCTCAAACGTCTTTCTATTGTAGGCCAATCCCAAAGGACAGCAACCCCAGTATAAAGGTGTCAAGAAAGAGGATTAACTGTGCTGAAACTGTATACTTTTTCAATACATTATTCGATTTCTTTTGCATTGTTAAAAAGTTTTTAAACTTAGTTTATTTTGCCGGCAAAATAGAGCTATTTAAATGGGTTTTCTCCATATAATGTCAGAAATTATGTAGCTTATATAAAGGCGAGAGCCATATATGTTATACTTTACAAATGTATTTCTATTTTAGGCCAATTCAAAATCATTCATGCCAATGTACATGGGAGAAATCCAGAAGACAATCGATCGGGAATAAATTATAAACATGGTAAATGTCACGTGAACATATCACGTGATGTCATCATGACAGCTACAGTTCATTATTTAAAAGACATTTCGTACTTTTGATTTTTCTCTTAACTCTGCATCTATGGAGGAATGAAAGCAAAGGGACTTTTTTACAAGTGATTCATGTCACTAAGAGGCGCCTCAAAGTACAAGACAGTTTCTATTGATATATGTGCTTTTTTCGTTCTAGTTATTTTTATTGTTGCAATTGTAACGAACCAAAAATGTGTTTCATTAAATATCTGAGATGTAAATAGCTGTTTATTTATATGATGAAAGATATGAAAGGTTCTTAAGCGAATTACATCACATATGATTAATTCAACCAAAGCTTTTGCCTATTTTCCCTATACGGTCGACCGTTGAAATTAGAAAGAACTTTCTACACACCTTAAAATTGATTTATCTAAAGATGATTAAAGAAAAGAACCCATTATCTTTGTTCATACATCCAGATGTTTTGCTTACGTCAAAATAAAAATTCATATCTTTGATGTTGGTTAAGTTTTTAATTCACGTCCTTTACCTTTCATTACGCAGTATTAATTGGACACTTCAATTTCGAATGCTGCTATAGATATGATAAAATACATATCGTCGATTTTCAACAAAAACATCGTAACCGCAGCTCGTACGATGTTTTTATCGAAAAGCGTCGATATCGATAAAGGTAGAATTCATGCACAATACCAGTGTGGAATTATGTGACAAAAACAATTGCAGAAAACCTTCTATAATTTTGTTGGTATGTGACCGATTGATATAGTAGATCTTTTAACAAGAGTTGTCCGCGGACAACGTAGCTCGCCTATACGGGAGCTTGTCACAAAAACATCTAATTTTTCAAAAGTAGGTCAAACTCCAAGGTCAAGGTCACAAGGTCACCAATTAAATGGTCTTGGCAGGAGGTATCCATGTGTGAAATATATAGGCTCTATCTATAATAGTGCATGGGATATAGGCCAGGTTAAAGTTTTTTTAAAGTTAGGTCAAACTCCAAGGTCAAGGTCACTAGGTCCAAGGTCCCAAATGAAAGATCTTGTCGAGAAGTATCTATGTGTGAAATATCAAAGCTGTATCTCTAATAGTGCCTGAGATATAGACCAGGTTAAAGTTTTTCAAGTGAAGACGCGACGGGGCGGAACGCCGACACTATTGCTGTGACATTAGCTCCCCGGCCATAAAGTCCCGGCTCGCTAAAATCAGCTGACAAAAAGTTATTGGCGACCAACTAGAAATTTAGTTGGTCAAAAATATCTTTTATCGGCTGATTTTTTTTAAAGATTCACCACATGCAACTTATTCCTGACGTGTTCACACTCTTTTTTTTTCAAACCAAATTCAAGTTGGTCAAGTATTAGCAAAGTTAACTATAGTTATTGAAGATTGTGTGAAATTATTGTTTCATGTGAATCCCCACCTTCCATATAGCATGAAAACTATTGAGGTCTGAGGAGAAAAATGGATATTCGCATTTTCTATTTGTTCTTGATGTTTTCATAAGCTTTTCGTATAGGGGACGTCAAAAACCAGCCCTTACATCTGTAAGGGCTAAACTAAGTAGATCTCTTCCGGATTAATTGGAACCAGTTTTAAGCCAAACCTGGCTGCTACGTTGTGACGCTTAAATAAATCTTCAAAATCAAATCGTCAGGCGTTTAACCCCACAGGTGCCGTTGGATTTTTGAAACCTGTACCAAATAAGATCTGGTATTGACGTCCCCCACAGAAAGAGCTTAGGAAAACATTGAGACAAAGGAAGAAAATGCTGATAATCAGCATTTCCCCCTTTGTCTCAATATTTTCTGTGCTATATCATGCACACATTCTGTCTGTAACTGCATACATTATGCCGTCCGATGCCCTTTCAAATAAGAATAAATGTCAAATAAACGTTTGTCGTTTGGAAAATGGTTAAATAGCCGACTTGAAACTCGATGCATGTGGGTTAAAGTTTTGATATAAACAAGCATATTAATTTTGTTGGTTGCGTTCGAAAACATCGTGACTGTAGATCAAATATGCTGTAGTTACATCATTTTGGACATGAACGACAGTATGAATTTAACCTATTGCCAGACCGTTGGGGTTTATTGTGGTTTTACGACGTTTTCAACTGCGGACAGGGTACCTAACCGTGGATTCCTGTTGTTTCTCATAACAGTACTACCGCAAATGCCTAACCGAGCATCCAACTGCTCGCCCACATAGGTTAACAATATCAAACCATTGGAAGGTGACATTTTTGTCAGCAATGGTATTTGACTCGGCTGGAGATCGAACCCAGGACCTCTCGAGTGAGAGGCAGGGGCCTGTTTAATCAAAACATTTAAGACATATATTTGACTTACCGATGTCTTACGACACATTTTAGAGGAAGAATAACGTATTGCCAATCACCAAAAGCTATGTAATGGGATTGTTGTTTTAAGCTTTTTTTTAAGTCGTCGATAAGTCAAAAATACGTCTTAAATATTTTGATGAAACAGGCCCCATGTTATCAGACTGCAAACTTTTAGAATTGTCCAAATTCAAAGTGTCGCAGATAACAATTTCATGTGAGTGAACATTTCCTTTTTTGTCTTTCCTGGTTGAAAATATTGTGGAAAAGGAAGAGATTGCTTGTCACAAGCAATTTCTTCATTTTTCACAATGTTTCCCAGTTTTTATCTTGTTTTATTGGGTTTATCCCATATTAAACTTGAAGGTTATATTGAGATTAGACTTCAATTTAACCCTTTTCCAAACAAGACCTGGTTTTGACGTCCCTAATAGAAAAGACTTTGGGAAGACATGAGGCTATGGGAAGACATGAGCCTGAAGAGACTAGAACTGTCTCAAAGCGGACAAATACCACCACTAGCACCCTGTCAAATGCTATAGGTCAAATGGTTCTTCAGTTGGAGCATGGAACTGTGTAAAGTTACATGATCCTAGGTCAAACATTTCTTGACTTTCACAGCAACGGATTTTAAAAAAATCCCAATCTTGACCTTGACCTTCATGATCCCAAAACCTCCTTGGGTCAAGGGTAACACATGTGTGAAGTTTCATAATCCTAGGTCAAACAGTTCTTGACTTAGAGCACAGAAACGAATTTCAAACAAAGTACAATCATGACCTCGACCCTCATGACCCCAAAACAATAGGGCACCTTCTTGGGTCAAGGGCAACACATGTGTTAAGTTTCATGATCAAACAGTTCTTGACTTAAAGCAAAGAAATGGATTTTAAGCAAAGTCCAATTGTGACCTTGAACTTCATGACCCCCATCCCCCCCCCCCCCCCAAAAAAAAAATAATAATAATAAATAAATAAATAAATAAATAGGGCACCTTCTTTTGTCAAGGGCAATAACTGTGTAAAGTTTAATGATAAAAAGGTCAAATGGTTATTGACTAAGAGGACAGAAACTGATTTTAAACAAAGCCAAATCATGACCTTGACCTTCATGACCTAAAAACAATAGGGCACCTCCTTGGGTCAATGGCAACATCTGTGTAAAGTTTCAAGATCCTTATAGGTCACAGTTCTTGACTTAGATCACAAAAAGATTTTAAACAAAGACCAATCGTGACCTTGACCTTTGACCCTAAAACTATAGGGCACCTCCATGGGCCACAACTGTGTGAAGTTTCATGATTTTAGGTCAAATGGTTCACGAATTAGAGCAGGAATTGAAAAAGTCTATGGACAGACTGACAGACATGATGAAACCAATATATCCCCTCTACTTTGTAAGCCGGGGTGGGGTATAAAAATGCTTGAAATCAGAATTTTCTCCATTTGTTTCAATATTTTCTGTACTTTATTGTATACAAATCCAATGTTTATCAAGATCCATTTTGTCGTCTCTAGCAGCTTTCAAACTGTACAGTCTAACATTTTTCTCTTTGGGAAAGTTTTCAAATTAAAAGTGTTAGAGTTTGTCAAAGGTGTTCAAATGATATTGCCAGTTTATCAAATGATCATATAATAAATAATCAACTACAACAATGTAACTATCCTTAATGATGAAGTTTAATCAAAAATACAAATAGCAGTACAATTAACAAGCACTATACTTTAATACTAGTGTGTGTAAAACAATCAACCTTATTAAATATTATAATCTACTTCACAAAGACATTAAGCTTATAAAGTAAAACATATAGACAGAACATTCATGCACGTATCCAGGGTTTGGCCAATGCAGTCAGCCCTCTCTCAGGAAAACATTGCCCCCTCTGGGAATAATGTCTGGATCCATGCATGGATGGCATCTGATAAGAGATGGTAATGGTACTTTTTTGCAATTTCAAATCCAAAGCTTTAAGGTTTTGTGGGTTCCTATTAGACCATTTCCCCCAAAACAAGAATTTAAGTGTCAAAAAAACATGTGGTAAAACATTGACCCAGGAGTATGAAATTCAAATCATAATTTCATAACTTTTTTCTGGAATATTTTCTGCACATCATTCATTTTGTTGTGTGCGGTAGCTTTCAAAGTGCATAGTCTATTTCTGCTGTTTGGGATAGGATTAGATAGTATGACAAGAGCCGTCAGAGACGGACAATGCTCCCCGAATAAAGCATTGTCACAATAAATGTATGCCATGCAGAGCTAACATAAAGCTAGCAAATGTTAAGCCCCCTTTTTGCATGACATAATTTTTATAACCAAATTTCACATAGTTTATTGTCTAGGGCATCTGATTTACTACTCAAATATGAAATTTCATCAAATTCTGACCATTAGACTAGGAGAAATTAGAGAAAAACTATATTTTACCTTAAGTCCCCTTTTCCCATGACGAGGCCTCAAATCCAAACAAGAGCTGTCCGAAGACAGCGCGCTCGACTTTCTAAGTGCTAAGTATAAAGGGGGCATAACTCCAAATAGAGTGGTCCCAGGGTCATGGGCCCTGATAGTATGGTAGAGGGTGTGATGGTGAATAAGTATTCCAAGTTTGGGTTGAATCCCTTCGATAGTATGGAAGTTATTGATGTTTGAAAAAACTTTAACCTTTGTTGCAACGCCAACGCCAACGCCGACGCCAACGCCGACGCCCGGGTGACAGTATAAGCTCTCATTTTCTTCGAAAAGTCGAGCTAAAAACGGGAAAAGTACATCGGCATTATGTCATAGGGAGTTCACATGGTAAGTTTCATTTGATTTGGCCCAAGGGTTATGGAGAAATCACTACGGACGGACGGACGGAATGACGGACGGACAGGACGGACGGACGGACAGACAAAGCAGCGACTATATGCTCTCCCTTCGGGGAGCATAAAAAAGATAATTCCAATAGGTACCCACAATACAAAGTTTGGTGAACAACTTTGCATTTTGAAAAGTAAATATGTCCTCCTATCTCAAACTCTGAGCAGATACGTGAGGATAAATACTTTGCAGTGATCCAAAACTAACAAAATTGCAACTACATAAATCAATATTTGGAGGTAAGGACAGATTTTTAAAAAGTACAGGATTTCTGTGAAAGATACATACAAGTGAATAATATTTTTACAGACAACTTTTTTTTTGAGACAAGGATTTACAAATGCTGCTTGTATGGGGTAATTTGGTGGAGGATGGAGCACATAACTATGAAGTCCTGGTATTTTTCTCACCATTCCTACCATAACATCCTTTCGGAGACTCCAGCTGCTAATGCCACTTTAGTTTATAATTATCCATTTATTGGCAGGAGACAAATGTTAGAACATAATTATGTGACCCGTCACGCTAACAGGGACCTTATCCGAACTCCAAAAATTCAATTTTTGACAAACTTGTCAACCACATCCCGTATGTGAAAACTGAATATAATTATAGTAAGATAGGGGAAACTTCCGGATTTAGAAAATTACATAAAAGTGAAAAGTGTCAACCCTAGGTCAACAAGGGTCCATATTTTTCACTCTTCCTATCAGATCCCTTTTAGCATGATGGGTCACACATATTTGCAGCGACAGTGAATGAAAGCTGGGGCCCGTAATATTGAGCCTGATGTGCTTCCAACTCATTTTTTTAGACATACTAACAAATAAAAGAACAGCCTGGAGCACCGACATACGCTTTATACAACATTTTTTGTGTGAAAATTGTCATAATTATAATAAAACATCATACACAAAATCATTAAACATGAAACTATTCCTTAAACAATACATCTATACATGTATAATATTTTGTAAATTCACAAGAAGTTTCTCATATCGGAGACACAGACAAACAGACAGATGGACAAATGACTAAAAGCAATTTAATACATATGAGCCAGGATCTAGAAGATGGGCTTGTATGGCATTTTAGACCAACATGGATCCAGATCAGCCTGTGCTATCACACACATACTGTTCAAATCCCACAGTTGTGTTATGCAGTGGACCTAGGATTTCTGTGAAGGGATTTGATCACACACAAATAATCAGGCTATCAAAAAAACTCTCTGGATCCGCCAATGGGGTACTCTTTTTACTTCCTTAACGCTCTAACAAACAAGACTTTGTTGAGACATCCCTATCAAAATGACTTGGGAAAACATTGAGGCAAGAGAAGAAAATGCTGTTAACCAGCATTTTCTCCTTTTGCCTCAATATTTTCTCTGTTATATCATACACAAATCTTATCTTTTTGAACATCAATTTTGTAGATTCAACAGCTTTAAGTTTCGACCAACTAATTTTTTGCTGTTTGGGAAAGGGGTAAGTGGAAAAAAAAAACAGCATGGATCCCGATCAACACTCACAATGGGGTAGGCTAATCTTATTCCATGTTGGCCTCAAACATCATCAGATGGTCTTAATAACTCTTTCCCAAATGGCAAAATTTTCGGGTGGTTCAATTCAAAAGCTGCTACAGACGACAAAAAAGATGTTAATCAAGATTGGATTTGTGTACAATATAGCATAGAAAATATTGAGACAAGAGGAGAAAATGCTGGTTATCAGCATTTTCTTCTTTTGTCTCACTGTTTTCTCAAGCCTTTTCTGTAAAGGACGTCAAAACCAAGTCTTGTTTGGGAAAGAGTTAACCCTTTCCCAAACAAGACCTGGTTTTGACGTCCCTAATAGAGAAGATTTGAGAAAACATAGAGGCAAAAGAAGAAAGTGCTGATGATCAGCACTTTCTCCTTTAGCCTCAATATTTTCTGTGCTATATTGTACACATATCATTTCCTTTTCAGGTAAAACTTTGTCATCCACAAAGGCTTTAACCCATTACCAAACGACAAAATTTTAGGATAGTTCAAATTGAAAGATCCAGCAGACGACAATTTTAAGTGAATGAAAAAATAAATTTTCAGGCCATTTTGGGTGGAAAACATTGTGGGAAATGAAACAAGAGGGCCAAGATGGCCCTGTATCGCTCCACTGGCTTTTAGACATTTAGACTACTAACTTCTTCAAGGAATACAATAGAGGTCTATTCAAAGAAGATTCATACTACAC
Source organism: Fragum sueziense (assembly GCA_963680895.1). Lineage (NCBI taxonomy): Eukaryota > Metazoa > Mollusca > Bivalvia > Cardiida > Cardiidae > Fragum > Fragum sueziense. The sequence continues at coordinate 26,940,449 of OY804602.1, forward strand.
CAGAATGAAATCCAATAAGTGATTAAGGAGCAGAAATGTTTTTAAAATTTTCTTAAAATCACACTGTTTCATATAGTGAAAAAAAATCCTAGCCCACAATGGCCATGCTTTTCATCCGATCGTGAAGGAATTTGGAAGAGATTCATGCAAGGAAGATTCCTGTGAAATTCGGTTGAAATTGTTCCTGTAGTTTTGGAGAAGATTGTTTAACAATTTTTCGAAAATTCAATTTAATTAAATTCATTAAAATTTAAGTTCTTCACAGAAATTATTTTATTAAGGAATTAAGAGGATATAAATGCAAGGAAGATTCGAGTGAAGTTTGTTTAAAATTGGTCCGGTAGTTTTGGAAAAGAAGATTAATGCAAGGAACATTTCTGTAAAATTTGGTTGAAATTGATCCAGTAGTTTTGGAGAAGAAGAATTTTTAAAGATTTTTTGAAAATTTGATTTAATTAGATTAATTTTAATTTAAGTTCTACATAGAATTTATTTTTTTGAATTAATTAAGAAGAGATTTTTGCAAGGAACATTTCTGTAAAGTTTGCTTGAAATTGGTTCAGTTGTTTTGGAGAAGAATTTTTTTTAAAGATTTTTCGAAAATTTAAATCAATTACATTATTCAAAAATTCAAGTTCTGCGCGGATTTTATTCTTTTGAAGGAATTTGGTAGAGATTCATGCAAGGATGATTTGTGTGAAGTTTGGTTAACCCTTTCCCAAACAAGACCTGGTTTTGACGTCCCTATTAGAAAAGGCTTGGGAAAACATTGAAACAAAAGAAGAAACTGCTGATAACCAGCAGTTTCTCCTTTTGCCTCAATATTTTCTTTGCCACATTTTACACAAATTCTATCTTTAATAACCTCCATTTTATCATTTATGGCAGTTTTTGAAGTTGATCACCATAAAACTTTGCCGTTTGGGAAAGGGTTAAAATTGGTCCAGTAGTTTTGGAGAAGAAGAATTTTTAAAGATTTTTCGAAAATTTAATTCAATAAAATTAATTTAAATTCAAGTTGTGCACAGATTTTATTCTTTTGAAGGAATTTGGTAGAGATTCATGCAAGGATGATTTGTGTGAAGTTTGGTTAAAATTGGTCCAGTAGTTTTGGAGAAGAAGAATTTTTAAAGATTTTTCGAAAATTTAATTCAATAAAATTAATTTAAATTCAAGTTGTGCACAGATTTTATTCTTTTGAAGGAATTTGGTAGAGATTCATGCAAGGATGATTTGTGTGAAGTTTGGTTAAAATTGGTCCAGTAGTTTTGGAGAAGAAGAATTTTTAAAGATTTTTCGAAAATTTAAACCAATTAAATTAATTAAAATTCAAGTTCTGCGCGGATATTATTCTTTTGAAGGAATTTGGTAGAGACTCATGCAAGGAAGATTTCTGTGAAGTTTTGTTGAAATTGGTCCAATAGTTTTGGAGAAGAAGAATTTTTAAAGATTTTTCAAAAATTTAATTCATTTAAATTAATTAAAATTCAAGTTGTGCATAGATTTTATTCTTTTGAAGGAATTTGGTAGAGATTCATGCAAGGATGATTCATGTGAAGTTTGGTTGAAATTGGTCCAGTAGTTTTGGAGAAGAAGATGTTTAAAGAAAAAGTTTACGCACGGACGGACGCACGGACGCACGGACGGACGGACGACGGACACAGGGCCATGACATAAGCCCCGCTGGCCTTCGGCCAGTGGAGCTAAAAATTGCCTGTCACAAGCAATTTCTTCATTTTCCACATTGTTTTCCAAAGCCATTTAATTTTGAGGAGTCAAAATGAGTCACTATGTGGCAATGGGTTAACATTGGATCAGCCTAAAATTTTGTCGTCTGGTAATGGTCAAGACCTTTGTCCATCGCCATCTCAGCTTATTTACAACCGATAAATAGACAATTTATTCCTTTACAAATATAAAATTCTGTTGAGTATAAAATCATCCCATTATTAAATATATTGTTCTGCATGTCATGAAAATTTTTTGTTGAAGATTGTCTCTAAAACAAAGCTTTGTCTGAGCCCCAAAACACCTGAAAAATATAAGAAAAAGAAGTTATGAACATTAAATATCATGCATCAATAACAATGAAGTCTCAACCTTTTCCCCAATGACAGAAAATGGATTTGATTGAAATAAGATTAGACAATGATATAGCACAGAAAAAAATTGTGGCTAAGGGAGCAAATGCTGATTATGAGAATTTACTTTGTCTGTCCAAATGTTTCAGCATGTATCTTCTTTTGTCCCTATCTTTTCCTAAGCAAGTTTGAGATAACTAGTACAATGGTTCATAACAAAACCTAGGTAAAGAATGAATCAATTAATCCTATGTTTCAGATCTATTTTGGAATGAATAATAATGATAAATCTTCTATAACCAAAGCTGAATCAGGCCCGTAGGAAGCAATTTCATATTTGGGGGGCTAAAGCCCTTGTCCTGAATATGGGGATGGGGGCGGGCTAATTTGGATTTTCCCAAAAAATTCAGAGTAAAATTAAGAAATTTTAGAATTTTTGGCCAACTTTGGGGGGCTTAGCCCCCCCCCCCCCCTTCCCAGCCCCCCTTGTTCCTACGGGCCTGTGAATGTTTATGATGTCACAAAAAAAAATCTGACATTTTCTGAATCTCATTAGGGTTAACTACTACCTTAATTACGAAATGTTTTAATTGACATTAGGCATTTAAATTTAAACCACAACCTTGATATATTCTTCTGTAATCTAATCTACCATCAGTCTGATCTAAGGCTACAATACAATACCACCAACATGAAGCTATAAGTTATATGTATGTGTTAATTGCATGCAAAGAGACTTTGTAATTGTTGCTTCTGAAATTTATTTTTGTAAAAAGCCATCCTCGGACAACCCAAGGTCTCCTTATTTGCTACCCTACATTGACTTAGAGTAGCAAGACCCCAGGTATCCAAGGATTGTGTAAAGTACGTTTTTAGGAAAGAACCCAAGTTCAAACATACAAAAGTAACTTTAATTCCCCAGAGCTCCATCACAGTGGAAAATCACGCGAGACAACAATTTCAGAAAATCTTCAATAATTCGTCGGTGTACATGCAAAACCTCGTATGTCGATTCTTGCGATTTTCAAAGTACAAACTTGTGTGCCCAGTTAAAGACCATTCTTGCAGGTTTTGAGATATTTTTACTAATAGGCCTGTCCCACCTAACCGAATTTTTACACCGAATGCGTACCGAACTAAATTCGGTGTATTGGTCGAAGGTTCGTTCCACAAACGGTTTGTGTTTGGTATGTTTACGGTGCCATTCGGTGCCTTTCATCGACATTACGCGGTGTTCGCAGACGCCTAAAAATGTTTTTGAGCATGCACAAAATTTTTCAACGAATGCAGCAAATCAAAATTTCGAAATGAGTTCGGTAATCGTTCGCAAAGGGATCAGTAGGCGCACGTCTGGCATTCGTTACTTTCGTTTTGGTGTCGGTAATAATTCGCAGACGAATTCCTGTTCGGTATGTTCGTTATGATCTCACCGAAGTACTAGCGTTTGCACTCCGATGAAGGTGCGTTTCTTTACCGAACTGGCCGAAAAGGTTAAACGAACCGCTCACGAAACACACTGATCCTGATGATGCCATTCCGAATATGACGTTATATTCGTTACTCAAACGGTAGAGGTTCGTTGATGTTTGGGAACGAATTGGGGTATATTTCGGAGAAACAACGTTGGCTGTTTGACACATTCGCTACAAGTTCGTTACCTGTTCGGTGTATGGTCGGTACAAAATCGTTGAAAACCAAAGTTCACCGAATAAAATGACAAGGAACACTGCGAATTTCGCACTTGACATTCGGTATGAATTCGCTGCCAATGTTCGGTAAGGTGGGACAGGCCTATAATCAGTATTACTGACAAATCATTTGTGAACAATATGTCCAAATTTCAAGTACAATATTTCAGTTTGGGAAAAGTTATTACACTTTTTTCCCTCCACATTAAAATTTTCCAAAAACGAGATACAAAGTTTTGCATTTACAACGACGAATTGTGTTAATACGGGACTGATTTGAATTCCCTTTCAATCAAAGAAGGTGGACAGACACCACTAATTAGATGACCGGAGTGGATTTTTGAAAATTCAGCTGATAAAAAGTTATTGAAGATCAACCAAAATTTTGGTTGATCTTCAATAAATTTTTTACCAGCTGATTTTTCAAACATCAATAACATCTAGCTTATTCCTGTCATTTACCTGCATTCTCTGCTTCAAATCGAATTCAAATCAGTCCAATTTCAGCAAAATTATTGAATAATTTCTGAAATTCTCAATCACATGATTATCCACCATGTCCATGTTAGAGGAGAGTAATGGCTTTTCAAGAGGTAAAATATTTTTTTGTCTATCATCATTATTGACTAAGCCTAAAGTTTTGGGTGTTCACTTGAATCATCTCAACAGGATGATTGATTGGGTTTTAACACTGCTGTCAACTGCTATGGTCAGATTGCTGCTGATGGAGCATAGTTTCCTGTCATTTCTCATTCAAATTCTACCATAACATCCTTACTGAGTCCTCAGCTGCTTGCCCACATAAGTTTATGATGATCAAACCATTGGCGGGTGACAATTTTGTCAGAAAGGATATTTGCCACAGCTGGGGATTGAACCTGGGACCTCATGATGCGCTAGCAACTGCGCTATGCTTGAAGGGATGATAAAAACAAGAGCTTCGCAGAGCAGCGCATATACGCCCGAGAGGGGCTTGTCAGTAAAATTGGCCATTTTTTCAATTCAAGGGCATATCATTCAAGAACGAAAAGAGTTCTATGAATTCCGTAAGCCGTGTGCACAACTAAACACCGTGCAGAATCATTGTGGCAACTTTGATTAAAATCCAATCAAAATTGTAGGAGGAGTTGCGCGCACAAGAAATTGCTAATGGATGGACAGACAGACGACCAAAGCAATAACATAATACGTCCCTTCAGGAGTATAATGAGTATAATTATTGTCAATTTTCAATGAAAACCTCGTAACTGCAGCTTGATTTAAGCTGCAGTTATGAGGTTTTCATTGAAAAGCAGGGATATACAACATACATTTCAAAATAGCAGTTACATGTACAGAAATATACTGTCCACACCCCATTCTTGTCTATATTTTCATGTTCTTGTCTGTCTATTATATTACAATAACCAGCACTAATAATTTAACCCTTTCCCAAACAAGACCTGGTGATGTCCTTTATTGTAAGGGCTTACCAAAACATTGGGCCAAAAGAAAATATTAAATGCTAAGCTGTAGTTACAAAGTTTAGTAATAACACTGACAATTTTCTCCTTTTGTCTCAATATTATCTGCCTAATTTTGTACATTAATCTTATTTTCATGCACCATTTTGTCATCAGCTGCAACTATCAAATTGAACTGGTCTTAAATGTGGCCATTTGGGAAAGGTTTAATAAACATTTCCTAAATAAGAAAATAAGCTTGGGAAAACATTGAAGCAAAAGAAGGATTTTCTCCTTTTGCCTCAATATTTTCTCTGCTTTAATGTAAAAAAAATTCCATCTTTATCAACATCTATTTTGTCGTCTGAAACAGCTGCTGTCAAGTTGGACAGCCCTATTACATTGTTGTTTGGGAAAGGTTTAAAAGATAAAAGACTTACATGGGTTAGTGGAAAAAAGGTTCAGCTCTTATTTATAATACTTCATATACAACTGCAAATGTAATGTTAGAATAAATACAAAATATTTGTAAGTTTCAACCTTGAACATAGAACTTACACAGTGGTTAATCACATGAACCAGAATTTCAAAAAATCATCAATATTTTTGTTAATACTTGACAAATTTTAATTCGTTTAAAACAGAAGGTGAAAAAGTGCAAAAAATACATGTATATGGGTAGGTAGGTTTACAATAGGATTTACCATAGGATTTTACAATGGTATTTACAGTAACGTGCATTATAAGGTAAATTTCATTAACCCTTTCTTGAATGAGACTTGGTTTTAATGTTTCTTAGGAAATCATAGAGGTAAAAGAAGAAATTGTCGATAACCAGAATTTCCCCTTTGATTTAATATTTGTAACAAAGTTTTTCTAACTTTTTTTTTAAATGTAAATAGGCTTTGTTTGGGACCAATGTAGATCTATAAAGGCTAGGGAAGAAAAAATATCTTGTGTGGAAAAAATTCAGATGCTTAGAACTGGTGGGAAGTGCAGAAATTAATTCAAAAGAACATCTAACTCTAGGTTTCCCAAACTTTCTCAGCTAAGTGAAAGACACATTCTTTAGAGCGAGACTTTTCAGGATCTCTTAAGATGTTTTTGATAAAGTGTTTTTGAGACCGAGATTATAAGCGAAGTGTTCAGAATGTTCCATACTTTATACAAATCAGGTCATGGTGACTCAGTCATGATGACATCATTTGTATCAAGTATGGAACATTCCGAACGCCAGGGTCTGAAAATTATAGAGCATTCAGAACAACTTGGTAAATTTTCTCTACATTGTTTCTACAGAAATGGCCAAGGGGTCCTGTAAGAAGTATAGAGTAATGGCCCCTGCCATTGAGCAGCCTAAAACTCATGCTCTACAAATCTCTTTATCTTAAAACATCCTAAGAAATCTCAAGATATCTTTAAAAAAATCTCTCTCTAAAGAACAAGCCTCAGACATTATTAGAGAAAGGGTAAAAGGATCCCCTAGGACATGCTAGCACCTCTATGTGAAATAAATACCTTCAACAATACTGCAAAGAGGGTTCCAAAAATGAACCATGGCACTAAAGACAGAATCCCTGTTCTTCGTACTTTCTTTTTCTGAAGCCAGGCTATTATGTTTTGCTTTCTTAGAGTAAATGGTGGGTAGCGTAGGCTGCAAAGAGAGGTTAGAATTATCCATAATTTAACCCTTTTCCATACACTAGTTTTCTCTAAATGTTTCAGTGGACTACATCTTCTATGGATGTTTGTCGAAACAATTCCTGGTTTGATGTCCCTCTTCATAAAATGATTCGGAAAATATAAACACTGACAAGCAAATTCGTTGAATTGATATCCCCCGCCGAACATATCTTCATAATTGTCAATAAAGTAGCGCGGAAACAAATATAACTCTGTATGTATATGGCTTCAACAGAACGAATATCACTCTGTATGTATATGGCTTCAACAGAACGAATATCACTCTGTATGTATATGGCTAAAACAGTCAGGGGCAGTAACTCTAAATTTGACAGTCGAACCAGGTAACCCCGACGATATGAGCATGTCCACTTTGTAGTGAAGCTGTGTGCCAAGTTTCATTGAAATCCGATCTATAGTTTTCAAGAAATAGCGCGGAAACGAATATCACTCTGTATGTATATGGCTTAAACAGTCAGGGGCAGTAACTCTAAATTCGGCGTTCGAACCGGGTAACCCCAACGATATGCGCATGTCAACTTTGTAGTGAAGCTGTGAGCCAAGTTTCATTGAAATCCGATCTATAGTTTTCAAGAAATGGCGCGGAAACGAATATCACTCTGTATGTATATGTCTTAAACAGTCAGGGGCAGTAACTCTAAATTCGGCGGTCAAACCGGGTAACCCCGACCATATGCGCATGTCCACTTTGTAGTGAAGCTGTGTGCCAAGTTTCATCGAAATCCAGTCTACAGTTTTCAAGAAATAGCGCGGAAACGAATATCACTCTGTATGTTTATGGCTTAAACAGTCAGGGGCAGTAACTCTGAATTCAATGGTCGAACCGGGTAACCCCGACGATATGCGCATGTCCTCTTTGTAGTGAAGCTGTGTGCCAAGTTTCATCGAAATCCAGTGTATAGTTTCCAAGAAATAGCGCGGAAACGAATGTCGGACGGACGGACGGACGGACATGGCAAAAACAATATCCCCCCCCCCCCCCCCCCCCCCCCCCCCCCGAAAAATAAAAAGCAACGAGAGAAAAGGAGAATATGCTGTTTTAGCACAGCATTATCTACCTTATTCTCTCCTTTTCAGGCAAAAACATACAAATGTTCAGCTTTTTTATAGTATTTATTTCTTATCTGCAATTGAAAGAAATTGGTGCCAGTCCGTCTAGTATTTTAAAGTCCATGAATGAATTCAAGTTGGCTAAATTTTGCCATGGTTCAATTTTAGCTTGTACACAGGTCATCATGCAGTGATATATATTATCTTGTGAAACCTGAAATGTCAATTGCTCATAAAATTTATGCATTAACCCATTCCCACACATTCACTCCTAAAATCATAACTCCCCAAAAGACAAAAATGTTGGAAAATATTGTGCAAAACCAAGATATTGTTTTTGAAAAAGTTTTTTGTCCAAAGAAACCATACAACCTTACTTTCATTATGTCTGCCTGTGGCATGTTGAATGTGGAACTTTCCACTGCCAAGTGTTTACAACATCGCCCGAAAAGGAGTGGACTACCTATAATATGTTTATTAAATGAAAAAGTTGTTTGTTTCCACTAACCCGAACTACCCTATTTTTTACCGCCGACCCAAGACCTGTTTTGGTGTTTGTCAATTTTGAAGCAAAAATACTATTGCCAGTCCATTTATTCCTTTTTGGTAAAAATTCCTTCATGATATAACAAAAGTTTTGCCTACCTACCTACATTTACCATATTTTTTATTTTTTGGGGGGTGTGGGGGATGGCGTATGTTTGTGGAAACAAACTATCATTTTTATTACGCCCAAGGCAACTAAACATTTCCAAAGCATATTTACAGATACATAGAAATGGATTATGTATATCTATAAATATACAAAATGCACAATGAAGCAGGCTTATAGTATATATGAGCAGGGACCTAACAGCATATCGTCGGTGCTATGACAAAATTGCGTTAATGAAATTTTGCTCGAAAACCATTTTTTTCAGGAGAGCCAAAAACGTTTTTACCGCTTTAAGGGGGAATGCTCCAGTTTTTCGGAATACTCGGTCTTTACTGTAGTAAATTAAATGTTTCGTACCAATATGTTTCGCTACCATATTTTCAATAATATTATACATCATTACAATTTACTATTTTCAACGGTAAAAATGTATTTATTATGCGAAACTGATTTCCTAAAGATGGAAATCGATTATTTAGAGCAAGACAGTCGTATGTGTGTATGCAGTTACCACCGTTTTGTGTCATTTTATTCATGTGTAGCTGATAAAAAATCCTGTAATTCACTAATAAGTGCGCTGACCTATACATTTTCTTTTTGAATTATTACCAGGACATGTTGCTTAATACAATGAGGGAGTTTCATCAAATTCTATTATTTAGAACCTGAAATATTTACAAAAATATGCAAATTTTGATATAAAACTCTCCAGCTTCGTTGATCTAGCCGAACACGTGAGCATGCTGTTTTATACATTTATGCGTTTATAGAAGCACATATTTTGGGTTTTCTGTTCTTATTAAATGTAAGACCTTACTTTAAATCCATTTTCCGGACTAAACGGTGAACATACAGCATTTTATTAGCATTTTAGTGACCTTGGATAGGTGCAAGAAATTGTGCCTTTTTCAATGTAGGGGTATGTGATACGAATGCCTATAAAATTCAAACAAGATCGCTGACCATCCATTTTTATTTTATTTTCCAATTGGTAATAACATGTAATTTCAACATACAAAATATAAAGAAATTCTATTATTGGGACAAAAATTAGGAAACTGGAGCATTCCCCCTTAAAAAATGTGCCGACAAAATTGCGTAACTCAATAACTACATGAACTATTCAGCTTCTTTAAGGTAAAATAAGGTAATTAAACATAACTTACGGTTCATTTATTGGTCAAAGTAGAAGAAATACAGAGGAGAATGCCATTTCTCAGCCTTTTATTACTCTCGTGTAAATAATTTGTCTATGTACAACCCATTTTTGTCAGCTAAACCGAGTTATGCAGTTTTGTCACATGATGATCGAAATGGTTCTAATAGGTGTAGAGAAAGCCTGATTTGACAGAATATGCGCTCCTACAAACTACGTAGAAAGCATTTATAAACGAAAATTGACGAAATTGCGTAACTAATTTGTTACGCAATTTTGTCATAGCACCGACGATATGAGACCATCATAAAACCAGATAAGAGAGCACTTTAATATTGCACAGGTTGATTTGGATCAATGTGTACCACAAATCCAGCGACCAAGACTTCTTTTCCCAAATTGCATGTTTCTTTTTTAAATAGCTGTACTATGGACATTAAAGGTTTCACATGATAGGTAATAACAAGAATACAATTATAACAATCTACCCTTTCCCAAACGACAAAATTTTAGGGTGATCCACTTCAAAAACTGCAATAAATGGCAATAAGGATGTTTTTAAAGATAGGATTTGTGTAAAATATGACACAGAAAATAATTTATTGAGACAAAAGGAGAAACTGCTGGTTATCAGCAGTTTCTTCTTTTGTTTCAATGTTTTCCCAAGCCTTTTCTATTAGGGACGTCAAAACCAGGTCTTGTTTGGGAAAGGGTTAAGGTAATAATTATGAGGTGAAAGGAAGTGACAAAATTTTCACTTCAACCAATCCCATTTGCAGTCATTGCAACTCAAACTAATAAATTGTAGTGCTTGCCTAAGCGAATCTCTCTTTATGTTTAGCATGTTGTTTTTATAAATCAGGGTTGCAACAAGCCAGAGCAAATAAAATTCCCTCATAAGTCTCGGACATTTCTCTGACAAAATTTGAAATTTCCCTGACAAGTTATTTCCATAACAGTTCAAACTAGAAAGACCTGAAGGTCTTGAGTCGCTCCACAGGCCTGAATTTCTTGTGGTTTACTATAAAAAATTTGACAAATTTTTCTAAATGCTTAAACTGATATATTTTTAAATTCTTGTGATTCTTAGAGCAGAAACAAAGTAAAGAGAAGCAATTATGTGGTCAAAGCGAAAAGAAGGTAAATGATTGACTAATATTAATTTGGGGATTTTTAGAATGATGATAAAGTTGAAAACTGCCATTATGCCAAATTCAAGGGCTAATAATTTAATATGTGAGTTAATAATTGTGGTAGACTAAGGGAAGTAACTTTTGATATGAGCAATTTAAAGTTCAGTAAGAGTTGTGTTTCTTTATGATAATAAGTTCAAGAAGTTGTTATTGTGCATGTAACATAGTGGTGTCACTCCTCAACGAAACGGGCCTATTAAATATATAGTAAAATGGGTCAATTTGGCAGCTTCTAGCTCCTCTCAGAAGTCTTTGTGGCACATTTTACTTAGTCTGCCTGACAGACCATTTCTTTGTCTTTAATTTACTACCAAGAAAGTGGTATCAATAGCACCATCAGCTAAAATCACGCACCCGTGAACACAGCCACCCTTGAAATTTGCCATCTATTTCGGGATCTGCATGTGACACACCCCCATGAAAGGTCACGACCGCGCAAGAAACTAGTTCCCAACAAATTCATTAAAACACATCCTAGCAGTACACTGATGGTCTGCCAGTATACAGAACCACATTTCATGCATCTGCCTATTCTATAGACACAGAATCAATGCAACAAAAGGAACGAATCCATTTTTGACGGAACTATGTTTGTATACTACGATCCGGAAGCATTTCCCGTTGTGGAGTGTCTCCTAGTGGTCATGAAAATAAAGACATTCTGATCTAAAATTATTATTTTGACTTGATAATTTATGTCTTGAACACCACAATAATCAAGCTGAATATTAAACTCGAGCAAGATCTTATGGTCTGTCCAAATTTTGTCAGTATTAATCTACAGTACAGCTCGCGCGTTTTTTGCCTATTTCCGCGCATCGCCGCGATTGAATTTCTGGTGGTTTCGGGTGGAAAATCGCGGTAGCCGCGGCGAGCGTGTTTTACCACCCGAAATCGCGGGGATCGCCGCGATTTTTTCGCCGCGATTTGCGCGGACAGGTAAGCCTGTATTTTCTGGCTGATTTATCGTAATTATTGGGTTTTATATAATTATATATTAGGTTTTGATAAGATAAGAATGCCTTTGCAGATTTGATTTTTGTTAATTTTGAATGGGTTTGTGGATTCTTCTACTTCAACAGAAAAATGACCCTTTTGCCTTCTTTTCAACGTATTCGAAGTTATTTTTCTTTTATCTTTGCTACACGGCCTTCATGCATATAGATTACAAAATAATTGCAGATGCTTTGTGCAGTGATGATTGCACAAAATTAGTTTTTTTGGAAGCGCATGTAATTATAGAATAACACATACATACACAAGGCTTGAGAACAAATTGAGACAAAAGAAGAAATACTGATGATCAGCATTTCCCCTGCTACCGCAATATTTTCTATGCTACCTGTATATTGTAGACAATTTTTATCGATATTTTCTGATCTGTTTTCTGCAGTGCTCAGCTTTGTTATTGGATCCCCAGATATTCTTCCCCTCGAAAGAGAGTGAAGGGCTATCGTAGAAATGATTTGAGAATATTAAGATAAAAGAATAACATACTGATTACTACCCTGGTCTTCTTGTGTCTCATTATCTAGTTCCTATTGTTGTAATATATCCTTCACAATCCTGTTTTCAGCAACATCCAACTTATCGTATGAGTAGAATTTTAATAGGACGTGCCAAATCGTAGCAATTTTGGAAACGGCGTAACTAAGAATGTAGCGTCATACATCGGTGTTCTTTTTAACATGCATGCAAGTTCCAACATGGTAAAAATAAACCTTAAATGCCAGTCGCAGGTTTACTGGTTTATTTTGTAAACTGAAAAGTAGTCAAATTATACGCATTACTTTGATATGTAATTCAAACGGAGAAACTCTTCGTAATTATGCCCGGGAAGCCAACATGCAGTTTACGATTTCACGTACATGTATCTGCAAAAAACAGAATATTATATAAACAGTTAATTGAATTAAATCAAGCATAACAAAGCATAATACAATGTACAAAGAAGCGGAAATAACCTGTTCTATATTATATAATAATATATAACTATATATTTTAATTTACAAAAACGATGTGTTATTACCGGACTTCATAGAACTTTATAGAAAACGTTCGTATTTAATATAACATTCTCTTTATTTCTGAAATAGTTCTGTAAATCAATTTAAAAACACACTCAGGATGAAATAATATAAACTTAACAAAAACGCATTTAATACTGAGCGCTGTAGGATAATATTGGCCGTACCTGGCATTTCCACCCGAACGCGGCGATCGCCGCGATCGCCGCGATTCCCCCCATCGCGGCGAATCGCGGTGATGCAAGAAAATTTCGAATTTTTTTTGGACCGCGGTGGGCGAGCGTTTTAGGCAAAAAACGCGCGAGCTGTACTGTATATATGTGGCCACAAAAGTGAAAAAAGTGTTGAAAACTGAAATTTTGTCAATTTCTAGGGCACATAACTCAGATTGTAGCAATGCAATCATCCTGAAAATTACACAAAAGCAAGATCTTGTTGTCAACAAGATTCTGTCCAAATATCATCTTGATTGGTTAACAATTATGGTTGTTAGAGTGAAAACAAAGTCGAAAATGGAAATTTTGTCAAATTCAAGGGCACATAACTCATGATGTAAAATTCCGATCAAGCTTAAAATTACACCCAGGCAGGATATCATGCTTAAATATATTCTGTCCAAATTTTGTCTTGATTGGTTAAAATTTGTAGATTTTAGAGTAAAAATAAAGTCAAAACCAGCTTTTTTTGACATTCAAGGGCAGATAACTCAAGTTATTCTGATTCAATCCACACTCTTTGAAGGAATCTGAGAGAGGGTCCCCCAAGGATCATTCCTGTGAAGTTTGGTTGAAATCCATCCAGTAGTTTCTGAGAAGATTTTTAAAGAAAAAGTTTACGGACGCACGGACACACGGACGGACGGACGGACGCAGGCACGTCGTACACACCGCTATGACAATAGCCCGCTGGCCTGAAAGGCCAGTGGAGCTAAAAATTCCCTGACAATTCTGTGACCTTGAAAATTTTTCAATGTCCCCAATTTTTACCCGATGTATGTTGAATCTACATTGACGAATACATTTAATACCATGTTCAAGAATTTTCAAATCAATTTGTGGCAACTGGTGTATCTAGACTACCTATCTTTTCCTGGCAATTCTAACACCAGTACACACACAGCATCAAATTCGAGACATTTTTAGCATGCCTATTTGTAAAGTTCTTCTCATTTGCAAACATGGTCATGCTAATTAATACCAGATCAAGAAATGCATTTTCTCATGAAAGGACCTCTACGGATAAGGCGAGAATTCTCCCTAAAAGGCTCAGCTCGATGGGTCAATTCTCAAAACTAACAAATTGAGAAACAAAATTAAGCTTTATGGTTAGGAAGACAAATAAAGGAAATAAACACCGATTTTTATGTCATTTTAAAAGTTCTATAGGTGCAGATAACTCTTGATTTTAGTACCCACCTAAATGGTTTCGTTTTCTTACACTACCGGTATTCAAAGAGGTAAAATGAAGATTCTTTTATTTTTATTTGCAATTTATTTTCTACAGATACAGGGATAAATGGTGTTGACATCATATGGCAGCTTTGGTTTTGTCCGTATTGCGCATGCGCACCATTGAAACAACTTTAAACGCGCACTTTCCCGCCAAAAACCGAGGCATACCTACCTTCCCAAGGCTGGCTAACATCGTTCCCCCCCTTGACCCAGCTTCCCATTGACATATGTTGTGTAACTGGATCATAGGCTTCCTTGGTAAAAAGGATTTGCTGGGTCACGGGGGGGAACGTACTTTTATACTAAAAATAGTACTCATATACCATATGCCATAATTTTGGCGGGAATATTTCGCCTTTAAACTCGTTTCAATGATGCGCATGCGCATTAAGGACAAATCGAAAAATGGTTTATGATTTCAACACCAATTGTCCTTACATTTACAGAAAATGTTTTGCTTATAAAACTAAAGAAAACTTAAATCTGGTTTAATGAATAACGGTGGGGTAAGAAAATGTAATTTTGGGGGTAGGTACAGAAACCAAGAGTTATCTGTACCTGTCGAATCGTTTTGATCGTACAAAATCAGTTTTCACATGATTTAGATACATATCTTACAATACAGTTCGAAATAATAATCAATTTGCATGTTTTGAAAAATGACTTTTCCATTTGAGCCTTTTAGGGAGATTTCTCCCCTTATCCATAGAGGTCCTTTAGCTACTGGCAAAAGTACAATCAGCAAAATGGAGTTGATTAAAAGAGAATGGCTCCGAACTAACCCTTTCCAAAACAACCACTTTTCTTGTATACCATAATTGAGAGGTACTTTAGCAAACATTGAAGGAAAAGAAAACATTTCCTTTTATTTGCATAATATTTTCTATGCCAACATATATATTACCTATTTTTACAAACATATATTTATTTCAACTTTAGAAAAGTCTGAAATTGAGTTGTTTGGGAAAAGGTTAAACAAGAAAACCTGCAAACTTTTAAATTGGGTTCAACTATGAATAGAATACTTACCAATGTAACCAATACCCTTACAATAATCATATTTACCTTTTTTTTTACCAAAATTTAAAACTGGAAAAAAATCCAGTATTTGGCTTTTTGTTTTGGAGCCAACAAACGGTAGACAGTTTTTTTTCCGTGAAGGGTGGATACCTCAGGCTAACAAATGGAATCAGCATGTTAGTTTTATCCGAAATTATAATGAGAAATGTTGGGATGTGAACTAATATTATACCAAAGGAAAAAAGAAACGCAACAAAAAAAAATTTGATCATAGTTTTTGTTTTTGTCTTTCTCAAAATCACCCTACATCGAGTACTTTTTTCAATGCATAGTAAGACTTCATCATTTAACTTTCTAGTGTCAAAATTTCATCAAGGTCACAGGTTGCACGTGCCTTAAATACGCGTTTAAATGAGAGCGATTTGGCGTCAATGTTTAATGCGTTCTTGGACGCAATCCAATATGACGTTAACGATTCCTGGCTGAAATTTGATTGCTGTACTGTCCATGAATAGCATAAACAGTTTTTCTCGATAAGAGAATTCCTTCCCGTAGGTAAAATAAGCGAACGTTATTGTCCTGACCTCGTGACGTTAGATGTTGACGACCACTTTTCGGGCGACCGTCAGTTGTTCAGTTTGTTCTAAGAAGTTATCTCGAGTAATATTTTGTCAACCGATGTACTCCAAAGTCACCAACAATTGCGGGTTGAGATGTTCCATTCGTAAACATCACAATTGCTGACGGACGACGTCTTTGAATAAGTTGCAAAATGATATCAGGAATTAAATCCAAACAAAAAGCATTGCCTTTTGTCGAGTCGACGTTCATCTACACAAATCAAAAGAGTTTTATGCAAAATTTGGGTATTTGAAGGTTTGAACGTGAGAAATGTGTAAACGTCTATTTTGACGTTATCTAACAGGTAACACAGGTTCTAAGTAAACAAAAACATCAATATCAAGATACACTTCCCTGTAAAAATCAGTAACAACTCTGACTCAATAACATAAAAGAATTAAGCGAAATAAAAAAAATAGTTGTTGCGTTTCTTCTTTCCCCTAGTATAGTAATTCAGAATGCCAGGCCTCAGGGAACCATTACTTTATTATATCATGTAGGCCTATATAGGCTATTTACTTCATGTAAATTTCTAAAGCTGAAATGCCATTTACGCAGTGTTTTGAGTTGTGGCAAAGACAGGGTAGTTTCTTCATAAATAATACACTATGTTTTCTTGGGGTGCAAAACAATTTCAAGTTGTTGAAATTTTAACAATTGTTGCATTTTCGGCTAGAAAAATTATTCATTTTCCACAATGTTTAGCATAGAAAATTTCTTCAAAGGCGTCAAAGAGCGACTTTGTGTGGTAATGGGTTTATTTCCACGCGATCTTTAAAATGTTGAACGTTTTGAATTTTTGATAGTAATAGCATTGACCAACAACTTTTTACTGCTAGTTGAATCTTGGATTTTTATCAACGGAGCACACAGTTGGCGCAAAGACTCATTGCATTTTCCAGGAAATAAAATTGAAAGGCAGCTTCACATAAGTTGTGAGATTTATTTTCAAACTGCCATAAAATAATGTGTTTAACCCATTAACATACAACAAAATTTAAGACTGGTACAAATTGAAAGAAGCTGCAGACAATATTTTCAATACAAAAGAATTTCAAATATTTACACTATTTTCAGTATTTTAGGTAGAAAATATTGTGGAAAATGAAGAAATTGCTTGTGACAAGCAATTTCTTCTTTTTCCACAATGTTTTCTCAAGAATTTTTATTGAGTGAAGTCAAAAAGAGTCATTGTGTGGTAATTGATTAATTAAACTATTTCTTTATATTAATACAAGTCAAAAATACATACACATTGACCGACTCCATTTTCAAGTCCCGGTGCATGACACTTCGTTTGTGTGAGAACGTATCGAAGGAGAATTTACCATGGTAGTTTCCCATACCACTGTTCCCTACACCTCCAAACGGCAAGGTCGGGGCTGAAAAACACACAATAAACTATTGTCCAGATATGATAATTATTATGGCACATGCTTACAAATTTTAAAAACAAGCAAAATATACACAAGTTTATAATTAACACACATATTCAATATCAAACTCCAAAATAGTGCAGTTTTGCATATGATTTTTCTAATCATGCAGGCCTTAGATACCTGCAAGATTTAAACCTATACATTGCAAAATTGTTTTGAACTTAAGGACAGATCCTCCAGTTGTTACTGCGCAACTTTCTGCGCATATCCGAAATAACGAAATAAAGCTGTTTCAGTAATTGGCCTTTTCAGCAAATATATTTTTACATTTAGTTAATGTTTGGTTGATAAATGACAAGATCCTTTTCGGTTATTTCAATTTTCTCTGTTTGGCCAATTTAAGTGTAATAGTACTCGGATGGCACATTTCGCTTTCTGTTACGTGTTCAACATGTGGCGTTAGCGATAGGAAACGGAGCAACAAAAGCAAAGTGGTGTCTTTATGAGCTAGTCCGCTTCAGATGGACACAACAGATGACACTTTTTATTATCTAAAGCTGGTGATAAGGAAGAAAATGGATATAAATAGTGAAACAATTTCGGACAGAGCTGCAAAAAGTAAACCAAATTTTACTTATAACTAAGAAAAACGCTTGGTTTGATATATTTTTCTTTTCTTGTTTTTGTAGGTATGACCAAGCACTATGTCTATACCGAAAAAGAAAAAATTCTTACCGCTGGAATATTTTTTATCATCAGAAATGTTGCGAAAAAAGAGCAATTTCAGCTACTTTTGAAAGAATGTTTTACAACAAATTTCAAAATCACCACTAAATTTTCCCAAATTGATACTCATTTAGACTGAATAAAACATATTGAACACAATAAAGACTTATTTATGTAATCCTAGTCATTTCGAACACCTTTTTTGTGGGTATTTAAGTGACACCTCATTTTTGCAATTTTGGACAGAGTAGTCTCCCTTGAAATCCGATAACTTTTTAATTCGCTTGGTGACCTATAGTCTTTAAGTCATTTTTTTACTTCTTATATATTTAAATATCAGTACAGAAAAAATAAACAAGAGGACCATGATGGTCCTATATCGCTCACCTGAACCAAGATGATATGGGCCACAGATTTGTTCAAATCAATTACTTGTGACTTTAAGACTGAAAACAAACTTATGGTTAACAACATTGTGTCCAAATTTTGTCTCGGTTTGTCGCTATTTGTGGTTGTTAGAGTAAAAACAGTCGAAAACGGCAAATTTGTCAAGTTGAAGGGCTCAGCAAACTCAGCAAATTCTACTCTAAGTAAGCTAATTCAAACTGATGCAAGATCTTATGTTCAGCAACATTGTGTCCAAATTTCTTCTTGATTGGTCAACAATTGTAGATGCTAAAGTGTAAACAAAGTCCGAAACAATCGAAAACATCAATTTTGTCAAATTCAAGGGCATATAACTCATGACTTTCTAGTCTGACGAGACTGAAGTTCAAGCTCATCCAAGAAATTATGGTCACTAACATTGTGTCAAAGTTTCATCTTAATAGGTCTATAATTGTAGATTCTAGAGTGTAAACAAAGTCGTAAACATTCAAAAACGGGAATTTTGTCAAATTCAAGGGCGTATAACTCATGACCTTTTGATCTGATCAATCTGAAAATCAAACTCATACATGATCTTATAGTCCCTAAGATTGTGACCAAGTTTTGTCTTGATTGGTCAATAATTGTAGATGCTAGAGTGTAAACAAAGTCAAAAACAGTCGAAAACGGCAATTTTGTAAAATTCAAGGGCGTATAACTCATGACTTATTGATCCGATCAATCTGAAAATCATACTCATACAAGATTTTATGGTTCCTAATACTGTCTCAAAGTTTTGTCTTGATTGGTCAGTATTTGTAGAAGTTAGAGTGTAAACAAAGTCGAAAACAGTCGAAAATGGCAATTTTGTCAATTTCAAGGGCACATAACTCAAGATCTTCTGGTCCGATCAGACTGAAAATCGAACTCATCCGAGATCTTATAGTCACCAACATTGTGTCAAAGTTTTGTTCTGATTGATAAATAATTGTAGATACTAGAGTGTTAACAATGTCAAAACTAGCTATTTTTCGCATTCAAGGGCAGATAACTCCGGACTTTCTGGTTCGATCTGACCCATAATCGAACTCATCCGAGATCTTATGGTCATACATGTTTTGACCAGGTTTGGTCAAGATTGGTCAATATTTGTAGATGCTAGAGTGTTAACACCAAATTGTGGACGGACGGACGGACAGACGGACAGACGGACAGACGGACAGACGGACGACGGACAAAAAGTGACCACAATAGCTCACCTTGAGCACTTCGTGCTCAGGTGAGCTAAAAAAATCTTACTGTAGGAAATAAATGGAGGATCTGTCCTTAAAGGGCGACGGTAACAGATGGTCTAATTGCAAAAAATGAATTTTTTTGAAAAAATATGCAAAACTTTTGTGTTGACCACCTCGGGATGGTTAATAATATGCGATTCAGACAGAGAATGAGCCGAAATTACAAGACAGATAGCTGAATTTAGGGAGAATCCAAACCTAAATTCAACCCCGTCTCAGATGGGGTTAGAATTATTTTTAAATTGTTGCGCATGCGCATACAGCACGGACCATGATTCAAACGAGATATTCATACTTGAATTTCAATATGACGTCATCATGTATGTTGTGACGTCATTTAAGAAAGTCACATGTCCTACTGTTTTGACCTACTTTCGACATCGCTTCATGAATTTGGTATCAAATTGCAAAAAAATGAGTTGTTGCTTCAATAGTTTGTCGTAATCATTTAATCAGGTCATATATAGCTTAAAAAGTGTACATTTCGTTTGTATTTGACAATTTTTGGGTCCAAATCTGGGAAATAGTAGCTTTAAGAAAGAGTGTTTCCTTTTTACTTAGGTAATTCATAAACAAGCGCCTTAATATTATGACTGCCAAAATGAGGAAAATCGATTTAAACAGAGTGAAACAAGAATTTCCAGGGACAATACAGGTTGCTTGCCTATTCAGGAGCTTGTGATAAAATAAAAGGTCAAACACTAAGGCCAAGGTTACAAGGTCAAAGGTCATCATTCAAAATGAAAGGTTTTAGCAAGAGGTATTCAAGAGTGAGATATCAAAGCACCATTAAATTTTGTAATAGTGCACAGGGTATAAATAAGTTAAAAGCTTTTTTTTTTTAAATTTCAAGAAGGTCCTAAGATATGGACTTAGTTAAAGTTTTTGTCTATTAGTAACTGCTGTTGATCACAATAAGGGTTGTGACATTAGCTCTGTGCACATAAAATAATAATAATAAATAATAATAAAATATTAGCTGTAAAACTTACAATTTTGCATATATTCCATAAATATGCCTTCTAAATGGGTTAAATTTATCAACAAATTTCAAATACTGAAAGTTTTCATGTCTTTAAGACAAAGTGAAAACCAATATTCATGTCAGCCAGACAATATGCCATTCTTTCTATCAATTTAAATACTTTAAAATAGTTAAATGTTTGGGATACTGTTAGTTGTACAAGCAAAAGTTTATAAATTATCTACCGGGTAGCTTGTAATGTGATTAGTAATAAAGACAATGCATTAAATAGTGTTAGTACAGAATAATACTGAATATAAGAGGGCGGTTGGCCCTAAGTTGCTCACCTGAGATGGGCTTTTATAACAGATCAGATTTCTTACAGATAATGTAATAAAGTAGATGCTATGCCCATGATAAGCAGATTTTTACAAGAAGTCCCCTAATACTGTGACAAGGCTTCATATTGAAAAACACAGAAAAGTGCCCCTTAGCAATATCATAAGTAATGCAAATATGAAGTTTTGTCAATTTTGGCTCTGCAGTTATGGAGAAACTGCTTCTGACAGATATTGTATAATTTCTCTCTTACTGTTGCTATGGCAACCAGAGTTGTTTTTTCAAACAAATTTGAAACAAGTTTTCAATTCTTTTTGCAATTTTTAAAGGGGACCTCCTAAAGAATATTTCTGCCTAAGGAATATTTCTGCCAAGTTTGGTTGAAATTAACCTGGTAGTTTAGGAGGAGATGTCATTCAAAGATGTTATTGAGATTTATTCTCCTTTTCTGTTGCTATGGCAACCATAGCTTTGGATGGATTTCAATCAATTTAGCAACTATCAAAAGGAACCTCTTAAGGAATATTTCTGCCAAGTTTAGTTGTTATTGGCCCAGTATTTTAGGAGGAGATGTTGTTAAAAGAAATTATTGAGAATTAGTCGAATTTCTCCTTTTCTGTTGCAATTGCAACCAGAGTTTTTAATGGATTTAAATTCTTTTAGCAATTTTAAACAAAGACCCACTGAGAAATATTTCTGCTAGGTTTAGTTGTGTCCCAGTATTTTGTGAGAAGATGTCGTTCAAAGATGTTAATGAGATTTAGGCGAATTTCTCCTTTTCGGTTGCCATGGCAACCAGAGTTTTTATGGATTTCAATTCTTTTAGCAGCAATTCCTAAAGGGGATCATCTAAGGAACATTCCTACCAAGTTTAGTTGAAATTGGCCTAGTAGTTTAGGAGGAGATGTCATATAAAGAAGTTGTTGACGGATGACGGACAACGCACGGGCGCCGGACCGAAGGTGATCACAATAGCTCACTTGAGCACCTTGTGGTCAGGTGAGCTAATAAAGAGGAGTGTTAAAAACAAAGAGCTTAGCATTACAAAAACATCGTTCAAATGAATCTTATCAGAAGCAATTCCTTCATTTTCAAAAATGTTTTCTATCTCCAACATGGAAAGATTTTTTGATATTTCATCAACTCGAAATTTTCATCTGCAACATCTTTCAAATTGGAACAGTCCAATTTTTTTCCGTCTGGTAATGGGTTAGGAACGTTAAAATCTAGGATGGTTTGGAAAAGGTTTATTGAGCTAGTGAACGAGGGTGAAAGTAAAACCTAATACCTGCAGCTTGCATTAACACATCGTTGACAGTTGTGCCGCCAGAACTGACATTTTCCAGCCATTTTTCTACCACAGCTGAGTTACGGGAAAATACATACAAAGCAAGCGGTTTCTCTCTGTGTACAAGAAATAACAGAAAATATGCTTCTTTAGAATTAAAAAGAAACGTTGTATTATAATCTGGTTCAACTAGCGAAATGGGGGAAAGTAAAACCTAATAATACCTCCCGCTTGCATTAAAACATCATTGATAGTCGTGCCGCCAGAACTGACATTTTCCAACCATTTTTCTACCACAGCTGAGTTACGGGAAAATACATACAGAGCTAGCGGCTTCTCACTGTCGATGAGACGTAACAGAACGCTTCTTTATAACTTAGAATTTGTTTACATATAGATTTACTTATAAAGAATCACCAAGTTTTCATTTGAATGCATTGCATCTAAGGGATAGTTTTGTTGTCGCCATATTTTCTGAAAACCAAAACTTAATTCTATACTTGATAATTACAAAACTAAGAAACATTAAAGTTCAAAGTCCCTTAATCTATTGACATGAATGGAAAAGAGCTAGTACTTGGAAAATGGGCCTATCATAGAATTTTTGACCACCACGTTTCTAGATCAAATTTCACCATGGTCTATTATGATCCATGCTATTCTTTGAGATTGATTGAATTAGGATTCAACTACTAAGCCAGTGCAGTCATATCAAAGAGGCTGGAGCTGAGCTTTCAGGGCTTGGCTTCGCTGTTCTATTAGAGCAGTTTCAGATAATGGTGTAGTTATAAGATTAAAGCATGGATCATGATCAGACTGTGCATATGAACAGGCTGATAAGAATCCATGTTGATCTCAAACTCTATTAGGACACTTTCCTCAAATCCAAGTTTTTAAGAACAAAAGACCTAAATAATTAAATGAAAACATAATTTTGATTGTTTCTGACAAAATGCTGCTCATGAGACGAAACAACAGAAAAATAATGCTATTAAAAGCTCTCTGAAAAGTTATTAAAGGGACATTTCATTCCAATTTCAATTTTTTAAAGTATGTCTTGATGCCAAGATTGGTTATTCTAATGAGTATAAATGCTATTAATTTTTTTAGGTTGTTGCAAATAAGCGAGAAACACGCATTTAAAGTTGAGACATAATCGATAAATTGCATATAAAATCGAACTGTTGTCCACAACAATTTGTTCAATTTTAACACAAGAATATAAATTTCTCGTAAACGGCGCAATATTTTGGCTTGAAATTTTCAGAATTTTCATAAGGAAATATGCTCTTTCCGATAAAAATAAAAGTAAATTTTATAAGAAAAAATTCTGAAATGTCACTTTAAAGAAAGAAATGCAAAGTATGTTTACTTTGATAGTCATGAACATAACTAAAATACACGAGGTAGACATTATCAGCTTAGTTACGGTACAAAATTGGTCCTAACTTAGATTTTTCCAAAAGGGTGAATCTTTTAAATTTTGAGACAAAAGGAGAAAGTGCTAACCTTCTTATTGCATCAAAGTTTTGCAAAGTTTTTTTTCTAATGAGAATGTCAAAATTAGGTCTAATTAGGGAAGGATTTATTCAGAGTTACCACAGTTAATCAACAAAAACCTCATAACTGCAGCTTGTTTTGAGCTGCAGTTACAAGGTTTTCGTAGAAAAGCAGCGATACATTAGTCACATGAATAATGTCTTATCAATATTCCCTCTTTCAAATTTTTGTGCATGTTTTGTTCCAGTTCAATATCTCAGAAACAATTCATAGTTTGTCAGAGCTACAGATAGGGGGTGATGGCTTTTCAAAATCATTTTACTAAAATGTTCAACAAACCATATGTTGTGGATGCTCATTAGAATCGTCAAATGAATACACACAGCATAAGGGTTTGGATTTAAAATAAGAAATTAAGAATGTCTTCACCCCCTCTTGTCTGTTGCTCAGTTTTGTTAATGCTATAACATGTGCAACCAAGCAAACCAAACTGATATAATTATATGTATGCAAAACAAATGAGTCAGGATCTGGAAAAAACGTCCCTTATAGCATTTGAGAACAACATGGTTTCAGGTCAGCCTGCATATACACGCAGTCTGACCAGGAACCATGTTGTTCTCAAATAGCTTTCTCATGGTCTGTGGCAACCATATGAGAGTAACATGGATGCTGGCTAGACTGCATCTAGGCACAAATTGATCTTGAAACATGGCTGTCTCAAATGCTATAAGGGACATTTTTCCAGATCCTGGCTCAAATATAAATGAGCTAATATGATTAAAGGCTGTAAGAAATGTCATGCAAATTGAGGCTTACTGCATTTACTTTAAGTATTCATTTTCAGTTAAAAAGCACAGTATAATGAGAGAGATTGTGAACCACATAATGGATAACAACTACACCAAATCAGTCCATCTTCAGGTAAGAAATGATGCAATAACTTTCTTATTTCTGCACCAATTTTCAAGTTGTTTGTTGTGTTTACCCCATCTTACTGAGCTCCTTCCTCAGATGTATCACTTACATGTAGAATCTTTTTTAATTTTTCATAAAATTGATTCCAATCGACTATAAAAATGACAAAACTTAGGTTGTTTTTCTAGTATGTGGGGATAAATTTTTGGGAAAAAGGCAATAAGTTTTTAAATAAGTCATACATCTGAGGAAAGGCGGCATATATGCAAGAAACTGTTTGAAAATTGACGCAGAAATAAGAAAGTTATTGCTGTAGCGGGGCTAATTTGGCCATAGTTGTTATCCATCCCATGATGCAAAATCCCCACTGTGATTAAGGCCCAGTCAAGACTGCCTAAAAGAAAAGAGTACTTTACTACTTTCCAAAATTATAATGTAGAGCCTTGTTTAAATGTACTTTGAAAATAGTACATTGAAAAACCTTGGAGGGGAAAAGAGAAAATGTATTCTTTCAAAGTTAAGTATTTTATGAATCTCAACTTTTTCCGTGTTTAGTGATATTTTTTTTCTTTTTAACAAATCCCTGGTTTTGTCTTAATAAAAGAATTTTTACATTAATTAACGCTGCAGAACAAGTCTACACTACAAAGCCGTGCTTATTACAAGATGCAGTATTCCTCCTCGATAATTACGAGTAAGCTAACAAAAAATGCAAATAATCTCAGAAAAGAATAGATACATAATTGTTAAGACTTTTCCCACACAAAAACCAACATGGAAAATTAATGACATTGTGTTGACCCAATGAGTTTGAAAATAAAATTTCATTTTTTTTATTTTACTTACAAGTATTTTTCGAAGTGACAGCCACCTTAATCCAATACTAGATGACAAAGTTTTAAACGGTCCAAAGTCAAAGATGTTGCAGACAACAGTTTCAAGTGAATGAAATTTAATTTTTTTTTGTCTTTCTGGGCAAAAAACATTGTGGGAAATGAAGAAATTGCTTGTCACAAGCAATTTAGTCATTTCCCTCAATGTTTTCAAAAGTGTGTATCTAACAACAACCCCTTGATTGATTTGTCAACAGTAACTTCTCTACCAGGGAATTATTGAGAGAAAATATGTAAAATGCAAGGGGTTTTGTACTGGAACAAAGATAGAAATGTTTTGGTTAATATTTTACAATAGAATTATCAATCTAAGTATTTCTCATTGATATTCATGCAATTAAAAAACTATTACAATTCAATGCATCCATGTTGGTTTAAGTTATTCATAGATCTATAAAGCCGTTCCCACGATAACAATACACCGGTTCCCAAACTTACAGGCGTTCTGCATAAACACATCATTTATACAACAACCCCCAGATTGAATCGTCGATAGTAACTTCTCAACCAGGGAATTATTGAGAGAAAATATATAAAATGCAAGGGGTTTGGTTCTGGAAGAAAGAAAAAAATGTTTTGGTTAATAGTTTACTGCAGAATTATCAATTTAATCATTTCTGATTGATATTCATGCAATTAAAAACTTAAAATTGCTTACCTCTCAGTGACGTTTTTTGATGCCTTACAATTAAATGGCTTTGAAAAACATTGTGGAAAAGGAAGAAATTGCTTCTGACAAGCAATTTCTTCATTTCCCACAATGATTTCTACCCAAAAAGTCCAAAAATGTAGAATTGCATTCACTTTAAGTTGTCATCTGCAACAGCATTGAATTTGGACTGGTCTAAGATTTTATTGTCTGGTAATGGGTTAAGTTGTCTGGTTGATAAAAATACAGTAGTAAATGACATTGATTAAAGCTATGTTAGTCAGTCTTTAACCCTTTCCAAAAATGTCAAAATTTTAGGGTTGTCCATTTGAAAGCTGCTGCAGAAGACAGAATAAATATCTGGTTTGTGCACAAAAATTGCAAACCAATATTTGAAGTCATCAAGAAGTATTTGTTAAACACTTATTTTGTCTTCTTGAGGGGCTTTGAATTTGGAAGAGGCTTATGCTGTCCAGAGTTAACATTTTTAGTTTCTAAAGCAGGTTCTCTGGTTGATAAATATAATGATAATATTGAAAATGAAAAGTATTTGTTGACTTGCCCAAGCATATTTTGTATTTTTATTGTCTGAAATGTGATGTCATTTGATAAAATTATGATGTATTTCATATTACATTGAAAACGCTGTGACTAATGCAACAATTTTGTAACAATATCAGCTTAAGTAACATTTATTCTGTTGACTGCAACCTTTTTTTATGGATGAGACTAATTTTTTAATCATGTCATTTTGAAAAAGGTTACCTGAGTTACAGATAAGAGGGAGTGAAAGCCTTTCAAAATGCAATATTTCATTTATTGTTTGTCAAACCTTATGTTTTGAGTACTCATTGGAAATGTCTCATTTAGACGATTCAAATGAGTGCCACAACACAGGGTTTGGATTTGAATTATTTTAACCTTTTCCTACACATTGACGCTTTTGGACGCCCCACAAAAATAAAGGCTTTGGAAAACATTGTGGAAAATGAAGAAATTGCTTGTGACGAGCAATTTCTTCATTTCCCACAATGTTTTCTACCAAGAAAGACCAAAAAATGTTAAATTTTGTTCAATGGAACTTTTCATCTGCAACACCTGTGAGTTTGGACTAGGCTAAAATTTTATTGTTTGGTAATAGGTTAACAATTTAGAATATCTTCATCCCCTTATCTGTTGCTCTGGGTTACAATATCAGTATCTTTGAATAAAGATAACGAAACATGTGAGCATAGAATTTTAGACAATAACTAGTTTTTGTTTTTTTTTAAATTTTTAACCCTCGCACAAGTGGCAGAACTTAAGACAGTCAAAATCTGAAAGTTACTTCTGGCAACAAAATGGGTGTTGATGAAATAGGAAAAGTGACAAATATAGCTGTTTATTATCTAGCATTTACTTTCTTTGCCCAAATATTTTTCCAAGGTTTATCTGAGGACTTGTTTGGGAAATGGTTAAGAAACAACAAAGCGCTTGTAACAGTATCTTGGTAAAACTGACAAGGACATGTTTTAAGCCCTTACCAACAAAGCACTAGTTCTGACATACAGTCCAATCAAAATGGAAAAATTATTTTCTAAAACAAGATGTGTTTGTGAAACAGTAAAGCCCCCAAGAATGCTTATGTTAAGTTTTCACCTTAAGTTATCGGGACGACAAACTGACAGACGGACGGACAGATTTAAAAGAATATGCCCCAATCTTTCAATAAGGTGGCATTAAAATTTGTTGACAGATCTATCATAATCCCAGGTCTACAAATAAGACGGAATGAAGACAATCTAAAAATTTTATTTCATATCCAAACCTTATGTTGTGGGTACTCATTTGAATCGTCTTGATGAGACGATTCTAATGAGTACCAATAACATAGGATTTGATAAACATTTAGTGAAATATTATATTTTGAAAAGCCATCACCCCATCTTATCTGTAGCTCCATAAACATCTAACCAAATTAAAAGTAGAAATCTATCACTAAAGGTGATAAAATACCCAAGTCACTACATTTGTCCGGACATTTGTTGACATAGGTCAATAACTCCAAAAATATGAGTAGCAGAGTAACGGTTCTTGTGCACTGCACCTCTCCACAATGAGATCATGAGTTATGTTCCAGAGAAGATTTGAATACGGACAGACAGACAGACAGGCTGATTCCAGTTTATCCCCTAAAACATTCATTTTGCAGGGGTTTAATAAAACATTCGTTTTTCGGGGGTATAATGATATATTTTCAAGTGATACATACCCCTCCAAAATATAGCTTATAGCTTCATCCTCATTTTGTACAGGACATATAGGCAAAATTGGTCCAAAAATCTGCAATAAAGAGGGTGGTTTCTTCATAAGTCAGTCTTGCTTTCTTCATTAACCCATTCCCACATAATGACACTTTTTGACAATACTCAAGATAGAGGCTTTGAAAAACATTGTGTTAAGCTGATACAATTTCTTTATTTTCCACAATATATTCTACCAAGAAAGACCCAAAAATGTAAAATTGAATTTTCTACAAATTGATATCTGCAACATCTTTGAATTTGGACCACCCTAAAATATTTCTGTTTGGGAAAGGGTTAAATGTCGGAGTGATGAATCCTTGTCTAGAGGATGATATCATTGTCACAGAAGCATGTGCAAAGTTTGAAAGCACTATTAGTATCTCTAGCAGAAACAAAGTTATCACAGATATATGACAGTAGCACATAAAAACTCAACCACAAACTTCTAAGTCAGAAAATGGTAAAAATTCCACTAAATTACCAGTCAGAGTAATGAATCTTTGTCTAGAGGCTGAAGTTGTGGTTGAAGAAGTATGTGCAAAGTTTTAGAGCAATAGCATCAGTAGAAATAAGCATGTGACAGTTGCATGTAAAATCTAAACCAAAGCATTACGCTGATGCTCGGGTGAAAACAACATAAATCCAGATCAGCTTGTGCAAACGCAAAGGCTTATCAAGATCCATGTTATTCCAGACAAGCTTCTTCAGCATCTATATTAATCCATTACCAGACGGCAAAAGTTTGGAGTGGTCCAATTTGAAAGATGTTGCAGACGACAATTTCAAGTAAAATAAAGTTTACATTTTATGGTCTTTTAAGAAAGAAAACATTATGGGAAATGAAAAAATTGCTTGTCACAAGCAATTTCTTCATTTTCCACAATGTTTTGCCCACTGCCAATTTCTTGTGGGAAGTCAAAAAGAGTCACTGTGTGGTAATGGGTTAACTCTCAGAGGGCAGCACGATTTATATCTAACAGCATTTCAGTACAAGTTGATATAGAAATGGTGGTCTTTGGATGTTCTAAGAGTCTGTTTTTCAAGACTGCCTGTCAACTGCCTTTTGCATGATGGATAATCACATAATACAACAATTTAAAAAAATCTTTAATAATTCTGTCAATACCGGAAGGATTTGAATTCTGTTTGAAGCAGAGAGGCAGGACAGACATCACACATTAGATGGACGTGGAGTATAAGTAGATTTTTTAAAATCAACCATGTCCAGCTTATTCCTGGTTATTTTCCCTTTCTCTGCTTGAAACCGAATTCAAATTGGTCAAGTTTTAACAAAAATATTGAAGATTTCCTGAAATTCTGAGTCACATGATTAACCACCGTTTTTTATATACCTCATCCTGCATGACTTGATCTTTAAAGGTGACGTCTGACAGAATGGTCGGAGCTATAAATAGATTTTCTTGGTTACTCTCGCCACCTATCGCAACTTTTCCTCCACCACCGTTTAGATTTTTCTGTATTCGTCTACAAAACAAATTTTAACCCATTACCACACAATGGCACCCATGACAAGCAATTTCTTCATTTCCCACAATGCTTCCTACTCAGAAAGAGCTATAAATGTAAAGTTTCGTTCCCTTGAAATTGTCTTTTGTAACAATTCAGACAACTATTTCAAGAGAATGTCATTTTATAATTTTTGGGTAGACAACGTTGTGGGAAATGAAGAAATTGCTTGTCTCAAGAAATTTCTTTATATTCCACAATGTTTTCTTACATATCTTTCCAGTGGTGGGGCATCAAAAAGTGTGGTAATTGGTTAAAGCTATAAATAGACTTGGTTGCTCTCGCCACCTATCGCAACTTTTCATCTACCACCGTTCAGGTTTTTCTGTATTCGTCTACAAAACAAATGTCTCAATTATAGTAAAAGTGTGGTTTACGATTAAAGTAGCTTTTGATGTTGATACATTTAACTATACCCTCCTTTAACCACCACCATTCAGATTATTCTGTATTTGTGTTTATATATCATGGAATTTTAGAGTAATAACATTTCCCATCCGAATGTCCCTTTGTAACAATTTTAAGTTAGAAACATGATGTGTTTGTGAAACACTAATGCCCCCAAAAATGCTTATGCTAAGTTTTCACTTTAAGATTTTGGAAAGACAGACAGACAAACAGACAGACACAAGTAAAACAATATGCACAGGTATTTCGATACGAGGGCATTAAAAAGCAGTGTACCAGAAACTGCCGATTTTACCTAGGACCTTGACTTTGATAAATGACACTAACATTGGCATTAAAAGATGCATCTCGAAGAGATGTACCCTAAACCATTACCAGACGGCAAAATTTTGGACTATTGCAATTTAAAAGGTGTTGCAGACGACAGTTTCAAGTTTATAAATTTCTAAAAATCTTTCCATTTTGGTTAAAAAACATTGTGGAAAATGAAGAAATTGCTTGTGACAAGCAATTTCTTCATTTTCCACAATGTTTTCCCACACCCTTGCTATATGATGGAGTCAAAAGGTATCAGTGTGCAGTAATGGGCTTAAAGAATATGATTTTTTTTTTATCAAAGTGTAAGAAAACAATATGTACGGAAAGATTATCTCACTGAAAGTGTCTCTCGTTGACAATTTTACTGTAATCTGGAGACTTTTCTGCTCCGTCAGGATAAAATGTGTTCAGCGTTTCCTTCATCTTTTCTACAAGAGCATCCTGAAATATCATATCCCATTACCAGATGGCAAAACTTTTGACTGGTCCAAATTCAAAGATGTTGCAGCTGACAAATTTAATTGAATGTAGTATTTCATTTTTACTTATGTCTGGGTGAAAATCATAGTGAGAAATGAAGATGATGCTTGTCACAAACAATTTCTTCTTTTTCCACAATGATTCCAAAAGCCATCCTCTTGTGGAATGTCGAAGAGCGTTTATATGTGTTAACGAGTCAAATATCTTTTATTCTGAACAATCATATTTTTGTTGAGTAAAAGCTGACAGCTTTTCACAAAAACAGAATGTTCAAATTATTATCTTAAAATTTCCTAAATGCAAAGTTAGTGAGTGACTGAGAAATAGGACAGATAAACAAAATGTGTTGGTGAAACACAAATGCCCCCGAAATGGCCATTTTGTAAAATGTTAAGTTTTCGTAGAGTAAAGGGTTGATAAGGGTTAACGAATGCCCTTGGGTAACCGGACAAAATCCCCTTAGGACAAAATCCCCTCGGTCATTTTTTGCATAGGCACAGTAAACAAAGTCTCATTTTTTTTGTTTTCGTCTGTTTTTCACACCTCTTGAAATCAGAAGCATACCGCAATTAAAGACAGGTCAACTAATTAAAGAAATTGGTTATTAAAGCACACAAATATTTAGCTGATTAGCGGCACATGAATAAGCGAAGGAGGGTATATTGAAATTAAAATCATTTAAATTGGTTGTTTGTACATGATGATAGAAAAACGGAAGCAATTGAATGTTTAAAAAGAAATTTTCTACTTCTTTGGTACCTTTTTTTTTTAAAAGTTTTTTCCTTATCAAATAAAGTAAATGTTTGAGTCAAAATTAATTTTCTATATATTCTTATTTTTCATCTGTAATAACATATATGTTTACAATCATTGTTTGTTATGTATTTGTACCTGGACATCCAGAGAAAAGCAATACTCGAATTTGATTAGTTCTATTAGACATGTCCGATTTTTTGACGATTACGATTCAGACTACAGAGGACGGACTGTCGAAGGGGGTCTTCTCAAAATGCCTGAACAAAAGGTGTCACTCCACTGTTTAATTGACTACTTAACTGACGAGTAAAAGGGATCAACTGTGGGGGCTCACAACTCATCTCGAAAGTTCTTCGGACAACATGACTTAAATAAGGTTAAAAAATGTGTCTAAGTCTTTAATACCATACCAAGAAAAGGTTGCCGTGAGTACCAAAATCGTCGGAAAATATTCAAGCCAACGCTACTACCCACTCTATTGTTAATGTCAGACTAGTCTATACAAAGGTCGTAACCTGACGTTATCCCATTGGAATTGAGCTTATTTATTTACATTAATAAAGTACAGCAGTGGCGGGTCTGCCTTTGAGCAGGACTGTATGTAGGGCATTTTACGATTCTCTACTCATTTTGGTACTACAACCTGAAAGAAATGCCGTTGTGAAGTGTCTACATAGGCCAAACAAAAAAGATGCTGCTTCTTTTAACTAGCCTACAACTTGATATTTATTCGAACATGGCTGAGAGATAGACACTTTTATAATGACTTGTGATCATTTCCACAAAATTCATTCGACATTACAGGATAGCATCACAAGATTTCTTCTTTATGTTTTTAGATGGTTATGACCTTTATGCAACGGATATTTTGCAGTTAAATCGTGTACTCTCAAACGCATACAATTGATTTGCAGAACAAGGAATTGTTATGTCGTCTTGCCTGCTGCACGGTGGTAGCTGACTCGAAAATATGGATAATAATACATATGCATATGCTTTTTATAGACCAAAGTAATTTGCAAGAGAATTCCGCATATGTGAAGACCATGCTTCCAGAATGTTTCCTAAAACGCTCAACTAGCAAACGCTATCGGTAAAGATACATTTAGTTATCATGGGTTAATTTTTTGACGCATTATACCGTAATGCATACACGACGTGCATGTATATATGTACAGAAACATGCGATAAAATACCACTGGCCTTTCTTAAGTTTAGTAGGCCAAGTATAAAGTGTGCACGTGGGAATCGTGCAAATTACGTAGGAGATATGCTATGTAGCATCGTGACCATAATAAGTCATGCAAAAATGTTTCATGTGCTATAGCAATGTCATACTGTTTTAGCCCGCCCTAAACAGACGAGAGGAAGTTGTCAAAATTTCTTTGCGTCTGGAATCTTTTGCCAAGGCCATAGCCCCTAGACTAAACATTTGCTGGCATTTTCAAACATCATACACTTATAGGTCACTGTATTAAAAAGTGTCAATGTCAAGAACCGTACGTTTAAGTCACATATTTTTTCGGGTTATTGATATTTTTTCTCACTTTCATTTCTTACACACCATTTCTATTTTAAAAGAATTTCAATTCCGAAAGAGTGTTTAATGTACGAGATCTTAAATCTTCGATGTAAATGCAAAAACTCGTACCTAATATTTTTAATGTTTAAAGGTAAAGAAAAAAATAATAACTTTTCCGAATCTGAAAGGTTTTACTTAAAATTCGGACATATTGTTGACGTACAATTGCTTTGTCATTAATACTGCTATGTAAAAATATCCCCAAACATGCAAGAATTTTAATAATTGGACATACAAGGGGTTTACTTTGAAAATTGTAAAATAATGACATACGAGTTTTTTTTATTTACACCGACGATATGTCAGAGTATGCGTTAGCTTTTATTATCATATTGGAATTGATATTGCATAATTATTATAGCGAGACAGGAATGTTTTGCTTTCTTCTTTAGAAAAAAATCCAAGACCGAAGTTATTCACTATTGTAAATATTTTAATTCTTAAAACTTTCTCAAAACGACACAATTTTAGAATGTTGTTTCAAACCTAGCACGGACGATAACATGGATGTTGATTAAAAAATATAATTTATTTGTATTGAACTGAAAATGATTATGGAAAAAAGAAAAATGTCGGGTGTTAGAATTTCCTTGTTTCGCATCAATGCTTCTAGACCTGTTTCATTAGAGTTTCAAAAGCCAAAAATCTGTTTTGAATTTGTGAAGGAGATAAATAGACTTCTTACACCCTGACTAGAATGCGACTTTTCTTTTTAAATTATATGTGCATGGACTGAATCGATCGATGTACGTCTGAATAGACTTTTCTCATTTACTGATGCCACGAAATTTGAAATTGTTTGAGACGACCCCCAGCGAACCGTAATCGGGTGTCCGCTCTCAACATCCGCAAAAATCGGACATGTCTATTACCATGCATCAAAAAATTGATTATATCGGCTACTCTACCTACCTACCGAGGGGATTTTGTCCGCCCTAGAAATTTTACTGAGGGGATTTTGTCCACCCTTATAATTCTACCGAGGGGATTTTGTCCTCCCTAATAATTCTGCCGAGGGGATTTTGTCCGCCCTAAACATTTCATTGAGGGGATTTTGTCCGCCTTAGTATATCTATCGAGGGGATTTTGTCCGCCCTATTAATTCTACCAAGGGATTTTGTCCGCCTAAGCAAAAAATGACCGAGGGGATTTTGTCCTAAGGAGATTTTGTCCGACATTCATGTCCTTGAGGAAGGTCAAATTGCATGGAACAAATAGATATCATTTAAAGGAAGTTGCATACCAAATTTGAGCTTTGTATGTTGTACATTTTTGGAGAAAATGGCAATGTTAAGTTTTCGGACAGACAGAATGACAGACGGACAGACAGATGGACATGAGTAAAACAATATGCCCCCAACCTTTCAATACGGGGTATAAAAATTCATCAAAAGGCAATACATGTAACTCAGAGAAAATGAAATACATGTGTGAAAATTTAGATGTGTTAATCTCTGGTTGATACAGATTATATCTTTAACCCATTACCAGACGGCAAATTTCGGACTGGTCTAATTTCAAAGATGGTGCAGACCACAAATTGAAGTTGATGAAATTTTAAAAATCTTTGCATTTTGGGTTACATTTTGGGTTAGAAAACATTGTGGACAATGAAGAAATTGCTTGTCACAAGCGATTTCTTCATTTTCTACATTGTTTTCAAAAGCATTTATCTTGTGGAGCGTCAAAAAGCGTCCTTGTGTGGAATGGGTTAAAATATCTAAGTGACATATGTCAAATATGAAAAAAAGGTTACAAACAACTTGTTCCACTAATTGCTTGATTGACTTCACACTTACTTGAGTTTCTTTTGTACACAATACATAATCTGGGGCTACACAAGTCTGACCAGCATTTACACATTTCCCCCACAATATTCTGTTGGCAACACATGCTAAATCTGCATCTTTATCTACATAAACTGGGCTGAAAATGTATGAAATGTTGTATTCAATATTATACAACAAGACTTTCTTTGTAAAATTTGTTATGAATTTGAAAAGTTAAAGACATGACCTCGCCCGTCAAAAGTAAAAATTTACAGTAAACGGAGAACATATAATGAGATCTATGCAATATTTAACATTTGAATGTTGCACAAATCTGTCCAACCTTGTGACCATTTTACGATCATATCAGGCCCCAGTTTCTCGAAACAAGAGGCCCAAGAGGGCCTGAATCGCTCCACTGGCTAAAGTAAAATAAAAGAATTATCTCATGATCTCTTGTAAGCCTTGCACTGCCAAATCTTGAAAAGGGTTACCCAACAAACATTTTTGTCAAGTTTTGTTTGAATTGGCCCAATGATTTATTTTTTAAGAACTATTTCATGGTTGTCCAATTCTGATAAGCCCCACCCTGCAACACCCACATTTAGAGACCACTCAAAATTTCACTAACATTGTAAGTAAAGGACCACCAAAGGAACATTTCTGCCAAGTTTGTACTAAATTGACCCAATGGTTATTTCGTGATTTCTCCAATTCTGAAAGCCCTGCCCTGCCATGCCCACATTTATGGACCAATCAAAATTAAACAAGCAATTTAAGAAACGGGCCACCCAAGGAACATTTCGGCCAAGTTTGTTCAAAATTTGTCAAATGGTTGATTTTTAATGAATTTTTTGTGATTTCTCCAATTCTGATAAGCCCCACCATGCCACGCCCATATTTATGGACCAATCAAAATTCTTTGAACATTTTTTGTAAAAGGCTACCTAAGGAACATTCCTGCCAAGTTTGATCAAAATTGGCCCACTGGTTTGAGAGAAGAAGATTAATAAAGAAAAAGTTAACGCACAGACGCATGCATGCACTCACGACGGACACAACACCATGACAATAGCCCGCTGGCCTTCTTCCAGTGGAGCTAAAAATGAAATTTTCTCGTTTGTCTCCAGACTTTTGGTGGGCACTGTAAGTGACTGTATATTAACTATCAAACTAATCATTCTAGTACCTTTTCCCTCCTAATTCAAGTGTAACAGGTGTTAAGTATTCAGATGCAGCCTTCATCACGATCTTTCCAACAAAAGAGTTACCAGTATAGAAAATATAGTCCCATCTTTCCTTCAGTAGGGCTGTAGTTTCAGGTACGGCACCTAACACACAAGTTATTGCTTCCTAAAACAATGTACACAGAATGTTAGTAGAAGTTATCTAACCCTCTCACAAACGACAAAATTTTGGTAGGTCCAATTTGAAAGCTGCTACAGACGACAAAACAGATGTTATTTAATACATGGTTTGTGTATAATATGGCATAGAAAATATTGAGACAAAAGGAGAAACTGCTGGTTATCAGCAGTTTCTTCTTTTGCCTCAATGTTTTCCTAAGCCTTTTCTATTAGGGATGTCAAAACCAGGTCTTGTTTGGGAAAGGCTTAAAAAGAAGATAGCATCCAAAGCTACAGATAAGAGGGGGTGATAGCTTTCGAAAATGCATTAGATCTATTTCATTCATTTCTCATTTACCCTTTCCCGGACGACAAAATTTTTGGGTGATCCACTTCAAAAACAGTATAAAAAAGGCAAAATGGATGTTACTAAATATCAAACTCCACACAGCGACAATGCCTCACATTATCACTGCAGGCATATAAATCACGTGACCATGGTTAATGTCACGTGACATCGTAAACATGTCGGAAATTTAAACGGTGTTTCTAAAATCATCTTTGAATTTTTTTATTTGGATTCATAATTATCTGACACCTCATATTCTTAAATCATCACTAAAATCATGTTTAGTTTTTTAAATAAAAATCAAAATGGAAAAAATCAATTACCTGAAATCTTGGTAACTTAAGCTGTGTCAGCAGAGATCTACCCAATCCTAATTCAGGGGAGATAACTGCGAAGGAGATTGACTAAATATAGGATTTGTGTAAAATATGGCGCAGAAAATATTGAGACAAAAGGAGAAACTGCTGGTTATCAGCAGTTTCTTCTTTTGTTTCAATGTTTTCCCAAGCCATATCTACTAGGGACGTCAAAAGTCGGTCTTGTTTGGGAAAGGGTTAAAACCATGTTGTATGCACTTATTGGAATCATCTCATTGAGACAAATTGAAATAGGAACTCACAACATAGGGTTTGAAACAGTCAATATTTGTCATTTATGAAATGATTAAGAGTAAAAATACTACTCACTGGGTCAAGATATTTTGGCATCAACTCCTTCAGCAAGTCAGCTGTATGGGCAGACAACTCTGATGGCTTCAACACAACACAATTACCTGTCAAATACACAAGAAATGACATTTGAGTTGGGATCTGGAAAATTTACTACATGGGGTTTAATTTCACATAAAGCAGTATTGAAGTCATATCACCACAGCTGGAGAAACTAACCATTGTTTCCTGATCTTTCTGTCACCAATACATGTACAAAAAATCAACAAATTACAGGATCCATGCTTCTATCATACTATTGCTACAGGTTATTATTGGAAGATTTTTATTTCTTTAAAATGTTTACTTAGTACTTTGGCACATTCTAAAATGACATGTATGTTAAATTGTCCCACAGTGCAATACCTTTTTTTGATATTCATTAGTGATCAGCCTCTTAGCAACTTACAATTTGATTGGATATCAATCAGCCCGCTATTCTCTACCAGGGCTACAGATAAGTGGGGGTGAAGACATTCTAACTTTGTTATTTCCATTCCAAACCCTATGTTCTGGGTACTCATTTGAGTCGTCTCGACGAGACGATACAAATGAGTACCCGCAACATAGGGTTTGATGAACAATAATAGAATCATTGCAGTTTGAAAATTCATCACCCTCTCTTATCTGAAGTTCTGCTCTACTCTTGATTTGTGCAGCACAGTGTGAAAAGTTGTTGACGCATACTTTTGATATATCAAAAGTAGAACATTTGTTATTATAATATAGAAAACATGATTGAGGCAATAGGAGAATATCATGGACTTCTTTTGTCTAAATATTTTCCAAGACATTTTTTGTGTGGTTATCAAAACCCTTGTTTGGCAAAAGGGTTGAAGAGTTGAAGTAAATCCATGCTCCTTATTCATGCCCACATGCTTAACCATTACATATTCTATGATGTTATGTTTTATTATAAATGCAGTACTATTTCTTGACCCTAGATCTTATCAAAAATGGTATATAAAAGGGAATGATTTTATCCAATTAACCATGACATAATTTAGGACAAATAATAGTATTTCCATAGGTGTTATAAAATCTCATAACTTCAGCATGAAACAAAGTTTTATTGTGTATTAACCCTTTCCCGAATGGCCATATTTTAGGGTGATCCAGATTGAAAGATGCTACTGATGACAAAAGAGATGTCGTTAAAGATAGAATTTGAGTGTAATACAGCACAGAAAATATTGATACTAAAGGAGAAACTGCTGGTTATCAGCAGTTTCTTCTTTTGTTTCAATATTTTCCCAAGCCTATTCTCTTAGGGACGTCAAAACCAGGTCTTGTTTAGGAAAGGGTTAAAGGGTGAAGGTAAAACATGTACATCATTTTAACAATAAAGCATCATCGTAATTTAGTTAAGGGTTAAATTCCATCTTGTCTCATTAACCCTAGCTTTCCCAAACAAGACCTGGTTTTGACCTCCCTGATAGATATGGCTTGGGAAAACATTGAGACAAAAGAAGAAACTGCTGATAACCAGCAGTTTCTCCTTTTGTCTCAATATTTTCTATGTCATATTTTACACAATTTCTGTCTTTAATATTTTCCATTTTGTCAGTTGTGGCAGTTTTTGAAGTGGATCACCCTAAAATCTTGTCATTTGGGAAAGGGTTAACATTCAGCCGTCATACATCTTGACCTATAGCCATAAAAGACTTGTTATACAATGTAAGAAATACTACACCTCACAATTAACATTTTCCAAAATAGTAAAATTTAATCGTGGTCCAATTCCAAAGAGACTTTGCATGACAAAATGATGTCAATATGATTTGTGCACGAAATTCAATAGCACAGAAAATGTTATGGCAAAAGAAAACAACTCTGGTTATCAGCATTTTCTTCTTTTGCCTCAATATTTTCTGTTCTGTAATTTACTTTTTTCATATAAATTTATCAACACCCATTTTATGGTCTGTAGCAGCTATGAAATTGAACCACACAAAAATTTCGTGACCCGGTTAAGTCATAAAAGACTTTCAAATAGTAACCCCATGATTAACACTCTCTTTCCGCATGATGGCTTCATGAAACACTTATGTCTGAACAAAACTGGCAATTTCTCTCTTTTCCTTCTACATGTATATTCCAATGGCTACATTTATTTCAAAATGAGCTGTTAAACATTTTTTGTTTCCATTGTTGAGGACCAGAGGCTGAGAGCAGGTTTTCGATTTGACTTAACCCTTTCCAAAACGACAAATATTTCAACTGTTCTAATTTGAACAAGATGTGTTTGTGAAACACAAATGCCCCCGAAATGGCCATTTTTTTTTCAAAAATGTTAAGTTTTCGTGGAGTAAAGGGTTATTAAGGGTTAATGGATGACCTTGAGGAAGGTCAAATTGCATGGAACAGATAGATATCATTGAAAGGAAGTTGCACACCAAATTTAAGCTTTGTATGTCATATACTTTTGGAGAAAAGGCAAAGGTTAAGTTTTTGGAGTAAAAGGTTAAATTTTCGTAGAGTAAAGGGTTGATAAGGGTTAAGGGATGACATTGAGGAAGGTCAAATTGCATGGAACAGATAGATATCATTGAATGGGAGTTGCATACCAAATTTGAGCTTTGTATGTAAAATACTTTTGGAGAAAAGGGAAAGGTTAAGTTTTCGGAGTAAAAGGTTAAGTTTTCGTAGAGTAAAGGGTTGATAAGGGTTAAGGGATGACCTTGAGGAAGGTCAAATTGCATGGAACAGATGGATATCATTGAAAGGAAGTTGCATACCAAATTTGAGCTTTGTATGTCAAATACTTTTGGAGAAAAGGCAAAGGTTAAGTTTTCGGACAGACAGACGGACAGACAGACAGACAGACGGACAGACGGACGGACGGACGGACGGACAGACAGACAGACAGACGGACACGAGTAAAACAATATGCCCCTGATCTCTCGATACGGGGGCATAAAAATGTTCCAGATGACATAAAAGATGCTCATGGATAAAAGTTGGTTGTAAAAAAGCACAGAAACTATTGAGGTAAAAGGAGAAACTACTGATTACCAGCATTTCCTTCTTTAGTCTCAATGTTTTCCCAAGCTTCTAATTCCCGGGACATCAAAAGTAGGTCTTGTTTGGGAAAAGTTTAACTCATTACGGTATATACCACACATTGCCTCTTTTTAATTCACCAAAAGATTAGGGATTCATTAAGGATATGGAAAACATTGTGGACTAGAACTGTCGCAAAGCGGACGAATACCCCCCACTAGGGCCTTGTCACTGAAAAAGTGCTATAGTTGAAAAGGTTCTTGACTTAGAGCACGGAAACCGATTTTAAACAAAGTCCAATTGTGACCTTGACCTTTGACCTTGGTGACCCAAAAACAATAGGGCACCTTCTTAGATCATGGGCAACAACTGTGTAAAGTTTCATGATCCTAGGTCAAATGGTTCTCGAGTTAGAGCACGGAAACAAAATTATAAATTTTGACTACTCCTACCCCCCCCCCCCCCCTTAAAAATTTCAAAGTGGCATAACTCTGAAACTAATGACTGGATCAAGATGAAAATTGCAGGTGCACAACTTCATATGATAGGAAACAACCTGATTAAAATTTCAGCAAAATTGGTCAAAAACTTTGGGAGGAGAAGAGGACACAAAATTATGTCCACGGACGGACGGACAGACGGACGGACGGACAACCTGATTCCAGTATATACCCCCCCCCCCCCCCCCATAACTTCGTTGTGGGGGGTATAATAACTTCGTTGTGGGGGGTATAAAAATGAAGTAATTCAACTTGTGACAAGCATTCTACGTTTTCTACCCAAAAATTGAAAATTTCATTCACTTGAATTACCTTTGAATTTCACAGGGTTGCCACTGGTCACAGGAAATAAAATTCCCTGACAATTCCCTGACATTTCCCTGACAAAATTGGAAAATTCCCTGACATGTCTTGTCGCTGCAATTTCGCGGTAACTTGCGATGTTTCAAGACAATTTTTAATGGCGATGTTGAAAGCATTAATTTTATGGTACTGCATCTTATTCTTTTCAAAATTCGCTGACAATTCCCTGACATTTGCCAGTATTTTCAAATTTCCCTGACAGTTCACAAAATTCCCTGACAATTCCCTGACCTTGAAAAAATTTAAATTTCCCTGACTTTTCCCTGATGCATGGCAACCCTGTTTCAACCAACCCAAAATTTTGTTCTTTTGGTAATGGATTACTGGTAAGCAGAAATTCAACTTACACCACGTTGAGACAGTATGTGTCAACTATAGCTCCAGATAAGGGGGTATTGATGACTTTTAACAAGAGCTGTCCGAAGACAGCGCGCTCGACTTTCTAAGTTGCTTAGTATAAAGGAGGCATAACTCCAAATATAGTGGAGCCAGGGTCATGGGCCCTGGTAGTAAGGTAGAGGTTGTGATGGTGAATAAGTATTCTAAGTTTGGGTTGAATCCCTTTGATAGTATGGAAGTTATTGATGTTTGAAAAAAATTTAACCTTTGTTGCAACGCCAACGCCGACGCCAACGCCCGGGTGACAGTATAAGCTCTCATTTTCTTCGAAAAGTCGAGCTAAAAATTAATTATTTCACTAAAAATAAATGTTCATCAAACCCTATGATGTGGGTACATATTAGAATCGTCTTGTCCAGAAGATTCAAATGAGTACTCACAGCATAGGGTATGGATTTGAAATAAAATGTTATAAAATGACTTCCTATCTGTAGCTCTTTTCAACTGTACATACCTGCAGCAATAGCCCCAATCATGGGCAATATGGTCAGTTGCACCGGGTAATTCCATGCGCCAATAATCAGGGTCAAACCTAGTGGCTCTCCGACTAACTCGTGTAAAACAATGTACCTCCATTTTCCCCGAAAAAGGGCATAAAAATGCTGGTTATACCTTTCCCAAACAAGACCTGGTTTTGACGTCCCTAAAAGAAAAGGCTTGGGAAAACATTGAAACAAAAGAAGAAACTGCTGATAACCAGCAGTTTCTCCTTTTGTCTCAATATTTTCTGTGCCATATTTTACACAAATCTTATCTTTAATAACATCCATTTTGTCATTTGTAGCAGTTTTTGAAGTGGATTACCCTAAAATTTTGTCGTTTGGGAAAGGGTTAAAATCATTTCTTCCTTTTGTGCAAATGTTTTCTCAAGCATCTAATTCCAGGCACATCAAAAATAGGTCTTGTTTGGTTTAGCAGAAATTGGACTTACCTGATATCGAGAAAACAAGTGACCACTTAAAATAAAATTCATCCTACCCAATGCCGAGATAGCGAGTGTCAACTGTACATACCTGCAGCAATAGCACCAATCATGGGCAACATGAACAGTTGCATCGGCGAATTCGATGCACCAATGATCAGGGTCACACCTAGAGGCTCTCCGACCAACTAACTGACTCTTGTAAAACAATATACCCCCATTTTCAACCTACCCGATGCCCAGATAGCAAATATCAACTGTACATACCTGCAGCAATAGCCCCAATCATAGGCAATATGGTCAGTTGCACTGGGTAATTCCATGCACCAATAATCAGGGTTACACCTAGTGGCTCTCTCCTTATATAGGCCTTGTCCATCAAATTGATGATGTTCTTCTTCACCTGCAGTTATAAGAGGTAAAATTTAGCACAGCTAACTAGAAAATTAATGAGCTGTGATCTGGAAAAACGTCCCTTATGGCATTTTTAACAAGAGCTTCGCAGAGCGGCCCATATACGCCTGAGAGGGGCTTGTCAGTAAAATTGGCCATTTTTTCAATTCAAGGGCAGATAATTCAAACATGAAAAGTTACCAAAATTTTGTTTGCACAACAAGACACAAAAGAGATTCATTGTGGCTAGTTTGATTAAATTGTTGTTGAACCTGTAGAAGTAGCGCACAGGAGAAAATGGGCATCTTTTAGAAAATGGGCATTTTTCCTTAAATTCAAGGGCAGATAATTCAAGAACGAAAATAGTTATCTAAATTCCGTACGCGGTGTGCACAACTAAACACCATGGAGATTCATTGTGGCAAGTTTGATCAAATTCTGATCAAAACTGTAGGAGGAGTTGCGCACACAAGAAAATGAGTATTTTTTTTAATTCAAGGGCAGATAATTCAAGAACGAAAAGAGTTATCTAAATTCCGTAAGCGAGGTGCACAACTAGACACCATGGAGATTCATTGTGGCAAGTTTGATTTAATTCCAATCAAAACTGTAGGAGGAGTTCAGGGCTTCCCCTGGCAATTTCAGACTTGGCGCCAGCAAAATCGCCAATTGAAATTTTTTGGGGCCAATTGGAGCCAGTCAGTGCCAGTAGAGGAGCCAATGGGAAAAGAAGAAAAACATATAGACCCTCCCCCCCCCCCCCCCCCCCGCTCTCTTCCCCCCCTAAAAAAAGCACCCCAACATTATAGTCTGTAAAAATGCATAATTATCATCACAATTAGGTAATATGTCATGATGTTTATGACTTTTTATTGACATCAATATAGAAATCAAGATCAGTAGCATAAATTCTATAATTTGAGTTGATTGGATGCGGTTCCATCTGATTTACAATGATTATACGGA
Organism: Fragum sueziense; assembly: GCA_963680895.1. Taxonomy (NCBI): domain Eukaryota; kingdom Metazoa; phylum Mollusca; class Bivalvia; order Cardiida; family Cardiidae; genus Fragum; species Fragum sueziense. Next base: position 26,984,927 of record OY804602.1, read on the forward strand.
ACGTCACTGACCCCACCCAGTTGTCAATGCGCCCCCCCTCCCCCTCCCCAAACCATGTGCGCATACACACACATACAGATTGAAATGTGTGCAGAAATTACATGAGTTATTTTAGGTAAATCTTAAAGTCAACCTTTTTTCGGCATGCCTTCCGACTAGAACTAGTACATTTTTCAGAACGAATACACGAGGACCTAAACTACGATGTAAATCATTAATTCGTGACGAAACTTAAAACTTCGGAACCTATTGCGGCGATCACTCGATCACAAGCTTTGATAGAATCTACAAATCTATAAGATTTAAAGAAATCTGACTCGGTAAATTCCATGTGAAAATAGGAATGAAAGTGAATCTTTTTTTATCACAAAAAATTCGATCTGCGATACGATGCTCGGACTCGTAGCCTGAATCGGATTCTGATAAAAGCTTTACCTCGTGTTTTATATCCATTGGTTAAAAAGAAAATCTTTTCAAATGCGATAGAAACAAATTCCATTGTGTAATTGATTTGCGAAAGTTTACACGAAATACAAACCGTTTGGGGGTTAAGACATCGTAACGATACGGCGTTTTAGTCACTTGTTATTTATATGACGTCACTCCCCCGAGATCAAATAAATGCCGCCGACACATCTGGCCCGTTTGTTCCAGTCTTGACAAAAATGTGTTGTCTTTATAAGGGAATATGTGTAAAGGATTTAGAATACAATTTGTCGGATTTAGGCCGAAATTAAGCTCCAGGTAAACGCACCGGAATAAATTTCCAGTGACTAAAGTTTTCTTCCTCGGCAAGCCACGCGACCAAGACATTTTCACGCATATTGAAACAGTTATTTAGAAGGTGTCATAATCATATGGACAAACTGCTATCTCGGATAATTGGTTACCGATTATCGATTTTTGTTAATCAATGACTGACCAGCACCGATACACGCGACTGTCATAGCTTTTGAGACTCAACCCTTTACCTGAAATCTTGTGTCAGAATACGGCGCAAATAAGTTGTCGCCAATAAAATCGCCAACTGGCAAATTTTGTCGCCAGAATTTTTATTTTGTCGCAATTGGCGCCAGTGGCGATCGACAGCGGGAGCCCTGGAGTTGCACACTCAAGAAATTGCTAACAGACGGACGGACGGACAGACAGACAGACAGACAGACGAGCAGGGCCATAACATAATACAACCCTTAGGGTGTATAATAATAATAATACGTCCCTTCCGGCGTAAAAACTGAGTTTGAAGTTCAGCTTGTTGTCAAATGCAGTCCAATATGCATCAATGCTGCTCTCTTTAAGTTACTACAGGTCACAAAGAAGCTATCAGAGAACAATGTGGATCCTGATCAGACTGTGCATATGTACAGGCTGATCTGGATCTATGTTTGGCACAAAAGCCTTAAGGGGCATTTTTACAGATCACTTCGGGTGATAAAATACCCCCACCACTACTTTTGTCTGGACAAGCGTTTGTCAAAATGGGATGAATGGGTTTGAATCAACTTGATATGAAATTTATCTACCTATAAAGTTTGGATCAAATCAATCCAGTAGTAATGAAGAAATAGAGTGGAATAAAAAGCTAACTAGAAGACCTGAAGGTCTTGAGTCGCTCCACAGGCCTGAATTTCATGTAATATTTAATCCAAGTTTTGTTTAGATTGTTCAATGCTTGTGTTTCATAGAGCTAAAAGAAAGTAACAAAACTAGATTGTTCAAAATTGTGGTTCTTGAAGCAAAGAAAGTAAAATTACAGGTTTGCCATTTGAGAAAGGGTAAAAGGAAATGGGAGAACATTCTAGCTTAGGATGTCACAAGCAATTAAAATTTTCCTTCTTCCCAACAGATCTAAGTTAACAGAACAATGATTACTCCAAAACATTTCATATTTCTAAAAATAGATTTTCAGCTAAAAATAGATTCTGGGAAAAACCCTTTTCCAAAAATAATGCAAATGGCTGTCAAACCTGAATTTCTTGTAATATCAAGTACAAGTTTTCACTAGATTTGTCAATATGTGTTGCTCTTATAGCAATTACAAAGTAACTAGAAAGCTGAAAATACATTCATATAAGATCTATTAGTTACCAAGCTTTGCAACAGTCTTTATTAGAGTAAGTTTGGCTGTTAGAGTGAAAAAAAAGTCCCAATTAGCAATTTTGTCAAATTGAAAGGCATATAACTGATGATCTAGCTAAGAATCACACTAAAGCAAGATCCTAACTTCACCTACATCTTGTTTAAGTTTTGACCTGATTTATTCAATATTTGTGGGTGTAAAGAGTGTAAAATCAAAGTCGAAAACAACAATTTTGTCAAATTCAAGGGCACATAAATCATGATTAAAGATTCATATGAAGCTGAAAATTACACCAACACAAGATCTTATGGCCAGTAAGATAATGTGAAAGTTTTATGTTGATTGGTGGATATTTATGGTTGTTTGAGTTAAAATAAGGTCAAAAATGGTAGTTTTACCAATTTCAAGGGCACATAACTCAAGATGTAATATTCAGATCAAGCTGAAAATTGCATTAAAGCAAGATCTTATCAGCACCAACATTCTGACCAAGTTTTCTTTTGATTGATCGATATTTGTAGTGGCTAGTGTGAAAACAAGTGAAAACAGCCATTTTTTAATTCAAGGGCAGATAACTCCAGACTTTATGGTTCAATCAGAATTAATTGAAGGAATCTGATAGAGGACTACCTAAGGATCATTCCTGTAAAGTTTGATTGAAATCCATCAAGTAGTTTCTGAGGAGAAGATTTTTAAAGAAAAAGTTGACGACCGGACGCACGGACGGACGCACGCACGACGGACACAACGCCATGACAATAGCCCGCTGGCCTGAAGGCCAGTGGAGCTAAAAACCAATCTACTGACCATCGGACATTCTGACTCTCTGCCCAACAAATATAGTTATGATATTAATATATATAGGCTATAATAATGTGCTATAAATCATTGATTCCTGCCATTACAACATCAAATACTTTAAATCAAAAAGATTGATTTTGTCTCCTAACAAAAGTCTTTAAATTTACCTGCTTACCTTTTCTGGTTTGACCCATTCATCAATGTTGTTGAGACAAAAGATGAGATCATTTCTGCTGTAATCCACCTCAAACACCAGCGATTCAAACTTGTGCTGAAAATGATCATTTTTAATCTCTACAAGTTTACAATACAGTGACTCTTTTTGACTCCCCACAAGTTCCCTATCCAAAATTTTGTCGTCTGGTAAAGGTTTAATCTTTACCAAATGGAAGGATGTTACACTGTTCAATTTTGAAAGCTGCTCAAGACAACAAAATAAATTTTAATAAAGATGAAAAACCATGTAAAATATACCACTCTTTTCTCCTTTTGCCTAAATATTTTCTGTGTTTATTTATGAATTTAGAAGTAATGTTAATGCATCCATGACACTCATCATGTTTAATACAGAAAATATTTAAGCTAAAGGAGAAAATGCTGGTTATCAGTATTTGCTTCTTTTAACTTGATGTTTTTTCCAAACCTACTCTCATTCTATTGAGGTAATCAAAACTAGGTCTTTCTTTTGTACAGGGTTATAACAAACAGGAACTTTTCAACCACCCCAAATTGAAAGAAGTTGCTGCGAAAATTCATCTTCTGAATTTTTTAAAATTTTTAGGCTATAACTTGTAGCACTGAACTACTCTGACAAAAGGATCTTTTTGTTCAATGTTCATTTGTAAAAGCCTTTCTCACTTGGTATGCCAAAACAAAGTATTGTTTAAAAGATTAAAGCAATTACCCGTATATATAAGTTCAGCTTTTCTTCCTTCTATAATAGAGGCCGAAATTTGGTGGCTTCCCAATTGGAAAATTGCTACTTTTTTCCCAATTTCAAAGTAAGAATTTCCCAATTTTCAAAACTAAAATTCTCAAAATTTAAAATTGAATAATGATCAATTACCTACTGGCAATTCTTAATCATAAAGAAGCGGTATGTGTTCTTTTGATTAATTCTGGCTATAATGTGTTGTTTATGCAAGATTTTTTTCATTTAAACATCTATTCTCCTGTGTCCTCTTTTTCCCAATTTGACAAAAATCATGCTCAACTTTCCAAAAATGACTGACCAGGGCTGGGCCCATTCCCAATTTCTAGAAGAAAAGCCCTGAAGTTTCAACATTATTAATCTTAATGCTGCAAGGAAATTACAATTATTGGTAACAAAACTTTTACAAATATTTAACTCATTTGAAACATGGTCAGTGTCATGAATCATCAATGCATTAACATAATTAATTCATAGATTTAACAACAACAAAAAAAAAAAAAACCACTGGTAAACTTAGAAAGTTGTGGCAGATAAAGTAATGATTCTAGATAAAGATTGTATTTGTATACAATATATAGCATAAAAAATATTGAAGGAAAAGGAGATAATGCTAATTACCTTCCCCAGATCTTGTTTCAAAGCATCGCAGAATCTTTCTCTGTTTTCGTCCAACATCTTCAGCATTCCATTTAACTGTTCTTTTCTCCATTGTAAATCTTTGGTTTTGCCGGAACGGAACACTTGACGTAGTCCACTTATCAACTGTAAAAAGTTCAAATAATATTTAAATTTACTCTCTCCCTAACAAGACCAAATTATAAATAATACAATCATAAGGCAAGAACTTTACAGTTTACAATCATGTCAGGAGAACTGCCGGAGTGGCGCAGCGGTTAGCACACTTGATTTGTAGCCCGGTGGTTACAAGTTCGAGCCCCACTCGGGAAAGGTGTGTCTTTGGGCAAGACACTTAACCCTTTCCAAACAAGATGTGTTTGTGAAACATGAATGCTCCCGAAATGGCAATGTCAAGTTTTTGTGTTAAGGGTTGATTATTAATGATAAGGGTTAATAAATGACCTTTTTTCTTCTTCTTTGCATGGGTCCGTAAAATGGGCACTTTCCCAATGCCAAAATGGGTTATTTTTTCCAAAATATGGAAAAGAAATTCCCAATACAAAAGTTCATCCTTGTTTTTTCAAGATAATTTGCTCCATTCCTTTCATATAATGAGCTAAAGCATACAAGAACAACAGTGGAATTCCATTCAGTTTATTTAACTAAACTAACTTATACAGAGGAGTGAGAGGACTTACTTTTATACTGTCTTTCATGAATTTTTTTTTCTTAATTTTTTGAGAAACGGCACATTTTCCCAAATTTTGCTGGTTTCAGACTAATCCGAGTTTTCTCTGATGAAATTCGCTCTTTGATATGTTGATGTCGCTAACATCAACATATCAAAGAGTGAATTTCATCAGAGAAAACTCAGATTAGTTTCGAACCCCTTCCCAAAACTAGCAGAAGAAACGCTGGTATACTTGGCAGAGCTACAAATTCTAGCGGGGTTAAAATTATTCATAAAGCAAAATTTAATTATCATTTCTTGTTTCAAACCCTATGTTGTGGTCATTTGAATCGTCACATCCAGATGATTCAAATACTCATTTGAATTGTCTCATCGAGATGACTCAAATGAGAAGTTCAGAACCCACAACAAAGGGTTTGGATTTGAAATAACAAATTCAGAATAAACTCCCTTTTATCTGTTGCTCTTTCTTTGACTCTAAGTTAGTACATCTACATCTACATCTACATCTAGACGTCAAACTGTCAAGACTTGACAATACTTTGACGGTGCGCGGAAGAAAAAAGATTTAAAGAGAAATATAGTGAAAGACAGAAGGAAGATTAGACAAATGGAGTAATGCATAGAAAAAGATAGAAACAAGAGCCGTCACAGACGGATTATGCTCCCCGAATAAGTGTTTGTCACAAAATAAAAACTATCATACAATAAGCCCCCTTTTCCCATGACAGATTATTTTGTACACACATTATTTTTAGAATATGGTCTTGGACATCTCATTTATCACATAATTGCAAAATTTCATTACATTCTGCCCATTAGATGAAGAGAAATTAGAGAAAAACTAATTTTTACATTTAGGCCCCTTTTTCAATGACGCAGCCTCAAATCAAGAAACGGAGAAAGAGGTCCCTAGGGATTATCCCAGGGAGTTCACATGTGAAGTTTCATTGAATTTGGCCCAAGGGTTGCTGAGATCTCGCTGTGGACGGACGGACAGACGGACGGACAGACGGACGGACGGACAGACGGACAGCATGGCGACTATATGCTCCCCCGAAATTTTTCGGGGAGCATAAAAAGTTAGAAAAGTGTTGACGGGCGTTTTTCCCCCCATCTAGACTTAACCAATCCAGCTTCCGTGGCGGTACCAGGGCCCTAAGCCCCGCTGACACAGCTTAAGTCCGTCGCTTGGAGGTACTTCACACCCGACGTTCCCCTTAGAAAGTTAGGTTTGCTAGCCCACTCTTGAAGGATACCAAGGAGTGGGCCTCAGCTACTGAGGCTGGCAGACTGTTCCATACTGGAATGCATCTCGGGAAAAAGCTGTATCTGTAAGTGTCAGTTCTGGTGGACAAGGGAAAGAGGCGAAGTTTATGGGCTGCTCTTGGTAGGTGTTTGGCATCAGTGATGTAATTTGATTCATCTATGTCTACTAGGTTGTTTCTGATCTTGTACATCATGGTGAGCTGAGATTTTGTACGCCGTGACTCTAGAGACTCCCACTTCAGATAGCTCAACATGTCCTTAACACTGCTGGTATTGTGATACCGGTTTGTAGCAAATCTTGCTGCACGGCGTTGGACTTTTTCTATTTTTGTACTAAGGGTCTTGTGGTGCGGGTTCCATACTGAACAGCAATACTCCAGATTGGATCTTACCAGTGCGTTATATGCCTTTGTTTTTGTATCTGTGTTTGCCATGTGCAGATTTCTTCTTAGGAAGCCCAAAGTGCTGTTTGCTTTTTTAGTAATCCTGTCAATATGGGGTTTCCAGCTCAGGTCAGCACGAATGTCAACTCCAAGATATTTGCTTGATGTCTCCTGGTTCAAGATAACTCCTTTAAGAGTGTAGTTATAATTATAGGGTGATCTAGCTTTGGTAACTTGAAGTACACTACACTTCTGTGGGTGAAAGTCCATTCCCCAGGTTCTTTCCCATTCCGCAAGAGTATTTAGGTCGTTTTGTAGTGTTATTTGGTCGTCTTTGGATTTTATTTGGCGATATAGGATGCAGCCGTCAGCAAACAGTCTGGTACTTGAGTGGATGCCCTCTGGTAGGTCGTTGATAAAGAGGAGAAAGAGAAGGGGTCCCAGGACTGATCCTTGAGGGACTCTGCTGACCACAGGAACTTAGAGCAATGGCGAATCCAGGAGAGGGAGGGTTCTGATACATCAAATGCAGTTTTTAACTCCCCCTCCCTTGAGCCATGTTTGATTCTTTATCTTGTAGTGATGTTGGGTAGAAACACGACCAGGTGCCAAGCTAGCTCAGTGGTTAGAGCATCCAACTAGTAATCCATGGGTCGTGGGTTCGAGTCCAACGTCAGGTGCACTTTTTCTTCTCATATTTACTTCATTGTCTTAAATTAGGGCTCTTTGCCTTTTCACATAGGGCGGAAATACAACCCTCTTTAGTTGCAATAATGTAACCGAAACCTTTATGAATTTTGGTCTTGGTTTCGATATCGCAGCTAAACCCTCTTGAGCTCTTCCCAATCAAAAGACCCTAAATTTCTTCCCAAAACAGAAAAAAATCTGATCCCAGGAAATTTACGCACATTAACATCAGGCATCCAGTTTCTTTTTTAAATGCATGCCTAATTTGGAATAGCTGCGATATCGTAGCCACAAACTTGATGATGGCTACAGTATTGGTTTGTGATAAAAATTCAACAAAGTTTCGGTTACATTATTGCAACTAAGTTCAGAAACACATATTTTATGCAAAAACAACTGGTAAAGGGAAAAAAGGCATTATTTCAAAGAATCAAAGGGTTAATTTGAAGGACTCCCTGACATACAATATGATATTCTATTTATTGACCCCAACCAATGACAACACACAACTCGAGAAAAAAAAAATCAAGAAAAAGATCATTATTATTAATGTTGCAATCTGGCTGAACAATTTCAAGTAGATAAACCTAAAACAAGATTGACCAGATTTTCTGGAAAGATTATCCTTATTCAGTAAAAGAACAATCAAGTTTGTTGAATGTTGATGAAGTTGAACTTTGACGTGTTTGAGCGAGATTTATAAAATTGTCAGCTATGCAGGAACAAAGATTCGGAAACAAAACGACTGCAAATGCTAGAATATATGATTAATAAAAACAAAATAACTCCGGTTTGTCCAAAGAAATAATAACTTACCGATGAATAGTTGAGAGAAGCCATCCTCTGTCAAAAATGGTTACGACTGAGTCAGGGAACAAAACAACTTAGACTGGAATAGTCTGGTTCCCGCCTCTAATACACTACGTTATAAAGAGTCTGGTAATGCCTGGCAAACCGGGTCCATTGATTGGTTAGTATACACAACCGATGAAACGTCTAGACCAATCAGAGCCGCTCGTTGACGACCATGTATACGGCCTCGGAGATTAGCTATTACCGTACCTATATTCATAGTAGATTTCAGGTACGGGAACCAGACTAAGACTGGAAGGCCTGGCGACAAAAAATGTCCGGACAGAAAAAGTCGGTGTTGTTTATCTGTTTAGGTGCGTGTAACGATGATAAGATCCTTATTAAAATTCAAAGCTTAAATGATGATAAAAACAACAATTTATTTTGACCACTATATCAAAGAAAATTGACCAAATTTTGTAAAAATTACATCGATTCGTCCTTAAATGTTTTGCTCCTTTGCAATTCGCATTAACAACTTTCGCAACTGAACTGTAAATTCAACCCTTTCCCAAACAAAACCAAGTTTTGACGGGTCTTACTAAAAAGGCTTCAGAAAATATTGAGACAAAAGAAGAAACTGCTGATATTAACCAGCAATTTCTCCTTTTGCCTCAATATTTTCTGTGCCATATATTGTACACAAGCCCTTTCCTTTTCAACACGCATTTTGTCATCTGGATTAGCTTTCCAATTGCCGTGAATTGGATCACCCAAAAATTTTGTGGTTTGGGAAAGTGTTAAAAGAGATAATAATTCTTTTATTACCTCATTTTTTTGTTCAATTTCTATATAAGCAAATTTCTAAAATTGAATAACTTTATGATTTTGTAGTCTGCAACTCATTCGGGCAACCCAAACTTTAACTGTGTTGAATGGTCAATGCTCTTTTTCCACAAATATTGTATTTCATTCCAGGTAACATTTGTAGATCACCTATGGCAGAAGGTGTGTTTAGACATCTAATTGAGAACAAAGGAGTTGATAAAGATGTGGGTAATTTGTATAATGTTTTCTATACATGCCGTTCGAATCAAGCGCGAATCCAGGTATTTTCTCCGGGGAGGGAAGTGTCATCCGATCTTTAACCCTCTTTTTTCGCCAAATTCCAAAATGGGTGGGTGGGTTCAGGATCCCCTCTGGATGCGTGTATGCAGATACATGTCATACCATGAAGGATTTAATATAACAATGGCTTATCGTGACACACAGGGACGAATGCAGCAGCTTATAATTTAGGACATAACCAGTAATTTTTTTGAACACCCCTTTTTTTGCCAAATTCCAGGGGGGGGGGGGGGGGGTCCCTGGATCCACGCATGCGAATACACTGTATATTGTAATTACAATTTATTCAACCTGTACATACTTTATTAGACTTATTTACAAGCTGTTCCATACTCTTGTATTCCCATTTGTATGTAACATACAAAGAAAAATTCAAATAGGAATACAGCCTGCAATGACATTTTCAAATATAGCTGACATTATTAAACTTAGCATGGTAATAAATTAACTTGAACGCTCATGCAGACAACAAAATTTTTATGTTAATATTACTTAATAAAGATGAGATTTTTGTACTATTATAAATAGTGCAGAAAATATTGAGGCAGAAGGAGAAAGTGTAAGTTATCAGCATGTCCTTTTGTCTACATGAATTTCTTAGATAGCCTTCTCTAGATCAGATGGGAAAGGGTTTAGTTGCTTCCCTAAAATTCTGAAAGTAAATAGAAGATTAAATGTTTCCAACTTTCCATCAATTCCTTTCCATTCATTTAAAATGAATAGCAAGCAGGCCCATAGGAAACAATTTAATATTGGGTGGGCTAAAGCCCCTGTGTCTGAATATTTGGGGGGTGGGCTTATTTAGATTTTCCCTAAATTTTCAGCGTGAAATAAGGAGAATTCAGGATTTTTGGGCAACAAAGGGGCGGGGGGGGGGGGGGCTTAGCCCCCGTCCTGTTCCTACAATCCTGGCAATCCTGCAGTGATTGGGAAAGACATTTCTTCAATGGGACAATGTCGCTTCCACTTACAAAATCAATGTGACATTTTGAAAATTGATGTGACAATTATAGGGTAAAATTGCTCCATTCTCATATACAGCAAAATTCAATGGGACAAGGGCCCACTCATTAGCTAAAACAATGTGACATTTGGAATTTCAATGTGACTATGGCGCATGGCGCAGGCCTTTCCCAGTCACTGATCCTGGCAAGTAAAATTTGGAATTCTGTAACAGAAGCTTAGAAAACATTGAAAGAAAAGGAGAAAAATGTAATGTTTTCCACAACATCCTCTGTTTAGGCAAAAGCAGGCATTGTTTACTGTTTTACTCTTGGGTGGTTCCAAAAAAAATGCCTCCTTTTTAATAAGAGAGAATAACTTTATCGTTTTGGCACAAAAATAACTGAATTATGCACCAGAATGTGTATCTTGCAGTTCTCTATAAGTGTGGAAAATTTCATGCCTCTATCACAAGCCATTCAAAAGTTATGGGCCAAAAAGGTGGTCAAAATGTCACAAGTGAAACACTTTTTGCGTGACATTTTGAAATTACTCCTCAATTCAACATTGGATTTTAAATGCACCTATGGCTTTACTAGTATAATTTTCTTTGCAGTAAAACTTTAACATTTAAGCTGTAAGAGAGACTGGTTTTTACGGTAATATGGTGTGATATATTCACATATGTTGATATATCGTGAGCATACCCCTTGAACTTAAATTCATGTAAATTTTCCAATGGTTAGCATTGCAAGTGTCATATTTAAGCTATTATAAAGTATATGGCTAAAAGAATGGTTTTGATATAACTGATATTCACTTAGCTATAATGTAAATCTCACAAAGTATCAGAAATATGAAAAATCTTAACATGATGCACAATTTATTAGAGTATGGTGGAATTGTCACAAGTGAAACATTTGGCGTTTCAGGTGTCAGCATTTTGTTAATCATTGGTAGATTTATCTTCTTTTGCTAGTTTCTAGATCCAGTAGGTTTAAAGAAAATCTGGAGAGAAGATCAATCAATAACTTGAGCTAATAGCTTCACCATCTGAGTTTTTTTGCCGTCACAAGTGAAACGCTCCTTTGGCACCTTAATTAAGCACATGTAATTTGAGTTTTTCCAAAAGATTTACAGTTTTCTTTCTTTCTAATTATTCAAATATGATAAAGGAATAGATTTAATGCAATTCTAACCATGAAAACTTATTCAAGAAAAAATATTTCAAGAAAAACATTGAAATTTTTCAATTATGTGATTTTAGACTAGCATATTTTATTTGTGTGACATGTAATGTAAGCATATTTAACACCAAATGATAGTTTAGGATATATATTTTCTGAATGTAATTAAAAGCACAAAAATAAAAACATGCAGGAAATATTGTACACAAGTATTGAACCTTACTATAAGTGTTTCACTTGTGACAAAAATTACAAAATTCTACCTTTTTTGCACAATTCTTCTTTATTTCTCTCAGACAAGATATATGTTGAAAATACAGTAAAGGCCCGAAATAAAATGTATCATTTGAAGGATTTCATACAGAAATATTAGTGAAAATAGCAGGTATTTAAGCTCAAAGGGATTCTTTAAGAAAAAACAGAGAAAAACTAATAAATCAGAAGATAATGGTGGCCCTAAGTGGCTTACCTGACACCGACATGCTACATGGCATCAAGGTCATCAATAAAGAATATATTGGAATGCAGAATAAGAACAAATTTAAGTAATAAACAGCAAATTTGTCTGATTCAATGGCACTTATTTGTCTAAAACGATGTGATTCCTAGCAGACCAAAAAATCAATCTCATCAGAGGTCTTAGGCTTACAGATGTTTGGCTTGATTTGTCAATATCAATTTTCTGGATACTAAAGTGCAATCAAAGTAAAAAGGGAGAAATTTGTCATTCTAAGGCAAATAACTTAGATACTTTCATGTATGATTCTAATCAGGCCATATATCAAACTTATCCAGGGTCTGGTCACTAATTTTTGTCAATAACTTTTTTTCTCGATCATCACTGGACATTATTTGAAGTTAGAGTAAAACAACAGTTTTGTCTCAAAGATTGTAATGATAAACTTTTTATGATAATTTGTGCACTTGTTTCTCCAAGGTTTTAATGTCAACACGTTACATAGAATTATTTTCTTAATTGGCCAATTTTGTGGATGCTTGAGCAAAAACAAAATTAAAAAAAATATTTGTCAAAAATATGTGCCTTAAAGTTAGGATATGTGTTTCTGATAAGGCTGGAAATTTAAATCTTTTTGGATCTTTTTGTAATTTAATATAAGATCCAATTTTTGACTTGGTTAATACTCCTTCATGCTAGAGTCTTGGTGAAATAAAGTAAAAAACATAAGTTTTATGTAAGCCAATGGTTCAAATTCCATGCTTTTCAGCTCTGATCAAGCCAGAATTGTCAAAGTCCACTAGATCTCATAGTCAAGCACATCTTGAATGATCAATATCTATGATTGCTAAATTACAGCAAAGAGAAATTGAATTGACGATATTTGTTATTTCAGCAGTGAAAAAACATCAATTCTGTCGTAATGTCAACTCAAGGGCCCATAACTCAGGAAGTGCTACATTTATCAGGCTGAAAGTGAAAGTTCAGTCAGACTCAAAGTTAAGCTGATCAGAAATCTCAATATGACAAAATATTCCCAGTTTAGTCTTGATTTCTCAATATTTAAGGGTGCTACAGTGAAAACAGTCAAAAATAGCAATTTTGTCAAACTCAAGGGTAAATAACTTAGGATATGCAAATAAAAACAGGTCAAAAGTCAAACTCTTTTAATATCTTAAAGTCACAAACATTTTGTTTGAGTTTTGTCTTGATAATATTCAATGTAAAGGAATTCTAGATTGACTTCACAGAAATTGTCACAAGTGAAACACATTCTGTGAAAACTTTGGCCACATAGTAACTTCAGTCACCCTGGTCCAATTCCTTTGTAATTTAGCATATGATCTGAGAAAAGTCATAAGTCTAATAAAACTTACTTGTTTTGCTGTAAGATGTGCATTTTTTCGTACAGAAAAACTTTTGTAAGTACACATGTAAAAAAATTGGGCCAAATATTCAGGAAAAAAACTTGAAAAACATAAATAAGCGTGTTATCTTTGAAAGATTTGTTTGAAAACATGTATTCATATATCCCTCATTAATAGCAGGCGAAAATTTCATATTCTTCTTGATATTTGACTTCAGATATTGAGTTAAAATAATCTAATATCAGTGAAAATTTGATTTCAAAATTGCTTAAAATCTAAAAATTTTAGTATCTTGCTCATTTTCTACCCTAAAACCATTACTAGTTTCTCAAAATTCAACATTTCTCGGATCAAATACAGTAGAGAAAACTTTGACGAAATGGGTTTGAATTTCAACCCCCAATGTCACGCTTTTGCTGCATTTTTTTTGGAACTACCCTCTTTTTCAAACAAGACTTAGCTTTGAAATAGTAGAATTGGTTTGAGAAAACAACAATGTCTCCTTTTCTATTGATATTTTCTGTGCAATAACAGTCATTTCTTTCTATTTTTATATCAATTGTTTTGTTGTCTGCAACTCCTTTAGAATTGGAGCAGTCTAAAATTGCACTGTTTAATCATTTCCAAAACAAGACCTGGTTTTGATGTCACCAAAAGAAAAAAAATACTTTGGAAAACATTGAGGCAAAAGGAAAATCAACATTTTCTCCTTATTCCTCAAAATTTTCTATTCTATAATGTACCGGTACACAAATTCTATCTTTATCAACATCAAGTTTGTCGTTTGCATCAACTTGAATTGGACCAGCTTAAAATTATGTCAATTAAGAAAGGCTTCTTCATTTCCGACAGTGTTTTCTATACAAAAAGACCAAAAATGTAAAATTTCATTTAACTTTAAATTGTTGTCTGCAATATCTTTGAATTTGGACAAGATCTTGCTGTTTGGTAATGGGTTAAGAAATTTTAAAATGAATTTCAGTGGAAAGTGGACAGTGCAGCATTAGGCCCGTGGCATGTGGGAAACAACCCCGATAAAAGAACCATGAAAGTACTTGGTGAAAAGGGAATAACAAGCTATAGCCATACAGTCAGACAGGTAAGTTAACCCTTTCCCAAACGACGAAATTTTAGGGGGTTCCAATTCAAAAGCTTCTAAAGACGCCAAAATAGATGTTGATTAAGGTTGAATTTGTGTAAAATATAACATAGAAAATATTGAGACAAAAGGAGAAACTGCTGGTTATCAGCAGTTTCTTCTTTTGTTTCAATGTTTTCCCAAGCCAGTTCTATTAGGGATGTCAAAATCAGGTCTTGTTTGGGAAAGGGTTAAGGCATCCAACCCCTCAAAAGCACCAAATAGCCAGAGGTGATTCAAAAGTGCAAATAATTCCTAAACTTTGTTACAATGCCATTTCTATTCCAAATACAAACTTGCTAGCATTTTGTAGGGTTTAGAATTTTCAGACAACTTATGGAAATATTTGACAAAAATGTTCAAAATTACCTCCCTTGTATATGAACATAGAGTAAAATTATATTTGTAAATCATTTTCTTCTTGAAGCATAATCTTGAAATCTGGCATGGTGAATCAACTTATGTGAAGTGCACTTACAAGTGTGTGTAGTTTGATGCACTTTGATGGCTAGAAAGTGGTGATTTTTTCAGGGCCTGTAAACCTTAATTGTGCATTGGAAATGGCTTGTTATTTTTTCCAAAATAAAAGAATTTCAGAATGGCTGAGATTCAAAGGTATTGAACTATAGCTTCATTATGTTTCATTGATGCTTATATATCAAATTGTGTCAAATTAAACTTAATTTTTTGGTTTAACCCATTACTACACAAAGACACCTTTTGATACAAGAAAAGACATTGGAAAACATTGTGGAAAATGAAGAAATTGCTTCCACAATGTTTTCTATGCAAAAAGACCAAAAAAATATTAAATTTCTTCCACTTGAAATTGTCATCTGCAACATCTTTGAATTTTGACCGATCTAAAATTTTGTCGTTTGGTAATGGGTTTTAAAGTCTATAGTCTACGAACAGGGTCATATTCTACTGATTTTCCACTTTACCTCATTATCATTTAGTTTCAAGTCAGATGTTAATGGTTGGCGCTTATGAGAGCCACAGTACTGTTAGTGGTAATGAGTTAAGCCTTTCCCAAACAAGTTCTGCTTTTGACGTCCCTATTAGAAAAGGCTTGGGAAAACATTGAGACAAAAGAAGAATCTGCTGATAACCAGCAGTTTCTCCTTTTGTCATATTATTTTCCATGCTATTATATGTATACTAATTCTATCCTCATCAACATCCATTTTGTTGTCTGTTGCAGCTTTCAAATTGGAATACCCTAAAATTTTGTCGTTTAGGAAGGGGTTTAACTCTCATGACTGTGTATCCATTTTATACACTTGGGTGAAAGGAAGCAATGCTGGGTAACATTTTTGCTCAGAAAAATCCCACAGCACCGTCAGGATTTGGACTCTGGAACCTTTGATACCAAAGCCTGCATCGTGACACGAGACGTGCAGGTCTCTCCAATTGTTATGTCATGGTCGAAGGCCCATTGATATTTGACCAGGTTATAGCCCTTTGTTAAAAATTCTCATTTCTCTCATTTTATGTCAAAGCCCTGCTTGCTTATGTGGGATATGACCACATTCAAACCCATTCCCATACGGCAGAAACTTGGAGTGTTCCACTTTGAAAGCAGTTGCAGATGACACAGTGGAGGTCAATAAATAACAAATATTTTTACAATGTGGCAAAGAAAATATTTTCAGCCTTTTCTTCTTTTGTCTCTATATTTTCCCAAGCTTTCCCATGTAGGTACACCAAAACCAGAGGCGCGTTCTTTATAGCGAGATTTTTGAGATATCTTGAGATTTCTTAAGATATTTTAGAATAAAGCGTTCTTTAGAGCAAGATTTTTAAGACACTCAATGGGAGGCGCCATTACCCTATTCTTCGTGCGTAACCCCTCGGTCAACTCGGTAGAAACAATATAAATGAGATTTGACCTAGATGTTCCGAACACTCCATAATTTTGAAACCAGGGTGTTCCGAATGTGCCAAATATGGAGCATTCGGAACAACTCGGTCAAGGTCTCGGTCTTAAAAACACTTTATCCTAAACATCTTAAGAAATTTTAAAAAATCTCGATCTAAAGAACGCGCCTCAGGTCTTGTTTAGGAATGGGTTAACTCATTTTTTCTGTTGTAGATAAAGAAAGCAGATTTTACAGAGTTTGACTACATATTTGGGATGGATGATGACAATATGAGGTCAGTGATTGTGAAGTTAAGGACACTTGTCAGGCTGTCTTTGATTGGGATTAATATAGCTCGAGTTATTGTATGCTAATGCTCCAATCGAACACCAATAGTGTGAACTATTTGACATAATTTCCGCAACAATAGTCTGACCTCCGGAAAAACTGTGGTCTGGTCATCCAAGCCATTACATCATTTGGAACTCCTGGGATAAGCAGCGACCCAATCAGTGTCAAGTAAACTAAGATTTTGATTGGCGGACACATAACTTGGGGAGAATCTAATAGATAGACCAGGGCTTGTTCCCAACGATTGCAAGAGCTATGATGCCAATTGAGGTCGGCCTTAGTTTTTTCTTTTTCTTTAATAGACCTTTTCAGGCTTTCACGCTACATTATTATACCCTCCACCTACGAAGTAGAGGGGGGTATATTGGTTTCACCATGTCTGTCTGTCTGTCAGTCCGTCCGTCCGTCCGTCCATCCATCCAGTCGTCCGTCCGTAGACTTTTTCGTTTCCGTGCTCTAACTCAAGAATGGTTTGACCTAGGATCATGAAACTTTACACAGTTGTTGCCCTTGACCCAAGGAGGTGCCCTATTGACCCAAGGAGGTGCCCTATTGTTTTTGGGTCACCAAGGTCAAAGGTCAAGGTCACAATCGGACTTTGTTTAAAATCTGTTTCCGTGCTCTAAGTCAAGAACCGGTTGACCTAGGATCATGAAACTTTATACAGTTGTTGCCCTTGACCCAAGGAGGTGTCCTATTGTTTTTGGGTCACCAAGGTCAAAGGTCAATTGTTTAAAATCCGTTTCCGTGCTCTAAGTCAAGAACCGGTTGACCTAGGATCATGAAACTTTACACAGTTGTTGCCCTTGACCCAAGGAGGTGCCCTATTGTTTTTGGGTCACCAAGGTCAAAGGTCAAGTTCACAATCGGACTTTGTTTAAAATCCGTTTCCGTGCTCTAAGTCAAGAACCGGTTGACCTAGGATCATGAAACTTTACACAGTAGTTGCCCTTGACCCAAGGAGGTGCCCTATAGTTTTTGGGTCACCAAGGTCAAAGGTCAAGGTCACAATCGGACTTTGTTTAAAATCCGTTTCCGTGCTCTAAGTCAAGAACCGGTTGACCTAGGATCATGAAACTTTACACAGTTGTTGCCCTTGATCCAAGGAGGTGCCCTATTGTTTTTGGGTCACCAAGGTCAAAGGTCAAGGTCACAATCAGACTTTGTTTAAAATCCGTTTCCGTGCTCGAAGTCAAGAACCGGTTGACCTACAGCACTTTTTCAGTGACAAGGCGCTAGTGGGGGGTATTTGTCCGCTTTGCGACAGTTCTAGTTTTTACTGTACCATTTCTTTCCGTAGGCCTTTTAGCACATACATGGGCTTCAACCCTGCTTCTACTTAGTGTTTACTTATACACAAAGTACATGTAGTGTCAGGGTTGATAACTAGTCTAAGCTTTTACATGCACATAATGGCTACCAGATAGAAAAATGGTACGGTAAAATATGCTATGGGTAAAAGGGTCTGTGGTAAATTGTAATCGATTGGAAATTCACTTTTTAGTGCGACTATTGAATTACATAGAAATTGGCCAATTTTGCTGAAATTTTATCAGGTTGTTTCCTATCATATGAAGTTGTGCACCTGCAATTTTCATCTTGATCCAGTCATTAGTTTCAGAGTTAAGTCACTGAACTTTTTAATGGGGGGGGGGGGGGCGGGGGGGGGGGGGGGAGGGGGAGTAGTCAAAATTTAAAATTGCAAAACTCAGTAAACACAAGTCAAGAACCGGTCGACCTAATATCATGAAACTTTACACACTTGCTGCCTATGGCCCAAGGTGGTGCCCTATTGTTTTTGGGTCACCAAGGTCAAAGTTCAAGGTCACAATCAGACTTTGTTTATAATCTGTTTCCGTGCTCTTAGTCAAGAACCGTTTGACCTAGGATCATGAAACTTTACACACTTGTTTCCCATGAGCCGAGGAGGTACTCTATTGTTTTTGGGTCACCAAGGTTAAAGGTCAAGGTCACAATTGGACTTTGTTATCCCCCGCCGAAAAAATTTTTCGGGGGGGATATTGTTTTTGCCATGTCCGTCCGTCCGTCTGTCCGTCCGTCCGACATTCGTTTCCGCGCTATTTCTTGGAAACTATAGACCGGATTTCGATGAAACTTGGCACACAGCTTCACTACAAAGAGGACATGCGCATATCGTCGGGGTTACCCGGTTCTACCATTGAATTCAGAGTTACTGCCCCTGACTGTTTAAGCCATATACATACAGAGTGATATTCGTTTCCGCGCTATTTCTTGAAAACCGTAGACCGGATTTCGATGAAACTTGGCACACAGCTTCACTACAAAGTGGACATGCGCATATCGTCGGGGTTACCCGGTTCGACCGCCGAATTTAGAGTTACTGCCCCTGACTGTTTTAGCCATATACGTACAGTGATATTCGTTTCCGCGCTATTTCTTGAAAACCGTAGACCAGATTTCGATGAAACTTGGCACACAGCTTCACTACAAAGTGGACATGCGCATATCGTCGGGGTTACCCGGTTCGACCGCCGAATTTAGAGTTACTGCCCCTGACTGTTTTAGCCATATACATACAGTGATATTCATTTCCGCGCTATTTCTTGGAAACTATAGACCGGATTTCGATGAAACTTGGCACACAGCTTCACTACAATGAGGACATGCGCATATCGTTGGGGTTACCCGGTTCGACGGCCGAATTTAGAGTTACTGCCCCTGACTGTTTAAGCCATATACATACAGAGTGATATTCGTTTACGCGCTATTTCTTGAAAACTATAGACCGGATTTCGATGAAACTTGGCACACAGCTTTACTACAATGAGGACATGCGCATATCGTCGGGGTTACCCGGTTCGACCGCCGAATTTAGAGTTACTGCCCCTGACTGTTT
Source organism: Fragum sueziense (assembly GCA_963680895.1). NCBI lineage: Eukaryota > Metazoa > Mollusca > Bivalvia > Cardiida > Cardiidae > Fragum > Fragum sueziense. Next base: position 27,004,492 of record OY804602.1, read on the forward strand.
TAGCCATATACATACAGTGATATTCGTTTCCGCGCTATTTCTTGGAAACTATAGACCGGATTTCGATGAAACTTGGCACACAGCTTTACTACAATGAGGACATGTGCATATCGTCTGGGTTACCCGGTTCGACCGTCGAATTCAGAGTTACTGCCCCTGACTGTTTAAGCCATATACATACAGAGTGATATTCGTTTCCGCGCTATTTCTTGAAAACTGTAAACCAGATTTCAATGAAACTTGGCACACAGCTTTACTACAATGAGGACATGCACATATCGTCGGGGTTACCCGGTTCGACCGTCGAATTCAGAGTTACTGCCCCTGACTGCTTAAGCCATGTACATACAGTGATATTCGTTTCCGCGCTATTTCTTGAAAACTGTAGACTGGATTTCGATGAAACTTGGCACACAGCTTCACTACAAAGTGGACATGCACATATCGTCGGGGTTACCTGGTTTGACCGCCGAATTTAGAGTTACTGCCCCTGACTGTTTTAGCCATATACATACAGAGTGATATTCGTTTCCGCGCTATTTCTTGAAAACTATAGACTGGATTTCAATGAAACTTGGCTCACAGCTTCACTACAATGAGGACATGCGCATATCGTCGGGGTTACCGGGTTCCACCGTCGAATTTAGAGTTACTGCCCCTGACTGTTTAAGCCATATACATACAGAGTGATATTCGTTTCCGCGCTATTTCTTGAACACTGTAGACCGGATTTCAATGAAACTTGGCACACAGCTTTACTACAATGAGGACATGCGCATATCGTCGGGGTTACCCGGTTTGACCGCCGAATTTAGAGTTACTGCCCCTGACTGTTTTAGCCATATACATACAGTGATATTCGTTCTGTTGAAGCCATATACATACAGAGTTATATTTGTTTCCGCGCTACTTTATTGACAATGAAAATATGTTCGGCGGGGGATATCAATTCAACGAATTTGCTTGTTTAAAATCTGTTTCCGTGTAGGGTATCAATGATCAAAGGTGTCATTATGTGGTAATGGGTTCATTGAGTTAACCCTATCCCAAACGACAAAATTTTAGGCTTGTCCAATTCAAATGCTGATGCAGGAGTGAAAATATGTATTACTAAAGGTAAAATTTGTGAGCAATATAGCTGAGAAAACATTGAGGCAAAAGGAGAAAATGCTGATCATCAGCATTTTCTTCTTTTGCGTCAATGTTTTCCCATGCCTTGTCTGTCAGGGACGTCAAAACAAGGTCTTGTTTGGGAAACAGTTAACCTATTACCAAATGACAAAATATTAGGGTGGTCCAAATTGAAAGAAGTTGCAGACGACATTTTCAATGCGATGAAATTTTGAAACTTTAAGACTTTTAGAGTAGAAAACAATGTGGGAAATGAAGAAATTGCTTGTTACAAGCAATTTCTTCATTTTCCACAATGTTTTCTAAATCCATTATCTTGTAAGGAGTCAACAGGAGTCTTTGTGTGGAAATGGATTAAATACCCATTTTTAATAGTTTTCCAGTGGCAGGTGCTCATAACCATGTGTTTGTAGTGTATCTTGCACCAGTACAAACGAGCTACAATCCACTCAATCAATCAAAATACCATACATTTGGTTCAATTTTCAGAGCAACAGGCAAGAGGCGATGACGACTTTTCAAATTGCAATATTTCATCAAACCTTATGTTGTTTGATTTGATTTTATTGAGGTTTTACGCCGTTTTCAACTGCTATGGTCATATCGCGGCGGCTGGAGCACCTAACCGTGGCTTCCTGGTATTTCTCGCACCAGTACCACAACAATATCCAAACCAAGCCTCCAGCTGCTCTCTCACATAGATTATTCACACCCATTGTTGAGAGACAAATGGCTTTTGTCAAATGTCAGAAAGGATACTGGCCGAGCCGGGGTTCCAACTCGAGACCCCTGGATCGACAGACTCCGACGTATTCGACTGTGCTATCCGGGCTCTGCAAACCCTATGTTGTGGATACCCATTTGAATTATCTAATCGAAACGATTCCATTGAATACTTACAGCATATGGTTTGGATTTTAAGTAAAAGAATTTTAACTTCTCCTCTCTATTACTCGAATTTTTGTCAAAGTGCAGTTGGTAGCGCATTTGCCTCTTACTCGGTCCCTGGTTTGATCCTGGCTGCAGCAAATATCCTTTCTAACAAAAATATCACCAATAAATGATTTTATAATTGTGAACCTTTGTGGGCAAGCAGCTGGAGGCTCGGTTAGGATGTTGTGGTAATACTGGTATGAGAAACTTATTTGAATGTTCATAAAGATATAAAACAGTGTAAAACCCCAATAAATCAAATCAATCTAAATTTTATTTGCCTTACTTTCAGCGAGTTGGGTGACATGAAGCCTAAGAACTGTACAGCCAAAATTGAGATGCTTGGGCAGTATGACCCTCAGAAGGAACTTATAATCCGAGATCCATATTATGTAAGTTAAACCCTTTTTTTAACGACAAAATTTTAGGGTAGTCCAATTTGAAATCTGCTACAAATGAAACAATGGCAATTACTAAGGTAAAATGTGTGAATGAAATAGCACAGAAAACTTTGAGGCAAAAGGAGAAAATGCTGATCATCAGCATTTTCTTTATTTGCCTCAATGCTTTCTATTCTTTCAAGGACGTCAAAACTAGGTTTTACTTTGGAAAGGGTTCAGCTGTTTTCCAAATCAATAAAATATGAGGATGGCCTAAAAAGAGGATATTCTCAAATTCTCAAATAAGTATAGCCAAAGCAATGAATTTTGTACTAAAAATAGACTAGGTTTACCGTTATGTATTGATAAGCTGTTGGTGTTGTTATAAAATCTCGCAACGACGGCTTAAATGAAGTGCCCCTCCCCACCCCATTGGATCGGCCACTGAAGCATTTAAAATTTTGCACGTTTTCTACTTTTGGTAGCCTAAAAATTATTTTGTTGTCTGCACTCCTTTCACATTGGAACACCCTTATTGATTCGAGAAAGGGTTGAAATGATTTCAATGGTATTTTCTTGTGCACCTGAGCTTATATAAATGCATAATGATTGTTCTATATTTTCTATTCACAGGATTCAAGAAACGATATAACAGGATTTGAAACAGTGTATGAACAATGTGTAAGGTGTTGTGAGGCTTTCTTGGAACAGTCATGAAACTTGGTGTAGTGTCAATTAGTCCTTTTTCGCATTTTCCCGTAGAATAACTTGCTTAACCCTTTCCCAAACGGCAAATTTTTAGGGCAATCCACTTCAAAAACTGTCACAAATGACAAAATGGTTGTTATTAAAGATGTGTTTTGTGTAAAATATAGCACAGAAAATATTTAGACAAAAGGAGAAACTGCTGGTTATCAGCAGTTTCTTCTTTTGTTTCAATGTTTTCCCAAGCCTTTTCTATTAGAGGCGTCAAAACCAGGTCTTGTTTGGGAAAGGGTTAATCCTTTCCCAAACGGCACATTTTTAGAGTGATTCTATTTTTAAGTTCTTGCATACATTAAAATGGATGTTGATAAGGATAAGATGTTTAACAGTATATCTCAGAAAACATTGAGACTAAAGGAGAAAATGCTGATTATCAGTATTTTATTCTTTTGCCTCAATGTTCTCCCCAGACCTTTTCTTTCAAGGATGTCAAACCAGGTCTTGTTTGGGAAAGGGTTAAAAGAGTGCAAAAAATGACACAACTTTAGACTCTACTAATTTTCACTCTGACGTAGTCGAAAAAACATGTGCCCAGAATAGCATAGAAAATATTGAGGCATAAGAAGAAAGTGCTGGGCATCGTCATTGTCTTCTTTTGGATCTATGTTTTCCCAAAGAATTTCTGTTGAGACTTGTTTTGGAAAAGACTACATGTTATTTTTCCCGATAAACATAGAGATAATTCTAAAGGTCATTATCCCATTACCAGACAGCAAAGATTTAAACTGATCCAAATTCAAAGATGTTGCAGGTCACACTTTCAAGTGGACGAAATTTACATTTTTTGTCTTTTTTAATTGATAACATTGTGGGAGATGAAGAAATTGCAATTTCTTCATTTGCCACAATGTTTTCCATAGCCTTTATATTGTGGGGCATCAAAAGAAGCTGTTATGTGATAATGGGATTTCTTGTTGTATTGTCCATGTTTTTGATCTAGCAATTTACTGGTGTCAGCTGGAATACTTTGACTTGAACTATTTTAGAGATAGGAAAAGAAAATGTTGATCTTTAGTTATATTGTTTTAAAGAATCATTCAACCTTTTGAGGTTTATTTAATAAAAGAAAAATGATGAATTTATGCAGCTTTATTATTTTCAAATTTCCATTTTTATTTTGACCATTTAGGTATTTGAGCATCTGAGAGATTATGAATGATATAACATTTTACTTCTTTACAACATCAAAACTACAACTTAACCTATTTACCATATTTCACCCTTTTAGACCAGTCCAATTTAAAAAAGAGTTGCAGATAAATTTGATGATGTCAAAGTGACTTTTCAAAGGTTTAAAAATGTTTGTCTTGGCATACATGTATATGTTCTGCGCAAACTAGGAATTCGTACAATTCTAGAATTGTCCAGCGCAAAATAAGAATTCTTACTTTGTCCGCCATGTCCGGAATTGTACCGGACAATTCTAGAATTGCACAGGGATTGTAAGTGGGAGCATGACAGATCAGCGACAGACAAGTCACAAATCGAAAGAACAAAAGATGTAATATTTCATTCACTTGAAATTGTCACCTGCATCATCTTTGAATTTGGAACAGTCCAAAAGTTTGCCGTTTGGTATAGGTTAACAGAGCTACAGACAAGAGAGGGTCATGCTTTTCAAAATACAATATTTTATTTATTGATTATACATCAACGCCTATGATGTGGACACACATTACAATCGTCTCATTGTGCCCACAACATAGAGTTTTCATTTGAAATGACGAATTTAGAGTTCGTCTGTTGCTTTGTTGTTCAAATGTTGAACAAGTCCAAGCTTAAAGCTGCAGTAGATGATAAAGTGCGAAAAATGTTAAAGTGTTTAGGCCCCTATGTTATAGTATAGAAACTATAAAGAGAAAGGAGACGTTTCTGATATTCATCAATATCTTCTTGTCTGTCTTCCAAACAATTTCTACTGGGACTTTTCAAGCCAGATTATGTTTGGGAAACGGTGACTAAAAGACTATCCATACCTCGTAACTTTTTTGTATTATTGCAAATTTTGGGCAATGGGAAATTCGTGGCTTAGCTTTTGAACTGTTCAAAAACTTAGTCCCGAATTTGCACATCAAAAACGTGATCATATAGTGACTTTTTATACGCCGCCGGAGGCGGACGTATATTGGCGTCATCTTCTCCGTCTGTCCGTCCGTCCGTCCATCCGTCCATCCGTCCATCCGTCCGTCCGTCCGTACGTACGTCCACTTTTCTTGTCAACGCAACTCCTCCTAAGTTTCTGGCTGGATCTTCTTGAAACTTGGTCAATGTTATCACCTCAATTGGTAGATGTGCATGAAGGAAGGATTTTATGGTTCGTTGATTTTTGCCTGAGTTATGCCCCTTAAAAACTTAGTCTCTGGGGCTTATTGAAATTGCAGCCTTGTCAACGCAACTCCTCCTAAGTTTCTGGCTGGATCTTCTTGAAACTTGGTCAATGTTATCACCTCAATTGGTAGATGTGCATGAAGGAAGGATTTTATGGTTCGTCGATTTTTGCCTGAGTTACGCCCCTTAAAAACTTAGTCTCTTGGGCTTATTGAAATTGCAGGCTTGTCAACGCAACTCCTCCTAAGTTTCTGGCTGGATCTTCTTGAAACTTGGTCAATGTTATCACCTCAATTGGTAGATGTGCATGAAGGAAGGATTTTATGGTTCGTCGATTTTTGCCTGAGTTACGCCCCTTAAAAACTTAGTCTCTGGGGCTTATTGAAATTGCAGGCTTGTCAACACAACTCCTCCTAAGTTTCTGACTGGATCTTAATGAAACTTGGTCAATGTTATCACCTCAATTGGTAGATGTGCATGAAGGAAGGATTTTATGGTTCGTTGATTTTTGCCTGAGTTATGCCCCTTAAAAACTTAGTCTCTGGGGCTTATTGAAATTGCAGCCTTGTCAACACAACTCCTCCTAAGTTTCTGGCTGGATCTTAATGAAACTTGGTGGATGTTATCACCTCAATTGGTAGATGTGCATGAAGGAAGGATTTCATGGTTCATTGATTTTTGCCAGAATTATGCCCCCTTCAATCTTAGTCTCTGGGGCTTAATGATATTTCAGCCTCGTGAATGCAATTCCTTCCAGGTTTTTCACTGGATATTTATAAAAACCTTTTTGTGAACACAATTTTTTAAAGGTTTTTCAGTGAATATTTATAAATCCTTGTCAATGTCATTTTTTTGTCTCAAGTTTTATAAGTGGCGGCGTATATTGTGACGATGGCACTCTTGTTCAATTTGAAAAGAGTTGCATACAACAAAAACAATGCTAATTCATGTAGAAATCCAATCGTTAAAGCCTCAAAAACCTTGAAGGAAAAGTAGAAAATGCTGATTTTCAGCAATATCTTCTTTTCCTTCAATGTTTTCAAACTTTTAGATCTATCAAGTGGGGAAAGTCAGAAAGCGTCACTAATTGAGAAAGGCTTAACCGTTTCCCAAACAAGACCTAGTTTTGACGTCTTAAATAGAAAGGGATTGGGAAAACATTGAGACAAAAGAAGAAGGCGCTGATTATCAGCATTTTCTCCTTTTGCCTCAATATTTTCTGTGACACATTGTAGTTTGATCATATCTATATCAAGATGGAAAGTGTCATCTCTAACAGCTTTCAAATTGGAACAGTCCAACATTTTGCTGTTTTGAGAAAGGGTTAAAAAGCGCCATTTTCCCATCATGGTCTCAGACACCAGTGACGTTGCCTCCATTTCTTATCGTTACGACCATCCTCAAAATAATCCTCTGTCTGCAGATAGGCACACCTGAAAAAAAAGACATGAATTGTGAAAATTTTGGTAAGCAACATCTATAACCCTAAATCTATTACCCAAATGACAAAGTTTTGGACTGCTCCAATTTACAAAAAAGGTCAAATGTTAATGAAGATTGTGTCTAATTAACATGTCAAAATGTAACACAGAAACTATTCAGGCTAAAGGAGAAAAGTGTTTTTTGCCACAGAGTTTTCTCCAGCTTTCTCGATAATGGAGTAATTTTTTTTAACCCTTTCCCAAACGGGAAAATATTAGGACAATCCATTTCAAAAGCTAATGCAGCCATCAAAATAGATGTAAAAAAGACTGGATTTGTGTAAATTATAGCATAGAAAATATTGATACAAAAGGAGAAACTGCTGGTTATCAGCAGTTTCTTCTTTTGTTTCAATGTTTTCCCAAGCCTTTTCTATTAGGGACGTCAAAACCAGGTTTTGTTTGGGAAAGGGTTAAGCAAATTGTGTAGACAAACAACAAACAAACAAACCAACAACAACAAGCAAACAAACAAACAAAAACACCGTCACCACTACCACCAACAAATATAGCCAATAGGCCTATAGCATAGAACTAACGGGTAGTTCAGGATCTTCCCTATTCAAAGTATTTTTTCAATTTACCAATCAAATTGGAATGATCAACATTCTCAAGCTCGTCCTTATGTCTTATTCTTGCATAAACAAAAAAAGTTATTCGTAATTGATACTTGAAAGTCATGTGCTCGTGTTGCTTAGATAGGTTGTTATTTAAAAAAGACGTGCACAACTAACACTTTCAGAAAACGTTGACCACATGCGAAAATTTCGTAACTACATCTTGTTTAAGGTGTAATTCTGACGCTTTCGAACGTTACCAACACCCAGTTACCTTCAATATCCCAGCTAATACAGCTCCAAATAGGAATACAGATAAAAACGGCAAGTATCTGTATCTGCGTACACCTCTTCCAAGAATCCATAGTATCAGTTGTATCTTTCTCTTGGTGAACGGCGGGTAGAGCGCGCTTCTAGTAAAAGAATATAAATGGTTAGGTATTTCATGTATTTACTTAAACCCATTTACAGATGGCAACCTTTTAGACTGGTCTTAATTCAAATGGACAGTAGACGACAATATCAAAGCTCTGACATTTTTTATTGGAATTTCTGCATGTGACCTTTTAGAAAATATCTTGAGATATAGAAGACATTGCTTTTCACAAGCAATTTCTAAATATTCCACAATGTCCTCTAAAGCCTTTATGTTGTGGAGCGACGACATTTGGTAATGGGTTGTATCTTTCTCTTGGTGAACGGCGGGTATAACGCGCTTCTATTGAAAGAAAAGAAATAGTAAGGTATACATAAACCCTTTCCCAAACAAGACCTGACCCCGGTTTCTCGAAAAAACTTAAGTACGTTCTCATGCTCAAATCTGAGCACCGTGCTCAAATCGCACGAAATCCACATGAACTTCAATCGAATACCCTTCAACGTTGGAGAGTATCCCTTTGAAGTTGAGCATGTTCTCATGAGAATATACTTAAGTTTTTTCGAGAAATCGGGGCCTGGTTTTCACTTCCCTAATTTATAAAAGACTTGGGAAAACATTGAGGCAAAAGAAGAAACTGCTGATAACCAGCAGTTTCTCCTTTTGTCTCAGTATTTTCTGTGCCATACTTTACACACATTTTATCATTGATAACATCTATTTTGTATTTTTTTTACAGTTTTTGAAGTGTCGTTTGGGAAAGGGTTAAGGTAGTCTTCTCCTAATGAGATTCACACGACGTCGGAACAAACGTCGCATGCTTATGGCGTTGCCCGAATTCTTCCATTGTCGTTTGAATCTACTTAAGGGTGGACTACGTTAAAACGCTTTCTGAAACGATTCCTGGTTTAATAGGCCTACACTGAGATAACAATGTTATTCATCAGCATTGACTCTGTTTGTAGCAGTATTATTTTACTATGCGTTGTGAATAACATTGCAGCTTCAATGAAGCAACTTAAAATGTTGCAGTCTGGGATTACTGCGGTTTTTTACAAGTCCAAAGCTTTGTTATTCAAGCCTCTCTTACAACACGTCGCGCGTCTTTATATTTAATGTACGTCTTCGAAAAATTTTAAAACGCACGATTCATAAGGACGCATGACGGGTTGTAAGAGAGGCTCAAAGAATTGTGCGGTCATCAATTCTTTGCTGCGTGCAGTCTGCGTCGTGGTTGCGTCCACCAAAATCGTGCGTTGCACGTGCGTGCATAACAAGGCTGTGCCTACGTTTTAGACGCAGACCGCACGCAGACTGCACACAGGAGCACGTGTGACCGGTTGTAAAGAGAGGCTTTAGGGAAAAAAATTGGTATGCCGCACATGCTATAGCCAAAACGTTCAAACTTTTCCGATTGATTAAGAGATACATGTATTTGAATACCATTTACATCCTAAAAGAAAATAAAAACAAATCCCTACCCATTTGACAAATATAACGAAGAATCACATACTTGTTAACAAATTCCATGTTAAGTCCACAATGCATGACACTACGTTTATGAGAGAACGTCTCGAACGAGTATTTACCATGATACACTCCCATACCGCTCTTACCCACACCTCCAAACGGTAACGATGGTACTGCAACAAAACATTTTTGTTAATACAGCGATTGCTTGCATGTTCCATCTTGGCAAATAAAAAAGACAAAGAAATAATTGGTTTAGACAATCCAACCAGATAATATAGTTCAAGATAATGACATGGCAGAAGATCTCCTGCTGTTAGCTGCCAGATCATTAACGCACGAGTTTTATCTGTATCCTTTTAAAGGGGGAATGGCACTTAAAATCATGCAAATTTTCCGAGGACTTCGTACAAAATAAATATGTATTATGAAAATATGGCCTTTAAGGTAGAATAATTCTAATGCATATTTACTATTGTCGTACATTTTCGACACATGTCGACAGTTTCCGTATCAGTATAGTATCTATATTTAGCAACAATATTGCTAAATATTACTTCCCTTCGTAAATAAAATTACCTGAATACACCCCGAATATCTTTTTTCCGGTATGATTCTCCGTTTAACATCAATTTTTAGAGACATTTTTCGTGTATTTTATATGATTTTGATTGATATCATAGTTTGTATGTGATTAGAAACTTTGATACTTAATGAAACTCCCTATTTAGGAAACAAATTTTAGTATGTATAATTCTCGTTTCTTCCCTTGATACTGGTTAGCTCAATGTACCGAAACACTCGACAGTAGAAGATACATACATGTATTCTAATGAAATCTATGATGTGGTGATCAAACGCCTATCGTTTGATGACGACGCGTGGATGGGATCATCATTGTTAAGACATTCGCACTCGATTTCCATCACTTCTTCGCCGGCGATCCTTATTCAAATGCGCAAACTCGTTGTCAATTAATTGTAACGTGGTTTGATCCGTGATTTGATCCTTTTTTTAGATTCTTTTTCCATTTAAGTCCTTACATTTAATATGCAATCCAGAAGAAGTGGTATAAGGAAGCTGTAATAGACTATAAAAAGATTAAGTACAATTTTGTCTTTAGAATTTGCATCACTTTTTACAAATAGCGATGTTCAATTGGTTACTAGGTAAAGGGTTAAAATGGTGAAAGTCATACGAAATCACAACTGATATGTCATCATTTGCCAACTTCTGAAAGTCTAATACAACGTTTGGGGTTTAGTTATAAGCATATAAGTAAATATGGGCTACGGTTCCCTTCATTTGGGGCATTGACTTCTTTTGGGAAAGAAATAGTGCGTTCGAAAGTATGAGGGCACTAAGAATTACCTTTACATATTTTTAAATTTTGACGGATAAAATGTACATATGTGGATTTTATCGTGTTCCTACACATATAAGAATAATTTTAATATCGGTTTAAGAGAGTGCATGATCTTATTTCTGGCACTGTCACCATTTGTTTCAGAGGCATAAATTTCAAACTAGGAAATAAAGAGACTTTTATTTTTAAATATGCACGCAGTAATTTAACAAAATGTCTCTCATATGCGCACAATGGTCACATCATTTCACATCAGACGATGGGTAAACATGTTTTTGATAATAAAAACCAAAATCTAGACACATTTAATGTGTTTATGTCCAAAATTCAGATACTTTTTTGCTTTTAGTGGTGGCCGCCATATTGGAATTTTGCAAGTTGGGGGTGGGATAAGGGAAAGTTAAATTTCTAGTAAGCCTCTGGACGAATTTATGTCATATTGCACATAAAGATGTCTAATATAATGTACTACCAGACAGAAGTGTTTGTCACCCCAATTTCTAAAGTTGCCATTAGGCGTATTCTACCTTAAATTGCATCTGTGTCAAATCTTAGCTTTCTATCTTGTGTATTGGCTAGGATGTCGACGGATTTAAAACCCCATATGTTCCATTATTGTAAATATTATCCCCGGAACAAAAAAATCATGGGGTTTTAAATCCGTCGACATCTAAGCCAATACACAAGGTAGAAAGCTAAGATTTGGCATATATGCAATTTAAGGACAGATCCTCCAGTTGTTACTGCGCAACTTACTGTGCATATCTTAAATAACGAAAATAAAGCTGTTTCAGTAATAGGCCTTTTCAGCAAATGTATTTTTTACATTTAGTTAATGTTTGGTTGATAAATGACAAGACTATTTTCGGTAATTTCAATTTTCTCTGTTTGGTCAATTAAAGTGTAATAGTACTCGGATGGTACATTTCGCTTTCTGTTACGCGTTCAACATGTGGCGTTAGCAATAGGAAACGGAGCAACAAAACAAAGTTGTGTTTTTATGAGCTAGTCCGCTTCAGATGGACACAAAAGATGACACTTTTTATTATCTAAAGCTGGTAATAAGGAAGAAAATGGATAAAAGTGGTGAAACAATTTCGGGCAGAGCTGCAAAAAGTAAACCAAATTTTACTTATAACTAAGAAAAACGCTTGGTTTGATATATTTTTCTTTGCTTGTTTTTGTAGACATGACCAAGCTCTATGTCTATACCAAAAAAAGAAAAAAAATCTTACCGCTGGAATATTTTTTATTATCAGAAACGTTGCGAAAAAAGAGCAATTTCAGCTACTTTTGAAAGAATGATTTACTTAAAATTTCAAAATTATCAATAATTTTTCCAAAATTGATACTCATTTATACAGAATAAAACATATTGAACACAATAAAGACTTATTTGTGTAATGCTAGTCATTTCGAACACCTTTTTTGTGGGTATTTAAGTGACACGTCATTTTTGCAATTTTAGACAAGAGTAGTCTCCCTTGAAATCCAATAACTTTTTAATTCGCTTGGTGACCTATAGTTTTTAACTCATTTTTTTACTTCTCATATATTTAGATATCAGTACAGAAAAAATAAAAAAAAATCTTACCGTAGGAAATAAATGGAGGATCTGTCCTTAAAGACCATATTTCAATAATATATATTTATTTTTTTGTACGAAGTTCTCGGAAAATTTGCAAGATGTTAAGTGTTATTCTGCCTTTAATATTGTTTTGTAAAACTCATGATCAAAAAAGGCTAGTACAGATCTACTGCTAAACAACATTTTCTCTTTCCTGTCTTTCCAACAATATGTAAATTAAAATAGCTTAAAGAGTTCGCTTTCCATTATCTTATAACCTATCTTATAGATCGAGGTTTCAAGTTGAACGTAGGCCTATATTTCGGTGTTTTTTTTTTGGGGAACATTATCTGTTCAAAGGTTATAATATAGCTAGAGAATGGTCAAAAGAAACTCCGAGTAATACCTACGAGCACCCTGAAAGTATGTGTTATTTACGCAGCATCCGCCCGATTGGATATCATTCAGAAGCTTTTCTACTAACGAATCATTGTTGGTAAATATATAGAAGGCGAGAGGTTTGGGTCTGAAAGAAGAACCCAATACAAATGCAGAGTTATTAAACAGATAAGAAAGGACAAAGGCTTTTATAAAAATTCAAAATCTAAATAAATGTTCACCAAACCATATGTTGTGAGTACTCATTGGAATCGTCTCTTATCATTTGTTCTGCGAACGTTGTTAAACAAACTTACAAATTAAAAGATAACAAGAGCCGCGTTCTTTAGAGCGAGATTTTTTAAGATTTCTTCAGATGTTTTGGATAAAGCGTTTTTAAGACCGAGACTTTGACCGAGCTGTTCCGAATGCTCCATACTTTATACAAATGACGTCATGATGACGTCATTTGTATAAAGTATGGAGCATTCGGAACACCGCGGTTTATGAATTATGGGGCTTTCGGAACATCTCGGTCAAGTCTTTTTTATATTGTTTCTAAAGAGTTGACCGAGGGATTCCACATGAAGTATAGGGTAATGGCGCCTCCCATTGAGGGTCTTAAAAATTTTGCTCTAAAGGGCGCTTTATCCTAAAATATCTCAAGATATCTCAAGAAATCCAGCTCTAAAGAACGCACCTCGGGATTATGGCGTTTGAGACCATCATGGCTCAGGATCAGCCTATGCATGCATACTGTCTGATCACAATGTCCAAGTTTTTCTCTGGAAGCTTTTTTATCACCACAAAGCGTCTCTGAGAGCAGCATTGATCCTGATAAGATTGCACGCAGGTGCACACTGGCCAATAGTTCCCTTTAACCCTTTCCCAAACAAGACCTGGTTTTGACGTCCCTAATAGATCTATATGGCTTGGGAAAACATTGAAACAAAAGAAGAAACTGCTGATAACCAGCAGTTTCTCCTTTTGTCTCAATATTTTCTGTGCTAAAATACACACAATTCCTGTGTTTATCCATTACTATTTTGTCGTCTGAATTTGGACCACCCTAACATTTTGTCGTTTGGGAAAGGGTTAAAACGATGGAAAATCACGTGACACAACAATTGCAGAAAATCTCCAATACTTCTGTTAATATTTGAACATTTGGAATTCGGTTTGAAGCAGAGGAAATACGTTAAGGATTACATGGATGAATCGCCTTCAGTAGCTTTCAAATTTGAACAATATCAAAAGTTGCTTTTTTGGAAATGTTTGTGAAAAAATTGAAAATTATACAGACCCCTCCTGGATATATCTAATGGCCTCATCCTCGTCCCTAACCGGACATATTGGCAAGATTGGTCCAAATATCTTGAAATGGAAAAATAATTTATTGTTCAATATCAACGGTTCATTTTAGCAAATTTGGTCCAAATATCTTAAAATGGAAAAATAATTTATGGTTCAATATTAACGGCTCATTTTGGCAAAATTGGTCCAAATATCTTAAAATGGAAAAAATATCTAGAATCAGTGGGTCATTTAGCAAAATTGGTACAAATATCTTAAAATGGAAAATATCTTGAATTATCAGTGGTCCAAGCTTACACTACATATGCCTACAATTTGGAATGAAAATAAGGCAAGATCTGGAAATTAAAACGTCCCTTACAGTATTTGAAATAATCATGATTCACGATCAGCCTGTGCCTAAAAGCAGTCTGACCGGGATTCATGCTGCTGTCTCTTAGTTGCTACAGGTCACAAATAAGCTATTGGAGACCATTGTGGTTAATGATCAGACTGCGTGTATACGCAGGCTGATCTTGAACCATGTTGGGCTCAAAAGCCTTAAGGGACGTTTTTCCAGATCTCGGCTCAAATACTTTGACACGATGAGACGATTCTAATAAGTACCAACAATCTATGGTTCTAGATGAATAAATAATGCAATATTGCATTTCGAAAAGCCACCACCCTTCATAATTATATCGTCGGTGAGAAGTCAAAACCTCGTAACTCCAGCTTATTCAAGCTGTAGTTACGAGGATTTGACTCCCCATCAACGATGTGTAGATCTGCTTTACGGCATATGAAACCAGACTAGCCACTGCCTTAGTGGAATATCACCAGGTCCCATGCTACACTCTAGCAGCCGATACAGGATCACACCGTTCATCCAGATACAAAATACACGGATTGGTCTTCCAAACGCGGATTTGAAAATCAACAGCGTGGGAATACACAAGGTAAGAAAACATCAACATATAGCCTTTTCATTGCCGCAATATAAAAAGTGTTTGTGCAGAGGTGATGCAAAATGGTTTATCTTGAGGGTGCTGCAGTTTCATAACAAAAGATTTGAGTAAACTATAGATACAAGCGATTATAAATCGAAAATCACTATTTTCTCGCCTACTTCCCGTTTTGTTTTATATTTGCAGAAATTATTTAACTGGTTTCGAGCAAATATCTCTTCAAAATAAGTTTTCGACATCTATGGAACAAATCTATACCATTCATCAAACTGGAAAAATAAATTTTGGGTGTCTAAAGCCATGTTTAAAAATGTGCCTAGTTTGCTTCAAGGTACAACTTACCACGGGCGTTGATACCACACACCACGGATGATCCACATAATTTGGGTAAAACAAACTCGGATGCGAAAATCGGGTTAATAGTGCAAAACACTTAAAATGACGTTTCTAATCAAAATACAATGACAAATGCTTGATTTTTATTAAGTAAACGTGCTATAACCGCATCCCGTTGACTTTTATAGTCGGTTATTTACTTTGCATCACACGCTTAAGAATTTTATCTTATGTACCAAACTGTGTTTTGGAATGATCTTTGTTCTATTTATTCCAGAGACAAAATCCTTCCTAAAGAAGTAGTTCAGAGCGATGGTATTTCATTACCGGCCTCAATCACTTGATCATGTTACCGTTGTGTCTTGTGTGTGGTTGAGACCTATACGAGGCACATATGAAAGAAGCCAAGTTCTGCTTGCGGGTGTACCAGGTGATTTTTCTTGGGGTTCTCCTGCTTTCGCACCACCTACTGACTGTCCCGTCTCATTCGGGTTGAAATAATCTTAAAAGGGACGTAAAATTGAATAAAAAAGAAGAAGAAAGATCTACTTGATCAGAAACTTTAAATATGAAGTTTAACCTAAATGATCAGTCACCGTCCACGATTAATTAAATGCTTATCATAGTTGTTTACGAAGCACTTTCCGAAATAATTTTTTGGATTTAACGCTTGCTATATTTTTAAATCCGCAACTGTGATATTTTTATAAACGTGTACATGTACGAGCTTGTTGGTGCCAAAAAGTCATAATTAACCGTTTCCCAAATGGCAAAATTTTAGGGTGGTCCATTTTGAGAACTTCTGCAGACGACAAAATAAATGATATCAAATGCAGAAAATGTGCATTGTATTGCATAGAAAATAATGAGAGAAACGGAAATAAATGCTGATTATCAGCATTTTCTTCTTTTGTCTCAATGCTTTTCCAATTGAGTTTCTAATAGACACGTCAAAACCAGGTCTTTTAACAGTTTGGGAAAAGGTTAAGTGGCCGTTTTATCATTTGTTTATTTCAGAGCTATGGATTTTCGTTGTTACTACTGCCCCTTGAAGTTTTTCGACCTTGAAACAACAATCGATCATTTCAGTTGTTTGGGGGGAATTTTGCAGAAATTTTAGATTGACATGTTTAAACAGATACTAATTTGATTTATGCTTGTCATTGGTGAGCTTACAATCATATTTTCAAGGGCGAATTCGATCTTGTTTCTCAAGTGCGCAGACTTGCCGGACAGCACTGTATCAGTTTTTGTTATTTTTGCGTGCAGGATCAACAATCAATGTAAGTCCTTATTTTCACAACCAAAGTCTTCCAGAGGCATGGTAACTAGTTCTTGAATCTACGCAATTTATGTTCATTTCTATTCATAGTTCAGTGGCGTAGGAAGGTTTATAATATAGGGGGGGGGGGGGCAAACATTCATGTAAATGGAAATATGGGTGTATAATGGGGGCCATAGGGGGGCAGACCCCTTTTCTAAATTATTAGGGAGGCCAGTCCCCCTGGCCCCCTCTTCCTACGCCTATGTAGTTTGTTTTACATGCTGTCGTAGAGGGCCTTTCATAAAGACTTTCACTTCAACCCACACTAAAGAGTAAGAGAGACAATCATAATCAATATTCTTGGCAATATCTTCATGAAAGAAATGCACCCATATACCGTATGTTTACATGTAATAATTGACAGACATGCGTAATAGAGTTGGTGTTTGAATATCGAAGATGAAAACCTTTTGGAGCTCACTATCAAACTGCAATGAAACAAGATGATAATGAGGGTTTTAATCCTAGAATTTAAAGATTGAAAACAAAGAAAAGGACAATTTATCTGTTAATATGCAGCTGATATCTCTTTATAAAACATGTAAACATGGTTTACTAATGTCTTTACCGTTGAAAGTGCTCATCCACAAGCCTTTTAGTTTTAGTAAGTCAAAATAAGCCATAATTGGTCTTAAACCAAACATCTATTGGCTCTAAAGTCTAAACGATATAAAATTGGTTTTAACAAGGATGCAGCCAATTTTCCTTAAAAAAAAGACCGAAATTTGTTTTTTATTATCCGTGTCGGTTGTATCGATGGGTCCGAGTTTGTTTTACCTGCTGGAGAATTTGCACCGTGGTATGTTGCACCATAGCAACTGACAGTACCCAATTTCAAACAGTTCTTGTTCTTTTTCTGTACTTTTTTATGTGTTCTTGTAAAGAAAACACTTGAAGCGATCGCCGATCCTCCGTGAAACATCAATTTGACAATAGTTATGTGCTTTAATAATAATTTACAGACATTCTTACCAAGATTTTTCTCTTTTCGTGCATCAAAGTCAGATTCAGTAGCATATATTTCTCTTACTAACAGATTTTATGAGACAGGATTTTAGGTAAACATTGACAAAGTTATGTACGTTTTCATCGTATGTAACACAAAAATCAACTCAGCCGATATTCGTTGTAATTAAAGATAATAAATACTCACTCTTGTTTCCCGCCGTTCAAAATAAAATTGTTTACATCCGCGTTTGGAAGTCCAATCCGTGTATTTTGTATCTGGATGAACGGTGTGGGATATGAAAACAACATCCTGGGATACCCCAGGGTCTGCTACGCTACATCATGTAGCGTAGCAGACCCCAGGGTATCCGAGGATGTGAAAAAAGTATGAAATACAACAATATAGATCTGTGTAGTCTTCAAATAAGACTAGTTTAACCCATTACCAAACAACAAAAATTTCGACTGTTCCAATTTGAAAGCTGCTGCAAACGACAAAAAAGATGTTGAAAAAAATTGAATTTGTGCAAACTGTAGCACAGAAAACATTAACGCAAAAGGAGAAACTGCTGGTTATCAGCAGTTTCTTCTTTTGTCTCAATGTTTTCCAAAGCCTTTTCTATTGGAGACGTCAAAACCAGGTCATGCTTGGGAAAAGGTTAAATAAATGTTGCCATTCAGGAAGGAGTTATTAAATAAGCAAATCTTTTGAAGCATGAACGTTACATATTTATATCATTATAGATGATTGATTAGTAATTTCATTCTCACGATGTTGGGATTAAATGATTTATAAATAATATTATATTTCCCTTCGCGCTTTCAATTAAACAATTCATTAACTCGTCGCATTTATTAAGAACAAGAGCTGTCACTGTAAGATGACAATGCCCCCGACACCGCTTTGATTTTAAATTATGACCAATCTATGTTCAAGGTCAAGATCATCTAGGGGTCAAGGTCACCAAAGTATGTGCCTACAGAAAGGTAATGTACCAAGGAATGTTGTGGTAAAGTATGAAGCGAATATGTTAAGTAATAAGGAAGTTATGGCCAATGTTAAAGTTTTTGGACGGAATGACGGACAGGCAGACGGACAGACGGACGGACGGACAAGTCAAATTTATGATGCCTCCCTATCGGGGGCATAAAAAGCTGTCTAGGGACAACATAGCTCGCATGTATGGAAGTATGTCACAAAATGTTGCTTCACTTTGTTTTGGAAAAAAGTAGGTTAACGGTCATTGTCACAGGTCAAATTGTCGCCAAAAGGCGCATTGGCAATAGTAGGCCAAAAGTCAAGGCCATGAATCATTGTCAACAATGAAAAATATTGGCAGAAGATATTCATGTGTAAATTATCTAGCATATATCTCTAATACTACAGAAAAAAAGAGAAAAATAGAGTCAAATTCCAAGGTTAAGACCAAAACTTGTGTCCTTTAGGATATAATTAAATCATTCACGTATAAAGACCACTTTTGATCACTCACAAGGTAAATGCTTGGAAAACATTTTGAAAAATGAAGAAATTGCTTATGACAAGCAACTTCTTCATTTATTGTCCGTAAATATTGACCTGAACCTGTGGAATATGCAATGAGCAAATGTGATGCGAAATAATCACTCTCCGATATGTGTTGCCACGAAAAGCACGTGCAGAATACAAGGTCACGATTCTTATGGAAACTATCGACACTGCTCGACAATAAGGATTGCTTTCGAGTATTGATTATTCCGTGTCACAATTACTCATTGAGTATTCGTCGGGTTCAGGTCAATATTTACAGACAATACAAAGTTCAGTGTTTTTGATCTCAAAAGTCATTACATTTTAGAATTTCATCTGCAGCTTCTTACAATTTGGACAAACTTAAAACTGTGTCGTTTGGGAATGGGTTATTTGAATGCTTTTACCTCATCCTGCATAATCGGATCTGTTAATGAAACATCTTTTAAAATTGTCGGTGCTATGAATCTATCATCTTCGTTACTCTCCCCACCCATTGCCACTGTCCCTCTGGTGCTCTTTAGAATAGCCAAAAGTCGCCTGTTAATATGATAAAAACAGAAACAATAATGGTAAACATTGAAATTTGTGAAGCATAAAATCACATTCTTGTAAGTATCAACCTATCGCTACATTTCATCAAAAACCTTAAACAAGCTGTAAACTTTAAAGTTTTCAATTTAAGCTTTAAACATGCTATAGTGACGCGGTTTTGGTGATGGGCGACAGTTATCCTTATGATCGTCATATTTTCTACACCAATTAGGCTAAGAAAAGAGAACGAAATGTAGTCTTGAAGATGAAAAATAATTACATTTTCAAATGGAATTCATATTTTCGAGGATTCTAATTACGACAGATTTTGAAATAGGTTGATTTATTTGCGAATAGGAAAAAGAAAATAACGCTTTCTCCTTTCTGTCAAAAAGCTTTCTATACTATGGCACTGATACATTTTACTAACTAAAATAGTCGTCTGCCAATTTCTTTGAATTTCGACCTACCAGAAGATAGTAGTTTGGGAAATGCTTAATGACGGCGACAATCTTAAAGTGACATTTCACATTTATTTCATTTTTTAAAAGTATATCTTGATGCAAAGATTGTTTGTTCTAATGTGTAGAAATGCTATCAGTTTTTTGAAGTAAGTTGTCATTTATAAGCGAAATATACGCATCTGAAGTTGAGACAGAAATGACAAATTCCGTATAAGTCTGAACTGTTGTCCACAACAATTTGTTTAATTTTAGCACAAAAATATATATTTCTCATAAACGGTTCAATATTTTGGCTTGAAATTTTCAGAATTTTCATAAGAAAAGATACTCTGTCAGATAGAATAAAAGTAAAATTTATGTAGAAATAATTGTGAAATGTCACTTTAATAGCTTGTAGACAGGGGTTATTTTCACCAACCAGTCTTATTTCCGGTAAACCTTTCAAATTACACAACACCTAATCTGATTTGCCAAGACACATATCGTCAGTGTTATTATAGAACCTCGTAACTACAGCTTTAATCAAGCTGTAGTTACGAGGTTTTAGAATTACACAGACAAAATCTCGTTCAATCAGATAACTTAGGCTATAATGTGACTTTGATATAAAAACGAATCTAGAAATGTTGTCGAATAGCCTTCTGTCATGGGTATCATAAATAGGCCTAACTTACTGAAACTGCCTGTCATTAATGATCCGACCAAAATCTGGCGAGTTTTCCGGTCCTTCAGGGTAAAACATTTGTAAGGTATCTTTCATCTTTTCTACCAAGACATCCTGGGTTTCCTTCGAGCACAAAACATAATCAGGCGCGATACAGGCCTGTCCAGCATTTATAAACTTGCCCCATAATATTCTATTGGCCACACACGCCAGGTCTGCATCTTTGTCGACAAAAACTGGGCTGAAATATCAAAGTTAACACTTTCCAAAACAGCACAATAAAAGGGTTGTCTAATTCGAAGGTGTAAATTGTGAGTAATAAAGTTAAGAAAATATTGAAGAAAAAGGGAAAATGTTGATTTCCAGCATTTTCTTCTTTTTGTCTCAATGTCTTCCCAAGCCAATCCTTTAAGGGACGTCCAAACCAAGTCTTGTTTGGGACAGGGTTAATATACCTTCGTAAACTGTGCTGAAATATTGACGTGCATTTGATATTCCTTCGTTCTAAAGTAAAGCGGACTTTTTCCACAGCATCCTACTAAAATTCAAATTGAACATACCGCTTTGGAACTCTTAAAATACGTCACAGTGAATAGCATACGAAGATGTTTTGCTATACTTAAATTGATTTAGATCTACAATTACTTTTAATCAAATCACTGATGTACTGGCGGTGGACGTTCCTGGAAGCAAGGTAGATAAATAATACTGAAGACGAAATATTTGATGTCGATGTGCAGTAACGAGAAAATATTTGACATTGTCATGTTTTCTTTTGCTTCTCAATATTTTCCATAGTATTTCTATTAGAGGTGTCAAAACTAGGTCTTTGGGGCACAATGTGCTCTTGCAAATAGTCTTATTGTTTAAAAAATTGCGGGGGTACCTAGTTAAAAGAGGGTATATGCACTCTTACTTTTTGTTTTTGTTTTCTAGCGAAAGTTTGTCCAAAAATGATGTCTAATAGTTTCATATCATGTATAAACCAAAGTCGTACATATTGGTCCACAAAATACAGTTTTATACAAAATTTTAGTTGATGCCATTGCCAAAATTCTTAGTTTTAAATATTTTGACCAAATTAGATTCTTTATTTCACCTAGTTCCAGTTTTTGTTAACCTATGAAATTAACATAAACTTTGCCCCCATATATGCCAATGCTTATTGTAAGCATTTACTAAAACGTTACTCTTTACTCTTTAATTCCCCTGTTGGGAATAATCTAAAGAAGATCTTATTGTAATTTAAGATATGAAGAAATGAATCCGGTAAAAGTGTCGTATTTTAACCTAAGTATAAATGGTCAACCTTTCTAAGAATGTAAAATTTAAAATTGTACTAAATACCCTTTTAATGCATTTGCAAAAAGTCTAGTATGCTCCTTTGAGTCTTGTTATTTAACGTATACAACCCATCATTAGCACTGAGTTACCAGAGGCGAAATTTGAAAAGTGCCAGTAATTCATAAACTGTGTTACATTTCTATTTTAAATACAAATATAAGCATTTTGAACGGTTTAGAATTTTGAATTAATGCATACGTATGGAAATATTTGACAAAAATGTTCAAAATAACCTCCGTTGCATATGAATATAGAGTAAAATAATATTTGTAAATTATTTTCTTCTTGGAGCATAATCTTGAAATCTGAAACGGTGAATCACCTTATGTGAAGTGTATTTACAGGTGTGTGTAATTTGATCCATCTCGTATGGCTAGAAAGTAGTGTTTTTAATGATGGGTCACATACCTTAAAAACTAATTCTATATCAACCTGTTAATTGTACTAATTCTAGAATTTTCCGCACAAAATATATTTTTCAAGAATTAATCCTACCGGAACCCCTTCGAGGCGCGATGCATTATGGTCTACCGTAATAAAACCGTAAAAACTAAATTGACCTAGAGATTATACCCATTTCAGATTAATCGAACGATTTCGGAATTGGTTTGATATACCAAACGGTTCACAACAATGACTCATCGCTCCGCGGAAGGATTCTGAGTGATTTTCCCGACACACATACGCCTGGTCCGAATTCATGAGTTGATTTTTAAAACAAAGAACTTTTTACGCTTTTGCACAAGTCGCATTGCAAGCTCAAATGACGCCATTGTTAAAAATACAGGTAGTTGGCACAGTTGGCATAGACAATCTTTTAAAATAGACGAAGTTTAATGTTATTTGGCACTATTTCTTCCTTTTTCGTATTAATCTTTATCCCGTTTTAAAACCTTATTTTATTTCAAGCAAATTGCCAATTTAAGTGTCATTTCGATTGGATTGTCTAAGGTTTTATGCCACAATATTTGAGTGTATAGTGGTAGGTAGGGTAGGCTAAGATCAGACTGAATGTTTGTGCTGGCTTAATCTTGTCTTTACAGCCTGTCAAAACTCTCATCAACACAGGATTGTGAAGTGGATAGCGTGTAAAGGGTAAGCTTTAAAGTGTGGTAATACTGGGTGCGTTCAGGGTTCTCCCATCGGTAGCCATCGGTGCCGTTGGTAACCATCGATAGCCATCGGTAACCGTCGGCATACCGATGGATATTTTGTTGGTAACCAATTGTCCCGAGAGTAGACAAGTCGGGTAGCATCGGTAGCCTCGTTTTCATTACAGTAAGATGGCGGATAACAATCCAACTACCAAACTCCACACAGCGACAATGCCTTACATTATCACTGCAGGCATATAAATCACGTGACCATGGTGAATGTCACGTGATATCGTAAATTTATTTATATTTCTGAAATCATTTTTTAAATCCAATCATATTTTTTTATTTTCATTCATATCTGACACCCCATATGCTTAAAACATCACATAAAAATCAATATAAAAAATCAATTACCTGAAATCTTGGTAACTCAAGCTGTGCCGGCAGAGATCTCCCAAATCCCAATTCAGGGGAGATAACTGCGAAGGAGATTGTCCAACTACGGCGATCCTAATCATATATTTTCTTCAATAGCAACCGAATAGCATTGGGTGCGTTCAGGGTTCTCCCATCGGTAATATTTATTGTAATAGTTGAAGCTACAGTTATTTTATTTAGCCATTTATTTCTGAAAATATCTTTTTATTCATAATTTTTGAAAACGAACGATCACTCGGCGGGGAGAATACGCTCTTGGTAATTGATTATCCGCCTTTTTTTACCGATCGGTACAATTTTCATTCAGAGTTTGTTGGTTGCCGACGGTGCCATCGGCTACCGATGGTACCATCGGTAGCCGACGCTAAATACACTCGGTTACCGAGGGGGGAGAACCCCGAACGCACCCAATGATGGACGTTAAACGTCCACCGAAAACTGAAACAAACATGGCTACCTACGAAAACTATTACCTTTTCCCTCCTAGCTCTAGTGTAACAGGTGTCAGATATTCAGCAGCAGCTTTCATCACGATCTTCCCAACAATTGAGCTTCCAGTATAGAAAATATAGTCCCATCTTTCCTTCAGTAGGGCTGAGTTTAACTATATTAACTATCTAATTGATCATTCTATTACCTTTTCCCTCCTAGCTCTAGTGTAACAGGTGTCAGATATTCAGCAGCAGCCTTCATTACAATCTTCCCAACAATTGAGCTTCCAGTATAGAAAATATAGTCCCATCTTTCCTTCAGTAGGGCTGAGTTTAACTATATTAACTATCTAATTGATCATTCTATTACCTTTTCCCTCCTAGCTCTAGTGTAACAGGTGTCAGATATTCAGCAGCAGCCTTCATTACAATCTTCCCAACAATTGAGCTTCCAGTATAGAAAATATAGTCCCATCTTTCCTTCAGTAGGGCTGAGTTTAACTATATTAACTATCTAATTGATCATTCTATTACCTTTTCCCTCCGAGTTCTAATGTAACAGGTGTCAAGAATTCAGCAGCAGCTTTCATCACGATCTTCCCAACAATTGAGCTTCCAGTATAGAAAATATAGTCCCATCTTTCCTTCAGTAGGGCTGAGTTTAACTATATTAACTATCTAATTGATCATTCTATTACCTTTTCCCTCCTAGCTCTAGTGTAACAGGTGTCAGATATTCAGCAGCAGATTTCATCACGATCTTCCCAACAATTGAGCTTCCAGTATAGAAAATATAGTCCCATCTTTCCTTCAGTAGGGCTGAGTTTAACTATATTAACTATCTAATTGATCATTCTATTACCTTTTCCCTCCTAGCTCTAGTGTAACAGGTGTCAGATATTCAGCAGCAGATTTCATCACGATCTTCCCAACAATTGAGCTTCCAGTATAGAAAATATAGTCCCATCTTTCCTTCAGTAGGGCTGAGTTTAACTATATTAACTATCTAATTGATCATTCTAGTACCTTTTCCCTCCCAGTTCCAGTGTAACAGGTGTCAGATATTCAGCAGCAGCCTTCATTACAATCTTCCCAACAATTGAGCTTCCAGTATAGAAAATATAGTCCCATCTTTCCTTCAGTAGGGCTGTAGTTTCTGGTACGCCACCAAGCACACAACGTACGGCATCCTGGCAAAAGTAAATGAACCAGTGCCGTTTTTTGGAAATGGTCTCTATAGAAACCTGGTTTGGACGTCTCTAATAGAAAAGGCTTGGGAAAACATTGAAACAAAAGAAGAAACTGCTGATAATCAACAGTTTCTCCTTTTGTCTCAATATTTTCTGTGCCATATTTACACAAATTATATCTTTAATAACATCCATTTTGTCATTTGTGGCAGTTTTTGAAGTGGATCACCCTAAAATTTGGCCGTTTGGGAAAGGGTTAATCACGACAGATAAAGACCAGTTTTCATTTGCGTGCAGTTGGATCATGGTCGATGCTTATCTCGAGAAGAGTTGGAACCTGTTACACGGAAACTGTTTGAGAACAATAATTAGGCCTATGGATTTTGGACAGACTGTGTGAATGTTCGGGTGCCAAATGCTATCTATATAAAAGCCCGTTTTCTAGATCCAAACACAAAATAAGTCATGTAGCCTATCTTATATTGATCTACAAAATGAGGGTCGGACAATTGTTTTCGTTATAATAATATAATCCAGGACAACATACTCACATTGTCAAAATATTTTGGTACTAATTCCTTAACTAGATCCGCGGTGTGACAGGAAAGTTCTGATGGCTTCAATACCACACAATTACCTGAAGAAGTTCTACAATTTTGAGTAACATGAAGTGATACATCAATTCTATCCGTGTGCAAAAGTCAGAGATCTAGAAACATAGTCATAAATCTGTAGTTCTCCATTTTATTTATTTGTTCAAGAAACATTTAGTTGTAGTTTAGAAATATAAAGAGCAGATTATTCTCTGTATTTGTAGTTTTGTACAGATGACAAAGTTAAATAAAGTGGTATGTTGGCATTACATGTGAGTTTAACTATTTTTCTAAGTCATGATAAAAATGTTTATAACAAACGGGGGTGGCAGATTTTTACATAGTAAATACATGTAAAAATTGACCATATTCGCGTGTCGCGCTCTATAGACCTACGCTTGCAGTTACATCGAAGCCAAGAAAAGCTGACAAATCATCATCACCTGCAGCAAGTGCCCCTATCATTGGTAATAAGAGCAGATGCACTGGAAAGTTCCATGGACTGATAATTAGTACAACCCCTAATGGATCTCTCCTTATGTAGGCTTTGTCCAATAAATGAAGTAGGTTCTTCTTTACCTGAAATTTTGATTGTATATTTTTCTTTTTCGACAAGGTTTCATTTATAACTGCCGAAGACTTGTAATTACAAATGCTCATCAATGTTATCTGGATGGTTAATAATCTGACTGTTTTAGAATACTTTTTTTCGACTTTGATATTGCAAAAAAGCCCCCCCCCCCCCAAAAAAAGGGAAAAAAAAATAAATAAATAAAATGACCTGTTATCCTGGCTATGTAAATACTTCTCAATTTGTCGCTCAATTCTATGTATCATCTAGACTTTTCAGGAACTATCTTACTATACCTTTTCTGGTTTGACCCAGTTGTCAATATTCTCCAGGCAGTACAGAAGATCGTTTCTACAGTAGTTAATCTCCGTTGCCAGTGTTTCAAATCGTGGCTGGAATGTAGGAATAGTAACGAATTTTGTGCTAAAAATAGACTGGATTTACCATTATGTTTTGATAAACCGTCTGTGTTGTTATAAAACATCTCAACTACGGCTTGAATCAAGCCGTATGCCATATTTAAGAGATTTTATAACAACACCTACGAAATGCTATTGTTTGTCCGAAATTACGCCAGGGTTAACTGGATGAAATCGTTTCCTTTTATATTGATACATTCTGTACGACCAGGTGAGCTTAACCCTTTCCTAAACAAAGCATGGCTTTAGCGTCCCAAAAAGCAAAAGATTCGGAAAATATTAAGACAGAAGAAGAATTTTTTGAATCCAGCTTCCAGTCTAAAAATGTTCCGTTGCTTCATTGTACACGAACTAAAACTTAATCCACTTATTGATTCATCCCGTCTCAAAGAATGGGGACTCATAGAGTATTTTTTCACATGTGGATGCTTTTCTTCTCAAATCTAGTACATGTAACTACAGCTTTAACCAAATTGAAGCCAAAAAGAGCAAATGTCCAAATACCAATAAAACATTAAGGACTAATGCCTGTCCTACAGAATGTCCTACGAAATGTTTAGGACAAAGATCTTATTTCCAAAACTGTTTAAAGGCGACTGAATAAACAGAAAAACTTCCTTAAACCCAATTACAAACAGTGAAGCCTTTTGACAACCTACACGATACAGGCTTTGGAAAACATTGTGGAACATGAAGAAATTGCTTGTGGCAAGCAATTTCTTCAATTACCACAAGGTTTCTTTCAAAATGTCTTTTTTTTGAAATTCCATGCATTTGTTGTTATCGTCTACAACACCGTTGCATTTGGGCCAATCAAAAACTTTGTTGTTTGACAATGGGTTAAATCCGTTGATGAAAACGGCACTTTGAGGCTTACCTTCCCCAGATCTTGTTTCAAAGCATCGCAAAATCTTTCTCTGTTTTCATCTAACAGCTTCAGCATTCCATTTAACTGCTCTTTTCTCCATTTTAAATCTTTGGTTTTGCCTGAACGGAACACTTCACGCAGTCTACTCAGCAGCTGTGAATTTTGTTTGACAATGGGTTAATGTATGGTAATATCATACATGAACACACTTTAAAAAAACTTTCCAAACAAAATAAATTTTGAGTAGATCTACTAATAGTAAGAATTTAAAGCCTTTGCATAAGACAAAACGAAGTCAGGCAGTTAACAACTTAAAGGAAACAGAGCCTTCTACATGCTGTATTGCTTACGATAAATTACCTGGCAGAGCATCACTATCTCATAGCTATAGATACCCTCTTAGGCCATTTATCGCGAGCTATACCAAACCCGAAATGCTAAGTTTAAAATACAATTACTCTCCACAAAAACGTTCCAGCTCTAAAATTATTTCTGGCAAGAAATAATGCGATCCACCAGTTAATTTGTTCTACGTAAACTCTGCATGTCCCCATATTAGTGCTCTATTGCTTCCAGTCTCAGGCCCGTAGGAACAGGGGGGGGGGGCAAAAATGCCAAATTTTCCTTATTTCACACTGAAAATTTTGGGAAAATTCAATTTAGCCCCCCCCCCCCCCGCCAATTTTCAGACAATGAGGCTTTAGCCCCCCCACTATGAAATTGCTTCCTACGTGCCTGAGTCTGATCATTCTCAGCACTCTCTTGCACACGGTTCATTCACATTCACCTCTGTAGTTGGCTCAGAGAGTATTGCGTCATCATCTGCTAGATTACGTCACTTTCTATCACATCAAAACGGCAATAACAAATATTTTTTTCTTTTCCAAAGTCCAAAATATGTCATACTTCACGTTGCTTAAAATTTAATATCATTTTCCAACGAAAATAATTTAATTTTTTTAGATTGATGTCATTCATTCAAATTTTCTGTACGTTTCATTCTGATAGGGAACGATTTTATCCAGCTAACCGTGACGTATTTCGGACAAACAATAGTATTTCGTAAGTGTTGTTATAAAATCTCGCAACTACGACTTGATTCAAGCTGTAGATACGATATTATATAACAAAACCGACAATTGATCAAAACAAAACATTAAACCTAGTCTATTTTAGCACAAAATTCCTGCCATTGGTAAGGAGGCTTGAGAAAATAGTTCCATTGTATATGGGTTATTTCATCAGTTATAGTGCCTTTCAAATGTAACCACTGTGATGTAAGTTGTACGTTAGGTTTGTGTAGTCATTCAAAGATGGCGACAACAATACAGCATGAGAGGTAGGTGTCTTAGTTTTTCATTGATAAATTTCTTAAACGGTCGTATCTTGCCTTGATACTGATATCATTATACAGGGGAAATGTATACCTATCAACGGTTCTATATATCAAAGTACCAGTGTTGTCCTATCGTACTCAGTCGTTGTGCAAAGACAGCCCAACACGGAAAACTTTTTTCGAAGCGAGAAAGTTGCCCTTTTAAGGATGATTACATAGTAATCAGCGAACTAGGGAACAAACTATTGCTCTTACTTGGATGTCTTTAACATGCTCTTTTCTATGGTTACTGTTATTTTACACAAAAATGTCTAGAATGACCACAAACACCGTGTTTATTAAATGGCCAGACAACGGTGTAGTCAGAGTGAAAATATGCAGACACAACGGTGCAGTTTCTGTGTTTTATGTACGGTGTGGTTATACTTTCATAACAAATTGTGAACGGTGTAGACATAATGCAATTGTGAACGGTGTAGACTTGGAAGTAATACAGAACTTATCATTTCTGGAATGATAATATTTTTATGTTTAATAATAACGTTTTCACGGCTGAGAATCATGTTTTACAATTACTACCGAAATTCTTAAACAATTATGTTAATAATTTTTTATGTGACTGACTTGTAAATGCTTTGCAGCAAAGAAGGTGACAATATGTCTACAAAATATACTTTAATCAAAATATATCAGAATCTAGTTTCCTTGCTATTTGTCAAAGCAATTCAGTAAGGGTCAAATAGTAGAAATTACCAAGAATCTGCTGGCGTCCGTTTTATTTTTTTCTTTATTTTCAGTTCCATGCTATTCACCTATTACTACTGTCATTTCGAAGGGAGTTTCGAAAATGTTGTGAAGCATTCGGAACAGGACCATTCCAGTCAGATATTAAAAGTGCGCAGGGCGGGGGAGATCAATGATCAGACAGGTCAAAAAGATTTGAAAACTCTGAACTTTAGTATTATTCCTGATATTATCAAGAAGTCAGACTAGGACACCATCCCCATTTGCGAGCATAGAATACATAAGATAGACCTCATCGACGTAGAAAAAAGGATTTTGGAGTTAACAAGATGCTTTCTATCGATGATATCCCCGGTTTTGAATGCATGAGTCCTGAACATAAAAAATGACGAAGTTCAACACCCCATAAAGTCGTTCAAAAAGCCCCGACCTTAATTCCTGATATTTCCATTGGACGTGCTAAAACAGATGAAACGGATAGGGTCTCTTCTCTTTCCCCACGAGAACATGAAAACAATGGCTGAAATGAACAGTTTGTTCCCAGATGTGATTAAGTCATTGAGAAGCGTTGATCAACTTGGTATTTGTTTATTTTGGTCAATGAAGGTCGGCTCTCGATGGAAAACATTGCATTTCATTTATTTATGGATGTGTGTAAGTTACACTGTCTTGGTAGTACTTCAATGCGTTTTACTCCAATAGTCAAACGGTTTTGGCGAATAGAATATTGTCTTTTTCATTGCAAATGGTTACATTTTATGAGTGAGCCCAAAAAATCTTTGTCAGAAAAATGTCAGTCCTGAAGAAGAAGTTCATTACGTATGAAATTCCAAAATGAATTTTGCAGTTCCAGAATTCTATTTTCAAGACTTATTTACTTAAGTCGAACAAGACGAAAAAGGGCCCAAATGTTTATGACACAAATTTATAATTTATGTTTTGTTATTTATAATTTATGTTTTGTTGATTGAATCCTTTATTTTGGGTAAAATCAGACTTTTCAATGAGGGGTCAATTTGAAAACAAGATACATTTCGATCAATAATTATCATACTCCATGAGTTGAAATCATTTCATTAATTACAATAATTGATTGTAATAACCAATTAAAACAGTTACAAAGAAAAATTCAAAGCCAGAGCCGAAATTTCGAATCTACAAATCAAATGAACGGATGAACAAGAAATTTGCCGTTGCACTTAACATGGCTTCAAAATGACGGTTATCGTATGTCTTATTTGATATTTTGTGATGGTATTCCTTTTGATTATCATTTCCGTCAGATGTTTATTCAATCACAAATAACAAAAATGTCTCCCGAAAACTAAATCAAACATACATTGAACTGTTTAAGGCTTAGGAGAATGAAGAAAAGAGAAAACATATTTTCTTAACTTTGTTTTCATTTACTTTGAGGATGGCGGCATTTTCATCTGAGTTTTCTAAGACCAAAGTATTTGAGGGAGATAAAACAGATGATCTGCTATCTGTTAGAGCTAGTTCGCCCTATACAACATACCAAGTCTACACCGTTCACAATTTGTTGTGAAAATAATAACTACACCGTACAGATAACACAGAAACTGCACCGTTGTGTCTGCATATTTTCACTGTGACTACACCGTTGTTTGGCCATTTAGTAAACACAGCGTTTGTGGTCATTCTAGACATTTGTGTGTAAAATAACGGTAACCATAGAAAAGAGCATGTTAAAAACATCCAAGTTAGAGCAATAGCTTGTTCCCTAGTTCGCTGTTCACTATGTAATCATCCTTAAAAGGGCAACTTTCTCGCTTCGAAAAAAGTTTTCCGTGTTGGGCTGTCTTTGCACAACGACTGAGTACGATAGGACAACACTGGTACTTGGCTATATAGCACCGTGAATAGGTATACATTTCTCCTGTACAATGATATCAGCATCAAGACAAGATACGGCCATTTAGGGAAATTATCGACGAAAAACTAAGACACCTACCTCTAACGATTTTCCCCCGACGCCATCTTTGATTGACCACTCAAAACTTCCGTACAAACTACACAAATCTAACGTACAACTTACAACACAGTGGTAACCAGAATCATCATTTCTTTGACTACTTTATTATGTTACACATGAAACAGTTAAACAGTAATAATACACGTTTTCCTCGGTTTGACAAGATTCTTGTCATTCAGCCGCCCAGCCCGTTGCAGAGATGTATGTGAGAGTAACGAACGACAACTCTGCTCGGAGATTGCAGTCTCAGGTCAAAATGTCAATACCAACTCGATCAAACACGGGTGCCGCAATTTGTAACGTGCTAAGATCTTTTATGTGTTATCTAATTGGCAAAATTGTATATTGACGACTAGTTCCAGGCTACTCTGATGCTTGAAATATCTAGCATACTAAAGGGTGCCCATATCAAGTATCAGACTTATTTGTTATGGCATAAGCGGTCAATGATTTGATAAATTTATTTAGTAGATGTCGTCAGAAAATGTGATAGCCAAGCAAACGTTAACCAAAAGGTAGAGACTACATGTCCTCGCTGTAACAAACAACTTAGAACTTTTTGTTGAAAAGCATCGATGTGAATGTTCGTGCATTGTGTTCTGAATTCTAAAGTTGTTCACCTGTATGTAACAAGCGTGTCGAATTATAAATCTAGGACGCATATTCGGCGTGTATGATGTATCGTGATACTTGCGACAAAATTTGTAATTTAAAATACAATTCGAAACAGAATCTGAAAAAGGAGTCTTATGGCATTTGGGATCAAAGTGAATTACACGCAGTCTGGCTAAGATCCACGACGATATCAACACTGATCAGGGGTTAACTCGGCCAAAGGGTGGGACGTTTTTTCGCGATCATCGTATTCCATCGGTGTCGATAAAGCCGTAGTTACGAAATTTTATAACAACACCGACGGTTTGTCAATACATATCGGTAAACCCGGTCTAATTTAAAACAAATTCATTGTTATTAGAAAAAAAAACTAACCAATCAGATCTTTAAACTCACATTTAAACGTTAAATATCTGTACCTTGTTGTAGCGAAAAACGTCCATCGCTTTGGCCGAGTTCACCACCAGTGATCAAATTCATAACTTCTTGGCCAATTGTAACACTTCTTTACGGCGGGAATCACGCGACACGGCATTTGCAGAAAATCTTCATTATTTTACTTAATATTTGGCCGATT
This sequence comes from Fragum sueziense, assembly GCA_963680895.1. Classification (NCBI taxonomy): domain Eukaryota; kingdom Metazoa; phylum Mollusca; class Bivalvia; order Cardiida; family Cardiidae; genus Fragum; species Fragum sueziense. Next base: position 27,037,484 of record OY804602.1, read on the forward strand.
TTTATGTGGAATGAATAGGAAAAGGTGTAAAAAAAAACAAAAACAAAAAAAAAAACAAAAAAAACAAAAAAAAAAAAAAAAAAAAAAAAAAAAAAACACAGCACTCGATACAAAGTACATTTGTAATAGGGAACGATTTTCTCAACCTAACAGTGACGTAATTTCGGACAAACAAACAGTATCTAGTGGATATTGTTATAAAATCTTGCAACTATAAACTGAAAACGATAATTTTTACACTGACCCGGGTGAGTCGATGTCAAGTACGGGAATCCAGGTAAATTATCCGATATGGTTGATTGATCTAATGTTGATTAGGTATATAAATACTTTTTGTCACATCTATTTTAAATTCAAAGTGGTAAAATGGTAACGGTCGAAGACTTCAACCTATATGTGCCTTTTGGTATGGGTTCGAAACCCACAATCGCCTCTGATTTTATTTGTTTTTCATTTCTATTTCTTTTTTTATTGCACCAAGTTGTTTTTATTTTTTTCATTTTGCTCGACGGACATAATATGCGAATATAGGCATTTGTTTTATTGTAAACGACAAAAATCACAAATTATAATATATTTTTAACATATCAACAAAATTTTATGTTTAAAGAAAAATGAATAATACGTAAACAAAAAAGATCTGGATTATGAATATGTGCCATTTAATTTTGCCAGAAATATTTTACTTTGACATTTCACGCAGAAAACTTGAAGAGAAAAGCATGAAAAAGTGAGCACTTTTATTTCCCCAAAGATTTCTCTTTTTCTTTTTAAATTTCAAAAGTGCGTTTCTTGTATCGCCTTAAAAAATTAGGAATATTTACATGCCAGTAATTGATGTAAAATAAATAAAAAAAAAACCCTTGAAAAAATAAAAATTGTGCCTGTCGTGTAGTAGAATCGAACTTGGTCCGTTCGAGCAGAAGTCCCACGTCTTTCCACTGCGCTATCACAGTCTTGGAGAACAACAATGGCCAATATCACAGTGGGGATTGTGCATGCTGGGATGGATAACGAATACGGACAAAAATAATCTCGAATCATGTCAAATATTTTGCAATAAGTCCTTTATTTCTTTGTCGATTTTCAAAAGGTTTTTTGCATGTACCCCGCCTTGAAAATATCTTTCCTCGGATACATGGATTATTTGTGGTATCCTTTTAATTTTTCCAAAAATTGATCCCAACTGACCAGAAAACGAAATGATAACGAATACGGCAAAATAAGCCACGCTTCAGGTAGGAAATTGTGCAATAATTTTCTTATTTCTGTGTCAATTTTCAAGCGGTTTGTTGCATGTACCCCGCCTTACTGAGCGATTTCCTCAGGTGTATTACTTATTTGAAAACTCCCCATATTTTCCACAAAAATTGATCACAACTGACCTGAAAAACGATCAGATTTTTTGTCGTTTTTCTGGTCGGTTGGGATCACTTTTCGCAAAAAATACAAATAGCTTTCGTGTAAAGCATGCATCGGAGGAAAGAGCTCAGTAAGGCGGGGTACATGCAATAAACCGTTTTTGAATTGACGCAGAAATAAGGAAGTTATTGCAAAATGTCTTACCTGAAGCGAGGCAAATTTGTCCGTAGATTTACCCATCCCAGCATGCACAATCCCCACCGTGAATATAAGATTGCATTGGGTACAGGCCGACATTGAAACATGGAAGTACTCCCTGTCAAAAGAAAGTAGCCACTTGTCTAATGCAAATGGTCGGCCATTTTAGGATTATTCATAAACGTATCGAAATAATTCCAAGAAAAGAAAAAAAATGTAACAAGGCAAGTAAAAATGCTGTCGTCAAAGTATCGAAAACAGTCGAGTTATCCCATTAGCTATGATAGCTTGGTTGTAGTTCCAGGAAATCAGTAACAGATACAGAACACAATACTATAATTCATGGCCATATATAAGGCTAGAAAAGGGGCAAAAATGAATAAGGATATGTCTCTATTCATGATACTGTTTTCATTCGAAATGCTTAGTGACTAATAATTGATTTTTACTACACCCAAGGCCCTTGTAAAATGGCGGTTACTAGTTTTAGCCCAACCAACCCCCAGTTTCCTCTCAAGTGTTTTATTCATTGAAATTTTGTTTCCTTTGGTCTTTGACAAGTTCCTTATCAGGAAAATGTTTTCCTTCACTTTACTCACCAACCACTTGCGGTTATTGTCAAACTTTTGATATTGATACATTTAAACTGGTAGTGCTAAACTTTCATTGATCTTTATCAATTCATCGGGATGATTTTCTGTAAAATTGTAATGAGACTTTTGTTTGTGTTTCGACAGCGTCAATTTATGCAGAAAATGATAGCTGTAAGTAAACAAAACTGAACTTTGTATACGAGGGACGGTCGGAAAGTAGTTGGACTTTTCGTGCTACTGTCTCTCCATTTGTAACTGTATAAACACATTATATATTGGTGAAATCTACATCCATTTGCCAATAATGTGGTCAGTATATTTTCAAAGATAGTTGTATGTATACAATATTCTGTCCACTTAAATGTGATAGGTGTTTTATGTATCACAGGCTATTTGTTAGAGGAACAACAAGGGTAACTAAAACAAAAGAACATTCTAGTAATTTTAATCGCGAAAAAGTTAACTTTTTAACTAAATTATCGCTGAAGGTTAAATAATGGTTCATAATTCCGAACTTGGGATAAAAAATCAGTCATAGCAGTCATGGAAACGAGCTGGTTCCCCACCCCTGAAAAGATTAAGCTGTTACCTTCGGTTAGCAGTCATGTTTGTTGCTTTTTGGGATTCACGATGATTGATAGTAACTCATTTCTTGTCAAATGGTACAAACTGTCATTGTCAAGTACAATTCTGAAGTAATTCCGAAAAATCTATGAATAAATGCTGCAGTAAACGCGTCCCAGATTAGCAAAGAAAACTGTTTTTTTTTTCACGACTACGCACGATCCCATACAACCGCATCCACAGTGGAGATTATCAATTATTACACATAACATTGTTTTTAGGTTATTTATCCTCGGTTGCCGGTTGCCCATATGACCGAGGAAGGAACTCCCTTCTTTTGACCTGTTTCCAGCTTTGAATGGTGGAGGAAGACCCCAAGTGAGCACCTGGGTAGAACCACCGACGTTCCGCAAGCCAGCTGGATAGCTTCCTCACATGAGAGTTCATACGTCCCTGGCGGGATTCGAACCAACAGAGGTGAGGGGCAAGTGATCCTGAGTCAGCGACTCTAACCCCTCGGCCACGGACGCCCCAGAACATTAGTTGGTTTACTCTTCTTATAGCCCACACCTCGCCCCACGTGACCTTTATTTGTGTCTAGAACTGAAGAAAATGCTTGCTGGGAAGAAATTTGAGACCAGGGCGCCGTTGATACCGGCTGTTACACTGTACATAATACAGTGGGTCTACCTCATGGTTAATAGTGGGGAAAATAAAGCTCATACGAAGACGGCGAAAATACATAGACATGGATGGACAATTTGTTTAAACAGTGTTGAAAGAATTTTGTTAAAAGATTGAATAATTTTGGAGAACTAGTCAAAAGTCCAACTACTTTCCGACCGTCCCTCGTAGTTAAATACTGTTTTGTACCCTTGTAACAACTAAACACCTTTCCGGCCATGTTGAAAGCGTTTAACCACTGTGGTGTGAAAAGGAACCATTGGGAATGCGTATGAATGAGTAAAAACACAATGGCACGAAGAATTGTAAAAAATATGGCTGTTTGAAAAGTGGCTACTTTGTTATGACGGTGAGTATAATCACATACCCTAAAATATGCATTATGCATACATATGTGGCGCGCCATATACATATACGTACAGTACTTATTACTCTTCCTGTCCGTAGGATTGATTGAGGTTTAAGATATTCCATCCATCATTAGAAACCAAATATCAAATATTTCATGCAACTTCGAGCGTCATTTATGACAAAGGAAATTGACGATTATATACCCTCGCCAATTTTCGTCGCCATTGATGTATCAAATAATTGATATCGAATTGTGGTAAATGCATGTTTTAATATTATATATTTATTTATAATACGTCATTGATTATTCTTTCCTCACACTTTTGCCGAGTCATGGTGATTAATCACGTGACTCCGAATTTCAGAAAATTATCAATATTTTGTTCATGCTTGACCAATTTGAATTCGGTTTGAAGCAGAGAAGGTGGAAAAATGCCAGGAATAAGCTGGAATAGGGGGTATTTTGAAAAAATCATCTGAAAAAAAGAGTTGAAGATCAACCAAAATTTTGGTTAGCTTCAATGAATTTTTTATCAACTGATTTTTTTTCAAAAATCAACCACGTCCATCTCTCTTCCCTGTTGGGCACGGGAGAGCTACAGTCGACACTCGTTACGTCGACATCGGATAAGTCGAATTTTCGCTTAAGTCGAAGTTCAAAAATTAATCTGGTCCCGTCCTCATCTATTGACATACTGTTTTCAAAACAAAATAATTTCGAACTGAATATAGCCATTGAAATATAGTAGGAAAAGGATAGAAATTGCTCGACACGAGCAATTTCTTTCCTTTTCCTACTATATTTCAATAAAATTCGTACTTGATAAGTTTAAAAAAAAAAAACGGTCAAATATCAAATATCTCGAAGCCGAACAAAATCGGATGAGTCGAACTCCGTATATGTCGAGGTATTTTGACGGCCCCTCAGACTTCGACACAACGAGTGTCGACTGTATATTTGTTTGGCAAAGAGTTATGGCAAAGACTTATGGCAAATATTAGACGAGAAACCCTTGTGACTCTGAGAAACGTTCACACCGATATTGACTGCGTCAAGATAGTTATGAATTGTGATGAGATAAAGTACATCGTACGCACCTTTGAGAGGGCCACTTCCAATTCTAACTAATTTTGCACCGAACCCCATGGTTTCTTTAAATTTCCAAGAGAAAGCATTTTCCTTGAATGTTTGAAGAAACCATGGGATTCTGGGGCCTGTTTCATCAAAACATTTAAGACGTATTTTTGACTTACGGACGACTTACGACAAATTTGGGGTAAGAAACGCGTATCGCCATTCTATCAAAAGCTGGGTTATGCGATTGTTGTTTTAAGCGATTTTTAAGATATTGGTAAGTCAAAAATACGACTTAAATATTTTGATGAAACAGGCCCCTGTGCAGAGTGAGTTAGAATTAGGAAATATCCCTCTCAAAGGCGCGTACGGTGTTGTTTATCTCGTTAAAATTCATAAAGTATAAGCTGAAAAATCAAACAAAACTATCTCGAAGCGGGCGATTGTTTCGATGTGAACGTTTCCCAAACATCACATGGGTTATCCACCGTATATCACTTAACAAGTTATGTTTGAAATACGTTTCAAAATGTACTTTTCAGTAACGATTATTTGTATCCCATCAATGGGTGGATAATGTTAAGTCCAGTCTAAAAAAATTAATTCTACCACACGTGCTAATAAACAGTAGAAAAGCGCAAGATTGGTTTTCATAACATTTCTTTGCAGATGTTGGTTGGAATCACTTGCAGAATAACAGTAGTTTGGATTTGAATATTTTCGTTGCTTAACCCTTTCCAAAACAAGACCTGGTTTTGACGTCCCTAATAGAAAAGGCTTGGGAAAACATTGAAACAAAAGAAGAAACCGCTGGTGGCCAGCAGTTTCTCCTTTTGTCTCAATATTTTCTGAGCTGTATCATACACAAATCCTATCTTTATCAACATTTATTTTGTCGTCTGCAGCAGCTTTCAAATTGGACCACCCTAAAATTCTGTCGTTTGGGAAAGGGTTAAATATGTAAATTTTGAAGACATGTGCCATTATGTCGTGACCGGGCTATATTCAAATAAAACTTTAATCCATTACCAAACGACAAAATTTTGGGGTAATCCAATTTGAGAGAAGTTGCAGACGACATTTCAATGTGATGAAATTTCGAAATGTTTTACCTTGTAGGTAGAAAACATTGTGGAAAATGAAGAAATTGCTTGTCACAAGCAATTTCTTCATTTTCCACAGTGTTTTCCAAAGCCATTATCCTGTGAGGCGTCAAAAAGAGTCATTGTGTGGTAATGTGTTAAATGTAATCATCTATCTTACCGATTCATACTTATGTGTCGCCATTTTAATCCTCTTTTTCTATTCACATGTGATATTTTGTTTTACTACTCATCGGCTTCACGCTTTCTCAAACAACTAAATTTAAACTTGTCTTAAAGTAATTTTTACAGGGATTGCAACCAATGGATTACATCTTATTAAAGTCGGTAATTGTACTACAATCACATGGAAAAACTGAGAGAAGGGGATAAAATATCAGTTATCAGCACTTATCTTCTTTTATCTTGATGTTTCCAACATTTTTGTATATTAGGGAAGTTAAAACCGAGTCTTGTTTTGGAAAGGGTTAAATAGTTGTTATCTAACCCTCTCCTATGTGGTCAAATTTCAAACTTGTTGAACCTTAACGAATTCATTAACGACCGCGAATCGCGTGACACAACTTTTTAGGTAGGCCCTAATTTACTTACTAACATTAAGTTAATAAGTGACCGATTTTGATTCCGTTTGATGTCGATACCAGGCCCGTAGGAAGCAATTTCATATGGGGGGGGGGGGGCTAAAGTTCCTGTCCGGGCCAGTGTCTAAATATTGAACGGGCTAAAATGGATTTTCCCTAAGCTTTAAGTGCAAAATAAGGAAAATCCGGCATCTTTGGCCAACTGGGGGAGGGGGAGGGCTTTGTTTCCCCTAGCCCCCTGTTCATGCGCTCTTGAAATTTATAATATATAATACGATATAAGATTTGTCGTTTAAGTCGAATACGATTTCTACATTTATACGTTTTTATACGCTTTTGCTGGTAAACATCACATGATTAATCGATTGGAATTCCGCCTTTCGGCATATTTTGCTCAATCATTTGCCCTTTTCCAAAACAAGACCTGGCCCGGTTTTTCGAAAAAACTGAAGTACGTTCTCAGACTCAAATCTGAGCACAGTACTCAAATCACACGAAATCAACATGAACTTCAATCGAAGACCCTTCAACGTTAGAGAGTATTCCATTGAAGTTGAGGCTGCACTCATGAGTATACTTAAGTTTTGTCTAGAAACCGGTGTCTGGTTTTGACGTTGCTAAGAGTAAATACTTGGAAAATCAGCATCTTCTCCTTTAACCTAAACATTTTCGAAACCAAATAGAGAAAAAAATCATATCTTTATCAACACCCGATATGTAATCTGCAGCAGCAAATTGAAGAGGTGAAGATATTTGACGTTTGAGTAAGAGTTAACTTCCAAATCCAATTCCCAACATATTGGAACCTTTCTAGGGGAACGTATCCTTTTAAGGTAGTTCACCCGTAATTAAATTCACGCGACGTCGGAATTTTTCGTGTGACGTCGTTAACATTTGTTACCTATCCGAACTTTTTCCGGCGACGTCGTAACTACAAATATTCGGGGGGGGGGGGGGGGACGTTCCACCGCAGAATGTTAACTAAGTTGCCCGAATAGCTATGACATCGCATGAATCTCATCAGGGATGAACTACCTTAACAAAGTAGATCTATGTGTACTTTTATCCACCTAACCTTCGATCCTTTTCCAAACGACGTGTCTATGTCGGTTCAAACGCAATGTTGGCGCATATATACGATATGCCTTTAACATATCATGAAAAGCAGGGTACTTGATTATCATACCGCACTGGCGGAGGAAGAGGGGGACCAGGGGGGGGGGGCAGGCCCCCAATAATTTAGTAGGGGGCATATCCTTTGTCCCCCTCCCCGCAATAATTCACCCATATTTTCCTTAAAGTGACATTTCAGAATTTTTTGTCATAAATTTTACTTTTATTTTTATCTGAAAGAGCATATTTCCTTATGAAAATTCTGAAAAATTCGAGCCAAAATATTGCGCCGTTTACGAGAAATGTATATTTTTGTGTTAAAATTGAACAAATTGTTGTGGACAACAGTTCGGATTTATATGCAATTTATCGATTATGTCTCAACTTTAAATGCGTGTTTCTCGCTTATTGGCAACAACTTCAAAAAACCAATAGTATTTATACTCATTAGAATAACCAATCTTGGCATCAAGACATACTTTAAAAAATTGAAATTGGAATGAAATGTCTCTTTAAAGAAAGGTCCAGGTATAAAATGATGTCTTAAAGTGCCCAGATTGTAGGAAATGAATTCTTAGAATTCAAAATTTTCGGGGGGGGGGGGGCATGTCCCCAGACCTCCCTAGCAACGATACGCTCGGTCGGGTTCCATTCACTTAACCAATATTTTTAACCCCCTACGTATATGTTTCGTCGCTTTTCAACAAAAAAACTCGTATCTACACCTTTAAACAAGCTGTAGATACGAGGTTTTCGTTGATAAGCAGCGATATCATGGATAGCAATGATGGAAAAGGATAAAAACTGTTAGTCCATGGGCCCATAACCGAAACCCTCCCCCCCTAGTGGGATTTTTGAAGACCTATATTTTCTTGAAGCTTATGATGTATAGTAATGAATTCAGGTTGTTGTTCAATTTAAAAGTGCTGGATAAGCAAATGGCGGGCTCGTTACCATGGCAACCATCCATTTTTCTACAATCCAGCGCTTGGATAAATTAATTGCAATAAAATTACTTATTTTTGTCATAAATCTTTCAAAATAGTTTTAAATTATTACCAAGATATTTCTCTCACAATATAGATATTTTTTAGAAAATTTGTTAATTTGCATATTCATGAATATTAATGAGAAAGTAAGAAAATGTGTTAAATTTGCTAAAAACAAGACTTTACTAGTGAATTTAAACCTCCCAAACAGGTAAGATTTTTGAAGATCTATATTTTCTTGAAGCTTATGGTGTATTTTAATACATTCACTTTGTTATTTGATTTGAAAATGCTGGATAAGCATGTAGTTGGCTTGTTACCATGGTAACCACCCATTTCCATTTGTTCCAGCGCTTGGATCAATTAATTGCAATAAAATTACTTATTTTGGTCAGAAAACATTGAGGCTAGTTTTAAAATGTTGCCATTACATTTCTCTCACAAACAAAATATTTTTCAGAAAATTTGCTAATTTGCATATTCATGAATATTAATGAGATTGTGGAAAATATGTGTTTAATTTTCAAAAAGACGACTTTACTAGTTTACTAGTGAATAGAAACCCTCCCCACCATGTGGGATTTTTTAAGACCTATATTTTCTTGAAGCGCAGGAAACATATTAATGAATTCAGGTTCTTGTTTGATTTAAAAGTGCTGGAAAAGAAAATGGTAGGCCTGTTACCATGGCAACTGCTCATTTTCCTACGTTTCAGTACTTGGATCAATTAATTGCAATAAGATATCTTAAAATACTTATTTAAGATATATACTTATTTTGGTAATAAAACATAAGACTATTTTTAAAATTTTAAATATACATTTTTCTTGAAATCATTTCTATTTAGCTAATTTGCATATTCATGAATATTAATGAGAAAGTAGAAATATGTGTTTAATTGGCTAAAACAAGGCTTTTCTATGGAATAAATATGCTTAGGCGATACGTTTTTATAATGCTTAATGTTTCAAATGAATAAGAACACTAATAGATCAATAATAAGTTCATAAACCATTCATCAGCTACACAGAACAAGCAAAAACGGGCTTATTCGCATTCACAATTATTTGCATACTTTTCTCTAAATGGCAAATAAAATCACAAATATTCTCTAATAATGTTAATGACTTTCATTTTTGCATCTTTTTCCCTAAATTGTTTACTTGTTGTGCTTGAAAACTAAAATTTCATGATTTATCAATTAAAATGGGGGGATCTTAACAATATATGCTCTGAAAAAATACCGTATAAATGGCAATAAAATTCCATTTAGCGCAAATGACATGCTGAAAACTTTAACCTGCTTTCTTTGATTTTTTTCTATGTGAAATACAAATTTCTTTTATACAAGAAACTTTATTTTGTAAAAGTTAAGTACTAAAAAAGCGTTTTAATAATGAATTCCCATTGGAGTACATGTATGGTCACCTTTGATATATACCATTTTTGCCTTGTAATGCATGCTTTTTTACATTTTGCTCCAAGTTTAAACTTAACAATACTATTGGAGACATGCTGTGCAGTAGAGAAATCTTCCCAACCACTTCTATTGATTGGAATGCTATGTTACAGGAACACGGTTTACCAAATATAATCTAATAAGCGATAGTTGAAACTGGACAATTTCATATTTGCACTGTCATGTGCATTAATTGATCATTTAAAATTGCCTATAATAGCAACTGAATTATTCATTTCTTTATCAAATTGCATTCGAGTGACATCGTTTTACACCTTTATAATTCAGAATACTTATATGTGATAATATAAACAGTTATAAATTGTACATATGTACCTTATTGGTCGGATACCAGTAATTCGAAGACACTTGATTTGTGAGGAATCCTCGTATTCGTGTAACAAATGTTGTTTTGAAAGATTAAGTTTAAATAGCAAACACAATTTCTGTTGATTATGATGAGAGGGAAACACATCATTTTCCAACTTCTAGTGTTGTAATATGTCGCTGGCCGAAGATTTGAAATCCTTCGTTTTATTATCAGTTTTTAGATATGCTCGTGCATTTCTTAATTCATTTCAAACATCTCCACCACAAATTAGTTTTTGGAATTCTGACTTTTGTGGAAGACAACAAGCTAACCTCAGGATGAGGTAAAATCCATAAAACACAAGGGCTAGCTATGAATAACACATATAAGCAATTTCCAATCAACCAAGGAATCCGCGATTTATATAATTATGTCATTATATGTGCACAAACTTGTCTAAATATACGTTTATTAGAAAGCCTTTTCACAAAAAAGGGAGAGCCTGCTATGGTTCGACACTTGTATTGAAAAGGGACTGAGGGTAAAACATGCATGATGAGTTTACTGGTCTTCTGTACCATCTTATTCTCAAGTAAAATATCGTGGTGGTGGTGGTGGTGGTGGTGGGGGGGGGTTATAACGCGACAGAGAAACTTAAGAAGATGATGCTCGGTCTGAAGGCAAAGTTGCAACCACTGTCGACGGTATGTGTCATAAATTCACAGATCTGATATACTTGCTGAGCGAATTAAAGTAAGAAATTGTCCATGCATTATCTTTTTCAAGATATTGCTTGATCGCAAAAGGATGCACAAACTTACAGACTATTGGGTCTAAAATTCCTCAACTATAAGCAAATGACAAAAAGATTGACAAAGAGTACATGTTGCATTCTCATGAACGAAAAAAAAGTCCAGAGTCCTAGGTACGTTGGTATGGAATCCCAAGGGCCAAGAAAATTATTCAATATTTTACAGACAAAGTTCAGTATTCAATGTTTTGGGACAATTGGGGGTTGCAATAAAATATTTTGTTGGACATATTACCCAAGAAAGGTACAATTAACGAAGCATACTATGCCAAGTTGTGACAATCTGATGCAGACCATACGTGAGAAACGTAGCGACAAACGCTCAAAATGTGCCCGCTGCTTGCAACAGGAAATTACATTAGTACACAATTGCCAAAGTACAATGGATGCTGTCGAGAAAAATGGGTATCAATTTCGATCACACCCTTCCTATCCACATTACCTTGCTGCTATCGACTTCTTTCCTAAAAGGGACACGAATGGTTGCAATTTTAAGTCTCATGAAAGAAGTTATTGATGCAGTTTAGGTGTGGTTCTTTGGAAAGTTCTCGGACTTCTTTACTTCTGGACTGATGTCACTTGACCACCTTTAACGTTTATTAATTTGAGTTTAACTTCTTTTTCAACTGCTATGGTCATATCGTTGGGTCAAAGCGCATTAAGGCCTGGATGGAAAGTATTTCAAGAGAAAAGATGTCGATCGAAACATAAAAAATGGGTCAGTTATTCATTGATCCATGCTCGTATTTGAGCATTTAGGCAGATTACATAAAATACATATTATTGTGTTGTTTTATATGTCATGTAAATTAACAGTGAAGAAGCCATTTTTAGCGTGGCAAAAGTGTTGATATTGGTGTTTTGTATAAAACATATCCACCCCACAAAAAAGAGCTTAAACGCTTTATGACCAGAATAAGCCTTAATGTCTTTATACCCTCTAAAACACATATTATCCAAAGCGTCCCTTGTCCATGTAAGACTTAAAACCTTCATGCAAAAAGATACCAATGATGAACTCCAATATGGACTCATCATCAAAGAATCGGGTACATGGTTTCTGTCAAAGAGGGAAAATGCTTATTTATCCTAGAAAATAATCAATTTGGATTTTCTTCAGTACTTTATTTATGGGATTGGGGATTTATAACCATTTATACGGTAATTAGGACCGTTTTAGAAATATATATTTTCAAGGTTATTTCATTTATTTACTTGTTGAATCATGTAGTTTTAATAAGAAGTTGAAATACATTTGAAAATACAATATTAAGTGCAGAAGATTTGCAGAAATGAAAAACATTTACATCATTTTTGCATATTTGAGACTTTGGCGGCCATTTTGAAAATTAAAAAAAAAAAAAAAAAAAAAAAAAAAATGACAAAAAAGCATATTATAAGCATGGCAACACTTTTAGATTCAATATACATGTACTCAATTTTCCTAAGAAATGATCTCATTTACATACAGAACACGATTACAAATTATAGGGCAGTGATATTTCGATATTTAGTCAAGGGTCATTTTGCGGCGGCCATCTTGAAAATCATTTGAAATGTCGAATATATCCTAAAATGTCGATAGTCAACACTTTGACTTTTATTACAAGGCATCTTATAAACACTTTAATACAAATTCTAGCAATTATTCGCTGTGGAAATGATTTCCAAGTGCAAAGTAAATATAAACAAAGGCAATATCTATAGGCCTACTATTTTTCTCTTGTTTTACATATTCAAGGGGCATAATTCGTGTTAATTTTGGTGTGAAATTATCTTTTACTATTTAACGATATGAATTGATAAAATCTATAAGTATTTTGGTCATTTTCGCTTAACTTTGGGTTATTTTGGATCCCATGAATGTGTATAAGGTGAGTTATAAACAAGTATTTTTTTATATTCAAGGGGAGATAATCAATCGTTCCGCATATGCTTATCCAGCACTTATATATCAAACAACAAGTTGCATTTGAAAGGGAATTCATCAAGCTTTACAATGATATAGGTGTCATAAAATCCCGGTAGGGGGGGACCTAGGGTGTAGCCAGCCCACGGACTATGTTCATCTACCCTTTGTGCTTTCTAGAGAAAGCCTTCTCGATTAGAGAAGTGAAAAAGAGATTGTTTGAGAAAGAGTTAAAACACCTTCACAAACAAGGCCTGGTTTTGACGTCCTTTATAGATGAGGCCTTGGAATACATTGAGGCAAAAGAAGAAAGTGCTGATTTTCAGCACTTTCTCCTTTCGCCTCAATATTTTCTAACCTATGTTGTACACAAATTCAACCTTTATTTGCATCCATTTTGTCGTCTGCAGAAGCATTATAATTGGACCACCTTGATATTTTGTCGTTTGTGAAAGGGTTAAGATAACTTGTAACGCAATATGCATGACACTTTATATATCGACATATTTGATCCTTTCACAAACAGCGACGAGGCTTGATGTCTCGAAGGGATAAAACTTTAGAAATTATTGATGCAAGTGAACAAACCGTATAATGATCATCTTTTTCCCCCATGCATGAAACACATCCTCTGCTATATTGCACATAAAACCTGTTCCAAATTAGGCTACTTCCATTTTGTTAGCTACAGCATTCAAAACATTCATAATGTTTGCCTTTCGGGAAAGGGTTGCCCTGCTTTTAATTGAGGACACGTGCTGAATTTTCTTTACTAAAAGTACCACTGGTGGTGAACTAAAACAATTTTCGCTACAACAAGGTATAGATATTTTGCGTTTAAATGTGAGTTTATAGATTTTTTCTAATGAAAAAAAAAACTTGTTCTAAAAACAGATCGGGTATACCGTTTTGTATTGACAAACTGTCGGTGTTGTTATAAAATCTCGTAACTACGGCTTCGATAAAGCCGTAGTTACGAGATTTTATAACAACACCGACGGACTACTTTGATCGCGAAAAAACGTCCCACGCTTTGGCCGAGTTCACCACCAGTGAGTACGTTAATTGTACAATCTTGTAAGAAATGTCCGACACAGAGGTATGAAAGAGGCTTTTTTTCTCGGCCATTTTTTTAAAACATTTTTCCCTTTTACATCAGACGGGATCTTGGAAGAGGTTCCATATGGCATTCGAGGCCAACATGGATCCAGATCAGCCTGTGCATGCACACAGTCTGATCAAGATCCGTGCTGTTTCGTAATAGTTTGTTCGTGACCTGTAGCAGCTGCGAGAAAGTGGTACATGTATATAGTTTTACTCACGGGACGGCATCGGGATTGACACAGCGACACAATCTTTTTGAATTATTTGATTTTTCGTTTTGGAAATTTTTAGATGGGAAAAAACAACAACAGAAAACAACAACAACAACAACAAAAAAAAAAAAAAAAAAAAAAAAAAAAAAAAAAAAAAACCGCCGGATTTGACGGTGCTCAGCCCCCATTGCGCAGATTTGATATATAGAGAAATGTGGGACATGTTTTGGGACAAATTGGTTGGTTTTTATCTTAGACGCATCTGACACCCACCCTTGTGTGCTCGGCCAGCCACCAAGAGCTCTGGCCCCGGTTTCTCGAAAATACTTAAGTACGTTCTCATGCTCAAATCTGAGCACCGTGCTCAAATCGCACGAAACCCACGTGAACTTCAATCGAATACCCTTCAACGTTGGAGAGTATCCCTTTGAAGTTGAGCATGTTCTCATGAGAATATACTTAAGTTTTTTCGAGAAACCGGGGCCTGGTCTGGTCCGCATTCTACTATTACGTCGCTTTTTAACGAAAACCTCGCAACTGCAGCTTGTTTTAAGCTGCAGTTACGAGGTTTTCGTTGAAAAGCAGCGATTATCACTATTCCACCTGGTTGTACGGCATCAAATGTATATGTTGTGAACCGTTTTAGAACTTGAGCAGTTTTAAAACTGCGTATACGGAACTTTACTCAGTTTCAAAACTGGATGAGCAGTTTCGAAACTGCTCATCCAGTTTTAAAACTGTTTATGCATGAGTTCTGTATGTTATGCAGAACCATTCAGACTGTTTATTTTCACTGAATTATTGATATTCAAATCAAACAACGATCTGAAAGGACTTTTTACGGGTAAATTTTGATTTTTGATCGATTCACTTCTGACAAAGACATAAGCCGCGTGCGATTTATGCCAGAAGTTGTCTTCTGGAAGAAGAAGATGCAATCTGGTTCCCGCCTCTGATACACTACGTAGTATTTTTTCTACTATGTAGTGTATCAAAACCGGGAACCAGTCTCTTCTGGAAGAGCTCTATCGGCCTAAATCGCACACGGCTGGTATAATAACAACAGAGATTGAAAACTCGAAAACGCGAAATAACGTTGAGTCTCGTAAGCCGAGACTTTATTGCGCACCTGATAATCTATCTACCTGGCGTTACGTTGCTAGGCAATGATCCCCAAGTCTGGATTGTTTGTTGATGAGATAGCTCGGAAAAAGTTAAACATCGTAGAAAATGAAGGAATTACTTCCGACCATGAGCATTTTCTTTATTTCTCACGATGATTTCTGTCCCCAAAGACAATATTTTTGTTCACTTAAAATTGTCGGTACAAAAAATTGTGACAAACTTTTGATAGATCTAGATCTACGTTAGCCAACATTGACAAGATTCAATATAAGCGGGATCGGGGAACAAAAATTCAGACGAAGTTTTGTAGACACTAGTAATGGATCCAAAGTGTGTGTGTGTGTGTGTGTGGGGGGGCGAACATTTTATTTCAATTTCATGTAGAAATTCAGTAAAATTTGTGTGATATTAGGAAAACGAACCTCCCCTCCTATTTGTAGGCCTACGTTCGAACCCCGTCCACAGAAACCCTGTATCCGCAGCTGGGCCCAGATCTACCTAGGCCTATTTGTTCGCCTATACCAACCGACATTATAGGGTTAATAAATCACTCCACCGAGTTGTCTGCATAAACTGACTTACATTAAAAGATGAATGATTTAGCACCACCGAGTGATTCGCGTATACTGACCGACATTATAGGATGAATGATTTAGCTCCACCGAGTGATTTGCTTATACTGACCGACATTATAGGATGAATGATTTAGCTCCACCGGGTAGTTCGCGTATACTGACCGACATTGTAGGATGAATGATTTAGCACCACTGAGTGATTCGTGTATACTTACCGACATTATGGGATGAATGATTAAGCTCCACTGAGTGGTTCGTGTATACTGACCGACATTATAGGATGAATGATTTAGCTCCACGGGGTAGTTCGTGTATACTGACTGACATTATAGGATGAATGATTTAGCACCACTGAGTGATTCGTGTATACTGACCGACATTATAGAATGAATGATTTAGCTCCACGGGGTAGTTCGTGTATACTGACTGACATGATAGGATGAATGATTTTGCTCCACTGAGTGGTTCGTGTTTACTGACAGACATTGTAGGATGAATGATTTAGCTCCACCGAGTGATTCACATATAGGCTGCTGACCAACATTATAGTATGAATGATTTAGCTCCACCTAGTGATTCGCGTATACTGACCGACATTATAGGATGAATGATTTAGCTCCACCGAGTGGTTCGCATATACTGACCGACATTATAGGATGAATGATTTAGCTCCACAGAGCGGTTCGCGTATACTGACCGACATTATAGGATGAATGATTTAGCTCCACTGAGTGGTTCGCGTATAGGCTACTGACCGACATTATAGAATGAATGATTTAGCTCCACCGAGTGGTTCTCGAATGCTGACCGACATTATTAGATGAATGATTTAGCTCTACCGAGTGGTTCGCATATGCTGACCTACATTATAGGATGAATGATTTAGCTCCACCTAGTGGTTCGCGTATACTGACCGACATAATAGGATGAATGATTTAGCTCAACAGGGTAGTTCGTGTACACTGACCGACATTATAGGATGAATGATTTAGCTCCACCGAGTGGTTCGCGTACACTGACCGACATTATAGGACGAATGATTTAGCTCCACCGAGTGGTTCACGTACACTGACCGACATTATGGGATGAATGATTAAGCTCCACTGATTGGTTTGCATACACTGACTGACATTATAGTACGAATGATTTAACTCCACCGAGTGGTCCGCGTATACTGACCGACATCATAGGATGAATGATTTAGCTCCACCGAGTGGTTCTCGTATGCTGACCGACATAATAGGATGAATGATTTAGCTCCACCGAGTGGTTCTCGTATGCTGACCAATATTATAGGATGAATGATTTTTTTTCAATTGGTAATAACATGTTATTTCAACACACAAAATATAAATAAATTCTATTATTGGGAAAAGATTTAGGAATCTGGAGCATTCCCCCTTAAAGGGTGAAAGGTTCCGTAATAGAACTTGCTTACTTTCAAGGATTTTTTTTTCAAAATGTCAACTATGTCAACTAAAATTTCCTATTAGACCTGATTACATAAATTTCAGCTTATTTAAAAAAAATCCTATAGATATGTGGTCAGGATGCTCATAACAATACATACAATCGTAGTCCACAAACAGAATAGGCCTATACAGACATTTACAATCTGTAAATACATGTAATGTTACGAAATGGAATAGTACGATTTACTGCATCATTTTCCAAAATAATTAATCAGAATCGAGAAACCATATCACCATTATGACAATATTGTCTATAAATTGGACGATATGCATTGTTTTGTAAATGTAGACGAACTGGTAAAATTAATGTACGAAATTTCTAGGGTACGAATCATTTTCGGTAAAACCGGAAGCTGTTTTTCGGTTCGGTGCAGAACTTCGGCTGTTCGGTACCGAACATGTTTTCAAATAAAAACAGCCTAATATGGTTTTGTGATCTGTTAAGTTTCCTTCTCAAAAGGAATATGTTTAAGATGGGTTCTGCATCAAGAGAACGCCGTTATACGTCAAAATAACAATATGATCGCTATATTACGCAGTTTCGAAACTGCTCAAAATGAGTTCCGTAACATCTGCGCAGTCTTAAGACTGCATAGTTTCAAGATTGCTTCCGACATATACACATTATCATTAATACTCATTTTGTCGTGGGAAGTTAAAATATCTTAACCCTTTCCCAAACAAGACCTGGTTTTGACGTCCCTAATAGAAGATGATAACCAGCAGTTTCTCCTTTTGTCTCAATATTTTCTGTGTCATATTTTACACAAATTCTATCTTTAACCAATTCCATTTTGTCATTTGTGGCAGGTTTTGAAGTAGATCACCCTAAAATTTTGTCATTTGGGAAAGGGTTAAAAGACCATAGTTCTGAATTGATGCACGCGAATTTCTCGAAATCAACTTTATGGGAACCTTATCGCGAATGAAATAAGCAAAAGACACAGTCATGTATACATATTCCCCTTATCTTGCTGAAATTGACAAAATATCACTTAATTAAATACATGACTGTAAATTCTTTAATCAGATAACTTTAAATGGTGAAGTATGTTGATCACAATAATTATGACAAAATTTGTCTTGGTGACCATGGTTCTGTCGAACACTAAGCATTGCTCTAATAGAGATTTACGAATTAGTACGAAATGGAATACGAATACGAAACCGAGATAAATTATAGGGTTGGAGGGAGCATCTCAGCATACGTGATGATGGTTCCCCTCTTTCTGTGTTGAGTGAACGTGTCTAAATTCGGAGGTGGTGGGTTCAAATCCTATGTTGTCTTTTCTCTTTTTTTTCTTTTTATGTACCGGTATTCCCTTTTAATAATAGATAACATTGAAATATATGTGCTAAAATACACTTTAAAGGCAAAAATTTGTTTAATTTTGTATATCACATTTATTATTTCATCGAAAGAAACAAAATTTGGGCAGCCAATAATTGGATCATATACAAACTGCAGATGGCATCTATACAGAAATAAATCTCATTCACAGAAGAAGAGCTAAACTTCACATCACAGAAGGGTGTATTTTAAAACAAATTAAAATCAGAAGAGGGATATCCACCTATTGTGTCAATTACGAAAACACGACGAGTTGTGCCTTTCATAATATTTGATCCTGCCCTAAACCATGACCGACCATTGACGGAAAAGTGTCGACTTCGATAACGCCAGGGTAGAGCTATGACCGATTCGAGTCCGTCCTTTGATTTTTTAAGGTGTGAAGCGTAATTTGTCGCTGAACAAAACCGTTTACTGGCGGGTTCAGCCATCCTCGATGTACTTGACACAATTATATCCGAAGATCTGATTATGTCTGTGTCTAGTATATGACCGACTCTAATCTCCGCCCCGAAGTCAGTCTGGACACTGATTGGACAGTACTATTCCCGATTGTTACGGTTGCCATTTGTGTTGCTGAAAATGATCCGTTCCGTCAGAGGTGAGAGGTTCCTGAGCCTGAGTAGTCGAAAAAAGCGTCGAAAAAAGCCAATCGCTCTGAAAAAGGGAATAACTCGTGCATGCCTTACGGAAAAAGGCAAGCTTTGATATAGATTAATTCGAATTTGTTGCTGGTAAAAAAGTCGTTTTAGAATCGTTACTTGGCAGAATTTTTGTCTTACATTGTGTAATATATGCATGGTTGACAAACCGCATTAAAATTACGGACTACGGCAGCAAATAACGCCACAGCTTTGGCCGTTTCAAAGACCAATCCTCGGGCTTGAATACCAAATGTAGGCACTTCGAGTAAAAAATGTCTAAAATATTCATCTTGTCTAAAATCATACCGAGTATACATTTTGTAAACTTGTTGGTAACGCCGATCACTATCGGTAGTAGGCAATGATTTCGAGTTGCAGTTGCGGCATCAAATTAATGGATGTGTTCAACACCGACTCCGGAGATCAGTGAAGCACGGCAAAATAAACAAGTTAATGTCATATTGATTTAGGCGTGCAAAGGAATTTTTTTAGAAGATTAAAATTGAAAAGTAGTCGCATGTACAAAAACATTCACAAAAAAGTTTGTGTTGGAAATGTGGGTCAATATAAAAAAATCACAGAACATTAAATTTACACTTATTACAAAATAACATTGAGAGAGAAGAAGTATTTGCTTACAACCAACATTTTCTCCGTTCTGCTCAATATTTACTTGGCTGTTTAATGCAATATTCGACCTTTGGCAAGAATTTTACGTTTTGTGCAACACCTTTTGACTCGGACTTCCCTAAAACTGTCACCAATCGGACATCTGCACCCCTACTGTGCTTTGTTACTGAAAAAGTGCTATGTGATCAAAAGCAATATGGCTTCTTCTTGGGACAATTATAACGACGTTCTAAAGTTTCATGGACCTAGGTCTAACGATTCTTGAGTTAAGGACACGGAAATAAAACAAGAGCCGTCACAGACGGATTATGCTCCCCGAATAAGTGTTTGTCACAAAATAAAAACTATCATACATTAAGCCCCCTTTTCCCATGACAGCTTTTTTGTACACACATTATTTATACAATATGGTCTAGAACATCCTATTTATTACATGAGCACAAAAATTCATTAAATTCTGCCCATTAGATGAAGAGAAATAAGAGAAAAACTAATTTTTACACTAAGGCCCCATTTTCCATGACGCAGCCTTAAATTTACAAACGGACAAAAAGCTCCCTAGGTATTGACCCAGGGAGTTCACATGTGAAGTTTCATTGAATTTGGTCCAAGGGTTGCTGAGATATGGCTGTGGACGGACGGACGGACGGACACACGGACGGACGGACGGACAGACGGACGGACGGACGGACAGCGTGGCGACTATATGCTCCCCCGAAATTTTTTCGGGGAGCATAAAAAAGGGTCTACAGATCAATATCGTCGCTTTTCTTCGAAAATCTCGTATCTGCGGCTTATAACAAGCTGCAGATACGGGATTCTCGAAGAAAAGCAGCGATATACCACTCTCTGCTTCGTATGTGTGTGTGCGGGGGGGGGGGGGATAAATATTCCACCTGGTAGCTATGTAGCTCTCTTTATTGTAAACTGGCACGATTTAAAAACGCAAAAGAGATTTTTATTAACCATTCTTTTCCTGCAGCCTCGATCGGCACCATAATTTGGGGACATGCATAAGACAATGTATACCCCTCACAACCCAGCGATTTTGTAGTGTCTTCTGTAAACTAACCGGGCATCTAAACCTCCCATCACAAAATGCTCTAGTGCCTGGTACATTCAGACCACGTGCAAAACCACTAAGTTTTTTTGTGTACAAACTGCCTAATTGATTTACTCATTGAAAACACACGACAACTATGGATAGTTTTCGTATGCATTTAATCTTTGGGATTATTTTGACATACAGGAACTAAGTTCTTGGGCTTTTGACCGGCAGTGTTTCGCAAACGTAGGTAGCTAGACGTTTTAATGTAGCCGATGTAGTGTTTTCAAGGTTACTGAGACGTGTAAATGACCAGAGAACAAATGCAGACCACCCAACTGTGTAACAACTGTACGTCAAGACATTTATATACGTCAAAGTCACTTACGCAACAGGTTTATGACTACAGCAAATGCTATGGTTGGTAATTGAGGGTGGCCGATACATCGTGACACGGTGATACATCACCTGCGAGAACCCGGGATTCGCTGTCGTCGTCCTGTTTGGTGCCAGACTCTCACCCAACGTCATCGCATTTTTGCATAAACGGACGTCCATTCAGACACTATGAAAAACTGGATTTTCCATAGAATTACATAGAGGCAAATATAAGTGACCTGCCACCATATTCCAAGTATCCTGATACATCCCCCTGATTTCATTTCCATTTCCATTTCGTACTCCATTTCGTACTAATCCGTAAATCTCTAGTAATAGAGATTTACGGATTAGTACGAAATGGAATACGAAATGGAAATGGAAATGAAATCAGGGGGATGTATCAGGATACTTGGAATATGGTGGCAGGTCACTCATATTTGCCTCTATGTAATTCTATGTAAAATCCAGTTTTTCATACAGTGTCAAACTTTGAATTTGAAAAAAAAACCAAAAAACAAACAAAAAAAAAAACAAACAAATAAAAACAAAAAAAAAAAAACAACAACAACAACTGGATTTGACGCCCCTAATAGAAAACGCATGGATAATAATAAGGACAAAATAATGAAATGCTAACCTTGAAAACACTACCTCGGCTACATTAAAACGTCTAGCTACCTACGTTTGCGAAACACTGTCGGCCAAAAGCCAAAAAACTTGGTTCCTGTCTGTCAATATAATCCCCAAAAAATTGCATACGAAAATTAACCATAGTTGTCGTGTGTTTTCAATGATTAAATCAATTAGGCAGTTTGTACACACAAAAACCTTGGTGATTTTGCACGTGGTCTGAATGTACCAGGCATAGAGCATTTTGTGATGGGAGGTTTAGATGTCCGGTTAGTTTACAGAAGACACTACAAAATCGCTGGGTTGTGAGGGGTATAAATTGTCTTATGCATGTCCCCAAATTATTGTGCCGATCGATACTGTAGGAAAAGAATGATTAATAAAAATGTCTTATGTGTTTTTAATCGTGCCAGTTTACAATAAAGAGAGCTACATAGCTATCAGGTGGAATAATTATATCCCCCCCCCCACACACACATACGAAGCAGAGAGCGGTATATTGATCTCGCAATATTTGTCCGTCCGTCCGTAGACCCTTTTTTATTTCTGTGCCCTAACTCAAGAATCGTTTGACCTAGGTCCATGAAACTTTACAACATTGTTAAAATTGTCCCAAGGAGAAGCCATATTGCTTTTGATCACGTAGCACTTTTTCAGTAACAAAGCACAGCGGGGGCGCAAATGTCCGATTGGCGACAGTTTTAGGGTAGTCCGAATCAAAAGGTGTTGCATAAAACTTAAAAAAATCTTGCCAAAGGCCGACTATTGCATTAAGGGGGAATGCTCCAGTTTTTCGGAACACTCGGTCATTACGGTAGTAAATTAAATGTTTCGTACCAATATGTTTCGCTACCATACTTTTAATGATATAACACATTATTACAATTTACCATTTTCGACAGTAAAAGTGTATCTATTATGCGAAACTGACTTCCTCAAGATGGAAATTGATTATTTAGAGCAAGACAGACGTAAGTGTGTATGCAGTTACCACTGTTTTGCGTCATTTTATTCATGTGTAGCTGATAAAAATTGCTCTAATTCTCTAATAAGAGCGCTGACCTATACATTTTCTTTTTGAATTATTACCAGGACATGTTGCTTAATACAATGAGGGAGTTTTATCAAATTCTATTATTTAGAACTTGAAATATTTCCAAAAGATATGCAAATTTTGACATAAAACACTCCAGCTTCGTTGATCTAACCGAACACGTGAGCATGCTGTTTTATACATTTACGCGTTTATAAAAGCACAAATTTTGGGTTTTCTGTTCTTAATAAATGTAAGACGTTACTTTAAATCCGTTTTCGGGACTAAACGATGAATATACAGCATTTAATAGCATTTTAGCGACCTTGGACAGCTGCAAGAAATTGTGCATTTTTTCGATGTAGGGGTATGTTATACGAATGCCTATAAAATTCAAACAAGATCGCTGACCATCCATTTTTATTTTATTTTTCAATTGGTCATAACATGTAATTTCAACATACAAAATATAAATAAATTCTATTATTGGGGAAAAATTAGAAAACTGGAGCATTCCCCCTTAAATAGCCAAGTAAATATTAAGCAGAAAGGAGAAGAAATGTTGGTTGTAAGCAATTACTTCTCTCTCAATGTTATTTTGTAATAAGTGTAAATTTAATGTACTGTGAATTTTTTATACTGACCCACACTTCCAACACAAACTTATTTTTGTGAATATGTTTGCACACGCGAATACTTTTCAATTTTATTCTTCTAAGAAGAATCCCTATGCACGCCTAAATTAATATGACATTTACTTCTTTATTTTTGCCGTGCTTCACTGATCTACGGAGTCGGTGTTCAAATCCACTAATTTAATGCCGCACGTGCAACTCGAACTCATTGCCTACTACCGATAGTAATCAGCGTTACCAAAAAGTTTACAAAATGTATACTCGGTAAGATTTTAGACAAGATGAATATTTTAGATATCTTTTACTCGAAGTGCCTAAATTTGGTATTCAAGCCAGATAATTGGTCTCTGAAACAGGCAAAGCTGTGGCGTCATTTGCTGCCGTAGTCCGTAATTTTAGCGCGGTTTGTCAACCATGCATAGACTACACAATGTATGACAAAAAATCTGCCAAGTAACGATTCCAAAACGACTTTTTTTATCAGCAACAAATTCGAATTAATCTATATCAAAACTTGCCCTTTTCCGTCAGGCATGCACGAGTTATTCCCTTTTTCAGAGCGATTGTTTTTTTTTTCGACGCATCCATAGCTGGATAACTGCTCAGGCTCAGGAACCTCTCATCTCTCACGGAACGGATCATTTCACCAACACAAATGGCAACCGTAACAATCAGGAATTGTTACTGTCCAATCAGTGTCCAGACTGACTTCGGGAGCGGAGATTAGAGTCGGTCATATACTAGACACAGAAATAGTCAGATCTTCGGATATAATTGTGTCAAGTACATCGAGGATGGCTGAACCCGCCAGTAGACGGATTTGTTCAGCGACGAATAACGCTTCACACCTTAAAAAATCAAAGGACGGACACAAATCGGTCAGAGCTCTACCCTGGCGTTATCTAAGTCGACACTTTTCCGTCAATGGTAGGTTATGGTTTAGGGCAGGATCAAACATCATGAAAGGCACAACTCGTTGTGTTTTCGTAATTGACACGAGAGGTGGATATCCCTCTTCTGGTCTTAATTTGTTTTAAGAGACACCCTTCGTTTAGCTCTTCTTCTGTGAATGAGATTTTTTTCTGTACAGATGCCATCTGCAGTTTTTATATGATCCAATTGACCTAACGCCAATCGACAGATCGCTCCGCCCAACATAGAATTTATACAAACAATGGACATGTGTTAGTTTATAGGGAACGATTTTATCCAGTTAATCATTGAGTAAATTCGGACAAACAAAATAGTTTTTCGTAGGTGTTGTTATAAAATTCGTAACTACGGCTTAATTTAAGCCGTAGTTACGAGATTTTATAACAACGCCGACGGATTATCAAAACATACGGTAAACCTAGTCTATTGTTAGCACAAAATTCTTTGCAATTGGCATGTCGATTGTTTTGATTGTCAGTCGATAAATCGATACAATAACACGTGCAACGAAGAACAATTGGGGGCATGACATTTTTCTGATCGCCCATTGGCTAATCGATGTTTTTGATTGACAGTCGCTGTTTGGTCAATTATTGGCTGTTCAAATTTCGTTTCTTTCGATGAAATAATAAATGCGATATACAAAATTATACAAATATTTGCCTTTGAAGTGTATTTTACCACATATATTTCAATGCTATCTATTATCAAAAGGAAATACCGGTACATAAAAAGAAAACAGAGAAAAGACAACGTAGGATTTGAACCCACCACCTCCGAATTTAGACACGTTCACTTAACACAGAAATAGGGGAACCATCATCACGTATGCTGAGATGCTCCCTCCCCCCCCTACAATTTATCTCGGTTTCGTATTCGTATTCCATTTCGTACTAATTCGTAAATCTCTATTAGAGATTTACGGATTAGTACGAAATGGAATACGAAATGGAAATGGAAATGAAATCAGGGGGATGTATCAGGATATTTGGAATATGGTGGCAGGTCACTCATATTTGCCTCTATGTAATTTTATGTAAAATCCAGTTTTTCATACAGTGTCAAACTTTGAATTGGAAAAAAAAAAAAAAAAAAAAAAAAAAAAAAAAAAAAAACTGGATTTGACGCCCCTAATAGAAAACGCATGGAACATAATTAGGACAAGATAATGAAATGCTGATAACCACAAGAAAGACATGGCTTAGTGGTCCCTAATAGAAAATGCATGGAAAGACATCGGGACGAAAGAATAAAATACTGATAACCACAAATCATATCTATCACACCAAGTTTGTTGTCTGTAGCAGCTATCATTATAGACGGCCCAAATATTCTTTTTCGAAAGGTCAAGTATTTGGAAAATGAAATGCATTTATTTCATTTCAAGGAGTACTGTAGTAGCAATGGTCTGTGAAAAGTGAATGAGATAAATTTGTCCATAGGTCATCTAAACTGACACGATTTAAAAACGCAAAAAGTACTTTTTAGATTGTTTCTACTAGATCTGTATAACGGATCTAGATCATTACAAACCATAGCATTTGCTGTAGACTTAAGCCGTCATAAATCTGTTGCGTAAGTGACTTGACGTATATAATTGTCTTGGCGTACCTGTAGTTGTTACACGCGGCTGATCGGGACCTGGGTGTTCTGCATTTGTTCTCTTGTCATTTACACGTCTCAGTAACCTGGAAAACACTACCTCGGCTACATTAAGACGTCTACATTTTTGTAGCTACCTACGTTTGCGACACACTGGTGGCCAAAAGCCAAAAAACTTGGTTCCTGTCTGTCATATTAATCCCAAAAAAATTGCATACGAAAAGTATCCAAAGTTGTCGTGTGTTTTCAATGAGTAAATCAAGTAGGCAGTTTGTATACACAAAAAACTTTTGCACGTGGTCTGAATGCACAAGGCACTAGCTAGAGCATTTTGTGATGGGAGGTTTAGATGTCCGGTTAGTTTACAGAAGACAATACAAAATCGCTGGGTTGTGAGGGATATACATTGTCTTATGCATGTCCCCAAATTATGGTGCCGATCGAGGCTGCAGGAAAAGAATTGTTAATAAAAATGTCTTTTGCGTTTTTGAATCGTGCCAGTTTACAATAAACAGAACTACATAGCTACCAGGGGAATAATTATATCCCCCCACACACATACGAAGCAGAGAGTGTTATATTGATCTCGCAATATTTGTCCATCCGTCCGTAGACCCATTTTTATTTCCGTCCGCTAACTCAAGAATCGTTTGACCTAGGTCCATGAAACTTTACAACGTCGTTATAATTGTCCAAGCCATATTGGTTTTGATCACATAGCACTTTTTCATAACAAAGCACAGCGGGGGCGCAAATGTCCGATTTGCGACAGTTTTAGGGTAGTCCGTATCAAAAGGTGTTGCATAAAACTTAAAAATTCTTGCCAAAGGCCGACTATTGCATGAAATAGCCAAGTATATATTGAGCAGAAAGGAGAAAATGTTGGTTGACATTTCTTCTCTCTCAATGGTATTTTGTAATAAGTGAAAATTTAATGTACTGTGATTTTTTATATTGACCCACACTTCCAACACAAACTTATTTTAGTGAATATTTTTGTACATGCGAATACTTTTCAATTTTATTCTTCTAAGAAAAATGCCTATGCACGCCTTAATGAATATGCCATTAACTTGTTTATTTTTGCCGTGCTTCACTGATCTCCGGAGTCGGTGTTCAAATCCATTAATTTGATGCCGCACGTGCAACTCGAACTCATTGCCTACTACCGATAGGAATCTGCGTTCCCAACAAGTATACAAGATGTATACTCGGTAAGATTTTAGACAAGATGAATATTTCAGACATTTTTACTCGAAGTGCCTAAATTTGGTATTCAAGCAAGATGATTGGTCTTTGAAATGTCCAAAGCTGTGGTGTCATTTGCTGCCGTAGTCCGTAATTTTAGCGCGGTTTGTCAACCATGCATAGATTACACAAAGTATGACAAAATCTGCCAAGTAACGATTCTAAATCGCCTTTTTTACCAGCAACAAATTCGAATTAATCTATATCAAAACTTGCCCTTTTCCGCCAGGCATGCACGAGTTATTCCCTTTTTCAGAGTGATTGACTTTTTTTTTTCGACGCATCCATAGCTGGGTAACTACTCAGGCTCAGGAACCTCCCATCTCTCACGGAACGGATAATTTTCAGCAACACGAATGGAAACCGTAACAATCGGGAAATGTTACTGTTCAATCAGTGTTCAGACTGACTTCGGTAGCGGAGATTAGAGTCGGTCATATACTAGACACAGACATAGTCAGATCTTCGGATATAATTGTGTCAAGTACATCGAGGATGACTGAACCCGCCAGTAGGCGGAATTGTTCAGCGACGAATCACGCTTCACACCTTAAAATCAAAGGACGGACACGAACCGGTCAGAGCTCTACCTTGGCGTTATCGAAGTCGACAGTTTTCCGTCAATGGTCGGTCATGGCTTAGGGCAGGATCAAACATCATGAAAGGCACAACTCGTCATGTTTTCGTAATTGACACATGAGGTGGATATCCCTCTTCTGATGTTAATTTGTTTTAAAAGACACCCTTCTGTGACGTGAAGTTAAGCTCTTCTTCTGTGAATGAGATTTTTTCTGTACAGATACCATATGCAGTTTGTATATGATCCAACTGTCGGCTGCTCAAATTTCGTTTCTTTCGATGAAATAATAAATGTGATATACAAAATTAAACAAATATTTGCATTTGAAATGTAATTTTAGCACATATATTTCAGTGATATCTATTATCAAAAGGGAATACCGGTACATAAAAAGAAAAAAAAGAGAAAAGACAACGTAGGATTTGAACCCACCACCTCCGAATTCAGACACGTTCACTCTACACAGAAATAGGGGAACCATCATCAGGTATGCTGAGATGCTCCCTTCACCCCTACAATTTATCTCGGTTTCGTATTCGTATTCCATTTCGTACTAATTCGTAAATCTCTAATAGAGATTTACGGATTAGTACGAAATGGAATACGAAATGGAAATGGAAATGAAATCAAGGGGATGTATCAGTATACTTGGAATATGGTGGCAGGTCACTCATATTTGCCTCTAAGTGACTGGAAAAAAAAACTGGATTTGACGTCCATAAAAGAAAACGTATGAAACAAAATTGAGGCAAATAAGTGAAATGCTGATAAGCACAAAAACACGATTTCGTGATCAGTAATAGAAAAGACATGGAAAAACATCGGGAAAAAAGAATTAAATGCTGATAACAACAAATCCTATCAACACCCACTTTGTTGTCTGTTTGACCAAGTACCATGTAACTTTATACCACTGCTTGAGGAGGTGCCACATTGTTGTTTGACCAAGGAGGTCAAAGGTCAGGGTCGCAACATTGCTTTACATTCACTTTTTAGTAATAATGCCTAGGGTAGGTGGGACCAATGCACTGTCTGCTTGTCGACAGTTTCAGGGTAGTCCAAATCAATAGGACCTATGTGGGGGACAGATGGAGGCTCGGTTAGGGTTTTGTAGTAGTACTTGTATGAGAAACAACAGGAATCCATGGTAAGGTGCTCCAGCCACCGCAATATGACCACATCAGTGGAAAACGGCGTGAATCCCCAAATAAACCAAACTAATTCAATAGGTGTTGCGGCAAACGGCATATATGTCTTGCAAAAAGACAGAAACATTGTATTTGATAGACGATGGAAGTCGGATTTTTTTGTGTGTGAATGGTGTTAGTCAGTGAATTCATATACTGACCAATACTTCTAACGTAATCTTATTTCTGTGTATATTTTTGTACATGCAAGTATTCTTAAGTTTTATTAATCTATACTCAGTGCCCAATGAATGCTTAACTAATCATTTTGAAACTTTTTCAAAGCAGACACAGCACGTGACACACGACATTCTAAGGCGAAAATGATCATCTTTATCATGCACAGTTAGGTCATAAATGCAATGTATCTCTATTGAGATTAAACAATGCATGAAATGAAAATGTTATATACAAATTCTGCGAGACGTTTTGATGTCGTTCAGTATAAAATTTATCCCTCCACACGCCTTTGTTGTATTTCATTAAGGCAAGACCAGAGTAATCAGTTATTGAACGAAATCTGTATGGTGCGAATCGACGATTTTAAACGATTCTAAGACGATTTAAAGGGAAGTAATTTTCATTGCTCTCAAATTTTGAATTTCTGACTTTCGTTGGGATTTTTGCCAACTCTTCATACAAATTAGAAACGCTTTCTTCACAAAAATTGTTTAAAATATTCCCCGGAAATCTGAGCACGCTAAATTATTTCCGTTGTTACGAAAAAAGGCGATATTGGATCTAACGGCACTTTAAAAATGCTGTGACTTACGGACGTCAAGGAATAAGTCGAAATATAACGATTATACCGGAAGTGCATTACCCAGGCCTTACCTTAACTTATATTTTAACGCTAATTTTGTGATGCTTCACTGAACACCAGAGCCGGTGCTCAAATCCATGAAATTGATGCTGCATGTGAAACCTAAACTCATTGCACACTATTCATCGAACTAGGCGTTACCAACAAGCTTGCAAAATTTAGACACGATAAAGATTTCAGACGTTTTAAACGCGAGATGCCTAGATTTGGTATTGAAGCCAAATGTCAGGCTGTGGTTTCGTTTACTGGCATGGTCCGTATTTTAGTGAGATTTGTCAACCATGCAAGAATTATGACAAAGGTTTAGTCAGGTAAGGATTTTGAACCGATTTTCTTTCCAGCAATAAATTTCAAGTGAGTGATATCAAACATCGCATTTTCCGCTATGCATACACATATGCATATATGTATTGCCTTTTCCTGGGTGATTACTTAGATTTTTTTTCGACATGCACAGTGCCACCGGTGAGTCAATACTCAGAATCAGAAAATAGAATCCGCACGTCTCGCGTAAGGAACAGATTGGTAAACATAACTGCCCAATTAGTGCCCAAAAATGACCAGACGACTTCGAGAGTGCAATTCGAGCCAATCGACATTATACTTGACACATAAGTCGTTAGATGATTATGTGGGATAGCCGAATCCGCCACTTGAGAGAGCATTCGTTCAGTGATGAATCACCCCCACGGTTAATAATCACGTGACTCAGAATTTCCGATAATCTTCAATATCTTTTTTAATACTTGACCAATTTGAATTCGGGTTGAAGCAGATAAGGTCGGAAAATGCCAGGTATAAGCTCGACGTGTTGGATTTTTGGAAAATCAACTGATAAGAAAGTTCTTTAAGATAAACCAAATTTTTTTTATCAGTTGATTTTTCAAAAAATCAACCACGTCCATCTAACGTGTGATGTCTGTCCACATTCTCTGCTTCAAACCGAATTCGAATCGGCCCAGTATTTACAAAATTATTGAAGGTTTTCTGAAAATATTGTATCACGTAATTATCCACCGTGACGCCAAACGCATGAAATTTCCAAGAACGGGCGCGGATTTTTCGACGTATATTCGATCGCTACTCAGACAGTATTGAAGTCGACCGTTTTCTTTGGGATCGGTCATCGTTTAGAGCAGGATCAAACGCCACTGAAGGCAGATCTCGTCGTTTTTCGTAACTAATTTGCAGATTGCATAATTGTCCCATGCAGCTTGTACAGTCAAATCCCTCTTTGTCGAACTTCGTGGGACCTACGACAAAACTTCGACGTATAGAATGTTCGACGAAGAGATATTTTGGAGACAAGCGGCCATCATCGCCTATCCTCCCCCCCACCCAACCCCCCGCCCCCGTGTTGACCCGGGTCCTTTACCAAACAAGTCCTGCGTGGAATAAGCGTTAGATGCTTCTGTAGTCATTATGAATAACAAATCGTCGTTGTAAATGCAAAACCTCGTTCTTTGAAGATTTTAAGGGGAAAGAAAAAAGTGCCATTGCTTTTTCAAAACTGAAAGGTTTATTTGATATTTGGACATATTGTTCACTAATAAGGTGTCATTAATATCGATCAGTAAAATATCTCAAAACCTTCGAGAATTGTCTAAACTGGGCACACAATGTTTTACTTTGTAAATCGCAAAAATCTACATCCGAGGTTTCGCACTTTCACCGACGAAATGTAACGCTGTATAAAATTTCCCGGGCCTTTTTATTTTGAATCGTTAAATCATCCACTTTTGACGTCCTCAACAGTAATAAATACAAAAAATCAAACACGATCAGGTAAAAACCAATATTCGATAAAATTAAACACCTGTGTTGATTGCTCGAGATGACGGGTCGAAAGGTGTGAAAACTGACTTGATTGCAATTATTATCGTGTAAGTTTGAAGTTCGTCGTATAGAGGTGTGAATGTGTGCAAATATAGGCGGTAGGACTTCGAAATTGGTTCGACGTAAGGAGGAATTTTGTGCAAGAGAAAACGACGTATAGAAGTTGAAATACAAAGAAATAAAGAGCAAAAGAATTGGGACTTGAAAATTACTTCGACGTAGGGAGAACTTCGGCTAAGGGAGGTTCGACATAAAGAGATTTGACTGTATAATGATCACACTCTCGACAGTTTAAATTTCGCTTCGTTCGATGAAATTGTGAAGGAAATATACAAATCAAACACGGCTATGTATGGGAAGTCTCACTTAGTATATTGTAGTGTTATATATCAACAAACGATATACCAATATAATTAATAGAAAGAAAAAAAGAAAGACAGCGTAGTGCTTGAACCAATGACCTCCGAATTTAGACAAGTTTGCTCAACAAAAGAAGAACGGGAACCTTCCTCACGTGTATTGAGATGCCCCCTCTCCCCCGTGAATTTATTTCGGTTTCGTATTCGTATTCCATTTCGTACTAATTCGTAAATCTCTAATAGTCCTTTGCATTTTATATTAGTCTTATTGTCGTAATAAATTTGCCCGTTTCAATTGTACCTGTCTGCCAGTATGGTTGCGTAATGTATGGAGGAGTAAGGAACGCCAGCAAGCGGTCCTAGAAAGGACTTCTCCAATAGTGGCTGTGGAACTCAAAATGATTGAGAAGAAACTACATGTCCTCCGTTTCAGTAGTGGAATTTGAGAAAAGGGGCACTTTCTTGTGTACCAGTAACGAAACAAGTGTCACATGCCTATTCGGTAATAGCAGTGGTCATTGTACACCAGAGTAAGATAACAGAAACTTGAGCATTGTAGTCACTTTAACTTGTTCTAGTCGTGATAAAAACTATCACACACTGTACACAGGTAGACTCTCATATTTTAACCCTTTCCCAGACGACAAAATTTTAGGGTGATCCACTTCAAAAACTGGCACAAATGACAAAATAGAAATTATACAAGATAAAATTTGTGTAAAATATGGCATAGAAAATATCGAGACAAAAGGAGAAACTGCTGGTTATCAGCAGTTTCTTCTTTTGTTTCAATATTTTTACAAGCCCTTTCTATTGGGGACGGCATAACCAGGTCTTGTTTGGGAAAGGGTTAAGGAGCTTATAATAACCACTCGGTCCTACTATAAATAAACCATGACCTCTGGACAGACGAGTCAAACTGAACAGGTAAACTAGGTATGTAAACGTCGTGGTTTTAAGAAGGCGTTTACCGTTTGATGAAATCACAACACCCCTCTCACGTAGAACAGTCAATAGTTAAAAGTACATTTGAGTCTCAATGTTGATGGTACCACTATAGTGGTATTCAATCCTTACCACTACAAACGACGATGAGTTATTAACTGTACCTCTAACCTGTAATCGTGTGATACTGACTAGACCTCACAGCAGACATTCAGGGACTACATTTATGGCACTCACCCCTTTGTCGTTTAAAGGGACCCATGCTAGGTTGTCCGACATACAAACAGGTAAAAAACGTAATCAAGAAAATATCATGTGGAATTGTCGAATGTATCTTTGACCTGAAATCGTGTGATACTGACCAGACCTCACAGCAGACATGCATACATTTATTGGACCCGCTCCTTTATCAGTATATTATTATTATTATTATTATTATTATTATTATTATTATTATTATTATTATTATGATTATTATTTTTTTATTATTATCATCATCATCATCATCATCATCATCATCATCATCATCATCATCATCATCATCATCATCATCATCATCATCATCATTATCATTATTATTATTATTATTATTATTATTATTATTATTATTATTATTATTATTATTATTATTATTATTATTATCATTATCATTATCATTATTATTATTATTATTATTATTATTATTATTATTATTATTATTATTATTATTATTATTATTATTATTATCATTATTATTATTATTATTATTATTATTATTATTATTATTATTATTATTATTATTATTATTATTATTATTACTTTTATTATTATTATTATTATTATTATTATTATTATTATTATTATTATTATTATTATTATTATTATTATTATTATTATTATTATTATTATTATTATTATTATTATTACTTTTATCATTATTACTTTTATTATTATTATTATTATTATTATTATTATTATTATTATTATTATTATTATTATTATTATTATTATTATTATAGAATAGCTACGACCTGGTTAGCTAACTTAAGCGATGTGAATTGCATCGGACAAACGTTTAACCTTTCCAAAACGGCAAAATTTAGGTTGCACCAGTTTAAAAACTGCTGCAGACGACAAATTAACACTGATAAAGACAGACATTGTATACAATAAAGTTCAGAAAGTATTGAGGCAAAAGGAGAAAATGCTGGTTGTCAGTATTTTCTCCTTTCGCCTCAATATGTTTCAAAGCCTTTTTACTAGGGACGTAAAGACCATGTCTTGTTTGGGAAAGGGTTAAGCTGTGGTGAAAGTTGCAGTAAACTCTGATTAGCAAATATTACCAGGGATCAGTGAATGATTATATTCCTCATCGTAATGGTTGCTTGCACAAATGGATATTATTGGCTACTTTTCATTAGCCCATTGTTCACAATACAATTAGGTTATTTCATCTAAGACCCCCCCCCCCCCCCCCCCCCCGCACACAACAGCCTCCGAAAGTCGTCCTTGGAGTCTTAAAACGCCGCTCAAACGTTTAGTATTTGTTATTTTTAGTAACATACTCTCAATCCCAAAGCGTTTTGGTAACAATACTCTCGAACCCAAAACGTTTAATGTTGAATACACGTGCTCTTTATCGCTGTATATTGAATGCACGTGCGTCGTCATTGTTTTCTCCACATATTTAGGGAGCCTCGTCTTGATAATGTCGATTTGTGACTATTTTAGTAATAATTTTCATGTATAAAATGTTGATTTCCCATCAACCCATCGTCTTTGCCTCCGGAAGTGTGTTCTGTGGGTACAGACTAAAACATAAGTGAAAGGACCTTTTTCAGACCATTCCTGGATTATACTAAATAAATACGACATAAAAATGGGACAATTAATCAACGGCGTGTCGCGAGTGGCCGAACATATGTTTCGAAGTTGGTGACAGAATGTGTCAGATCGGGCCCCGGTTTCTCGAAAAAAACTTAAGTTCGTTCTCATGCTCAAATCTGAGCACCGTGATCAAATCGCACGAAATCCACGTGAACTTCAATCGAATACCCTTTAACGTTGGAGAGTATTCCTTTGAAGTTGAGCATGTTTTCATAAGTTTTCTTTTTCGAGAAATCGGGGCCAGATCGTTACGAAGATTGCAATGCATATTGCAACCGAGGCAACAACGAGGATCTACTACAGGCAGCAGTATTTCTAGGACACATGTCCTACACCTGCAATATGCGATCTCCATTATGCCCATTACCCATTCCCACAGTTTGACACCCCGCAAAATAAGGGCTTTGGAAAGCATTGTTGGAACTGAAGAAATTGCTTTTCACAAGCAACTTCTTCAGTTCCAACAATGCATTCTATCCAGAAAGAACCAACAATGTTGAATTTAATTCATTTGCCACTGTTGTCTACATAATCTTTGTAATTGGATCACACATTAATATTATTATCTGGTAATGGATTATGAACTTTTAAAGTAGGTGATCATTGTTTGTATTGATGATGATCCTGAAAAAATCTGCAATTCTGTGTGAAATTGAAAGTTATGGAATCAGATTTACCAACTGATGTCCTGTTGATCCATCATTCTAGCTACTTCTGTGAAATCTGTGACTTGCCTTATATTACGAAACCTATGACGTGCCGATTGGGTCAAAAGTCTTATTTAGCGTGCACGCATAAACTTTATGCGTCGACGCGTAACGCATAAATTTTTCGCGAGCAGGCTTTAAATTTTACGTGTCGACGCGTAAATATATGCGTCGACGCGTAAACTCCGTCTCGATTCATTTTACCCTATCAGAAACGTACTATCCAACATTTTCTCAGTGTCGTTATGCAGACAAATTAAGAAAAAATATAACAAATATATAAGTGAGAAAAGTTATATTCGTTATTTTTCTACTTATTCTTTCACATTTATTTTGTCTACAAAGTTAAATTTGGTACTTCATAGAAACCCGCTACGACTAGCAACTGCAGTTACAGTTTTGACGTTATGCCAGAACCGTTTCCAAAAAGGCAAAACATTAGGGTGGTCAAATCTGACAGCTGCTTCTGATGTCAAAATGGATATCTATAAAGAAAGAAAAAGTGTTCAGTGAAGCCCAGAAAATATTGAAGCAAAAGGCGAAATGCTGATCATCCGCATTTTCTTTCTGTGCCGTTAACCCGGGACAACTTAATTTTCGTGCGCAAAGTCCGTTAGTTGAGCGTCTTAACAAAACAAAGCCGAAGTGGGGTCATTACATATGAAGATGTCCCGGGTTAATCTTGCTGAACAATAACTTCCTTTACCTGGTTACAGAATGATTAAGGGAAGCAACAAATGCTGAACGGACTAACCTGTACATTGGTTGTCTCCCCTACACGATAAAACATTGTAATATCTCGTAGCTTTTCAACGAAAACCTCGTAACTTCAGATTGTTTTAACCTGCAATCGCGATGTTTTCGATGAAAAGCGACGATCTAAACTATTTCTATAAAGCTACAGCAACGTGCATGGTCAAATACAGAACTTTTATAATGGCCACCTTTGGATTAGTAACCACAGGCGGCAATCACGTGACTTTGTTATGATATATTTTCCTCACTTATGTAAACAAAAACACTCGGTACGAACACATTTTCTTAAATTTGAAATCAAATACTTAACTCTCAGAATTAAGATTTGTAGGCCTACCATTCGATGCGTCGTAATCTCCGGTTTGTTTTGATACCAAGATCATCCCTCAAATCCATGTCAAAGCTGAGAACATTCGTGCAAACATTTCTTTAGAAAATATATCACGGCATTTAGAAATACTTTGCACGAATGTTCTCAGCTTTGACAGGGATTTGAGGGAAGATCTTGGTACCAATATAGACCAGAGAATATGACGTATCGAATGGCACGTATCTCAATATTGAGGGTTAAGTATTTGATTCAAAATTTGAGAAAAAAGTGTTCTTACCGAGTGTTTTTGTTTACATAAGTGAGGAAAATATATCAAAACAAAGTCACGTGATTGCCGCCTGTGGTAACGGAAGGCGGTTCAGACAAACAACGAATCGAAAATAGGATAGTAGATCTAGTCTTGCCGGAATCAAGGGAAATCCGTTGAAAAAATGAAAACGCATGTCACGTTTTTCAAATCTATTTTCCTCACTGTTTACATTTTGCTCAGATGTAAACACAGAATTTGTGTATAGCTCACGATAATTGACCTGACAGAGCAGCCCAATCCAATAGGCGGGGATGCTCTGCCAGGTCATTTATCGTGAGGTATATAAAACACGATTTTAACAAGAGTTGTCCGCGGACAACGTAGCTCGCCTATACCGGAGCTTGTCACAAAAACAGCTAATTTTTTAAAAGTAGGACAAACTCCAAGGTCAAGGTCACAAGGTCAAAGATCATGGTCCCAAATGAAAGGTCTTGGCAGGAGGTATCCATGTGTGAAATATCAAGGCTCTATCAATAATAGTGCATGAGATATAGGCCATGTTTAAGTTTTTCAAACTTGAGTAGGTCAAACTCCAAGGTCAAGGTCACTAGGTCAAAGGTCGTGGTATTAAATGAAAGGTCTAGTCTGGCGCTTTTATAATTTCGCATCTGGGTCTTTGGTGCCTTTAAGGGGTTGGATACCTTAATTATGTACCGGGATCTTCCCTATACTTTTGTCACGTGTCACGACAAACAGATTTACTTCCCTTAGACCATAAGACTTTGTAAATGTAGATTCCAGAAATTAGTGTGGAGTGACACCTATGGTTCATCAAATTGTTGTTGTTGCTGTCAAAAAATGGTTGGTGCTCTAAAACGACTAAATCTGTCTCTAACATACAGTAAGCTGATCGCGAACAGATATTGTCCAGAAGTGAAAGAGTTGCTCCAAACAATTAGGCCAGAATGGGCTACAAAAGACGCAGAAAACGTGAAATCAAAGGTCGGTGTCAATCATGTAAACAACACTTCGTGAAAAAGATAATAATATATCCTTTTCTTTTTTAAATTTCACTAGAGTAAGTTCACCGTTTATCGACACCTTAAGCTTTCACATTTATTATTATGACTCGTAGGTATCATTCATTTGATTTCTTGCAAGATTCATGTAACGGCACTTTTCATTGGTCATTTCTTCGTATTGTATACGTATTTTGCACTTTTCAGCCAATGAAATTCGTGATTACAATGTAGGCGGTGAAACAGTAAAATTTTCAACATTTCCCTTTTATCGACACCCTCTCTCCCTATTATCGACACCCCAATTTTTTTCTTTAGAAAATAAGGATTTTACTTGTTTTATGTAACCATTTTCAAGGCATTACCCAGCTTTGACATCGCTGCTTAAATTTGCTGTGGAAAACATTAAGAGAAAAGAGAGAATTGTTGATAATCATTAGTTTTTTCTTTCCTTCTCCCTTGATAATTTTAATGTTATATTAACATCTTTCACTTGTGACCCCAATTAAAAATATTTTCTCGTCTGCAACTCCATTCAAAAAGTGTAAATATCTACATCTGCGATGTCTTGGTGGGATTTATTTGATTTGTAAATAAAAATGATTCATGCGAAGTGTGGAGAAAACTTCGCTTGTTAACACATTTGTGAAAAAAAACGCCAATAGCAAGAGGAAACTTATGAAATCGCTGTGGAAAAAAGGATAAACCATTCAACACCATAAGAATATCCGGTTAAATGGTTTGTTTTTTAAACCATGCATCCATACAAAATGCGACTTTCCACTATGATGGGCAGACACAAAAAAATGAAAGTGTTGGCTCTGTAAATGTGATAGGCCTACCTTTGCACTTAATTATTCCAATTAATGATTTAATTTATCCACAACCCCATTCCATTAAAACTTTATCTGCACACCATGAACATTAAACAGATGTGCTTCTAAAAAGCGTGTATTTTGTGAACAATGTGTAAAGTATTGAATAGCAGGTGTTGGCGGCTTTGTTTGATGTTCACAAAGTTTCCAAAACAGTCTGTGGTGTGACGAATACATGACGTCATTTTGTTCCGACAAAGGAATGTGAACTAGCGTGCAGACTTGCCTGTCAATCAATCATATTAATCATGGATGGGTGGAGACTGACAAACTGTTTAAGCCAATCAATTCAGCGGTTGTACGGCATAGATAACTCTGTATGTAAGACCATCGTAAATTAGGGGATGCTTTTCCCGAGTGTTTTGGTGACTAACCAATGAGTTTTTACTCTTTCAAACTAAGTAACAGGGCGGTACCCTTTACATGGGGTCAAATTATTCCCCATCTGCATTAAGTTTTAGGCTATAGCATAAGTTTAAACTAGTGTGACCTTTGTGATGGATTAAAGGATGTTTGTTACAAAGTAAGACTCGTCATTTTTATTCATGTATGTTAATCTTCAGCTGGGAATTTGAGGGAATATGAAATACGATTTTCAGATGACAATTTTAAATACGTATTTGTCCTATTTTACATTGAAATGGTAGGTAAACTACAGGCATTAACATCACTTCTACTTTTCAACATTAGGGTACGGCTAGATGCGATGTCTTAGCCACAAACTTGATGATTGGTAATGGTTGGTATTGGAAACCCAGATGATGACTAAAGGTTTTGGTTGCATTATTGCAACTAGGGTAGCGACCAGATCGTAGCCTATATAATCTGGTGACCAAATACATCCCAATTGAAATAATTACTAATACAATTAGCTACCATTTACAACGAGTACAAATTATCAGATGTTCCTGTAGTCTAAGTAAACTAAAGCCTCAGAATTTCCTTTTAAGAAGCACTTTTTCAGTGGGTGTCGATATTAGGGAAACCATGACTAATCTTTCCTAATTATCGACACCCATAGATTTTACAGAAATTGAAAGGCAATACACATTTAACAGTTTAAAATGTAAAGGATAACATATTGTAAGCTAAATAAATGGTATACGCAGGGAAAACATGCCAGATAAAAGTTAAGAATTTTCAAGAAAAAAATTCAACCAGCCTTATCTCGGAAGTTAAGACTGACCCAAATTTATGATGATCCTGAAAAACATGGACAAGAATGTGACCTACAAACTCCAAAATTGCATCTTTAAGTGATGACATCGCAAATATTGATATTTTCATATCAGGAGCGAGGCTGGAATCGTATTTATGATAAAATCGTGGGGGTGTCGATAAATGGACAGTGTCGACATAAGGTGAACTTACTCTAGATTCTCTAGCTCAAAACTTATTCAAACAAAGAATCAATTCGGATAACTGTAACATGTGCGTTCTGAGCAGTTGTTTGGCCTGAGATGGAAAAGGAAAGTTTGTTGAGCGTAGAGATGTTATTTCCTAAAAGATTATTAGATCTATACATGGTGTCACTCCTGTATTT
Organism: Fragum sueziense; assembly: GCA_963680895.1. Classification (NCBI taxonomy): domain Eukaryota; kingdom Metazoa; phylum Mollusca; class Bivalvia; order Cardiida; family Cardiidae; genus Fragum; species Fragum sueziense. The sequence continues at coordinate 27,078,283 of OY804602.1, forward strand.
TTTAGATTAAGATTAAAATTGGGAACGCATTCACAATTTAGGTCTATGGGAAGTAAATATGTTTGTCGTGACACGCGTCCGGTGAATTATTACGATCAAGGTGACCTGTGATTGGACAATATTTTTTACTGGAATTGAACATGATTTATTCATTTGTGACTGATTACATTCATTTTGGCAATTTCTGGGAAAGATGGGTATTATACTCTAAAATGCTTCTGAGATTAGCTCTGCAGTTAGGATGATCTCAAAAATGGGATCAAAGGTCATAGAGAAAAGGATTCATGCCATACTATAATTCCTTTTTTCGGGTGTATGGATGGATGTTCTAGTATTTAAGGTAGGTCGGATCATTGCTGCAAACTCATGGCCTGAGCTATAAGCCAAAATGTTATAATGGTCGCCCATGGAAAACTATTTGCTTCCCCTATACCACAAACATTTACGCTTTTTTGATGCCCTTCAAAATAAAAGCTTTGGAAAATATTGTGGAAAATGAAGAATTGCTTGTGAAAAGCATTTCTTCATTTCCTACAATTTTTTCTAACCCAAAAGACCAAAACATATAAAATTATATACACTGCATGGGCGGATGTAGAGGGGGTCGGGGAGCCCGACCCACCCTGACATTGGCTAAAAAATTTAAATTTTGGCTTTATAAATTTAGTGTAATGTTACATTTTTATTACATTTTAAGCCATACAGGGATTTTTGGGGGGTGTCTCAGGAGCCGAATTTCGGCCCCTTTCCCAATGGAATTTAGCCTACTTTTTAGCTCGACTTTTCGAAGAAAATGAGAGCTTATACTGTCACCCAGGCGTCTGCGTTGGCGTAGGCGTTGCAACAAAGGTTAAAGTTTTTTCAAACATCAATGACTTCCATACTATCAAAGGGATTCAACCCAAACTTGGAATACTTATTCACCATCACACCCTCTACCTTACTGCCAGGGCCCATGACCCTGGCTCCACTATATTTGGTGTTATGCCCCCTTTATACTAAGCAACTTAGAAAGTAGAGCGCACTGTCTTCGGACAGCTCTTGTTTCCCAATCTGAAGAAAAAAATCCCAATCACAATTTAGAAAAAATACCAAAATTATCAAAACATCAGTAAAATTACTTTTACAAGTCATTTGAAAAAAAAAAAAACTATTTAGCTCTCTACTCAATATCCATATCAAAATATTGATCTTTTCTATTTATAAATGAATTTCACACCTTATATGAGGTAAGTGTATGTGGATGTTAAGGAGACCTTGAATTACATGTGATGTTTTCTGAAATTGTGACTTTGTACTTTGTATACGTCAAATAAAATATTGTTCTTTTCTGTTCTATATAATGTATGAAAATTCCCAATTTCAGGGTGTACGCCGCTAATTTTCCCAATTGAAAAGGCCCCAGGGCCCCTTCCCAAAATTGCCAAAAAAAATCCCTGCCTTAATTTGAGCTTGGACCCCCCCCCCCCCAACCCCCCCTTACCTGGAAAAAAATCTTGGGATTGGTCCTCACCCCCCCCCCCCCCCCCCACCCCCCCCCCCCCCCCCCCCAGTCCAAAGTATGCCATCAGATTAACTTCCGAGCTGTGCACTTCTCATCCAATAAGGTTCATATGACTCTATGACCTGACAATTATACAGGCCTATAGTTAGTTTTATTAATGCTCACTTGTCAGTTTTATAATTCTCAGTTTCAATCAGTCGCATCTACCGAGTATTATAACATTGCAATATATTGTAGATCTAATAAATTTATGTGTTATGCATCTAAACATACTTTGTTGGCTTTTTAAGGTCATTACTCTTAAACATTTCAAAGAAAGAATCAAGAATAACGCATGTATTAAGAATGGATTTTATCCCCATATGATCAATGTTAGCCTAAATGTAGCTGTGCTAATGTTTGCCAACAAAGGATCCAATATATCACAGCCTTTCAACAAAAAAACTCGTAACTGCAGCTTGTTACAAGTTACTGTTACAAGGTTTTTGTTGAAAAGTGACAATATATTTCTCAATTCCAGAGCTACAGATAAGTGGGGTGGTGAAGACATTCTAACTTTGTTATTTTAATTCCAAACCTTATGTTGTTGGTACTCCTTTAAATCATCTCGAGGAGACGATACAAATGAGTACCCACAACAAAGGGTTTGGTGAACAATAACAGAATTATTGCAGTTTGAAAAGTCATGACCCCCTCTTATCTGGAGCTGTGCAATTCTGTAGGAGCTTACGGGTGGCTACTCCAACTACATGGTGAAGTACTATAGAGAAGGACAACCATCAGATGATGCTGTCATTGTGAGAGTCAGTGCAGAAGCAGATCCAGCATTTAGCCATAATAGTGAAATTGAAAACATGATGGTAGGTATTTTTGTTTATCAAATCCTATGCTCTGGGTACCCATTGGAATGGTTGTAATGAGATGATTCAAATGAGTACCCACAACATAGGGTTTGAAACTGAAAATTTAGAATGTCTTCACCCCCTCCTATCTGAGAATTCTCCTATCTGCATCTTTGCAAGCCAAGGGTTCTACCTCCACTTTGTTCCGTTCATAAGGAACAAAGTGGAGGAAGAACCCTTGGCTTGCAAAGATGTCTTATCTGTTGCTGTGGTTACAGTGTCCTCCCCAGCCCAGTAAGCTGTATCGGCCCCACTACAGCTTCATGTATATTAGTGTAATGCCCCTGCAGCTTCAAAACTTCCCCTACAGCTTCATTCCTTCAAAAAGGTCACCGAATAAGGGGATTTCTAAGCAATTTTTGTCAAAAAGTGATTATTAAATAATGTATTCTTATAATATAAAATGTAATGATTCTGTATAATGTAATGATTCTGTGTAAAAACATAATTGGAAAAGAAGAAATTGCTCAAATTGAAGAATTTCTTCTTTTCCCATTATGGTTTTATTCACAATTATTTGCATGAATGCAACACATTTCAAGGTTTACCAATACGTATAATTTGCCACTACGGCTTAAAAATTTTCTGGGGAGAACCCTGGGTTGGTATTTGGTGCATGTGATATTCAATATCTTGTATGAAAATTGTAAAAAATCCTGTAGACATGCTCTAATCAACCCATTACCAGACAGCAAAACTTTTTCAAAATGCAGTATTTCTTTAATTGTACATCTAATCCACAACATAGGGTTTGGAGTTGAAATGAAAAAAGTTAGAATGTCTTATACCTTTCCAAAACAAGACCTGGTTTTGACGTACATAACAGAAAAGGCTTGGGAAAACATTGAAACAAAAGAAGAAACTGCTGATAACCAGCAGTTTCTCCTTTTGTCTCAATACTTTCTATGCCCTATTTTTCACAAGTTTTATCTTTCATAACGTCCATTTTGTCATTTTTTGGCAGTTTTTGAAGTGGATCACTCTAAAATTTTGTTGTTTTGGAAAGGGTTAATGTTATATGTTTCTCTGCAGTACCTACATGAAGCAGGCAGGGGGCCACCAATACTTGCTTACTTCAAAAATGGTTTTGCTCTTGGTTTTGTAGAAGGTGTCACACTGGACAACTCTACAATGAGGGAACAACATATTCAGAGGTAGGACTCCTTCCTTGTGACAAGCAATTTCTTCATTTTTATGCTCCCCGAAGGGAGAGCATATAGTCGCCCCTTTGTCTGTCCGTCCGTCCGTCTTGTCCGTCGGTGATTCCGTCCATCCTCCATATCCCTTGGGCAAAATCAAATGAAACTTACCACGTGAACTGGGTCTTTTCGTAATTCCGGTAATATAGAGTTGTCGTTCCTGCGGGACGGTATGTTTACTCCCATTGGCCTGTAGGACAAGCGGCAACTTTAATATTTTCATCAAATCAAATAGTAATTAAATGAAAATGTTTTTCATTGTAACTTTATAATGGAATCTAATAATACCTCTGTACCTTCCATAATTTTTAAACCATTCGGAGATCTATAACAAAAGAAATCTCCCATAATCCGATGATATGTTATCATTGTAAATATTTTTCCCGGTGGGATGCCTCAAATCAAGCGAGTGTCGATTTGTGACGTCATGACTTTGCGTTACTTACTCTAGTCATATGACGTCATAGAAATACAAAGAGAGGCGACTTTGGGGAAAAAGATACATGTATATACATGTACGCTGTGAGCGAGTTTTTCCAAACGAATATTTTGTAATTGTTTGTAAAACAAAATTCTGCTCCACAAAGTTTTTCGCTGTCGGAAAACGATTAATATCGAAGATAGAATAAGTGAATGTTAAAGCACAGAAAATATTGGGGTAAGAGACGATATTTCTGACTATCATCAACTTGCTTCCTTTTTCTCAATGTTTTTCCAAACAATCTACTGAGGTCAAATACGGGATTTTAATATTAAGAAAAAGGTTCAAAAATTGAAAAACTCGTTTTTAAATGTGCCAAAAAATATGGTCCTTTCCAAATTAAGCCATGCTAATTGTCAGAATGATATTGATTTTGCTAGATCTATTTGTGGGCATCAAAACAAAGAATTAATTGGTAGAAAGGGTTAAAACATAATATTAAACCATTATTTCAAATTTAGATCTAATTCAAATTTGAAACAGGCTGAAGACTATGATACGTAGATCTATTAAGAAGAACAGTTTGGTGTAGATTGTAGAATAGGAAATATTGAGGGAAGATCAAAGTCAGCATGTTTTTCTTTCTCTCAAAACTTTGCTATTTCGTTCAAGTAGATCTATGTAATTCATTGTTTGTTTGTTAAAGCGTTCCAAAAAAGGCCTGGTTTTGATGAATATTACTTAAGAGAAAATAGATCTACTTTGGGAAACATTTTGGCAAAATTTAAGAGCATCCTGATAACCATCATCTTCTCCTTCTGTCTCAATAGAGTAGACTAGATCTACTTTGATATGTTAGTGTTTAGTGTGTTGTGACTATGTTGCGATGGGATTTCTCTTTCTTCTCTCCCCTGAGGTTCCTCTGTTGGAATCTTCCAATGATCTATGCGTTTCGGCAAATACTGTCTCTCAGACTCGGGTAGGCCTAGGCCAGATACGATGTTTGGTTCTAATTCTTGCGACTTATTACACGAACCCAAGCTCGTCTTGTATTTGCTTTTTTCGATAAAGTTTGTGCAGTTCAAAATTTCCAATTCTATCCGCAAAATTATGGCATTCATAAATGCAGTAGCGGTTCTTTCCCACTGAAAGCGCTTGTTTACATTGACACCGGAAGACGGTATACCGTCCCGCATGAACGACAACTCTGTCGCGACAGAATTACGAGAATCCGGAACTCCCTATGACCTAATGCCGATGTACTTTTCCCGGTTTTTGGATTTGAGGCCTCGTCATGGGAAAAGGGGACTTAAGGTAAAATACAGTTTTTCTCTAATTTCTCCTAGTTTAATGGTCAGAATTTGATGAAATTTCTTATTTGAGTAGCAAATCAGATGCCCTTGACAGTAAACTATTTGAAATTTGCGTATAAAAAATATGTCATGGAAAAAGGGGGCTTAAAATTTGTTAGCTTTATGTTAGCTCTCCATGGCATACATTTATTGTGACAATGCCTTATTCGGGGAGCATTGTCCGTCTCTGACGGCTCTTGTTCACAATGTTTTCACCAACCTCTTTCTTGAACAGGATCATAAAGCATCAATGTATGAGAATGGGTTGACTTTTCCCAAATGATGACACTTTTTCATGAACCTACTAGGTAAGGGTGATAATGTTTACAGGAAAAACATCAATCAAACAAGGTCATGATTAGACATTGAATTACAGTATCTGTATGAAGTAGGTAGAGGTCTACCAATATTTGCTTACGTCAAAAATCATGTGCGGAACCAGAGGGGGGGGGGTCAGGGGGTCATTACCCCCCTGGAATTTGGCGAAAAAAGGGGTTATCAAAAAGACTTACTGGTTATGTCCCAAATAAGCTGTGTTATTCGTCCCTGTGTGCCATGTCAAACTGTTGTTAAATTTAGTCCTTCATGGTATGACATGTATCTGCATACCGATCCAGAGGGCGAGGGGGATCAGGAGGCCTGACCTTCCCCCTGAAATTTGGCGAAAAAAAGGTATTAAAGATCGGAAGACCTTTAGATGAAGGTGTCACTCTGGACAACTTTACAATGAGAAAACAGCATATTCAGAGGTTAATAAAGTTATCTAAAGTAAACTACGTAACTAAGTAAACTAAGCACTCAATATTTACCATAGATGCCCAAACCATTTGAGAACCAAGTTGAACCTTAAGGTAGTCCACATCTTATGAGATTCATGCAGGAATCAGGATTTTTGTGCAAACATCATTAATATTTGTTATGTATCAGAATCTATTCAGGCAATGTTGTAAATATTCAGTGCAGAAGGTTTGGTTTAAAATAGGATGTTGCCTGAATAGAATAGACTTTGCATGAATCTCATTAGTGGTGGACAACCTTAATGTTATATCAGTTTTCTGTAAAAAACATGTTTTCTGGTGTTAGTTTGTGGATTCTAATTGTTAGGGTATGCATATAACATTCCAGAAAAATGCATTTTATGCATTTGTTTATTTTCCAAACTTATATTTTCTTTGCAGTTTGATAGCCAAAGAAATGGTGGCCTTCCCCAAGTTAGGGTATGCAACCCAGAAAATTGTATTTTATGCATTTGTATGTTTTTCAAACTTGTATTTCAATGCTTTTCAATGATAACCTCATAACCACAGCTTATTTTAAGCTGCAGTTACGGGCTTTTTTTTTACCCTTTCCCAAACAAGACCTTGTTTTGACGTCCTTTATAGAAATGGCTTGGGAAAACATTGAAACAAAAGAAGACATTGCTGATGACCAGATGTTTCTCCTTTTGTCTCAATATTTTCTATGTCATATTTTACACAAATCCTATCTTAAATAGATCTAAAATCCATTTTGTCATTTGTGGCAGTTTTTGAAGTGGATCACCCTAAAATTTTGTCGTTTGGGAAAGGGTTAAAACAATGTTTTTCTCTGCAGGTTGATAGCCAAAGAAATGGTGGCCTTCCACAAGTTAGACATAAAAAACAGAGCAAGACGGGCAACTATATGGAATCTGTTTCACAAATTTATAGACCTTGCTCCGCCTCAATATAAAGATCCAGTAAAAAACAGACAGTATGTTTTACAATGACATGTTTATATCTTTTATCCTTTCCCAAACAATACCTGGTTTTGATGTTCTTAAAAGAAAAGGCTTAGGAAAACATTGATGCCAAAGAAGAAAATGCTGAAAATCAGCATTTTCTCCTCTTGCATCAATATTGTTTGGGCTATGTCTACCTTTATCCCCATCTCTTTTGTTGTCTGTAGCAGCTTTTGAATTGGGCCTCCTCAAATTTTGCCAAGTTGGAACTTGTTAAAACATATAAAGCCATGTTAAGAAGACTGCCTTTAATGGCACTAATTTGCTATAATGGTTACAATGTCAATTACATTATATGAACTGACACTGTTTGATTTGATTCACTGAATACTTAATTTAACCCAAAGGACATTCACTGGCGTTGTGCAATAGGAAAGTTTGCAAAAATTGGTAGATTGATGTATGCAGAATGCGTTTATAACAAGACTCATGGTTAGTTGAACAGAGCATTGAAGTCTATCAAAAAGGGGTTTCAAGCCTATTGAAAAACAGCAATGGTGTCTGATTGTTATAAGGCCTTTGGGAGTTTATTGCACAGTTTATGAAAAAAATCACAAATACAAGTACAACACTTTTATTTATGCTACCAGAAGGGCAAGCATAACAGCCACATAACAGCCACAACTTTGACAGTCTGTCCGTCCTTCTGTTTCCTAGAAGAGTTTCTCCACAACAACTCAACTACATTAGGTGAAACTTCATATAAGATTATTTCTTATGATCCGATGCCCGGGCCTTTTTTCCACTTTTTGCACTTAGTGTCATGTCGCGGAAAAAAGAGGGCTTCTTGTTGTTTTAATGCCCCTGTATTGAAAGATCGAGGGGATATTGTTTTACCATTGTCTGTCTGTATGTCAGTCATTCCGGAAACTTAACATGAAAACTTAATAACATTGGCCTTTTTGGGGGCATTAGTGTTTCACAAACACATCTTGTTTTAGTCTTAATTTATTTTAGATATTGAGAATTTTCATTGTCATAATGTTAGTGTTTCACAATTTTTATGCCCCTGTATCAAAAGATAGGGGGCATATTGTTTTACTCATGTCCATATGTCTATATGTCTGTCTGTCTCTCTGTCCATCTGTCATTCTGTCTGTCTGTCTGAAAACTTAACATTGCCATTTTCTCCAAAACTATTTGATATACAAAGCTCAAATTTGGTATTTAACCTTCCTTCAATGAATAATTATCTATTCCATGCAATATGACCTTCCTCAAGGTCATCTTTATCAATCTTTAACCTGAAAATTTAGCATGAAAACTTAACATTGCCATTTAGGGGGCATTTGAGTTTCACAAACACATCTTGTTTATTTTTCAGATTACAAAAGTACATTCCACCAAAAGATGTTCTCCACCAAGAGCTGCGTTATTTAAAGAACTGTTTAGATGAACTAGAATCTCCTATTGTTTTTTGTCACAATGATCTCAGGCCTTCAAATATCATTTATGATAAACAAAAAGGTAAAAAGATCTAACGCTTTCCTGCCTGATGATGCTTCACAAGATAAAGGCTGTGGAAAACATTGTGGAAAATGAAGAAATTGCTTGTTACAAGCAATTTCTTCATTTCCTACAATGTTTTCTACACAAAATAAATTAAAATTGTACAATTTCATCAGCTTTATATTGTCATGATCTGCAACACCTCTGACTTTGGACAAATACAAATCGGAAATTTTGCAATTTGGTAACGGGTTAACCCTTTCCCAAACAAGACATGGCTTTGATGTCCCTCATTGTTAAGATCAACTAGAATCTCCCATTGCTTTCTGTCACAACGATCTCAGGCCTTCAAATATCATTTATGATGAACAGAATGGTAATTATAGGTGTCTACCATTTCCAAGATGACATATTAGGTCTTTTGATGAGCATTTGTGAAAAGGGCATGCAAGGAAAAACATTTGAGAAAAATATCACTTTATGTCCGTGGAGCTAATGTCACAGCCCTAGAGTTGGCATCATCGTCGCGTCTTCAAAAACTTTAACCTGGTTTATATCTCGGGCACTATTAGAGATACAGCCTTGATACTTCACACATGGATACCACTTTCATTTGGGACCATGACCTTTGACCTAGTGTTCTTGACCTTTGAGTTTGACCTACATTTAAAAAAAATAACCTGGCCTATATCTCATGCACTATTATAGATAGAGCCTTGATATTTCAGATATGGATACCTCATGCCATGACCTTGACATTGAGACCATGACTAGTGACCTTGACCTTTGACTCCTTTTTTTGCGACAAGCTCGCGTATAGGCGAGCAACATTGTCCTCGGACAATTCTTGTTAATTTATCTCGTTTTCTTTCATTATGATAGCCTTTGAATAGGTGTTTAATCTTGTTTAGTATATGTAAACCGTCATGCTAAAAGGGACCCTATGGAAAGCGTGAAAAGTATCCATCCTAGTGAGATATCACAGTCCGTGCGGCCTGACCAAGAACGAAAATTTTCACTCTCTCTTATTTATTTTTTTGAATATAGAATATTTCCCTTATCTTGCTATATGTCCATTTTCATAAAAAGACATTCGGCTGACCTCTGCTTAGTCTAGCCCATTTTGCCAAATTTGGTTTTATATGCTTCCCATAATGACCCTTTTAAGTGTGATTGGTCACATATCGTCGTTGTAGATGCAAAACCTCGTATCTTGTTTTTGGAAAATTTCAAAGGGGAGGGAAAAAATTGTAATAACTTTTCCCAAACTGACAAACTGAAATGTTTTACATGTACTTGAAATTTGGACATATTGTTCACAAATGATTTGTAATCGATATTGGCCAGTAAGATATCTCAAAACCTGCAAGAATTGTCTGTAACTGGGCACACAAGTTTGTACTTTGAAAATCGCAAGAATCAACATACGAGGTTTTGCATTTATACCGACGATATTATGTTTGAATCTTTTATTGAATAATTACTAACTACAAACATGTCTGTGTTTCAGACAAAGTCACTTTGATAGATGTAGAGTTAGCCATGTACAATAATGAACATTTTGACATTGCCTACCATTTTTCTGAGCACACGGGTATGTAATATTTTTGTTTGATGGATTTTGTATGTTAGCCCTTTCTGAATACAGAAAATATTTAGGCTAAAGGAGAAAATGCTACCTATCAAGCTTATTATGGGAAGGTTTTTCAAAATTGATGAAAATTTGGTTGATCATCAATAACTTTTTTTATCAACTAATTTTAAGAAGCACCTCTACGTCCAGCTAATTTTGGGCATTAAGGGGCATTTCAAGAGTTCGGGGGCATATTGTTTTAATTGTGTCCGTCTGTCTGTCTGTCAGTCTATCTGTCCGAAAACTTAACATTTGCCTTTTCTCAAAAAGTATTTGACATACAAAGGTCAAATTTGGTATGCAACTTCCTTTTAATAATATCTATCTGTTCCATGCAATTTGACCTTCCTCAAGGTCATCGGTTAACCCTTATCAACCCTTCCTCTACGAAAACTTAACCTTGTACTCCTAAAACTTAACCTTTGCCTTTATTCCAAAAGTATTTGACATACAAAGCTCAAATTTGGTATGCAACTTCCTTTCAATGATATCTATCTGTTCCATGCAATTTGACCTTCCTCAAGGTCATCCCTTAACCCTAAATAACCCTTTACTCCAAGAAGACTTAACATTTTAGAAAAACGCATTTGTGTTTCACAAACACATCTTGTTCCACCTTCTCTGCTCTAGACCGAATTCAAATTGGTCAAGTATTAACCCTTTCCCAAACAACAAAATTTTAGGGTGATCCCATTTGAAAGTTGCTGCAGACGACAAAATAGATGACCACAAAAGGCCAAAATGTTTATGTTAAAGCCTAGAAAATATTGAGGCAAAAGGAGAAACTGCTGGTTATCAGCAGTTTCTTCTTTTGCCTTAATGTTTTCCCAAGCCATTTCCATTTAGGACGTCAAAACCAAGTCTTGTTTAGGAAAGGGTTAACAAAATTATTGAAGATTATCTGAAATTCCGAGTCACCTGAATATGCACCATGTATGATCACCTATCCTATCCAGGTGTAGAGTGTATGGAGTTTGTGGAGTTACCTGACAGAGATTATCAGTTGTCATGGTTACGATATTACCTTGAGGTCAAGGCTGAGCAGAGTGGAAGGTCAAGGTCAGATGTGAAGGATATTGATGTGGAACGGTGCTTTGTCAAGGTCAACAAGTTTTCTCTGGTATGTTCATATTTTAATTCTTTATTGCTCTTGATAAATGACTTGACAGAGCAGCCCATGCTATTTGAATGAGATGCTCTGCCAGATCATTTATAGTGAGCTATTACTAGTAGACAAAAATTCAGATTCTTCTAAAATCAAAGATTTTGCAGACGACAATTTCAAGTTGATAAAATGTTAGTAATCTTTTCATTTTGGCTCAGAAGTAGCACTTGTGAGAGAAATGCTACAAATCCATGGTTAGCCTTAGGTTCCCAGCACCTGCAATATGATCTAACCCATTTCCAGATGGCAAAATTTTGGATTTGTCCAAATTCAAAGATATTGCAGTCAACAATTTCAAGTGTATGGACTTATACAATATTTGGTTTAAATGTGGGAAATAAAAAATTGCTTATTACAAGCAATTCATTTTCCACAATGTTCTCTGAAGCGCTTTTCTGATGGGGAGTCAAAAAGAGCCAATGTGTGGTAATGGGTTAAATCCATTCACCATTCAATATATCAAACTATATGAAAAGTGTTGTAATAGTAAAAAAATGATATGGGAAAAGTCTATTATTTTAGATTAGAAATCCTTGAAAGAAAAGGAGAAAATTCTATTTTTTATGTTATTTTGACAGGCACCCAATTTGGGCTATGCTATGTGGGGTCTAGCCATGCAAGAAAGGTCCAACTTAAACTTTGATTTTCTTGGGTAAGTCCTGTTTCTTTGTATGTGATTGTACATCCTTTCCACCAATTATTTTGTAGAAAGATTTGCCAAAGAATTATTTGAAGCTTCTTAGGTATTAGCAAAACCTTTATATGTGACCCGTCACGTTAAATGGGACCTTATAGAAAGTGTGAAAAATATTGACCCTAGTCAGTCTGCGCAGTCTGCGCAGTCTGCGCAGCCAGACTAGGGCTGACACTTTTCACTTTTATGTAACTTTCTGAATCTGGAATGTTTTCCCTATCTTACTATATGTTTCATTTTTAGAATACAGGATCTGCTTGACCTCTGCTGAGTCTGACAAGTTTGTCAAAATTTGGATTTTTGGAGTTCCGATAAGCCATCATCATAAGGTCTCTTTTTAGCGTGACGGGTCACATATATAAACCTTTGTGCATTATGCAGAGCAGTAGATAAAAACGGGTAAAGGCATTCTATATTTTGATAACATTCTCTGAGTTGATGCTAATGAGTACCCACAACATTGGGATCAATGAACAAAAAAAACATAATTTAACCTTTTCCCAAACAACAATATTTTAGGGTAGTCCTATTTCACTGCCACAAATGACACAAAGGAAGTAATTAAAGATAAAATTTGGGTAAAATATGACATAGAAAATATTGAGACAAAAGGAGACACTGCTGGTTATCGGCAATTTCTTCTTTTGTTTCAATGTTTTCCCCAAACATTTTCTATTAGGGACGTCAAAACCAGGTCTTGTTTGGGAAAGGGATATCACATATCTTCTAATTTAATTTCAAAGCTGTTGCAAACCATTAATTTGTGTTGATATAGATTGGATTCTTATGACACAGAAAGTATGGAAGCAGTTAGAAAATTGATCAACTTTTCTTCTTTTGTCTCACTGTTTTCTATAACTTTTTCTGTATATGTAGTTTAGAATGTCAAAACCAGGAATTGTTTTGAAAAGGGTTAGGAACATTTGGTTACCATTTCAGATACGCACAGAAAAAGATAGAGGCATACTATGCACGGAAAGAAGAACTTTTAGCTCTTAAGATACCGGATTAATCCAAGAGGTCAAGAAATTCAGACTGAAACAACTTTAACCCTTTACCAAACAGCTGCTGCAGAAGCCTTTCATTCAAGAGGTACCGGGTTCGATACCTGGCCGCAGCTAATACCCTTTCTGACAAAAATGCCAGAAATACCAGGAATCAATGGTTAGGTGCTCCAGTCGCCGCGATATGACCTTAGTAGTTGAAAACGGCGTAAAACCCCAATAAACTAAGAACACAAATTAGATGTTGACAATGTAAAATATTGTACAATGTATTTATAGGCAATATAGCATGGAAAATATTGAGGCAAAAGGAGAAAATGCTGATCATCAGGATTTTCTTTTTTTGCTTCAATGATTTCTAAAGCCTGCAATATTAGGGGCGTTAAAATCAGGTCTTATTTTGGAAAGGATTAATGCTGTTGCAGATGACATCAATGGATGTTTATAGAGGTAGGATTTGTGAACAACTTGATTTGTGAAGAACATGTCTGTAGCACAGAAAGTATTGAGAGAAGAGGAGATAACCAGCGTTTTCTTCTGTTTCGTCAATGGTTTCCCAAGCCTTTTCTACTAGGGACATCAAAAGAAGGTCTTGTTTAGGAAAGGCTTAATTCATCACAAGTGGATCTAAGAACGTTGTCAATATTTATGCCCCCTTTCGAAGAAAATGGGGGTATATTGTTTTGCAAGTGTCGGTCGGTCGGTCGGAAGGTCGGTCGGTCGGTCCGTAGGTCGGTCGGTCTGTCCGTAGACCAAACCTTGTCCGGAGCATAACTCAAAAAGTATTAAAGGTAGAATCATGAAACTTCATAGGTGGATAGATCTCATTATCGAGAGGTGCAGTGCACAAGAACCATAACTCTGCCAATCATATTTTTGGAGTTATTGCCCTTTGTTGATTTTATAACTTGATTTTTGTCCGGAGCATAACTCAAAAATTATATAAGGTACAATCATGAAACTTTGCAGGTGGATAGATCTCATTATGGAGAGGTGCAGTGCACAAGAACCGTAACTCTGCTGATCAAATTTTTTGAGTTATTGCCCTTTGTTGATTTTCAAACTTGATTTTTGTCCGGAGCATAACTCAAAAACTATGTTAGGTAGAATCATGAAACTTTACAGGTGAATAGATCTCATTATGGAGAGGTGCAGTGCACAAGAACCATAACTCTGCCGATCATATTTTTGGAGTTATTGCCCTTTGTTGATTTTCAAACTTGATTATTGTCCGGAGCATAACTCAAAAAGTATGTAAGGTAGAATCATGAAACTTTACAGGTGAATAGATCTCATAATGGAGATTTGCAGTGCATAAGAACCGTAACTCTGCCGATCAAATTTTTTGAGTTATTGCCCTTTGTTGATTTCATAACTTGATTCTTGTCTGGAGCACAACTCAAAAATTATGTAAGGTAGAATCATGAAACTTTATAGGTGAATCGATTTCATTATGGAGAGGTGCAGTGCACAAGAACCGTAACTCTGCCAATCAAATTTTTTGAGTTATTGCCCTTTGTTGATTTTACACTTAATTCTTAATCTTGCCTATATCTCATGTCCTTTTACACATACAGCCTTGATATCTCACACATAGATACCTCCTATCAACACAGTTCACATTTAACCATGACCTTGGACCTTGTGACCTTGACCTTGGAGTTTGCCCTACTTTAAAAAAAATTAAACCCGGCATATATCTCATGACCTTTTACTATTACAGCCTTGATATTTCACACATGGACACATCTTACCAAGACCTTTCACAATTGACCATGACCTTGGACTTTGTGACCTTGACCTTGGAGTTTGACCTACTTTTAAAAAACTTTAACCTGGCCAATATATCATGGCCTTTTACACATACAGCCCTGATATTTGACACATGGAAACCTCTGAACAAGACCTATCCCATACACCTATGACCTAGGACCATGTGGCCTTGACCTTGAAGTTTGACCTACTTTTAAAAAAATTAAACTGGGCCTATATCTCATGTGCTATTACACATACAGCCTTGATATTTCACACATGGACACATCCTACCAAGACCTTTCACATTTGACCATGACCTCGAACTTTGTGACCTTGACCTTGGACTTTGACCTACTTTAAAAAAAACTTTAACCTAGCCGATATATCATGTCCTTTTACACATACAGCCTTGATATTTGACACATGGACACCTACGACCAAGACCTTTCACATTTGGTCATGACCTTGGACCTTGTGACCTTGACCTTGGTGTTTAACCTACTTTAATAATACATTAACCTGGCCTATATTTCATGTCATTTTACACATACAGCCTTGATATTTCACACATGGTTACTTCCAACCAAGATATTTCACTTTTGACCATGACCTTAGACCTTGACCTTGGAGTTTGACCTACTTTTAAAAACTTAAACTAGGCCTATATCTCATGTCCTGTTACCTATACAGTCTCAATATTTTACACATGGACACCTCCTACCAAGACCTTGCACATTTGACCATGACCTTGGCCTATGAGACCTTGACCTTTGATTTTTACATACTTTTAGAAATCTTTAACCTAGCCTTTATCTTATGTCCTATTACACCTACAGCCTTGATATTTCACACATAGACACCTCCTACCAAGACCTTTCACATTTGACCATGACCTTGAATATTGCAACCTTGACCTTGGAGTTTGACTTACTTTTAAAAAGACTGAAACCAGGCATATATATCATGTCCTTTTACACCTACAGCCATGATATTTCACACATGGACATCTCCAACCAAGACCTTTCACATTTGACCATGACCTTAACCTTGGCATTTGGCCTACTTTTAAAACCTTTAACCTGGCCTATGTTTCATTTTACTTTTACATATACAGATTTGCTATTTCACACATAGACACCTCCTACCAAGACCTTTCATATTTGACCATGACCTTGGACCTTGTTAACTTGACCTTGGACTTTGACCTACATCAGATATAGGCCCTTGAGGGGGCATATATGTTTTACAAACATCTCTTGTTTAAGTTGTTTTGAATAAAACTTTATAAAATGTGTTTTGGTAAGGAAATATGGACAAAATGGAAATAAGTGGCAGTTTTTAGCATTACTGAGCTTTTCCTTGCTGACGTTTAAAACTTACTTGCGTTTGTTTATGAGTAAGTTATTTATGGGCCATACAATGAATGAATGACTTCTTTAAAGGGGCACATGTTAGGTTATTCTGGGACCAGAACAGCATTGGGATAGCCAGAGTTTGCATTGCTGTTTAGTGCATCGCATTATCTAGGTGCAAAAAGAAAGGAATTCTAGCACTGATACCACATTTTTCACTGTCCATCAACGTTCAGTTTCCCATGATAGTAAATGTTATTATAAATATAAATGGTGGGTCAATCAATGATATACAAAACTGATCTAGAAGGACTAAAATTAATTAACTTTATTTGAAATTTCCTTGGACAGAAATAATCTACCTCTAGGTTGACCTTTCCATTTGATTTTTCTTGAATATTTGATTTTTGATTCGAACAACCTAGCATGGATCCCTTTAAAGTGACATTTCACATTTATTTCATTTTTTACAAGTATGTCTTGATGCAAGGATTGTTTATTCTAATGCGTAGAAATGCTATCAGTTTTTTGAAGTTGCTATCTATAAGCAAAAAATACGCCTTTAAAGTTGAGAGGGAAATTATAAATTCTATATAAATCTGAACTGTTGTCCACAACAATTTGTTTAATTTTAGCCCAAAAATATATATTTCTCGTAAACGGTTCAATATTTTGACTTGAAATTTTCAGAATGTTCATAAGAAAAGATGCTCTTTCAGATAGAATGAAAGTAAAATTTATGTAAAAATAATTGTGAAATGTCACTTTTAAGATTTTTTTTATGAATTTACAAAAGGGTTTGTGTAAATATATTTGAGCCTGGATCTGGAAAAACGTCCCCTATAGCATTTTAAAAAAATGAGCTTCAAGATCAGCCTGTTGTCAAATGAAGTCCAATAGGCATCCATGCTGCTCTCTTTAAGTTACTTCAGGTATTGAAGAAGCTACTAGAGAACAACGTGGATCCTGATCAGACTATGTGTATGCACAGGCTGATCTGGATCTATGCTGGGCTCAAAAGCTTTAAGGGACGTTTTTCCAGATCCTGGCTCATTTTAATCATTTACCAAATCAGCCTTGCATTCAATGTGAATGTTCGATGAAGCTTGGAAAACAATGAAAGAAAAGTCAGCTTTTTCTTCTTTCCACTCATTGCATTCCATGCCAAAACATTTAATGACAGTAATTTTGGTGTATCGATTATTTTGTCGTCTGCATTGACTTTTAACCAGTCTAACCATTAATGTTATTTTGGAAAGAGTTTGCTACTTAATTATCCATTTTATCACTTGTTATAACTCACTGATCTTAAAATTTAATGAAATGTGACATGTCACATTTAAAGGGATCTTCTTGGTTGTGTAGAAACTGAAAAATATCGACCACAAACATTCTGCGCAGTCGGAGCAGACTTACTTGGATCGAAACCTTTCACTCTAAGGCAATTTTATGGATATGGATAATTGACCTATCTTTAATATAAGTGACCCAACACGCTTAAAGGGACCTTAACGGATGTATGAAAAATATTGACCCTTTTCTGTCTGCGCAGTCCGCGCAGCCAGACTAGGGCCCACTTGTATATAATTTTTGTCGAGCCCGCTTGCGGTGAGCTCGACATAGTTGTCACAATGGCGGTTCGGTGTATGTGCGTTAGTGCGTGCGTGCGTGCGTTAGTGCGTGCGTCCGTCCGGATGGAGCTTGTCCGGGCCATAACTTCACCATGGATGGAGGGATTCAGAAATAACTTGGCACAAATGTCAAGCTCAGTAAGGCGGAGTGTCGCGTGCAAGAACCAGATTCCAAGCTCAAAGGTCAAGGTCAAACTTGGAGGTCAAATGTCAAAAATGAGAAGATTTTTGCTTGTCCGGGCCATAACTTCACCATGGATGGAGGGATTCAGAAATAACTTGGCACAAATGTCAAGCTCAGTAAGGCAGAGTGTCGCGTGCAAGAACCAGATTCCAAGCTCAAAGGTCAAGGTCAAACTTGGAGGTCAAATGTCAAAAATGAGATGATTTTTGCTTGTCCGGGCCATAACTTCACCATGGATGGAGGGATTCAGAAATAACTTGGCACAAATGTCAAGCTCAGTAAGGCAGAGTGTCGCGTGCAAGAACCAGATTCCAAGCTCAAAGGTCAAGGTCAAACTTGGAGGTCAAATGTCAAAAATGAGATGATTTTTGCTTGTCCGGGCCATAACTTCACCATGGATGGAGGGATTCAGAAATAACTTGGCACAAATGTCAAGCTCAGTAAGGCGGAGTGTCGCGTGCAAAAACCAGATTCCAAGCTCAAAGGTCAAGGTCAAACTTGGAGGTCAAATGTCAAAAATGAGATGATTTTTGCTTGTCCGGGCCATAACTTCACCATGGATGGAGGGATTCAGAAATAACTTGGCACAAATGTCAAGCTCAGTAAGATGGAGTGTCGCGTGCAAGAACCAGATTCCAAGATGAAAGGTCAAGGTCAAACTTTGAGGTCAAATGTAAAAAATGAGTTGATTTTTGCTTGTCCGGGCCATTCCTTAACTTGGCACAAATGTCAAGCTCAGTAAGGCGGAGTGTCGCTAAGTATTTTCTGAATCTAGAATGTTTTCTCTACCTTACAATATTTTCGTTTTCCAAATACGACATCGGATGGACTTCTGCTTGGTCTGGTATATTTCTCGGAATTTGGTTTTATGGACTTAGCATAACGTCCCTTTTAGCGTGACGGGTCACATATGTATACTCAAATTAATCCATTCTGGTATCTCGTTATAAATACATAGACATGTAATATTTTGTGAACAATAAACTGTCTCACCATGATCCCCATCATTCCAACTTATTTTGTCCCCACTTTTACAACGCCATTGTAATGACAGCTGTAGACATAGGTATGGTCTTCTTTCTTCAAAATGAGCGGGCTCGACATGTTGCCCTTCGGCATCTAGTCTGAATCTGGAATGTTTTCCCTATCTTACTTTATGTTCATTTTTGACATATGGTATCTGGTTGACATGTCCTGGGTCTGACAAGTTTGTCAAAATTCAGATTTTTGGACTTCTGATAAGATCCCTTTTAGCGTGACGGGTCACACATGTTTATTTTCCAAGTACCGCATCTGAGTGACTTCTGTTGAGTCTGATCCCTTTCTCAAAATTTGGTTTTACCCAGAAGGTTCCTTTAAGCGTGATGGCTAAAATTGTTATTGCTCACCGGTTATATTAATTGTTGATATATAAACTATTTTATGAATGAAATAATATTTACAAGTGCCTATTTTTTGTAATAAATAAAGTCTTTCGCCTATTGAAAGGCTTACATTGTTTCTTGCTATGCGATGTGGTTCCTTGTCGTGCAAGAAAGGTCCAACTTAACTTGAAATTTCTTGGGTAACTAAGTCCTTCGGGTTTACATTTCATTTTCCCTAATGTTTTCCCAAGCAGATATCAGAGGGTCGTCATTATGGTCTGTGTGTTCGAATTGGTTCAATCAATTTACTCAATTTTCGTCAATACTAATTGGGAAGCAAATTTTGCAAAATTTGCTTCTTTTTACAGCCGCCTTTCTCTGCACTTTACCATTCTCTGCATACCACACAACATCTTCCGGTTCTCCTCACTATAAATAGTTCTATCAAAAGCAAAGACTGATGAGGTAACAGTCATTCAAATATTCAATATGTAAGTCTGCAGTTATGTGTAGATATTGAATTTTGTGACTGAAAATGAAACACTCAATTAATCATGTTTCTAAGAGAAGAAAAGACCGGCGTAGTAATTTGCTTTATTATGGTTCAAAGATCAGTCCAATGGCCTTCCTTGTAAATGGGTCAGTCAAGTTTACTGAACTATGAAAATTCAAAGCTATAAATAGATGCATGGAATCAAAGTATTCAAGGTATTCAAATGGATAATCAAAGTACCTAATCAAAGTACTCTACGAATCAAATTATTCAATATATTCAAACGGATAATCAAAGTACCTAATCAAAGTACTCTACATCTGGACAGGCTTTCATTATGAACAGATTTGCTTCCCAACAGTACTTTCAGTACTTTGATTTTTCTATGCTAACATGTACGAGTCTGTACAATTTGAAACAATTTGTAACATGTTCAATCTGTAACAATCTGAATCCCAGTACAATTCGTCCGTGTTATTACAAAGCCTCGTAACTCCAGCTTGATTAAAGCTGGATTTACGAGGTTTTGTGAAGACACCGACGAATTACTTGTTTATGCAAGACATGTTTTCGGAATTAGTCAGTGACGTACAAAATGTCGTCACAATCAAATTAAACAGTTGATGAACGAGACGAGGGACTCTGATTTTGTTATTCTTGACTGATCTGTCATCAGAGGTCCAGAACAACAGATAGTATAGCTCAATACAAATGACCTGGCAGAGCATCACTAGCTGATAGCTAGAGATGCTATGCCAGGTCATTTATCGTGAGCTATACAATTGATAAAGGTAATCTAAATACTACAAAAGCCCAAACCTTACCGTATGTCGTTGGAACTCGCTTCAATCGTCTTTAGACGATTCTAAAGAATACCCATAGCGTTGGGTTTAATGAAGTTAAATATTTTATTTTGAAAACCCAATACACCCCTCTGATCTCTAGCTTTGCCATATGGTGGTCTCCTGTAATATATGCACTATTCGCTGCTTTCAACGAAAATCTCTTAACTGCAGTTTAAAGCAAGCTGCAGTTGCGATGTGTTTGTTGAAAAGCAAGGTATTGTGCGAGTGACTAGCGCGAAAATATTGCAAATGCATACAGAATGTGTGTGTACTTACAATAGTTTGGCACCAAGCCGTTCAGTATAATACTCCTATATGTAGCAATGTGCGTATGTAGTTACCCCCCCCCCCCCCCCAAAAAAAAAAAAAAAAAAAAAAAAAAAAACCCAAAACAGGACTGTGTTGAAATCACTTGATTATACCATTCCCACATAGTAACGCTTTTGACACCCCTTCATAAAATATGCTTTGCAAAACATTAACGATAAACAGTTTCTTCATTATCCGTAATGTTTTCTAACCCAAAACCCAAATATTGTTTTCGATTTCTGTCAACCTGAATTTGTCATCTGCAACACGTTTCAAAATGAAACAGTCCAAAATGCTGCCGTGTTGTATTAGGTTAACGCTAACCAATGTTTGTACAATCGGGCTCTGTAGAAGGAGTCGCACATTTTGACATTGTATAATGCCGCAGGATAGTGATTTTGTATGCATGTATTTAAAACATTTTCCGATTACATAGAAAGATAAGAGATAATTGATGTGATTGTGTCAAAATGTGACACTAACCAATCATGGTCTACTCTTGGCGTCCAAATTAGGAAAGGTCCGGGAAAATATTGAGACAATTGAATAACGTTGGTGGGGAGTCAAAACCTCGTAACTACAGCTTGAATAAGCTGGAGTTACGAGGTTTTGACTCCCCACCGACGATAAGCATTTAGTTTGTCGTCTGTGACAGTCTGAAAATGCGCTTTTTAGGTAAGGTAAGAAATACTGAGACGGTCCAAGGGGAAAAATGCTGGTTATCAACATTTTTATGTCCCGTATCAACAGATCGGGGGGGGGGGGATATTGTTTTACTCGTGTCTGCTTGTCCGTCCGTATCGTTGTCCGAAAAGTTAAAATTGGCCTTTTCTCCAAGAGTTTGCCATTTCGGTGGCATTGATGTTTCACAAACACATCTTGATATTTTTTTGCCTAAATATTCTCCCTGCCTGTTTTCTATTAGGTGTTTTCTCTTAAGAACAGAGCACATTCTCTCTTCATTCCATTATGATAGAATGATGGTTGGGCTTGTTTATGAACGGGTTAATGGTTATTTCGAGCGTTTCGATTAGAATAGCTCGAAATGATTGTCTTCGCGTAACATAGTTCAATACAGTGGTTATGTGTTCGCTGGGGCGTAGCGGTGCACGGGAGTTTTGTTTTATGCTGATATATATGCCCTGAGGGGCGTGTGTATTGTCATTCTACCAGACGACGGCGCACAGAGCAGTCAGATTCAGTTTTTTAGTATTTGCTCTTTTTATGCTCCCCGAAAAAAATTCGGGGGAGCATATAGTCGCCATGCTGTCCTTCCGTCCGTCGGTCCGTCCGTCCTTCCGTCCTTCCGTCCGTCCGTCCACAGCCAGATCTCAGCATCCCTTGGACCAAATTCAATGAAACTTCACAGGTGAACTCCTGGGGTCAATCCCTAGGGACCTTTTTCTCCGTTTCTTTATTTGAGGCTGCGTCATGGAAAAAGGGGCCTTAATGTAAAAATTAGTTTTTCTCTAATTTCTCTGCATCTAATGGGCAGAATTTAATGAAATTTTGTACTTATGTGATGAATGAGATGTTCTAGACTATATTTTATAAATATTGTGTGTACAAAAAATCTGCCATTGGAAAAGGGGGCTTAATGTATGATAGGTTTTTTTGTGACAAACACTTATGTATGATAGTTTTTTTTTGTGACAAACACTTATTCGGGGAGCATAATCCGTCTATGACGGCTCTTGTTTCGTTTCACCACGTGGCAGCCATGGAGTCATCGCTTCTTTCGCAGATGGAGGAACTTATTAGCTCTAAATTGAGAGATTTCGAACAGCGGTTAAGTGTCAGCCAGCGAGAGTTGTCGCAGTCACAGTTATCTGCTATCCAGCAGAGTATTGGGAGCTCGGACAATTACACATTTCGGAAGAAGGGCCATGAGGAGCAGTTCAAGGTCAATGGTCGTATTTTGGACAATTTGGGACAGGCTGACGGTTATTTGCAGGAGGTCTCGGCTGGTAATGCAGACGCTTTGAATGGAGCCAGGGACAAGATAGCGGAAGGTATTCGTTTTATAAACCATAGACAGAAATGTATTAAGCTCGCGGATTCGTCCGTTCATGGTTGGAAAGTGGTCCAGGAGTATATGTGTAACCCGCTAGCAGACGACTCGGACGACGAAAAGAGGATTCAGCGGGCTCACAACCAGGCCGAACGGAAGGCTCGTCAGGGGAAGCGTTTTACGGGCAGACGATACAGGCCTTATACGGCGTCTACAGAGGCGGACAAACAAACTACGGGCGCGGTTTCGACTAGCGCTAATACTGGTGTGACGGCAGCGAACCGACCTGGGGCGTGTTTTCGGTGTGGGAAGTTGGGCCATTGGAGGGCTGAGTGTAAAGCGGTTATGGAGCCGGCGGTTATTAATACACAGATAAGTAGCTCATTTGTTAATTGTTCTTTGTTAGGTCCTTTTTCAGTTGTTAAGTGTTTGAATGAGAAAAATGAGGCAAAGGATGGAAAATTGGCTATTGAATCGCCGGTTGGTAGATTGAAGAGTTGCATAGAACACTGGAAAAATGCAAATGCAAATGAGTATATAATGGATGTTGTAGAGAATGGTTACAAATTGCCTTTTATGAGAATACCGGCCAGCTGTGAGTTGAAAAATAACAAATCTGCCTTAGAAAATGCTGATTTCGTGACCGAGGAAATAGAGAAATTGCTTGGAAAGGGTTGTATACGAGAAGAGCAGGCGGCTCCTTACATTGTAAACCCGTTGACGGTTGCGTTTGGTAAGTCCGGTAAACGTAGGTTGGTATTAGACTGCAGACACATAAACCCAGAACTGTTTAAGTTTAAATGTCACTTTGAGGACCAGTCGGTTGCACGGCAGATGTTTGACAAGGGCGATTTCCTGTTCACCTTTGATATAAGGGGAGCTTATCACCATATAATGATAACTCCTGAACATTGCACGTATTTGGGCTTTGCTTGGCATGACGGGAAGCGGAAAAGGTATTACTGTTACACTGTTTTAGACGCGACGTCAAAAGTTGGGGTACAACAGCGTAACGTCACGTAACGTCGAATTTTGTCATTTTAACACCTTACGTGCGTGGTATACGAGTACTTATTGATAAACACAAGACTTCGCTTATCCATCTGCCAAATCTATTGTTAAAAATGAATAAAATTAAATATGTATTATCCATAATTGAATGATTAAGCTAGACTTATCCTTTACTTCATAAATATCTTAGCCATGTATTTCCATGTAGATTTACGGCGATGTATATTTCTGTTTTACATGGGAAAAGCGGACGTTCCTATAATTCATCTACATGTGACATCATTTCTTTCATAATTTGAATGAACTCACTTGTGTTAAGATATCGTTGCCCGGATTTTGACGGATTTAAACATAGGCCTATTGCCATAGAGAGGTGCATTATATAAAGCATTTGTTTACGGGAAAACGTACAGATATGGCCATGTCGGTTTACCTTCGGGAGTTCAAAATAAATCCCAAAAAACGATGTATAATTTGATTCTTTATTAGTCATTAAACTACAGTAACTGTTCATTTGATAAACTTAATTATGCAATTTATGTTACATATCACGCTTAAAATGGGCATATTTTTCATTATTTCACTGTCGAAATTCTTGACTTTCCATTGTTTCACGTCCATGTAAAACTATATAGACCTACAGACAAATTAATAAATACAGAAACAATTTATATCAAGAAAATGATTCTCCAATAGATATATAGGTATTTAACCAGCGTATCGTTCATTGATGACCTTTTTTCACGACTGATCGCAACTATTTAACGTGTGCGACATCTCCTGCAAATGATGTTAACTCATTTTTTTTTCTAAATTACGACATTTTGAAACGCTGCCTAAAACACAACAATTGCTTTATTTTACACCAAATCATTACAAAACTTTGCATGTCGCAAATATGGCTCAGGAGTATTCTTATTACAAGCTACTTTTGGACAATTCTAAATGCAATGGCAAAACTCGCTGCTTAAAAAAAAAAACACTATCATGCGTATGCGACGTCACCTGCAAGCGACGTTAACGTAGTTTTTTTGTTTTGTTTTGTAAATTGGGACAATTTTGAAACACTGCTTCAGACACAGCCATTGCTTTATTTTACGCGCAATCATTACGAAATTTTGCATGTCGTAAATATGGCTCAGATGTATTTTTATAACAAGCTATATTTGGACAATTCTAAATGCAAGGGCAAAAATCACTGCTTTAAAAAACACTATCAGGTTTTCATGCGTATGCGACGTCACCTGCAAATGACGTTAACGTATTTTTTCCAAATTGGGACATTTTTTGAAACGCTGCTTCAAACACAACCATTGCTTTATTTTACGCGCAATCAATGCGAAATTTTGCTTGTCGCAAATATGGCTCAGATGTATTTTTATTACAAGCTATTTTTGAACAATTCTGAATGCAAGGGCAATAATCGCTGCTTTAAAAAAACTACTATCGGGTTTTCATGCGTATTTTACGTGACTGGGACATTTTATGAAACGCCGTAAAACAGTAAAATTACATGGGTTGCAATTAAATATCTTAAACCATATTTAAGTCGATTAAAATATAGTTGAAATGTATCTCGTCGTTCAAATATTACGCAGATATCTTAAAAAAATGTTAATTAAATCAATGCTTTAAAAATTGACCCTTGAAATTTAATTAAAAAGTTACAAACTTTAGCGGTGTCATTTTTCGCCACCACCTTGCTGCCGGTTGACACCATTAATGTGAAAATCGCACAATGTTATGGCTAGCACCAGTGCTCTTCTGTGATGCAATTTCGCGCGTTTGTTATAAGAATTCGCAAAACACCTATATTTGTTCCTTTCGATGCAGAGCGTAAGGTGTTACAAGTTACAACGTCATTTTTGCTGTATTGTACATGCATTGCATTAATAAAATGGCAGTTATGGTTGTCTCAGGTAGTCGAAAGATATATGGTATAAAAGAACAAAATAACAGGATTCCGATGGTATATAATTATTCTATATGTTTGTCGACAAAAAATAAATGTTTTCCGTTTAGTACACTGAGTAACGTTTTTTCACACGTGTACCCCAACTTTTGACGTCGCGTCTTTAGCGTTTGGTTTGTCCACTGCTGGATATATACTTACAAAGGTCATGCGTACTGTAGTTGAAAAATGGAGAGGATTGGGTTATAGAGTGGTTGTTTTTCTTGATGATGGAATGGGTGGAGAAAAGGGTCATATTTCGGCTAAAGATGCCAGTTGTTATATGAGAGAAGATCTGATAAAATTTGGGTATTTGATAGCAGATGAGAAATGTTGTTGGGAGCCTGTTAAGGGTGCCAGATGGCTCGGATTAGACTGGGATACCATAAAGGGTAAGATTTCAGTGTCTGAAGAGAGAGTTGTGAGAGCGCTAGAGCTGCTCGATTTATTGATAGCTCGCGTACATCATCACGGGGTGTTGATATCGGTTAGACTGGTGGCCGCTATGGTCGGTCAGCTGTTATCAATGCAGTGTGTCATCGGTAAAGTGGTCCGTATGCATACTCGTTTTTTGGAAGCAAATTTTCCAAATTTGCTTCTCTTAGCAGCCATGCGTCTCTGCACTTTACCATTCTCTGCATACCACACAACATCTTCCGGTCTTCCTCACTATAAATAGTTCTATCAAAAGCAAAGATTAATGAGGTAACAGTCATTCGAATATTCAATATGTAAGTCTGAAGTTATGTGTAGATATTGAATTGTGTGACTGAAAATGAAACATTCAATTTATCATGTCTCTGAGAGATGAAAAGATCCACGTAGTAATTTGCTTTATTATGGTTCAAAGATCAGTCCAATGGCCTTCCTTGTAAATGGGTCAGTCGAGTTTACTGAACTATGAAATATATTCAGCTTACACAAACGATTAATATGCATGAAGTTGTGCTAAAAATAAATACAACTCCATCATGAAATCAAAGTATGCAAGGTATTCTGGATAATCAAAGTACTTAATCAAAATACTCTACGAATCAAAGTATTCAAGGTATTCAAATGGATAATCAAAGTACCTAATCAAACTACTCTATTTTTGGCCCCGGTTTCTCGAAAAAAACTTAAGTATGTTCTCAAATCTGAGCACAGTGCTCAAATTGCATGAAATCCACGTGAACTTCAATGGAATACCCTTCAACGTTGGAGAGTATCCCTTTGATTGAAAAATTTGCTTCCAAACAGTACTGTCAGTACTTTGATTGTATAGATGTATCGCTAAGAGAGCTGGATGGAATTCGCAAGTTATGTTGGATAAGCAGGCAATAGAAGAGTTGGAATTTTGGAAGAAAAATCTTTCCACGTTAAATACATGTGATTTTCGTGAGTCGGGCGATGTAAGCCCAGAGAGATTGAGTCTCTATGTTGATGCTAGTGCCACTGGGTATGGCAATTTTATAGAGGGCGTAGCTGAGAGTCAGGTATGTGGTACTTGGTCTGATTTGGAAGCAGAATCGAGCTCTACGTGGAGAGAGCTAGAGGCTATTCGGCGTACGTTGCGCGCATGTCAGAATATAGTGAGAGGTAAGTCGGTTTGTGTAAATTCTGATAGCAAGAATGCATGTAGTATATTGCACATTGGTAGTAATAAAACCGGTCTTCAACACATTGCATTGGGTCTTGAGAAAATGTGCAGTCTGAATGATGTAAAGCTTAATTCAAAATGGGTACCGAGGTCAAAGAATACGGCAGCAGATCAGTTGAGTCGTGTGCTTGATAGTGATGACTGGTCCGTCCGTGATGACATATTCACGGTGATTGAGAAGAAATGGGGTCCGCATACATTTGATAGGTTTGCATATGACTATAATACAAAATGTCGTAAGTTTAACTCCCGGTTTTGGTGCCCAGGCACTTCAGGCGAAGATGCGTTTAGTTGTAACTGGGGCGGAGAAAATAACTGGGTTGTGCCGCCACCAAAGCTCATAGCAAAAAGCATTAGAAAAATTGAAAGAGAGAAAAGCAAATGCACATTAATTGTCCCAGAATGGAAATCTGCACCCTTTTGGCCAATGCTATTCCCTGGTCCGCATAAAAGAGTAGAATTTGTCGTTGATGTAATACGTTTTGAGCCGGGATTGTTGACCAGACGCGGCAGGGGTAAAAATGGTATTTTTGATGGTAGACCCCTGCCGTTTGGTCTGTTGGTATTGAGACTGTGGGGCTAAATTGTATTTTATGTATTTATTTAGGCCTGGAGTTAAAGCGCAGTGTATCAGTGAGGAGGTGGAGAGAGCGGGTGTAAATAGTGGATTTTTGGACGGTTTAACAGAGACAATGGCGGGTTATCTGGTGGGATCGAGAGCTGACAGTACAGTCTGTAAATACTACGGATACTTCAAAAAGTGGGAGGACTTCGTTAGTACCAAAGGAGGTATAGCAATCCCAGCATCACCAGTAATGGTGGCTTTATATATGACTGACTTAATGAATAAAGGGTGTTCTTACAGTGTTATATCATCTACAATATTCGGTATTAAGTGGGTACACTCGATTAGAAACTTGGAAGATCCTACAGACAACCTATTTGCGAAGAACCTTTTAGAATCAGCGAAACGTAATTTCTCTAAGCCTGTGTTAAAAAAGGAGCCTGTCGGGCAAAACATTTTATTTGAATTATGTCAAAAATATGCAAATTCCAATGACGTTTTGATTTCTAGAGATGTCTGTATCATTGTTTTAGGTTTTGCAGCATTTCTAAGGTACGATGAAATTAAAAATTTGCGTTGTAATGATATACAGTTTTACGATGAGTATTTTGCTTTAAAGATTCGAAGAAGTAAGACTGATCGTTATAGACAGGGGGATGAGATAGTGGTTGCTAAGGGGAGTACAGTTGCTTGTCCTTATCAAATTCTTTCTCATTACCTTGAGCTTACTAAGCAGACGACAGATATGTCCATTTTTCTATTTAGACCATGTTATAGATCAAAGTCAACATGTAAATTGATTTCTAAAGATAAGCCTTTAAGTTATACACGTGCAAGGGAGACAGTGCTTAAACGTATTAAGGAAATTGCCCCTGGTTCAAATTTCGGTTTGCATTCATTAAGGTCCGGCGGGGCTACGTTGGCTGCAAATGCAGGTGTGCTTGATAGATGCTGGAAGCGTCATGGTCGATGGAAAAGCGATAACAGCAAGGATGGTTATGTTTTAGACTCTTTAGAAAGCAGGCTTGATGTTTCACGTCAGTTAGGTTTATGATGACTTTCTTACATTATTAGATTTCATATGATATGATAGATCATGTAATTTCAGTTACAAGTGCTCTTTTACTGATGGTTTGGTTACGCTGGCATCATGGTTAGGGCAAAATGTATTTCATGTAGTAAAACAGCTAATTGTCGTCATCCACCAGCCCGTTCTTTGGTCATTCTAAACGCCTCGTCGTGGTACTGCAAAGGGTGGTGTTATTGTTCTTTATTGAAGTTAAGAGAAGACTGGTTATTTCGAGCGTTTCGATTAGAATAGCTCGAAATGATTGTCTTCGCGTAACATAGTTCAATACAGTGGTTATGTGTTCGCTGGGGCGTAGCGGTGCACGGGAGTTTTGTTTTATGCTGATATATATGCCCTGAGGGGCGTGTGTATTGTCATTCTACCAGACGACGGCGCACAGAGCAGTCAGATTCAGTTTTGCAAATTCGAATGTGGTCTAACATTCCTAGCCTGTCATTGACAAATGGACACAGGTTTCCAGAGTTTTTCCACGCATATGTGTTTTATCTCTGGTTGTTCCTGGGCGAGACAGGTTATGATGCCAGTGGTAACGATTACTAAGTACGACATGAACAAATGTATACATAATTGTATGTTGTGGCTGCCTTCTCTGCCGCCTAATAAACGCCTCGTCGTGGTACTGCAAAGGGTGGTGTTATTGTTGTTTATTGAAGTTAAGAGAAGACCTCCATTTTACCTGTTACATGTACCTGTCCATAGAACAGGGTGGCTAATCACGTGATACACATGTGGTAATCTCACACTGTTTGTTTACCGATTGCGTACGATAGAAGGTATATTTCATTGTTTTCCCTTGGTTTTTGGCCGATTTTAGAAATGACAATGAGTGCAGAGTACCCGCATTTTGGTGCGCTTCAGTCTCCCTTTTAAATAATTGATCAAACACGCATAGTTTTTTATGAAATATCCTTCAAATGTGTGTTTGAGTGATATGGTAGGAATCACACTTTTGATATGTGATATTCAAAGATAAACTTCCCGGTGAATTTATTCAATCTAAGTCTCAGTTTTGCAGTATAATGATTACATTTTGTTAAAAGAATGAAGTTTTTCACACAAAGGGATTGTTTAAGTTTCGTTTTCGAGAGAAAATGATCGCGGAGAAAAAATGATAAGAATCACACTGTTTGATAGGAGTCACACTGGCAACTGAGATTGGAACCTGGGTTGCCAATAATTAGTTTTTAGATATATTTAAAGTCGTGGATAATGTTACAAAATATTTTAACACTTTAATTTTTTTCATGTATCTGAAACAGTAAATACATCACAAATACACTGAGAAACTTTGACCAGAAAAGTAGATACAATGAATAAATAGATAAAACTTTGAATGACTGAACAATAAAAACACACTTGTTAGAACTCTAAATTAAATATTTTCAGCAAAGGATGAGTGTCAGTAAGGCCCTTTCTGTGACCCAATCCAATTTTCTGACCACTAACATATTAACATTGGCAAAGTATCAACTTGAACGGAGCCCTGGTTTGGAGGTAATATTATATAAAAGTGGGTGGGGTAACTCGCCCTCAAAACCATCAGGTGTTAATCAATTTCTTATAAGTTTTTATTAACAATTATTGCTTTTAAAACAAATGATGCATTGAAATACATATGTCGCTTTGAATATAATTATGTTGTTATTTTATTCAATTGGAGGCCATGTACAGGAGAAAAAGGGCAATAAACATAGTTATATTTTTTATGATTTTTGGAAGGACTAACTGGTCAATTCTTTGCTGCGTGCAGTTTACGTTGTGGTTGCGTCCACCAAATCGTATGTTACATGTGCGTGCATCGCACGGCTATGCCTAAGTTTTAGACGCAGCCCACAGGCAGGAGCACGTACGACCGGTTGAAAGAGAATTCTCATTTCATTTAACTAATCTTTCAAATGATGAATGAAGATATATTACCACGATTTGTAATATAATTTTCAAAATTTCTTCTGTAGATTCTGGATTACTTGCCCTTGATTTCTTGATAAAAACGCCAAAAAGTACAAAAAAAACAAAGTCCTGAATCATTTGTCATTTTGCTAGTTTTGACATGGTTTGCACTCTAACATCTATATCTATTCACCATTCATGATATAAATTAGATGTTGAAAAAAGATGATGTTGGTTACCATAAGATCTCGGATGACTTCAATTTTCCGTCTGATCGGATAGAGAAGTGCTTTCGACTTTGCTTTCGCTCTTTTTTGTCACATTCCAGGACAGATAATAATAATAATATCCTATTTATATTGAATTTCAAACTTCTCCAAGATCTTATGGCCACTAACATCATGTCCACGTTTCCTCTTGATTGGTCAATATCAATTTCGTGGTTGTTAATGTGAAAACATGGTTATGGTGAAAACGAAAACGTCGATTATCTCGAAATGTAGGGCATACAAGGCCACAAGCCCTGTCCCGATTATGCTAAAATTTATAGTCATTCAATATCTATTTTATACAACAATGTATTCAAGGCTTGTTTCGATTGGTCAATATTTCAATATAAGATAAAAAACAGCGATATTGTCAAATTCAATGTCAAATAACGCACGACTTTATTTTCCAATCAGACTGAAAAGGAAAGTAATTCGTGGTCCATTAAAAACCAACACCGTGTTGAATTTTAATCTTCATAAATTAACAAATGTAGATGCTAGAGGGTAACCAAAGTCAAAAGTAGCTATTTGTGATATTCAAAGGCAGGTACAGGAATTTCTTGTGCGATCCGACCCATAATCAAACTCATTTTAGAACGTATGATAATACTTGGTTTGACCAAGTTTGATAAAGATTGGCTTATATTTGCGGATGCTATAGTGTAAACACCAAACGGACGGACAGACGACGGACAAAAAGCGACCACAATAGCTCACCTTGAGCACTTCATGCTCAGGTGCACGTATAAAAGCGTAACCATGCATTTTTCTACTGCTCTTTTGGTATTTCCATGTGGTTTCGAAAATGACAACAATGACAACATTTAATGTATAATCTCCCTTATGAAGATAATCTTTTATACACCGATCCGGATTTAAACAAAATCATTGTCATTTTTCAGTAAGTATACCTATATATATACTGAGTACAAAAAGTTTAGCACGTTTTTTAACACATTATTTTTTCAGTTTATGATAATTAAATGAACATTGCTTTGTGCTGTTCAGTTGTCCCGATCGACAACCATTACGCATACAGTGCACGTGTGGAGTAAACATTCAGTGTATCTGACAAAGTCCAGATAAGCAAAAGTCACGTGCGGCACGTGTGCAGCGACATCGATAATGTCTAGCTTGTCCAAAAACACACGATTACACAGATCTGTTAGCAGAATCAATTTAACTGTTACAAATTCTTTGAAATTGATTATGGGAAGGCGAGAAATGATGACGTAAGTTCGACGTCAGAGAGCTCTTTGCATGCTCCAAGCAGGTATGTCTGTTAGAGATGTCGCTTTGCATTTCAATTGTCTCCAACTGACAATTACGCGCCTACGGCACTTGGTTTATGCAACTTTAGCCACCAACGACCGACCTAAATCTTGTAGACCGTGTAAAACGACGTTCAGGGAGGATCGTTTCACAGCGACGTCTTGACGACGTTTCGAATTCCTGTCTAGCAAGAATTTAGTGCTACTCCTCCAGGACGTCACAAGGTATACCGTTAGTGACCAGACTGTCCGGAACAGGCTCCACACAACTTGCATCAGGGTCCTCCGATCTTACGCCAATGACGTTAAGCATCGACAGGCAAGGCGTCAGTGGGTATTGATACATCGATATTGATTCAGGAGACATTGGACTGATGTCCGGACGAATCTCATTTTACGTGTCATTAACTGACGGCAGGATTTGTGGTTGCAGAAGATGCGTAAGGCTTGGTACCAATAACGTCATCATTGAGACTGTTACGTCGAGTGCAGCGTCCTTTTTAGGCAGGAATAGATGAAAACAGTTAAACAGACCTCATTTCAGTTAATGGCAACCACACGGTGCAAAGGTACTGCAATGTAAGTATCCAACCCGTCACTGGACCGTCTTACAACGACACAACGTTGTGATATTTCAATAAGATAATCACCACCCACTTACTCCAAGGAACATACAGAATGATCTACGCCTGAACTGCTTAATCACCAGCAAAAGAACACACAAAGAACACTGGTGGACGTCAGGCTAGAGAAAGTAATGACGTCTGTAACGTCATTTGCAATGAGCGTTATCTGCAGTATGAATGGGCAAAATTCCTTTCTCTGTGGTCAGGAAGCTTCTCTGTAACATGGGAAGACATTGAATGGCGGTCCTAGCTGCTTATGCTGGATATTCGCGTCATTGAAATTCGCTTGACTTTCGATATCTGACCCCTGTGCACTTTAACGTAAGATACCTAACTAACGCTTAAGAATTTTGAAGCAACATTTTCAGGAAGCGCTAGAAAATTGAATTTTCAAACACATTAGAGTTTTGTTTTTATGGATTTTGGAATAGTTTTTGACTAGGAAAGGACGTTTTCCAAGTGTGCTAAACTTTTTGTGCACAGTATATGTATATCTAACACAGATCCATGACGACTCTTCCTGTTTCAAATAGTAGCCTATTATTATTATATACAATGTAGCTTGGTATTAATAAGGTGTTTGAGTATTGAGGTCGGTCCATTACTAAACGAGTGTGATTCCTATCAGTGTTGGTCTCCAACATGCAGTGTGATTCTTATCATACCGTGTGACGCCTATCTCTGGCTTTCTTTTCCAGTTTTACTACCAATATCAACTTTGCTTCTTTCAATATTTTACTATCATTATCCCTATATTTCTTTTTACATTTGTCACTATTATACGAATGCTTTAGAATGATTTGAAACAAGAAAATCACTCTAAACAAGCTTGGCTACACAAAAGTGTGACTCCAACCATACAACAAATGAAAACTCTTTTTCGATTTTCAAGAAAATTGCACATCCCTACCTTAAAAGTCCAGCGTCATACACAAGAGCAATGTTGCCCGGGTACTCTGCACTCATTGTCATTTCTAAAATCGACCAAAAACCAAGGGAAAACAATAAAATATACCTTCTATCGTACGGAATAGGTAAACAAACAGTGTGAGATTACCACATGTGTATCACGTGATTAGCCAACCTGTAGAAGCCTGTACTAGGCTTTCGTCTCTGTAGCCCTTTTCTTGTTGGTTGCGTTCTCCGTTGGTGACTTCATAAGAATTTCAGTTCATTATCAGAAGGTCTATATTTGTCTGCATAATTAGTGAGTACGATGTGATCATACGCATACATGTCAATTCGGTTTGAAGTGATAATTAAAAGGGACCCCTGTCAGTTTTTTCCCAGGTGCAAATCAATACGCATGTACAAAACACATCGTATGAATTGGGCCGAATTCGATTTGGACTGTAGCTCGAGTTATTGTAGCCAGCGCTCAAATCGAACATACGAGTAGTGCGAGCTATTTGACGTCATTACCGCGGCAATAGTCTGTCCACCGGAAAAACTGGTCTGGTCATCAGAGCCATTACGCCATTAAGAACTCATCGGACATTGACTAAGTAGCCAGTCTACAATTTCCAGTCTATTTTTTTTATTTTCGGACTGACTAATTTGACGCATCACTTTATCCATTTTTGGATAAATCACTACGCGGTGCGCATAACTCCAAAATCCTGTCGCCAAAAAGTAGCATGCAGAAAATTGAAATAAAAACAACATTTGCAGCAAAATAAAGTTTGATTTTCGTCTCAATTTTATCGAATAAGATAATTAATTATGCCCCCTTTCGAAGAAAATGGGGGTATATTGTTTTGCAAGTGTCGGTCGGTCGGTCGGGCGGAAGGTCGGTCGGTCGGTCGGTCTGTCCGTAGACCAAACCTTGTCCGGAGCATAACTCAAAAAGTATTAAAGGTAGAGTCATGAAACTTCATAGGTGGATAGATCTCATTATGGAGAGGTGCAGTGCACAAGAACCGTAACTCTGCCGATCAAATTTTTTGAGTTATTGCCCTTTGTTGATTTTTTAACTGGATTCTTGTCCGGAGCATAACTCAAAAAGTATGTAAGGTACAATCATGAAACTTTACAGGTGGATAGATCTCATTATGGAGAGGTGCAGTGCACAAGAACCGTAACTCTGCTGATCAAATTTTTTGAGTTATTGCCCTTTGTTGATTTTATAACTTGATTCTTGTCCGGAGCATAACTCAAAAACTATGTTAGGTAGAATCATGAAACTTTACAGGTGGATAGATCTCATAATGGAGAGGTGCAGTGCACAAGAACCGTAACTCTGCTGATCATATTTTTTGGGTTATTGCCCTTTGTTGATTTTCAAACTTGATTATTGTCCGGTGCATAACTCAAAAAGTATGTAAGGTAGAATCATGAAACTTTACAGGTGGATAGATCTCATTATGGAGAGGTGCAGTGCACAAGAACCGTAACTCTGCCGATCAACTTTTGTGAGTT
Organism: Fragum sueziense; assembly: GCA_963680895.1. NCBI lineage: Eukaryota > Metazoa > Mollusca > Bivalvia > Cardiida > Cardiidae > Fragum > Fragum sueziense. The sequence continues at coordinate 27,114,039 of OY804602.1, forward strand.
ATTGCCCTTTGTTGATTTTATAACTTGATTCTTGTCCGGAGCACAACTCAAAAAATATGTAAGGTAGAATCATGAAACTTTACAGGTTAATAGATTTCATTATGGAGAGGTGCAGTGCTCAAGAACCGTAACTCTGCCAATCAAATTCTTGGAGTTATTGCCCTTTGTTGATTTTTACACTTAATTCTTAACCTTGCCTATATCTCGGTGTCCTTTTACACATACAGCCTTGATATCTCACACATAGATACCTCCTATTAACATCGTTCACATTTAACCATGACCTTGGACCTTGTGACCTTGACCTTGGAGTTTGACCTACTTTAAAAAAAATTAAACCCGGCATATATCTCATGACCTTTTACAAATATAGCCTTGATATTTCACACATGGACACATCTTACCAAGACCTTTCACAATTGACCATGACCTTGGACTTTGTGACCTTGACCTTGGAGTTTGACCTACTTTAAAAAAAACTTTAACCTGGCCGATATATCATGTCCATTTACACATACAGCCTTGATATTTGACACATGGAAACCTCCGACTTAGACCTATCACATACGACTATGACCTTGGACCATGTGGCATTGACCTTGGAGTTTGACCTACTTTTAAAAAAAATAAACTGGGCCTATATCTTATGTGTTATTACACATACAGCCTTGGTATTTCACACATGGACACATCTTACCAAGACGTTTCACATTTGACCATGACCTTGGACCTTGTGACCTTGACCTTGGACTTTGACCTACTTTAAAAAGAACTTTAACCTAGCCAATATATCATGTCCTTTTACACATACAGCCTTGATATTTGACACATGGACACCTACGACCAAGACCTTTCACATTTGACCATGACCTTGGACCTTGTGACCTTGACCTTGGTGTTTGACCTACTTTTATAATACATTAACCTGGCCTATATTTCATGTCATTTTACATATACAGCCTTGATATTTCACACATGGTCACTTCCAACCAAGATATTTCACTTTGACCATGACCTTGGACCTTGACCTTGGAGTTTGACCTACTTTTAGAAATATCTAACCTAGCCTTTATCTTATGTTCTATTACACCTACAGCCTTGATATTTCACACATAGACACCTCCTACCAAGACCTTTCACATTTGACCATGACCTTGAATATTGCAACCTTGACCTTGGAGTTTGACCTACTTTTAAAAAGACTGAAACCAGGCATATATATCATGTCCTTTTACACCTACAGCCTTGATATTTCACACATTGACACCTCCAACCAAGACATTTCACATTTGACCATGACCTTGACCTTGGCATTTGGCCTACTTTTAAAAACTTTAACCTGGCTTATGTTTCATTTTACTTTTACATATACAGCTTTAATATTTCACACATAGACACCTCCTACCAAGACCTTTCATATTTGACCATGACCTTGGACCTTGTTAACTTGACCTTGGACTTTGACCTACATCAAATGTAGGCCCTTGAGGGGGCATATATGTTTTACAAACATCTCTTGTTCAAATCGGATTATTCATTTTACTTTATAAGCATGTGAAGCAAATGTGCCGCGTGACAGGAAGTACCACGTGTATGCACTTTACGGGCGCTGACATCTTGAAAGTAGTTAACCCAGAATGCCCACCATAGATAGATGATAATCGACGGGTGGCGACATCTATTGGTAGATATTGACTCATCGGATAAACAGCGGACCAATCGCCGTCATGTAAACAAATGTTTCGATTGGCTGACACAAAACGGAGGGCGGGGGAAGGGGTGAATATAATGGATAGAACAGCGCTGGTTCCTGATGATGGCTACAGTTCCAATCGAAGTCAGCACAAGTCAACCTCTCTAACGAAAGATCGTTTCTATCCAGCGAATGACATAGTTCCATCGGATGTGCGCCTATTATATGCTGCTATAATGCACATCAAAAACGTGTAACACAGCGCTGGCTGGACTGTCACTCAGCAGCACTGAATATCAAGCATGCTACTCTTCACTATATCGCTGCTTTTCTTCGAAAACCACGTATCTGCAGCTTAAAACAAGCTGCAGATACGAGGTTTTCGTAGAAAAGCGACGATATACAGAAACATCGTCAGATAAGGAACATCAAATTTTAACCATTCCCGAAAGGACACAAATTTGGACTAGTCTAATTTGAATGGAGTAGCCTACAATACAGACAACAAAACATTGATAGACTATTAAATGAGGACAACATGTTTATTATAGCATGGAAACTATTGAGATAAAAAGAGAAAATACTGATCATTTGCATTCTCTTCGTTTGCCGCAATGTTAACCAAAGCTTTATTTTGCTAATTGCGACCCGGAAGCAATTTAGGGAACGATTTTAGCGAGTTAACAGTGACAGTATACAGTGGTTGTGTAGACTTTACGAGATTTTATAACAACGCTGACTGTTAAAGCAACATTTGGCACTCTCGGATAATTAAGATCATGCATTGAAGTTGGAAGTAGGCTATGTGTTTGAAGAAATGTTGAAGGTGCGAAATTTTAGCCGGAAGTCATTACGTCTCCATAAAGTAGTTTTCGAGGTCATCCAAATGAACAAACTTGGAGTTTGCGGGACTTGCAGGATGTAAACATTCTAAAAAGGGAAGGCTCTGGAACTACAAACAATACTCTTCAGCATCGTTGTTGTCTCTTCATTGGTGACATTATTTACAGACAAATTCTTTGCGTTCTTGTTGTTGTCTAAGTCTGAAAGTAGTTCCTCGACTTACATCCAAGATATTATTCTATTTAGAATTATCCGAGGTGTTCCAATTGGGTTTATCAATACATAAAGGTAAACTAAGTCTAATTTTAGCCTATAATTCGTTGCTATTCCGCAATAGACTGTCCCCTGAAAATGCTCGACATGTGATACAAAGCTGTCGATCGTATTTGAAACACATTAAAGCTTTCAAATCTCTTTAGGAAAGTTGTCAGCTACCGCCATGGACACAAGTGTTATGTTTATTTTGATGGGCTGTTTGAACAGCCAACTGACGATTTTCAACAAAAATCTCGTAACTGCAGCTTGTATCAAGCTGCAGTTACGAGATTTTGTTGAAAATCATCGAAGTCCTTAACCCTTTTCCAAACGGCAAAATTTCGATGTAGTCCCATTCCAAAGTTGGCACCGACGGCAAAATGGACCTAATTGATTTAATTTGAGTAAAATATTGTACATCGTATCAAAGGAGAAATCGTCGTTGATTTTTTTTTTTTTTTCAAAAAAAAAAAAAAAAAAAAAAAAAAGTCCTCGCTTGTTTTAAGCTGCAGTTACGGGTTTTTTTGTTGAAAAGCGTCGAAAAGTTAGCTAACAGCATTTTCTTCTTTAGCCTCAATGTTTTTTCTAAGCCTTTTACAAGTATCAGAATTGTCAAATCCAGGTCTTTTATTCGAAAGGGTATAACAAAATTCCAATCGTAAATGAGGTTTTAATCAATTTTAAAACTAATTTTGGATATAGCATTCTAGACTTAACACTACCTACTAGGCCCTACCTCAAACGGTAAAAATTGATATCATTCTAATTTGGAGGCTAGTGCAGATGATATACATAATAAAAAAAGTTTAGCAACAAAATGTAAATATCTGTAGTAAACAAAATAGTTTTTTTAACATAAAATCAAACGTTTACACAATAGATCATAGCTAGAGAACGCAAACAGATGAATTTTATAACGCCATCGCGTGCGTCTCGCACTCCAGGTGCGCATTTCCGGTTTTCATGTCTGCCATGGTATTCATGTGTATGGAGCATAATTCTAGAAAACATTTAGGTGTGAACATAATTGTCTTTGTCCAGCATAAAAAAGGCCACTAAAAAGAATTTTCTGCAACGCTGTGGGACTACGCCATGGACTTACGTTAGAAGGACGTTATATCGCTAATGTGTTCCTACGTGGCAGAACCGGCGATAAAGATGTCTTTTTGAATTTTGCGCATATCAAAGCATAAGTAACAATTTGAGGATGCTATGTTAGCCAATTTGTGTGGCTTGTGGTAGTCTCGGTCAAGGACGTCGTAGAAAAAGGCCACGAGAAGATGACCGTCATAATTTCGTAACGTCACGGCAAAGATGTTCCATATCGACACCAAAACTTCCGAGTGGCTTCCACAAGAATTTCAACATAGAGTATCCACACTTACCATCTGTGATCGTCTCCACAGGTGAACGGTTACTAGACGTTGACCATACGTTGTAATTTCCCTAACGCTACACCATGAACGCACCAGACCTGACTGGTATAGGGTCTTAAATGCTTTAAGCCAAATTAAGCGTATACAACTTTGATGTACTCCCAGTATCATCCCGTTCTTTCTGATTTGTCACCCATAGAGCACATACGGTGCATTTACGGAAGACGTGTGCGTGATCGTACTGACGCGAATGACGTTCAATATCTTGATAAAGTAGTGAGTGTTGATACTGTGTACAAACAATTTAAGTGGATTAGAAAACGTTTCACTGCTTTTCTTGCTCGAAAATGGCCGCACAGTTGATACCGAATTCTATTGTAACTTTTTATTTTGACCCCTCACCTACGTCAAGACAATGTTTCTAACACAATATTACCACGTTACCACAGAGCGACATTTGAATGTTGTGCGTAAATGCATATGCTAAAATGTATATAACGGTTGTGAAATAAATATCATAGAAAATACATGTTTTCAATTAACAAAGTCAGTGTTGCTAAACTTTTTTTACATGGTATATATTCGATTTTGATAAAGATATTTTTTCGAACATTATATTGAACAGAAAATATTTAGGGAAAGGAGAAGATGCAGGTTAACATTGTGTCCTAGTGCATATGCATCTTGTGTTGGTTTCTGGGCGGTCGGTCGGTCGGTCGGTCGGTCGGTCGGTCGATCGGTCAGTCAGTCAGTAAGTCAGTCAGTCGGTCAGTCAGTCAGTCAGTCAGTCAGTCGGTCGGTCGGTCGGTCAGTCGGTCGGTCGGTCGGTCGGTCGGTCGGTCTGTCTGTCAGTCAGTCTGGGCGTTTTAATAAGCGTCTTTCACGTTTGAACAGTCTTTTTTCTATCTGGTTGGGAAAGAGTTAAACTAACAGGAAAAAAGACCAACGGAATAAGACATGATTAATTTAAAAGCTGCTGTAGACAACAAAATTGAAGTTGACAAAGACACGTAGGCCTGTTTTGTTTAGTATATCACAGAAAATATTGAGATAAAAGAACAACTTTATTTTATTGGTAATAAGCATTGTCTTACTTTGCCTAAGTCGAATCCGATTAAAATCCTATGTTAACGTTTCATTTACATCTGACACTCACCCATTCGGGATCATTTTCTGCTTAACCCTTTCCCAAACAAGACCTGGTTTTGACGTCCCTTATAGATATGGTTTGGGAAAACATTGAAACAAAAGAAGAAACTGCTGATAACCAGCAATTTCTCCTTTTGTCTCAATATTTTCTGTACTATCTAATACACAAATTCTATCTTTAATAGCCTAACATTCCTTATGTCGTATGCAGAAGATTTCAAATTGAACCACACTAAAATTTTACTGTGTGGTAATGGATTAAGAGAATATTGAGTCAGAGGAAGAAAATGCTGATAACCAGCATTCCCTCTTTTGTGACAATATTTTAAATGCTACATTTTACACAAATTCTATCGTTTTAGATCCATTTTGTAACATAGCAGCTTTCAATTTCAACCGCCCTAAAAGTTTGCCGTTTTGGGAAAGGGATAACCAATTTGGGTTTTTTCTATTGATGAAGATGACCCCTATCGGGTGGGTTTAAGATGTTAATGACATGTTAACATCAGATTTTAATTAGAGTGTCCTCAACATCAGATTTTAATTAGAGTGTCCTCAAAATCAGATTTTAATTAAAGTGTCCTCAAGAGCGGTTCCAGGATTTTTTTCCAGAGGGGAGGGGGGCGTCCAAGCCCAAATTTTTTTATCCAGGGGGGGTCCAAGCCCAAATTATGGTTTAACCAATTACCAAACGACAAAATTTTGGACTTGTCCAAATTCAAAGATGCTGCAGACGACAAATTGGATTGAGTGGAATTTTAGATTTTTTTGGTCTTTCTTGGTAGAAAAAATTGTGGGAAATGAAGAAATTGATTGTCACAAGCAATTTCTTCATTTTCCACAATGTTTTCCAAAGCCATTATCTTGTGGGGAGTCAAAAGGGGTCACTGCGTGATAATGGGTTAAAATGCAGTAAATATGTATCATTACACTAAATATATATAGTCAAAATTCAATTTTGGGCCAATGCCAGGGGGGTCCGGACCCCTCCCCCCGACCCCCCTCTAGATCCGCCCATAGTCCTATCAGGAATTCCAAAGCCAAGTGTTGTTTGAAAAAAAGTATTATGCCGAAAATAAGAAGTCTCTTGGATATCCAGTCTCCTCAAAGAATAGTACATAATACCGTTATTGCGTGTTGCGATTTTTATGTCGCCTTTATCCTGCGCTTTCAAAAAGATGAACTAATCCTCTCCCAAACAAGACCCCGTTTTGACACTCACAATTGAAAAGGTTTGGAAAAATATTGAGACAAAAGAAAATGGTGTAAAAATTGAGTTGGTTGTCAATGATAAATTTTATATCAGCCGACTTTTGAAAGATCTACCACATTGTGCAGCTACATGCGCGGATCCAGAGGGGGTCAGGGGGTCATGACCCCCCCGGAACTTGGCGAAAAAGGGGTTATCAAAACGATTACTGGTTATGTCCCACATACGCTGCGTCATTCGTTACGGTGTGCCTCGACAAACCGTTGTTATATTTAGTCCTTCATGATATGACATGTATCTGCATGGATCCAGAGGGGGTCAGGGGGCCTACTCCCCCCCCCCCCACCCCTGGAATTTGGCGAAAAAAGGGGCTTAAGATCGGACCCCCCCCCCCCCCCCCCCCCAGAAAAAATACCTGGATCCGCGCTTGAGCTAATTCCTTGCGTTTCCACCTTCTCGTACATGTATTCAAACCGAATCCCAATTGGTCGAGTTTTGAACGAAATTATTGACGATATTGATGTGTCACGTGATTCTACACCGCGCTTTCGTCGTTTTCGAAGAAATGGATCGTCGCTTTCCAACGAAAATCTCGTAACTGCAGCTTAAAACAAGCTGCAGTTACGAGGTTTTCGTTGAAAAGCATCGAAATAAGGTTCAAGGAGCAATCCCGTAATAACGTCAACCGCCTTCGCACCGATGCTGTTTTGAATATCATTGATAATCGGTTAAAATGACCTAACGACAGTTTGAAGATATTAGAGTTACGGTATTTTCCCACCCACAGCCCTCAAGCATGGTATATATTGCCCAAGAATGCCTGCAGCTCTTTCATTATCGGTGAACAAAGGGCTGGTTCCAAAGCGTCAGTCTCTTGTCTTTTTGGATTGGATTGTTTCCACATTGGCAGATATCGGAACTGCAACTACACACTTTATCTGGCGAAAGATGAGAGGTAAGCTTATTTGGATGAACTATCTGACCCTTTTCAAAATAATACAGGGTTTAAAGTCCGTAATTGAAAAAGTTATGCGAAACATTGAGGTAAAATGAGAGCATTTTCTCATTTTGTCTCAATATTGGCTGTGCGTTATCATAAATAATTCACGTCTTTTGAAATTAATGTTCATTTCAATGTCTGTATCAGCTTTGTTAACCCATTACAACACAGTGACTCCTTTTGACTCCCCACAAGAAGTTGGCTTTGGAAAAAGTTCGGGAAGTAAAGAAAATTGCTTGTTTTCTAAACAAAAATACAAAAAAAAAAAAAAAAAAAAAAAAAAATAATGATAATCACTTTAAATTGACGTCTGCAACATCTTTTACTTTGAACAAATCGAAAATTTTTCCGTTTGAGAATGGGTTAAACTTATGCATTTTTCTGCTGTTTGTAATATGGATAAACCGCGATAACAATATTCTTAGATACCAAAAACAATATTTCAACAAACAAACAAAAACGTGTTAGTGATAATTCTTCTGATATCTTAAAAAAACCTTAACTCTGCCATTGAAAGTGAAAAAAATCCATTTTCAATGCATGTTAGTTAGTATCTGGAATTTTCAGCGCTTACATATGGTATTTTAAAAGAACAACAGATAAGCTGGGTAAAACCATTCTTAATTCGTTGTTTCGATTCAAATGAGTACCCACACCATAAGGATTTTAATATGAAATATCATATTCAGAATGTCTTTACCAAACTCCCCCTCCTAATCTTTCGCTTTGGTTATGAGTACTGGTTCTCATTCCCAAACAAAGACCTTAGTTTGACGTCCCAATTAGAATTGGCTTGGGAAATCATTGAGACAAAAGAAGAAAATTCTGATAACCAACATTTGCTCCTTTTGTCTAAAAAAATATTTCCTGGCTACATTTTGAACAAATTGTGTCTTTAACAACACAAATTTTGTCGTCTGCAGCAGTTTTCAAATTGGAAGAATCCCTTTTCTCGTTTTGGAAAAGTTTGACTTGCATTGGCTTCGATTTCCGACTTGTCGAAATTCAAAGATGTTGCGAGCGACGAAATGCAATATTCCAAGAACCATAGCGTTGCTTTCCAACAAAAACTTTGTAACTGAAGCTCGTTTGAAATTGCAGATACGAGTTTTTAAAGGCAACGATCAACTATGTGTGATATGACATAAAAAACAATTATAATCATTTCCCAAGCAGCAAAGTTGTGGGCTAGTTTAATCTCAATTAAATTGTATATGTTTATTTCAGATTGACGGTATTTCGAATAATTTCTTTTTTCTTTGTAGAAAGCCCCATGGGGAAAGCAAATTACTTTTAAACATTATTTCTTCGTTTTCCTCAATATTTATATCATGAATTTCTCTGACGGAATAGTAAAAAAGTCGCATTGTATGGAAGTGCTAGGTTGAAAGGAAAAGGAAAAAATACTTATACATAATTATTCTTTTTTCTGGCTAAATTTGTTGCATTCTTCAATTCCATGGTGATTGTACGTCTTTTCTGCCTCAAACCGAATTCGAAAAACAACGAATCTTTGGCTAAATATAGACTGGGTTAAGCGTTATGCATTGAAAAAACCGTCGGTGTTGTTGTAAAATCTCGTAACTACGGCTAGAATCAAGCCGTAGTTACGCGATTTTTATAACAACATCTACGAAATACTATTGTTTGTCCGAAATTACGTCACTGTTAACTGGATAAAATCTTTCCCTATATGTATTCGTCAAATATTATCATAGTTTTGACGATTTCCTAATATTGCTGTGTCGCGTGTTTCCATGTCTTGATATAGTTTTTTATTCGACCTCTTCTTTTTAACCCTTTCCCAAATGACGCGATTTCAATCTACTCAAACTTAAGAGAAGTTACAGATAACAAAATGAATTATTCCTGTGTATAAGAATGTGTTAAATATCATATTATAGAAATTATGGAGGGGAAAGAAATAATTGCTGAATGTCTGCAAGTTCTTCTTTTCTCTCAATTTTCGATGCCCTTTCTAGAAGAGACTCGTCCAAATCTAGTCTTGTTGACGAAAGGTTTGATATAGGTCTCTATAAATGACCTGGCAGAGCACATCTATCTTTTAGCAAGAGATATGTTCTGCCATGTCATTTGTCGTGAGTTATATGTTCTCGTACGCCCAGTGTTCAAATAGGACAATGCCATATTTGTTGACTCTATACATATTTATAATTGATAAATTGCTGCTATAAGATATCTCAAAATAATATGATCATCTTTCTACTTGACTTTTTTTAGACCCAATTAGCCTGGCGATCGAGTAGAGTAAGGGGTTAAATAGGGGTCAATGCATGTTTAAAAACATGTTTCTAAGCAACAAATTTCAGTTGACTTACCCTTGTCGAATCAATTATAAAAAGAACACTTCTGGCGAATTATGAGAACATGTGATTCTTTTTTCGAAAACTCACACAAAAAAACTATACCATCAAAAATAGTATGTGAAAACACCATCTCCTTTTTTATTATTTCAAGCATCCAATAGTATACTAAGGGAAAAAAGAAACGCAACAAAAAATAAATTTGATCATACGTTTTGTTTTTGTCTTTCTCAAAATCACCCTAATTCGAGTACTTTTTTCAATGCATAGTAAGACTTCATCATTTGACTTTCTAAAGTCAAATTTTCATCAAGGTCACATGTTGCACGTGCCTTAAATATGCGTTTAAATGAGAGCGATTTGGCGTCAATGTTTAATGCGTTCTTGCACGCAATCCAATATGACGTTATCGATTTCTGGCTAAAAGTTGATTGCTGTACTATCCATGAATAGCATAAACAGTTTTTCTCGATAACAGAATTCCTTTCCGTAGGTATAATAAGCGAACGTTATGGTCCTGGCGTCGTGATGTTAGACGTTGACGAAAGCTTTTCGGGCGGCCGTCAGTTGGTCCGTTTGTTCTAAGAAGTTATCTCGAGCAATATTTTGTCAACCGATGTACTCCAAAGTCAGCAACAATTGCAGGTTTAGATGTTCCATTCGTAAACATCGCAATTGCTGACGGATGACGTCTTTGAATAAGTTGCAAAATGGTACGAGGGATTAAATCCAAACAAAAATCATTGCCTTTTGTCGAGTCGACGTTCATCTACACAAATCAAAAGAGTTTTATGTAAAGTTTGAGTATTTAAAGGTTTTAACGTGAGAAACGTGTAAACGTCTATTTTGACGTTATCTCACAGGTAAGACATGTTCTAACGTAAACACAAAGATCAATATCAAGATACACTTCCCTGTAAAAACCAGAAATAACTTTGACTCAATAACATAAAAGTATTAAGAGAAAATACAAAAAATAGTTGTTGCGTTTCTTCTTTCCCCTAGTATAATTTGCACTATGATTTTATTAAGGATTAAATTGTGAAGAAAAATGCACGAACAATTCCAAGTTGATGGCTCAGTGCAAACCTATTGTAACTACAATATTTTTTCAGAAATCCGTTGTGTTTTTGTATTTTATCAATCTTTAGCAAGGAATACATCATGTGTTCTAATACTCGATTTCATCTCCTGTGAAAAATTATACAAAATGTAGTTACAATAGTTTTGCACTGAGCCACCGAAGTGGCGTGGGAAAACCGCTGATCTGCTTACGCTTTAATTCTACAAATAATAACAAATCTTAATCTACACGCAATAATGTGAACTTGTTTGTCATTTTAGATCAGCGTTTTAATGTTTGATAGCCGCCATTAGATACCAAACAATTTGTGCAGCTTCAGAGTCATCCGTGGCATTGGTACTCTTTTAACCCATTACCAAAAGACAAAAAAATAGGACAGTCCAATTTGAAAGGTGTTGCAGACGACATTTTCAATGTGATAAAATTTTGGAAAATTGCTCTTTTTTGGGTAGAAAACAGTGTGGGAAATGAAGAAATTGCTTGTCACAAGCAATTTCTTCATTTTCCCCAATGTTTTCCAAGCCATTATCTTGTAGGGCGTCAAAAGGCGTCACTGTGTGGTAATGGGTTAAAGCAGAACACGTAATCTATTCATTCTATTACGATAAAATGATAGGTCATGTTTGATGGTTTAATCAATAGACCTCGGCTTTTTAGAGTATGGCATCGGAGATTGGTGAGAGTATCCGGATTTTTTAAAATCCGGATTCTCCCACCAATCTCCGCTGTCACGGAAAACAGCGAGATCAGAGGCTTTGAAATGATGGGGGTTAATACCTTAACTCATTTGTACACTGTATCAATTGGTGTAGTTAAGGTTTACAGACCCTGAAAAAAATCACCGCTTTCTAGCCACACGAAATGCATCTAGCTACACACACTTGTAAATACACTTTACAAAAGTTGATTCACCGTGTCGGATTTCAAAATTATGCTTCAAGAAGAACATAATTTACAGATATTTTTTACTCTATATTCATATGCAAGGGAGGTAATTTTGAATGTTATTGTCAAATATTTCCATAAGTATGCATTCATTCAAAATTCTTAACGGTACAAAATGCTATTTGTTTGTATTTGGAATGGTAATGTAACACATTTTAGGAATCATTTGCACTTTTCAAATTTGACCTCTGGCTCTTTGGTGCTTTTGAGGGGTTGGATACCTTAAGGATTTCAATAAATTGTAGCATAATTATTAGGCTATACTCATACAAAATATCTTGTTATAATGTAACGTACAAAGAGCAAATTTAAAGATCGTGTATGAAACAGGCTTGAAACATTAAGAAGAGCATTTATATTTGATAACCTGTAAATGCATGCAAAACCTTGGTTGTCTTTTTTGTGGTGTGTACAGTAAATAAAACGTTGTATGTCTAATCTAGAAAATTCATGCAGGTTTTGGGATATTTTAGTCATCAGTATTAATGACACATTATATGCTTCGGAAAAGTTGTTATTTTTTCTTCCTCTTTAAACGCTTTCAAACTTTACTTGCCTGCTTGAAAATGAGAAATAAAAAATAGGCCTATCGTGTCTTAGCTTTGCTTGGAAAACCTTGCAACTGAAGATTTAAACAAGATACCTTTATGGGATTTACGACGAAAAGCGACGACATGGGGCACCAGCTTGTTAACCCATTCTCAAACAACAAAATTTTAGACTTCCGATTCAAAATCAGCTGCATACAACAAAGTAAAATATTGATAAAGATATAATTTGTGTATAATATAGCATAAAAATACTGAGACACAATGTAACCAGCATTTTCTTCTTTTGTCTCGTGTGTTTTCCAAGACCTTTCCTTTAGTGAACTCAGACTTGGTCTCATTTGGGAGAGGGTTAAACATTAAATGTGAGATTCTTTAGTTGGCTGTATACTGGTATATGCTAAAATAGCTAGAGCGATTTATTTGGTTCATAATTTAACTTATGTGCCCACAATCTGCATGTGGAACATCTCCAAATGACTTTTTTGTCCACGTTAAAAAACAAATGATAGAATACAAATATTGCATATTTAGGTGTTGCAAGATTATCATTTAAATTGGAATTTGTTACAATTTTACACACAAAGATAACGTATCAGAACATTCACATTAATTTGAAATACAGTATAAACATAATTCCGTCGTTGTTACTAAAAGACCGTTAAAATCGCATTTTGAAATTCAAATGCAAAGGTCAAGAATGATCGATCGTAGGCCTCAATGTCTATATTGTACGTGTTTTTATTTTGGAAAAGGAAATTGTGTTGTTAATTTTTGTCGTTTTAATATTGATTGAGTCAGTGCAGTGGGACCAAATGCACCGTGTTACGTAATGATCATTAGTCTAGGGGCCAACCCCAAAAAGAGGCCTAGAAAGTGGTTTTCTTTGGACCAATAGTCCAGAAAGATTCCGATGGTACAGTGAGTTAGGGTAACCATTGGGACTTTATTTTATGGTGGATGCCAGAACTGAAAGTGGTGCAGATTTTTTCCAGGGGCAGATAACTCTACCCACCCAAAAATGAAATAAACAGTTTTTTAGTTGACCATGAATCGAAATTGTCGTCAAAATTTTTTCTGTGACTTTTTTCCTCAATAACTTTATGTTTTTATTGAAATATTATGTATGCCAAAAAATAATTAGTAATAGAATAGTCGGTTTTTAAACACATTTACCGTAACTGCCATAATAAATGTTCATTCACCAAAATGGAAAAATAACTCTAAAATAATTAAGAAAAGTTTTTTCAAACGTTATTATCTTTTTAAACGTTGATGATAGAAATGTTTAGACACCATAGGGATATTTTGAAGTCAATTAGGTTTCGTTCCAGGATGACTTTTGCAACAAATGTCGGTGTGATTTTTTTCTGGGGACAGACAACTCTTACCACCAATAAGGGCATGTTCAAAGAAAGGCTTTATGACAAAACATGTTTACAATCTAGTTCTCGCAAAAGTAAACCAATATTCTTTAAACTAAATCAGAACAAGTATGATAATAGGTTCTTCAATGAGTTTGATTATTGGCCAGATCGGACCAGAAAGTCCTGAGTTATCTGCCCTTGAACATCAAAAATAACCATTTTAGACTTTGTTTACCATCTAGCATCCACAAATATTGACCAACGAAAATGAAATTTCTACATAATGATAAGGAATATAAGATCTCAAACGAGTGTGATTTTCGGCCTGATCGGACAAGAAAATTATGAGTTATTTGCCCTTGAACTTGACCAAATTGCCGTTTTTGACTGTTTTAGACTTTGTTTACACTCTAGCATTTATAAATATTGACCAATCAAGTTGAAACCTGGACAGTATGTTGCTGACTATAAGATCTCTGAGGCGTTTAATTCTCAGAATGATCAGAATAGAACATCGCGAGTTATATGCCCTTGAATTTAACAGATTTGCCATTTTCGACTATTTTCGACTTGATTTACACTCTAGAATCTTCAAGTATTGATCAATCCAAATAAAACTTATGCATAACGATTAGAACCAAACGATCTCAGATGAGTACAATTTTCAGAATGATCGGGACATAAATTCATGAGTTACTTGCCCTTGAATTTTACAAAATTGCCGTTTTACGACTATTTACGACTTCGTTTACACTTTAGTATCTACAACTAGAGACCAATCAATTTGAAACTTGGTCATAATATTGTTGACCATGAGATCGCGACTGAGTACAATTTTCAGAATGCTAGGGACATAAAGTCATGAGTCATAATGCCCTTGAATTTTACAAGATAGCCATTTTCAACTATTTTCAACTCCGTTTACACTCTAGAGTGTATAATTATTGACCAATCCAAATGAAACTCATACATCAGGATTGGGACTATAATATCTCGATTGAGTACAATTTTCAGAATGATCGGGACATAAAGTCATGAGTTATACGCCCTTGAATTTTACAAAACTGCCATTTTCGACTATTTTCGACTCCGTTTACACTATAGCATGTATATATATTGACCAATCCAAATGAAACTTATACATAAGAATTGGGACTATGATATCTCGATTGAATACAATTTTCAGAATGATCGGGACATTAAGTCATGAGTTATATGCCCTGGAATTTTACAAAATTGCCGTTTTCGAATATTTTAACTTGGTTTACACTCTAGCATTTACAATTATTAATTAATCCAAATGAAACTTTTATACAATGTTGGTGACCATAAGATCTAGAACGAGTATAATTTTCAGAATGATCGGGACTGGAAGTCATGAAATATGCCCTTGAATTTTACAAAATTGCTGTTATACAGAGTGTCAAAAAAACGGAACCCTAATTCAAAGTCAAATATTCTAAAGGATAAGCAAAAAATCTAATTTTGGAATTTGCAGTACTGAAGATACATTATTTTTGCATTTGTGTTCCAAATTTCACTTAAAAATATTCTTCGGTTCAAAAGTTATAAGCAAATTAATAATGACACTAAAAACCCAATCTGACACGATATTGAACTTTGCGTCTTGTTTGTTCGTGAAAGCGCACTAACGGTCAGCTGTTGAATTATGTACCGTTGTACATGTATGTACCGATTTTCTCAAAACTTAATAAGTACACATTATGTACGTTCAAATTGAGTCCATAGGATGGTTGTTGGAATTAATTTCAAATTAGTATCTGATTCTTTTCACATTGCGCAGTTTTAACTTTTATTTTAGTAAATTACAAGCTTGATAATTGTGTTTCCTAAAATCAGTCTAGTCTTAATTTTCTTGCATAGTATACATTGATGTGGACTATGATTTAATTCTTTTTGGTGAATTTTGTGTTATTTGTGTTTTGCATAAAGATCAGTGTCAGGTCAAATGAAACCCATAATACTTTTCAATTGAGCTGTGACCGGCATGTTGGTCAAATATAAAATAAGTGCCTATGATTATTATTCACGAGTCTGTGATGCACTTGGATATTTTTTTTGTATTCATTTTAGTTACATCACAGCTCGCATCATTATTATTTATTAGCAAAAAAGATGAGATGAAAATGCACTATTGTGAATACAATGTTTCAAAATCATTTTTGTATTTATTGAATATATTAACAAATTGTATAGCGTCAATTCATTCAATGAGTGTAGGCGCGCGCTGCAAAACGAATAGATCGATATCGTGTTCAAATGGTTTTCGGAGTATATTCATTTGAATGCCAATATTTTTAAAACTAATCATTATTTTTCAACTAAATTTTAAGATCTAATAGAAAACTGTCGTTGCTATTGCATATGTAAATTTGGTGGAGAAATATTTCTTGATAAATGAGAAATGTTCTTTCGAAAATGGGTTCCGTTTTTTTGGGACACTCTGTAGACTATTTGCGACTTGGTTTACACTCTAGCATCTACACTTAATGACCAATCCAAATGAAACTTGGACACAATCTTGGTGACCATAAGATAAAGAATGATGGCAGGATCAGAAAGCTGTGTTTTTGCGCCCTTGAATTTGATAAAAACTGATGTTTTTTTTTATTTTGGTTTTACTCTAACAACCACAAATTTTGGCCAGTCGAGACAAAAAACTTAAACATAATGATAGTGACCATTCTTATAAGGTGAATACAAATTTCGACATAATTGGACCAGAAGTTGTTAAGTTATCTTCCTTTGAATTGATCAAACTTTCCATTTTGACTTTATTTTCAGTCAAATAACCAGATAGATGGACAAATCAAGACGATATTTGATGGGTAGAATGTTTCCGACGTTGTTTTTACTCTTAAAACCACACATAGTGAACAATCAAGACAAAACTTGGACACCAAGATAACGACTACGAGAGTTTGGATTAGTTTGGCATTCAGTTATTTAGTCAGGATAGAAAGTTATTTGCTCTTGAATTCTGTAAAATTGACTTTTTCGATCCTGTTGTCACCCTAGCTACCACAAACATTGACTAAGCTACACAAATCTCAATCTGTGACTGTGAGATATATTTCATAGTGTTAATGTGAATCTGACATCCTGAGTTATAAGCCTTTAATTTTGACAAAATGACCTTTTTTGACTTTGTTTTCATTGCAAAAGACACACATATTGATCGGTCGATACAAAACGTGGACAAAATGCAAGTGACCACAAGATATGGTTCAGTTTTCAGCCTGATTATGATCCAACAATTTTAATTGCTTTCCCTTGAACTTGACAAAACTGCTGTTTACGAGTGTTCAGTTTTGCAGTCACAAATATTAATTGATTTGAATAAAACTTGGGCTCATATTATCTTGGTTCAGGTGAGCGACTTAGGACCATCATGGTCCTCATGTTATTTATTAAGAATATTTGCGTTAAATGTCAGTTGAAAACGCGAAATTCGTTAAGTTACAGGTAAACATTTATTACGTTTTAAGCACACAAAGTTTGGGAGATGAAAGACGTACAGACGATCGGACGGACAATATGGACAGTAGAATTCATTAACATATTCTAAATTGTATCCTTCTACATTACTTCTATCAGTCTTTTTCGATGATTTGGGTGCAGAATTGTGACTTATCTGAATTATCTGCCAATAAATAAGCTATCAGCCATTTCCGACAGAAAACTTCAACTTTTCAAAAAATATATCAACTTGCGGACATGGATTAGACATATTTTTATCAAATGACATGTCATGTTAGAAGTTTAAAAACATTTCCGGGTACTTGGAAATGCATTTGCACAGTTTTAAGCAGATTTGTGAGTTTTTGGCTTTTTAACGACATCATGAAGTAGAAGGGGGTAGACATAGCTTAAATTGGTGGGTGGGGTAAGGACAATTGTAGATTTCTTAGAATTCAAGATGATTTTTGGTATAAGAAAATTACAATCACGAAGACTATTCAAATGTGATTTCTTTCCATAAAAATGATTTATCAATTAGATAAAAATGGTAGTATAGAAACAATTTCTGACGACTACTATTTAACCTTAATTTCAAGTGGGTGGGGTAAGAAAAGTGCTTGTAAAAAAAATGCACCACTTTTGATTATGGCATCCACCTTATTCTAACGTCCCATTGAACTAACAATTACCTGGTACCAACAGATCTTTTCTGGACGATTGGTCCAATAAAAATTTATTTTGCGGGACGGGCCCCTAGACTACATTGTTAGTTGAACATATCTGAGCCATTTGAATTTACATGTAACTACAGCTTGGAAAGGTTGGAGCCACGAGGTTTCGAAAATACGGTTCCGGTATATGAAATCGTCTGTTTTACTATTTCATTGTTTTTGTCGTCTCGGAAGTTTAACTGGTCTATTGCTAATTTCTCTTCTTTTCGTTTTAGAAATTGGTAAACCTTCGGGGCATCTTGGTACGCTATCGATCTCAGGATCTACATGTATGATCATGTAATGATTAATGTGAAATAAAAACACCCGTATCACGATTATAAAAATTCCTCTTGTCCTCATCGGCTCTTATTACCATTAATTAAACACCATCTTGTGTATAAATTAGAAGTTGGTAACATGTAAACCGATCTGATAAAAATTCGATGTGAACATTCCAGTAGCATGTGCATCTGAGACACACCCGTTATAGGGGTCGTCTTCTGTGACCCCTGGACCCCCCCCCAAAAAAAAAAAAAAAAAAAAAAAAAAAAAAGTCTCAAACGGCGTGGTTGAAATTGCAAGCTGCTACGGGTGACAAAATGGATCTAAAAAGATAGAATGTGGACTGAAATGTATTAAGTCGATCGCCTTTCACGCTATTTTAAACATAAAAAGAAGATAGCTTTGGAAATCATTGTAGAAAATAATGAAATTGCTTGTGACAATGTTTTCTACCCAGAGAAACCTAAATGTAAGTTTAATTCAGCTGAAATTTCGTCTGCAAAATCTTTGAATTTGTAAGAGTCCAAATGTTTGCCATCTGGTAAAGGAATAAGGGGATTCGGACCCTCTCGGGTAAATTTGGATATTTGGTGAGATTTGGTGGTATACATGCTGTGATCATTCTAGTGTTTATTAGGTTTCCCTCTCAAAAAGGAATATTTTCAAGATGGGTTCTGCATAGAGAGTACTCTGTTCTACATCCAACTGACAATATAAATGTTATTTTGAGCAGTTTCAAGACTGATCAAAATTAGTCCCGTAACATATGAGCAGTTTTAAAACTGTTAAAAATAAGTCCCGTGCACATGAGCAGTTTTAAAACTGTTCAATCCCAAAATTGCTTCCGACATATACATGTAGAAGTCTTCTTTTCACAACTACATATTAGCGTTACTTTTCAACAAAAACCTCGTAACTGCAGCTTAAAACAAGCTGCAGTTACGAGGTTTTTGTCGAAAAGCAACGATATATGACATTATATTTTATTCATTTCAGTAACAAAGCAAACTGGGGTCTGTATCATGGTGACGTTGCTCCTGCTAGACATATGTAACACCAGAGCAGAAACAGCAAAACACACGGGCTCTCTAGATGATACAAAACATAGGTAAGTCGCATATCGTCGAAATTATTTCAAAACTTCGTTACTCCTGCACCACTGGTGGTGAACTAAAACAATTTTCGCTACAACAAGGTATAGATATTATGCGTTTAAATGTGAGTTTATAGATTTTTTTTTCTAATGACAATGAACTTGTTCTAAAAGCAGACCGGATTTGACGTTTTGTATTGACAAACTGTCTGTGATGGTATAAAATCTCGTAACTACGGCTTCGATAAGTTACGAGATTTTATAACAACACCGACGGAATACATTGATCGCGAAAAAACGTCCCTCGCTTTTGCCGAGTTCATCACCAGTGTGCTTGATGGTTTGATCAAAACTGGAGTTACGAGGTTAAGCAATAACACTGACGTTATAATCTCTTTCCCAAACGTCGATTTTCAGAGTAATCTAATTCAAAAGGTGTTGCAGACGGCAAAAATGGATGTTATTAAAGATCGGATTTGTGTGAAATATAGGCGTAGCTTTGGAAATATTGAGACCAAAGGAGAAAATGCTGTTTATCAGCATTATCCTTTTCCGACTCAATTTTTTAAAGATTTTTCTGATAAATGCATAAAAGACCAGAGAAGCGTTCTTTCCTTAGAGTGAGATTTTCGAGTTTTAATGCCTTAATCAATTACCAAACCGCATAATCTTAGACTAGTTCAAATTGAAAGAAGTTGAAGAGGGCATTTTCAAATTGTACTTTTAAACTTAGCATCTTTGTGAGTAGAAAACATTAGGACAAGTAAAGAAATTACCTGACATGCAATTTCTTCATTTTTCACGATGTTTTTCCAAAGCCGTTATGTTGTGGGCAGTCAAAAAGAGTCATTGTATGGGAATAGATGTATTAGTGTCAAGAGTTAATAGAATTGTGAGAATTTGAATTCGATTTCATGTATTCTTTTACCCATTACCAAAGGGCAAAATTTTTGACTGGCCAAAATTCAAAGGTGTTGCAGACAGCAATTTTTAAGGAATGCAATTTTCAGTGTTTAAGCCTTTCAGGATAGAAAACATTGTTTGAAATAAAGAAATTAAATTGGTTGTCACAAGCTGTTTCTTCATTTTACAAAAATGTTTCCAAAACCATCATCTTGTAGGGAGTCAAAAAGAGTCACTGTGTGGTAATGGGTTAAATAGACGGGCTAGTACATAACAACGAATGCAAGGGGTCCAACGTACACAAGTTTTTGTGGTCAAAAAGATCGGCAGTGGACAAAGATGGCGGCTAAATGATTGAATTTTGGTTGATTTTGAGGACAAAAACTGAAAGTAAGTATGTTTCTTAGATTTGATATACCATGTCACCTAGCCGAGGATGTGGAGACAGTATTCACGCTCCTAGGGAAATAGGCCTTAACTTCTGATATGTCCTCAAACTCCATTGATGCTCGAAGTAATGCGAAGCTTTCAGCAGCAACAAAATCCGGAACTGATTGTGACCCGTATAAAATCGCCATTTGCATAAAAAACGCGATGAAATGAGACGTACCCTCGCTGTCTACACCATTTAAACAATAAGCCCAACAATCTGATTGCACTTTTAATGTATGCAACACCTCGCATTCACGAAAAAACCCTATGTAAGCTGTCTAAGGTGGACTGTGGTCAACTGTACGAAAATAATGTCGCCACCATGTCAATTATTAATCCAACTATCTCTTGTAAAAATTTCGAATTGCGCTGCAAATTCAGAGGCGTAAGTTCGCGTAACAATGAATTTTGTTATAATGAAGTCCTAGGCGTATTATCAAGTCCATTTTGGGACCCAAACATTATTAAAATAACAATGCGCTAGAAAATACTGTGGAAATTGAAAATGAATGAGCAATACATGTGTTCTTTTTCCGAAGTGTTTTCTATCCAGAGGGACCCGAAATGTAAAATTACATTCACTTGATATGGTCGTCTGGGGTAGTCTCTGGTTTACCAGGCGCAAAATCAGTTTTATCCTATTTTGTATGCTTTTGGTTAGGGCTTGAGATAAAAAATATCAAAATTCATGTCAAAAGAATCGAAAAGGGTCAAGGAAAAAGAGAAGGAGGTGTGGGGGATAGCAGTACCCATCATGATAAGCCAGAACAAAGCACAATATTTAATGTGCCCTGCATACCAGAGGTGCGCTTCTGTAACGCTTTACACATCATACAGCTAAGTTAAGACAGAGGCTGTTATTATCTAGATTGGTCTAAATTCAAGATGTTGCAGACGACAATTTCAAGTGAATATATTTTTTAAACTTTTCTTTTTCTCCAAAATGATTAATGATTTCCAAAGCATTGATGTTCTGTGAATTCAATTTGTGGTAATGGATTACATGGTATGTACATTCATGATGTAGAAAATCATCTAGAAAAATGACTTATGAGTTTAAAGTTGTAAACAACCTTTCATAAACTAAAGCTAGAGATGAATAGCTGGTGGATTTAATTGGTTATTGTAATAAATTTGACACAAAGCATTGGTGGGGCACATTGTTAGGTGCACCAGCTACAAATATGAAGCTGAAATATTGTTGAATGCAGCTTCAAACTCCATCAAAGCAGTAATCTACCAAAACTATCCAACTTTGTGAGGTATTGTTTCTATATTTCAGGGAAAAAGACCATTCAGGAAACAGTTGAATCAAAGAGAATGATGTGTTACAGATTAATCTCCACTTGGATGAGTACCTGAGGCTACACGCTAGAGGGAGAGACAAAACTTTTCATGTTTACTAACGAACTGAATGAATTTGAAGACTTTTTATCCAAAATTCATTGAAAAGAGATGACTATTTTTTAAATGAAGTTTAGCTCTTGATAAATAACCAGGCAGAGCATATTTAGTTATTAGCTAGGTATGCTCTGTCAGGCCATTTATCATTAGCTTTACCGGTGTATCAGTTTATTTTGGCTCCTGAGCAGCTATTTCAAGCAAAAAAGCCGAAAAAATTGACCAAAACACATTAAACTTTGTTTTTCTTTACATTTAACAGAAGGTGTAACATTTGTAGACATTGTTTGAATTTTTGGGGACTCTGGAACAAAATTTTAGGTGGAGGCCAAGATACCCAAGGTGGGGGCCATGATACCCCGAGGCCAAGATAAACTGTTACAACGGTTCTTATCATGTTAAAGATTTACATGTTTTGGATTAATTGTCATGCATTAATAGACTTTATTGAGGGTTGATTCAGTTTAAAAAACTTTGGACTTTTTTGCCAGAGTTTAAAGCAGGATCAATAAATTGTCCCTGGATAAGCATCTAATTCCTCCATGTTCTCAAAAGCTTACCTTATTAGAGAGTTTCAAATAGACTTGTTTGTTAAAATGAGAGTCTTAAGGTTTTTTTTGCAAAGTTTTAGATATCTAGCCTTAGATTTCCAAGTAAATTATTAATGTACTTTGGTTTTGGCAATTCCCAAGCGATATGAAATTGTAATTTGTTTTGTGTAATTAAAGAAAATAGCAGTGGTTGAAGAATCTTGAGTTTGCTTTTTTGATTTATATTTTCACCTCATTTTAATCCTTTCCCAAACAACTAAATGTTGGACTGATCCAATTTGAAATCAGCTGTTTCTTAATGAAGATAGCATTTGTGTAGAGAGCTTAGAAAATATTGAGGCAAAAGGAGAAATTATATTATTCCTTCTTTTGCATCAATGATTTCAAAAGGTTAATCTATCAGGGACATAAAAAATGAGTTGACAATGCGTAAATGGAAATATGAATTATTTGTTCATTCAATGTCCTATCACCTATAAGCCCAGTTGTCCTGCCATGCAATACACTTGTGGAAAAGGATGAAATTGTTAATATAGTTACCAGCATCCTTTTCCAGTTGATGCTTTCAAAGGCTTGGTCCTGAATGATCCAATTGGTCATTGGTTCATTATTTGCTAGTAGCCTGGTAGTCTGAAATTGTCAGATGACACTTTAATCTGCTTTTGACAGATGTCTTTGTCTATGGAAAATCTGTAGTAAAATTCAAGTTAAAAATAATTTATCCCGTGAGTGTCTGGAACATCTGTTGAAAATTTTGAAGAGAAAAGATTCATTGATACACCTTGATATTTCCTTTTCCATCAATGATTTTACCATAGCGAATGAAGAAGTTTTCACAGATTTTAGTCATCTACATGTTTTCTCAATATATACTAACAGAACTTCCAATCAAAGCCATCGACTGCTCTCTCATTTTAATTATTCAAATCCATTGACGATAGAAAGAATTCTGTCAAATCAAGGTCTGATCCAGGATTTTTCCTGGGGGCAGGGGGGAAGGGGTGGGGTTGGGGGTGAGCGACCCAACGCACCAATCCCCCACTAGAGTCGCCTTTGCGAATGGCAGAAAGGATACTGGTCGAGTCAGGGGTCTGGTGCCTTTTTCTCAAACAATCCTTGGTCGTGATGTATAGATCTATGAGATGATGCTTTTGAAAACATTGAGGGAAGCGTAATAAAAATGCTGACAATAAGCATTCACCCCCTTATCCCTTTTTATTTTTCTACCATATGAAATGAACATTCAACATTATCGATGGCTCAGCGTGAAACAGTTATAACAGCCTATATGTTTATAGGCAGTTACAACTGTTTCGTGCTGAGCCAACGATTTCACATTGTAAGTCAGATTCACATTGTTGTCGGCAACCATTTTCTATTTTGACCAGTCTAGCGGACAAAGATTACTCCATCAGTTTACCATATAGTGGCATTTTGAAATTGATGCCCAACAAGATAGAGGTTTGTTTTTTTACATAACATTGTGGAAAATCAAGAAATTGCATACATATGACAAGTAAGCAATCTTTTCATTTTCCACAATATTTTTAAGCAAGAAAGACCAAAAATCATAAAATCTTTTTCACTTTAAATTACTGTCTGCAACATCTTTGAATTGGGACCAACATCACAATTTGTTGTCTTGGGAAGGGTTATACAGTACCACATTGTACAAGTTTGACAGGATTTTATTCTGTAACGAGCAACACCAAATAGTATCAGAAGACAAAATGCTTAATCAATCCTTTCCCAAACAAGACCTGATTTTGAAGTCCTTAATAGAAAAGGCTCGAGAAACATTGAGGTAAAAGAAGAAAATTCTGATAACCAGCATTTTCTCCTTTTGTCTCAATGTTTTCTGAGCTATATCATTGGCAAGTCCTACCTTAATTAACATCTGTTTTTTGGTCTCTGAAACAACTTAAAATTGGACAACCCTAAAATTTTGCGGTTTGGGAAAGGTTTAATTTAACATAAACTTCTTTAAAAGCTGTAGGTCTGGTCATTAGCATTGCAAGACATGGGAACCATCATCCATGAAAATATCTTGAAGCATGACTGTGGTTTTCATCATCTTGTGTCAAACTTCATAAATCAATAGCATCCATCTTTACAGTGTGTTTACAGAGTTCTTGAAAAACATGCATAAAAATGTTCATTTGTGACTTCAGGTAATATTGCTGGTATGCCGTCTCAGTGAATTCAGACAGTTATGCCAGTTATTTCTCGGAATTCATCAGGACCGGGATACTGATCTTTCTGCTACGGTCAAGTGTCTGCCATGGAAGATTAACATCACCTGAAAAATATAAACAAGATTTATTCAAACAACGGCATTATAATGATGACAATGATTAATATAACCATTTTCCAAACAATGAATGATACATACAACCAAGTGTTGAACAATTAGAAAATATTGACGAAAAGGAAGAAAATTTTTGATACCGTCTTATTTCTTTTCCTCGATATTTTTTACATCTTATCAAAGGGAATTATTAAGTCACTCAGTGGCAGTAGATCCAGTCACATTCTTACTTAAGCCTGACTGACTCCTACTAAACATAGATCTAGACTATAAATTATTTATAAATATTTTTAACATCACTTCATTCTCAAAGAGAATTCGTGGTTCTAAAAACAACGTTCTTTAATACTTTTCAGCAGCGTTCCCATTGATTCTTAAATCTGGGGGTACAAATGCTTATTTTACAGGATGCTTGCACCCCCTCTTTAAGAGACAAAGTAGGCTGTCTACAAAAACGAGGGGTACAAGATTCATTTTGAGGGTAAAATAAAACCATTTGTGGGGGTTTGGGTATCCTGTTTCAGGTATGTGAAAGGATTTTAAAACAAAACCTTTGGGAAACACAATTCGAAATTTGACAAGGGATCGTTAGATTTGACATGGTGGCGACATTATTTTCGTACAGTTGGCCACAGTCCACCTTAGACAGCTTACATAGGGTTTTTACATGAATGCGAGGTGTTGCATACGTTAAAAGTGTGATCAGATTGTTGGGCTTAATGTTTAAATGGTGTAGACAGCGAGGGTTGGTCTCATTTCATCGCATTTTTAATGCAAATGGCGATTTTATACAGGTCAAAATCAGTTTCGGATTTTGTTGCCGCCTCAAGCTTCGCATTACTTCGAGCATCAATGGAGTTTGAGAACATGTCAGAAGTTAAGGCCTATTTCCCTAGGAGCGTGAATACTGTCTCCACATCCTCGGCTAGGTGACATGGTATATCAAAGCCAAGAAACGTACTTACTTTCTGTTTTTGTCCCCAAAATCGACACAAATTCAATCATTTAGCCGCCATCTTTGTCCACTGCCGATCTTTTTGACCACAAAAACTTGTGTACGTTGGACCCCTTGGAATGAAAAAGTTGGGAATGAGAAGTTTCTACCATTTCTCTATATGTTTTTTAACGCTTTGCTTATTAAGACATAATAAAACAGATGGGCATATAGATAATGTTCAATGAATGAAAAAAAAAGTTGGCTATAAGAATTTTCTACCGTTTCTCCACATGTTCTCTAACGTTTTGCTTTGTAAAGACGGAAAAACAGGAATGGAGAAGACTAAGTTTAAATAAGGAAATAGCGGGTGGGATAGGTTTTAATTATAGGTTGGAATACAGCAAAATACCACCGACATGCCTATTTATATCATTAGTTTTTGTTTAGTTGCGCTTGTCACGCTATGAAATATTCTGAAATTGCAAAAGTCAACAGTGGACCCTGGTCAGTCTGCGCGGTCCGCAGAATTTATCCGGGAACAAAACATTTCGTATTCAGATTACCTTTTCTTCATAATGTATCGCTTTTCTGTTTTTCTTTTTCTATTTTCATATTTTAATTCAAATAATCATTTAACCCATTACCAGATGAGAAAATTTTGGGTTTGTTCAAATACTTTAATTCTTACAGACGGCAATGTCAGGTGAATGATTTTTTCTGTTTGTATGTTCAGGTAGAAAACAGTATGGCAAAGGAATTTTCCGCAATGTTTTCCAGTGCTTTTTTTTTTGAAGGTTGTCAAAAGGCGTCAATGTGTGGTAATTGGCCAAACATGTATCGCTTTAGAAAGAACATCATGATTCGAGCTTTTTTAAAGTTGAAGTCACCACTAAATATAAGATCATTTAGTTTAATTGTCAGCATTTCTTACGTTTGCCTAGATATTTTCTTTGTTTCATCATTGTCTTACAAAGACGTTCCCATTATCTACAAACATTTTGCTTACTTCGGCAGCTTTCAAATTTGAGCATCCCACATTTTTGCTATTTGAGAAAGGAATAAAGACCTTACATTTTCCCACAATTTTTCTGGCCATGAAGCCTGCATATTGAACCCTATTGGTATTGTCTTTTTAATTGTTTTTGATTTCATCGTTTGTGGAAATAAGTTAAACCTTTACCAAAGACAACGTAAAGATAAAATTGTTATGAAGAAAGCATAAATGTTTATTCAAGCAGTATCAATCAGCATGTTTTCTCCTTTTCCCTCAATGCTATCTGTATCGAAACTGTACCCTAATAAACATACATATTGTTTATTTTTCCGTCGAAAGCAGCTTTTTAAACAGGACTGATCTTCAGATAATTTTTTTGATAATGGAAAGCAAGTGTATAGATCGTCGCTTTTCAACAAAAACGTCGTAACTGCAGCTTATTTTAAGCTGCAGTTACGAGGTTTTTGTTGAAAAGCGACAATATGTAAGCGGGAATATTATAAAAAATAGTAAAACGTTAACCCCTATTAGTGTTACACCATTAATACAGTTTATTGTCTGTTTAATGGTACTGTCGTTAATTAATGTTCATGTTTGTATATGTCATACTGAGTCAATTCCAACTAGAATTGCCGATTATAACTCCATCCTTAAGCCCATACCAGACGGCAAAATTTTAGACTTGTCCAATTCAAAGATGTTGCAGACGACAAGTTAAGTAAATTAAATGTTACATATCTTTTTATCTTTTATGGAAGAAAACATTGTGGGAATTAAAGAAAATGATTGTCACATGCAATTTGCCACTATGTTTTCAAAAGTTACTGTCTTGAAAGGAGTAAAAAAAGAGTCATTGTGTGGTAATGGGTTAAATCCTTCAAAGAGGTTTAAGTTTTAGGTCCTTTCAATATGGACATGTCTTATTCCGACCCCCATACAATGACTCTTTTTGACTCCCTGTAACATAATGGCTTTTGGACACGCTGTGGAAAATAAAAAAAAAATGATTGTGACAAGCAATTTCTTCATTTCAAAAAACATTTTCTTCCCTGAGAGACCATAATGTGTAAAATCTAATTAAATCAAAATTGCCATCCATTTCATCAACGAATTTGGATTAGTCTTAAAGTTTGCTGAGTGGTAATGACTTAAGGTAGAAGAACCGTATTGTGGCCATTTTGAGGTTAATAAAACATCGGATTTTCTGAACTTCGTCGTTCCGTATTCGAATTTTTTCGGGCGCTGTCGTAAACATTCGGCGGTGGAAAGTTCCAACGCCGAATGTTTTCGATGTCGTCCGAATATTCCGAAGTCACGCGAATCTAATTAGAAGTAGACTACCTTAAATCTAGCATAGTAATATTATTGTGACATCTGGGACTTAGTATTAATTGGGCATATTTCGTTGAATCTGATTAAAGTCCAGTTTTACCAAAGAGTAACATCTGACAGGCACCAGTAGGAGTGGGGGCGGTCATCTTCTATGAATCGACAATATTTACATTTACTCTAACTAATCAAATAAGTTGTTTATTATAACTTCCATGGCAAGCACTTGCAAGCACATGGTTCTGCACTGTAATGTGAATTCCTCGCGGAGGACAGAATCTTAAGGGGGAATGCTCCAGTTTCCTAAATTTTTTCCCAATAATAGAATTCATTTATATTTTGTATGTTTAAATTGCATGTTATTGCCAATTGAAAAATGAAATAAAAATGGATGGTCAGCGATCTTGAATGAATTTTATAGGCATTCGTATAACATACCCCTACATCGAAAAAATGCACAATTTCTTGAACCTGTCCGAGGTCACTAAAATGCTTATCAAATGCTGTATATTCATCGTTTAGTCCCGAAAACGGACTTAAAGTAACGTCTTACATTTAGTAAGAACAGAAAACCCAAAATTTGTGCTATTATAAACGCGTAAATGTATGAAACAGCATGCTCATGTGTTCGGTTAGATCAACGAAGCTGGAGTGTTTTATGTCAAAATTTGCATATTTTTGGAAATATTTCAAGTTCTACATAATAGAATTTGATAAAACTCCCTCATTGTATTAAGCAACATATCCTGGTAATAATTCAAAAAGAAAATGTATAGGTCAGCGCACTTATTAGAGAATTACAGCAATTTTTATCAGCTACACATGAATAAAATGACGCAAAACAGTGGTAAATGCATACACACTTACGACTATCTTGCTCTAGATAATCGATTTCCATCTTGAGGAAATCAGTTTCGTATAATAAATAGACTTTTACCGTCGAAAATGGTAAATTGTAATAATGTGTTATAATATTGAAAATTTGGTAGCGAAACATATTGGTACGAAACATTTAATTTACTACGGTAATGACCGAGTGTTCCGAAAAACTGGAGCATTCCCCCTTAACAGCGTTTAATTTCTTGGTCAGAAGAAAAGGTCAGAAAAGGTGATCCCTTACTGGTCTCTTTCAGATGTTACTGTTAGTTAACACCGGATTTGAATCAGATTGTATTTCAGTCTACTTAACGAAGAACATGCATTTACTGTTATAAAATGGGATCTAAAATAAATCTTTATAAAGCAGTATCCATCTTTCGAATCTAACAGAAACAACCATTGCAAACATGATTTAAAACTAAGAAAATAATTGAAAAATAACACGCTTCCTTTCTTAACAATTTGGATCATTCTAATTTGGCAGATGCTTCGAAAGACAAAATGGATGTTGGTAAAGATGTTTAAATATATTATGTGTAGTATACATAATTCAGAAAATATCGAATAAAAGGAATGAAGAAAATGGTGGTTAACACCTTTTTCTTCTATTTACTCCAATGTTTTCCAAAGTATTTACTATTAGATTCATAAAAAACAGACTTGTTGGGGAAAGGGTTAAACATGGTAAAATATTAGACAGATCCAAATTCAAAAGTATTGCAGACAATAAATTCAAGTAAATGGAACTTTACATGCTTGTGTTTTTCTTGGTAGAAATCATTGTGGGAAATGGAAAAAAAAAATGCCCTTTACAAGCAATTTCTTCATTTTCCACTTTCTTTTCTTAAGCTTTCAAATTATTGGGCGTCGAATTGTGTCAATATCTGGTAATGAGTAAATCAGTTAGAATAAGTCCAATTCAGCCTTTTATGCAAATTCATTTTTGTATACAGTGTAAGAGACAAATAAATCAGTGCTTTGCAGTAATTTACGGTGAATTGAAGCACCCCGTAAATTATAAGGATAGGCAACGTAATTTCCTCGAATATAATTGAAACTCGTTAAATTATGACAACTACCCTACTTATTATCTCTGTGTAATTTTAATCCTTTCTAAAACTGAAACTTTGAACCAGCTACAGTCGACAAAATGGTATTGATGTGAACAGAACTTAATGTGACAAAAGAGGTTTTGCTCAGCGTTTACTTCTTTTGCGAAAATCGCAAAAAAGCGAAAAGTTTAAAGTTCGGGATGATTTAGTTAAGGTAGTCCATCCATCCTTAGATACCAAACGCGTCGTGTAACTTACGGCGGCATTTGTGGCAACGGAAATTGACGATATTATACCATCGTCAATTTGTAGGCGTCATATGTGGCAACTGAAATTGGCGAGGGATGCCCTCGTCAATGTCCGTCGCCACGGATAATGCCCGAAATTGTACAAATTGTTTGATATCCTTATGGTGAATGGAATTCATAATTGAACAATTTGACAAATCTCGCTTCCCTTTGTTTACTTTTAAAATTAAGCATGGTTTACAGGCATAAGAACAAGTTTTAAAAAAATTGTTTTCCCTTTTATCCAATTTGTGGTCAACAAGTCCTATCTTTCACCAACACGTGTAATCTTATTAGATATTTCACGTCAAGCAAATACATGCTTGGCGCGTATCCGGTCCCAAGGGGGACGTTAAATATCAATTTTCTGTCTTGTTACATGTAATGTTGAGCTCGTTGTGCCGCATTATGCAAATAAGATCTATGAAAGACTCACGTTCCATCAAATAAATTGCCATATTTCTTCCAAAAACCTCGTAACTAAAGCTTTTGAAAGCTGTAGTTACGATGTTTTGGAAGAAAGGGAGTGAACTACTTTTTGGGGTATTAGGTCATATAGTTAACCTATTCCCAAACAAGACCTGGTTTTGACGTCCCTGATAGAAGGGGCTTGGGAAAACATTGAAACAAAAGAAGAAACTGCTGATAACCAGCAGTTTCTCCTTTTGTCTCAATATTTTCTATGCTAAATTTTACACAAATTATATCTTTAATAATAACCATTTTGTCATTTGTGGCAGTTTTTGAAGTAGATCGTCCTAAAATTTTGTCATTTGGGAAAGGGTTGAATCCCGTCCGAGATAGCATAAGTTCGGACTGGACGAAATTGAAAAGAGGTGCATGTAGCAAGATCTCGGCTTTTAACCCTTTCCAAAAGGACACATCTGAAAGATAGCGAGATGGCCTTATTCAAGAGAATCATGCACCGTCAGTTTCTTCGTTTCTCTTTTTATTTGGAGAGAATAAAAAGGACGCGTTTGGTAACACACGAGTACGTTCTAAACGTTTTCTAATTTTACGAGAAACAAATACAAAAAGCAGACATACATAGCTGAGTGCCTTAGAAATATTGTAGAGCTAGGATCGTTACGCAAGAAGCTGTATTACTTAATGTTGTAGTAGGCCTACTTTGTATTTTTTATTAGCTAAACTGAGCACGAAGTGCTCAATGTGAGCTATCGTGGTCGCTTTTCGTGCCGTCGTCGATCCGCCCGTTTGTCCACATTTCGTTGTGAACACTCTAGCATCCACAAATATTCCCCAATCTTGACAAAACTTAGTCCAAACATGTATGACCATAAGCTCTCGGATGGGTTTGAATTTGGGTCAGACCGGCCCAGGAAGTCGGGAGTTATGTGCCCTGAACGTAAAAATAGCTAATTTTGACTTTGTTAACACTCTAGCATAGATCTACAAATATTGATAAATCAAATAAATCCTAGCCACAGTTTTGGTATCCATAAGATCTCGGAGGAGTTTGATTTTTACTTTGATCGGACTAGGAAGTCATGAGTAATAATGTGCCATTGAATTTGATGAAATCGTCGCTTACGACTATTTTCGACTTTGTTTACACTTTAGCATCTACAAATTTTGACCAATCAAGAAAAACTTAAACTCAATCTTGGGGACTATAAGATCTGGGAAGAGTTTGAATTTCATTCTGGTCAGACAAGGAAGTCATGAGTTTAGAGCCCTTGAATTTGACAAAATTGCTGTTTCGGACTGTTACACTGTATGGAAACTACTGTATGCGAGGTAAGTTGGGTTCACCGAAGTCAAAATAACAATGGCGGACGATATTTCTTTACAAGGTAGGTGTCATATATTTTTGGTCACATACTATTGAATATGTACTTTCATATAACTTGACGGATATCAGCGTGAAGACAATTGGTTGGAGAACCAATGTATATAGCCCCCTTTTTATGAATTTGCCTCGTTTGACTGTAATGTTTGAATGAACACAGTGTCGTGTTGACCTTGAAATCCGAAGCGATAGATCGTCTGTGTAGTCTCCATTTGTTGAAATTACACTTTGAAAATTCGCATGCTGTATAGTTGTGTGCAAACCGAAACTAACCCGGTGTATAGTTGGGTGAATCTATTTTCTGCATGTGTGGGTGCAATATATAACCCCAAAATACTGTATGTTTGGGGTTTTCTGGAAAAAAAGCGTATACATGATTCCGAAATCGCTAATTATAAAATTATGTGTATAGTTTCATTTGTGGGATAGTCCGATACTAGTTATAAAAAGATGGTGTGAATATTCACTTTGGGTGCGCCAAAGAACGAAAACGATAATAGAAAAAAATATACAGAAACACTGAAGTGAGATTAGCGATTTCATACGTTTTCTGAAGCACACTAAAAAGATATAACATTGCTATTTCATTTTTAAAGGTAAGTCTTGAAGCCAAGGTCGATTATTCTGATGCGTTTTTAAAAAAATGCTATCAGTTGTTTGAAAATGTTGCTGACTAGTAAAAGAAACGCCTTTAAAATTGAGACGAAAATGACAAGTTTCATATACAATTTAACTGCGGCTTACATTAATGAGTTTAATTTTAAGACTAAATATGTGTCTCTTAAACGGCGCAAAACTTTGGTTTGAAATTTTCAGAATTTTCATAAGAAATTCAGTTAATTCAAATAAAAGTAAAGGTGAAATTTATAAGTTCTAAATAACATGTGAAATGTCTTTTTAATGAAAATCGTTTGGATAGTTTGGAATGAATATTTCGATAGTTTAACACAAAGAATTTCGGAATCAGGTATACGCCTTTTTCCCAGAACCCCCCCCAAACATGCAGTGTTTTGGGGTTATGTATTGCACCCACACATACAGAAAAACAGATTCACCCAACTATACACCGGGTTAGTTTCGGTATGCACACAACTATACAGCATGCGAATTTTCAAAGTGTAATTACAACAAATGGAGACTACACAGACGATCTATCGAAACATTTCAGGTAAGAATATCAATTTCTCCACCCATCTAGTCCTGTGTTGTTGATAGGAAACTTAGGAATTCGGAAACACAGACCGATTTTTCAAAATCTATCGCTTCGGATTTCAAGGTCAACACGACACTGTGTTCATTCAAACATTACAGTCAAACGAGGCAAATTCATAAAAAGAGGGCTATATACATTGGTTCTCCAACCAATTGTCTTCACGCTGATATCCGTCAAGTTGCATGAAAGTACATATTCAATAATATGTGACCAAAAATACATGACACCTACCTTGTAAAGAAATATCGTCCGCCATTGTTATTTTGACTTCGGTGAACCCAACTTACCTCGCATACAGTAGTTTCCATACAGTGTGTTATTTGACTTTGCGTTCACGCTAGCATCTACAATTATACAGAGTGTCCCAAAAAAAACGGAACCCTGTTTCAAAGTCAAATATTTTACAGCGAAAGCACATAATCTAATTTTTACATTTACAGTTCAAAAGATACATTATTTTTGCATATGTGTTCCAAATTTCACTTCAAAATATGTATTAGTTCAAAAGTTATATGAAATTTAATAAAGACACTGAAAACCCGTTTTAACACGATATCGATTTTTGCGTCTTGTTTGTTCGTAAAAGCGCACTGACGGTTCTTTACCGTTGTACAAGTACGTACCAATTTTCTCAAAAATTTATTAATATAAAAGTGCCACATGTGTAAATTGAGTCCGTAAGGTGGTTGTTTGACATAATTTTAAGCCTGTCCCAGACCACAAAAAGTTAGGGTGGACTGGATTGAAAGCTGTTGCTGATGACAAAATTGACGCTGATGAAGACAGAATTTGCGTAAAATACTGCAAAGAAAATATAGAGGCAAAAGGAGAAAATGCTGGTGACTATTATTTTCTTCTTTTCTCTAAATACTTTCTCAAGCTAATTCTGTCATTGATGTCAAAACCAGCTCTTGTTTGCGAAAGGGTTAAAGTACTTGGCAGTTGAGCGCTAACCGGCATGTTGTAGAGTAATAAAATAACTGCATATGATTACATGTACATGAATTATGAATCTTTGATACACTTTGATATTTTGTTTGTATTCATTTTTTGTTTTGGTTACATCTCAGCTCTACTTAATCAGTTTATTTGTTAGCGGTAAAGATGAAACGAATATTCACTGTTGTAAGTAAAATGTTTCAATATCACTTTTGTATTGTATTAAACAATTGTGACGAGTCAAGTGTATGAGTGCGCTGCGAACGGAAAGATCGATATCGTGTTAAAATGGTTTTCCGGGTGCATTCATTTGAATGCCTATATTTTCGAAATTAATAAACATTTTTCAACCAAATTTTAAGTGATGATAGAAAACTGTCGTTTCTAATGCATATTCAAATTTGGTGTAGATATATAACTTAATACATGAGCAATTCACTTTCAAAAATGGGTTCCGTTTTTATTGGGACACCCTGTATATTGATTATTCAGGACGAAGATTGTTGAAGACAATGTTGGTGACCATAACAGCTCAAATGAGTATGAATTTCGGACTGATGGAATCAGAAAATAATTAGTTGTCTGCCCTTGAATTTGACAAAATTTCTGTCCAGAACTGTTTTTGACTTTTTGTTTTCGCTAGCATCTACAATTATTGATTATCAAGACGGACAAATATGTTGGTGAAACTAGGATCTCAAATGAGTTTGAATTTCGGACTGATCGGATAAGAAAGTCGTGAATAATCTGCCCTTGAATTTGAAAAAATGCCGTTTTTGACATTTTTCTTTACTTTACCAAACACAAATATTGACCAATTAAGGTATCCGACCCCTCAAAAGCATTGAAGACCCAGATGCGAAATTTGAAAAGTGCCAATAATTACAAAATTGTGTTGCATTTCCATTCCAAATACAAAAACAAGGATTTTGAACGGTTTAGATTTTTGAATTAATGCATACTTGTGGAAATATTTGACAATAATATTCCAAGTTACCTCGCTTGAATATGAATAAAGAGCAAAATAATATTTGTTATTTTTTTTCTTCTTGAAGCATAATCTTAAAATCTGGCACGGTGAATCAACTTATTTGAACTGTATTTACAAGTGCATGTAATTTGATGCATTTCCTATGGCTAGAAAGTGGTGATTTTTTAGGGTCTGTAAACCTTAAGACGAAACATTGACATAAATATTGGTCAACATAAGATCTTCTTAAGATGATTTTAATTTCAGCATAATTGAACAAGAAGTTGCTGAATTATCTTCCCTTGAATTTGACTTTGTTTTCACCCTAACAACCACAAATTATGGCCGATAAAGACAAAACTTGGATCCAATGTTGGTGACCATAAGTTTTTGTAAGTCTTAAATTCACAGATATCAATTGACTCAAACAAGACTGTGACTCAGGCTTGGTTCAAGTGAGCGATTTAGAACCATCATGGTCCTCTTGGTTTTATTATTATATAAGGGGCCGTATTTCACCCGTTTGAATCTCCCGTTTTTTTTTTGCTTTTTTAAAGGGTTGGGTCTGAATCTTCCAGAGAAAAAATATAGGTGTGTAATGATATTTATAGACAAATGATAATGCACAGATATAATTGCGATACGAAATAAAATGAAACACCATTGATCGAGTAAAAACCGCATAGCCAAAAGAGAGCAGTCGCCCATCGCGTGGGACCAAAACGATCCCAAGACGCTTGGAAAATCTGTCTGACGTCGTCACCAGACGCTCATGAAAATAAACGAGGACAAATTTGATTCTATCATGTTCGCCCATCGCGGGAAATAAGATGATAAATGACGCAGGGCACTTTTCTCCTAAAGGCCCAGTCACACTACAGCGTATGGAGCCAGCGTATGAGTAACGTATGGATTTTTGGGGCACACGCTGAAATACGCTGGAGATACGCTAGAGGTACGTTGTTATACGTTACTCATACGCTTGGGTACGTCGGTATACGCTAATGTACGCTGAGGGCCAAAATAATTTTTGAACATGCACAAAAATTTTCAGCGTATGCCAGCGTATAAATTTTACGCTTGTCATTCGTTTCTCATACGCTGGATACGCTAGAAGTACGCTAAATATACGTTACTCATACATCGAGTACGCTGAATGTACGTTACTCATACGCCGAGTACGCTTCTTATACGTTGAG
Source organism: Fragum sueziense (assembly GCA_963680895.1). Lineage (NCBI taxonomy): Eukaryota > Metazoa > Mollusca > Bivalvia > Cardiida > Cardiidae > Fragum > Fragum sueziense. Next base: position 27,150,608 of record OY804602.1, read on the forward strand.
TACCAACATCACAATAATTCATTAGAATAAGCAGTTTGAATGATGTGGCAGGAGGAGAAGATGATGATCATCACGACGCAGATGACACAGGATGAAGAAAAAAAGAAAAAGAAGAGGAAGAAAAAGGAGAGGAAAGAGAAAAATGAAAAAGAAGAAATAGAAGAAGGATGAGGAGGAGAAAGAGAAGTAGAAGAAGAAGAAGAAGAAGGCTGTATCCTCCTCCTCCTCCTCCTCCTCCTCCTCCTCCTCCTCCTCCTCCTCCTCCTCCTCCTCCTCCTCCTCCTCCTCCTCCTCCTCCTCCTCCTCCTCCTCCTCCTCCTCCTCCTCCTCCTCCTCCATCTCCTCCTCCTCCTCCTCCTCCTCCTCATTCTTCTTCTTCTTCTTCTTCTTCTATTTTTCTTTTTCTCTTTTTTCTCCCTTTCTTCTTCTTCTTCTTCTTCCTCCTCTTCTTCCTCCTCTTCTTCTTCTTCTTCTTCTTCTTCTTCTTCTTCTTCTTCTTCTTCTTCTTCTTCTTCTTCTTCTTCTTCTTCTTCTTCTTCTTCTTCTTCTTCTTACCACTGAGTGTCCATTCATTTTCTATGATAGTGGCCAGTTTAATGGTGTATTGAAAAATGAAGATCGGGTACTTCAGGAACTGTCTTCACATGCCCCCAGAAACACTTTTTTTTACTTCCTTTAGTTAACACTCATCATAAGTTAGGTTTACGTTCCGCACTCGTTTCCCATACGTGAAAGGTACGGTGATGTACGCTACTCATAAGTCGGAATACGCAGTGAGTTCGCTACTCATACGTTGACGGTTCGCAAATAATTTTGTTATGATAACCGTTGTTTGATCTTAAAATAACATCATACGCTGAAAAGTTGTGCGTATAGATAATTTTCCGAAATATACGATACGTTACTTATACGCTGGTTCTATACGTTGTAGTGTGACTGGGCCTTTAGATGTGGACATGATACCGTCGCTTTTCTTAAAAAGTCTCGCAACTACAGCTTGTTTAATGCTGTAGTTACAAGGTTCCAGAAGAAAAGCAGTTATACTCCCGGAATCTTGGAGAACATAGACAAAATAATTGTACCGTCATGCAAAAGGGGCCTGCGAAAACATGTGCACCGGTTCAAAACATCATTTTGTCAAACATGTTTATGAAGAACTTGCTTGTATTTTCCTTTTCCTTTTTATCTCACAAGGGTACCGAACATCCTATAAAGTGAAAACATGACGATTTGTTTGAGAAAATGTGAACATTTTATGAGAGTACGAAATGTTTTCAAATCATTTCGAATGTGCATATTGGTCGAATATTTTCGCATTACACCGACCAAGGATTTCGTAGCAAATTCTTCCACTACAGTTTACAGCAAAAATTTGGTAATTAAAAAAATCGAGTATTTAGTTTTAACTAACGGTTATAAACGTAAGGTACGCTCTGTCCATTGTTTCGTTTTTTGAACCATGTCCACTGCATTAAACACAATATTCTATTTGACTTTAAAATGTAAATGCACCGACTTGTAAAATGCGATAGTCCCTAAAATGCCAATTTCGCTGCTTTTCAACAAAAATCTCCCAAATGCAGCTTTAAACGACAATGTGTCCGCCCTTTGGCACAGTACGTTTGTTTTGTCCAAGGTAATAGCGTTTGAGAAAAGGTTAAAATGTGATCATGAAAAAATCATTTATTACCAAAGGACACAAAAAGGATTTGTCCGGTTATTATGCCATAAATAGAAATTGTATTCTAAAATGGTTGTATCATGACAAAAACCAGAAAACTTTCGGTGTAATCCTAAAACCTTGTGTTTTCAGTTTGACTGAAGATATAGTTACGAGGTTTTAGAGTTATTCCAACGATATGAGTTTTGCAATGTTTCCGTCAATATCCTCTTAAAATGCATTGACTCCCCCAATAGACCTTAGCCCAGTCGAAAGTGCAATTTAATACAGATTTTTCTGCATATGAATTCCATTCAATCTGATACTCAATATTTTCTTGAAAAAGGGAAACACCAACAACAGTCACTGATAGCATTTATTCGCCCATTTATTCTTGCCAATTATTTTAAATTACTTACAGGCATGTGTATTTTATTCAGTGTTTATCGGTTTTGTATAATGGCAATAAATTTTGTGCTAAAAATTGGCTTGGTTATTCCGTTATGTATTAGTTAACCTCAAGTGTTGTTACAAAATCTCGTAACTACGGCTTGAATCAAGCCGTAGTTACGAGATTTTATAACAACACCTACGGAAATACTATTATTTGTCCGAAATAACGTCACAGTTGACTGGATAAAATCGTTGCCTATTTAGTCAACATTTTTTACAGTGCTTTATTACCCTACGACTGGTAAGCACCAAGCTATTTTTAACCCTTTCCCAAACAAGACCTGGACCCGGTTTCTCGAAAAAACTTAAGTATATTCTCATGAGAACATGCTCAACTTCAAAGGAATACCTCCTACGTTGGATGGTATTCGATTAAAGTTCACGTGGATTTTGTGCGATTTGAGCACGGTGCTCAGATTTGAGCACGAGAACGTACTTAAGTTTTTTCGAGAAACCGAGGCCTGGTTTTGACGTCCCTAAAAGAAAAGGCTTGGGAAAACATTGAAACAAAAGAAGAAACTGCTGATAACCAGCAGTTTCTCCTGTTGTCTCAATATTTTCTGTGCCATATTTTTCAAAAATCCCATCTTTAATAACATCCATTTTGTCATTTGTGGCAGTTTTTGAAGTGGATCACCCTAAAATTTTGCCATTTGGGAAAGGGTTAATGCATATATAATTAATCCGGGACCTGAAAACGTGCCTTTTAGCATTTGAGACAGCCATTTTTCGAGATCACTACGTGCCTATATTCAATCTGAACTGAATCCAAGTTACTTGCTATGTGTTAGCTCCAGAACATGACCAAGCTATTGGAGAACAAAATGGTTCCTGGTCAGACTGTGTGTATACGCTGGCTGATCAGAAATTACGTTGGACTCAAAAGCCTTAAGGAACCATTTTCCAGATCCTGGCTCAATTTATTATATTATGTACTTTCAATAGTTTAACGTTGACACCTCGATTACTCCTTTCCCAAACAAGGCCTGGCTTTGACGTCCTAATGGAAATAGGCTTCGGTAAACATTGAGACAAAAGAGGAAAATGCTGATAACCAGCACTTTGTTCTTTTATCTCAATAATTCCTGTGTTATATTGGAAACAAACACTTTTCTTTTTAACACCAATTTTGTCCTCTACAACAGCCGTTCAATTAGATCACCCGAAAATCACGGGTGGTTAACGGAGAAACTAGCTCCAAAAAGAGTCAACGGTATTTCGTTGCCTCGTGACATATCGGTACTTCCGGGGTAGTTGTATCGAGGGAAAATCGGAAAACAAAGGTAGGTGTTTTTCTTCAATTATTTCTTTTATGCTATGGTCACACATAGCCGGGTGACGAACCGGTTTTACGTCTCATAAACCGTACACGGTTTTGCTACGGAATTCGTGGATGATTTGCATACTCGACGGGTTGATACGGCAAGATAAGGTTTTTCAATACGGATTTCAGAAAGCAAGGTTCGGGTTGGTAAGGGTCGATACGGGTCGACAAGGGTAGGACTGAATATTATAAATATATGCAGCTGCGGGCCAATAAGGGTCGGAACGGATTTAGTATACGGGTCGACACGGGTCGACACGGAATATGACACTTCCGTGCACGGATATTGAAATCAACTTGGTGACCAAATCATAAAAATCGCAGTCACACATAGCCGGTTTTCGACACGGGTCCACACGGAATTAAAAACCGTGTCGACCCGTTTCAACCCTTATTGACCCGTTTTGCAACCCGTATCAATTCCGTGTGAATTTTGAGGCGATGATACGGTTTTATATAGTTTTTGGTCTTGTTCAAAAATCTAAACGGATTTCAAAACCGTATCACCACCCGTGTGGACCCGTGTCTCACCGTTTTGACCCGCATGGACCCCTTTCAGCTAGAAGCAAAAGCCGTATCTACCCTTTTCGTGTGTAGTATACCTCACAATAAATGACCTGTCAGAGCAGCCCATGCTTATCGAATGGAATTCTCTGCCACGTCAACTCTCGACCGCTATATTGCCTTTATTATTATTTTTTTGTTGTTGTTGTTATTATTATTATTAACTATCTTATTACTTTATCTTTTGTTTGCAATGAAGAGTAGACCACTGTCGATGTTATTTTGTTCGAGGGATATTTTTTGTAAAGCGGCTACTAAAAGAGAAGCATTGATCCTGGCTATTTCTGTCGGTGATTTACAGCACTTTTATCACTAAATACAATTTGACGTTGCTATGCCGGTGATGCGACGGCGTTTTGTGGCAGATACCTTGCATCAATATAAGATTGTGCACCGAGCTAAGAATTGTCAAAATGTCGACGATTCCGCATAAACTCCGTCGAAATATTTCAAATCAAACGGTTTGTCAATCAGTCACATAAAATTGAGACATTTACAGAAACGTAGGCTATTTCATTGTATCCGCGAGTAAGCAAGTGGTGTGCATGTCGTCGAACGAGACCCGACAGGGAACACTATGCATTCTATCGAATTAGGCTTTGCGAGATGTGAGCGACATGATTTCTGACAAGGTGAATGGGTCGAGACACTTCGAGATATTAAAAAAGTCGAGTAATCATAGACACTTTACAGAATCTTCGCGTGAAAAAGCCGCCGATTGATCGGATGATTGTAACTTGAAAGGCCGACACCTCACGGATCATACCAAAATACTGATTTCGTCGGCAAAGTCGTCGATCAATCAACAAAGTCTGTTCAACTAATCGCTGAAAAGATTCCCGATGTGACCAAAACCCGTCAATCACACAAAGATCGCTTTTGCGTCGGCCGATGCGTCGATATATCGAAGACGTATCTCGTCAGTACTACTAAAACCGGCCCGCGCCGTACAGCCGGCGCAATGGAGTGTGTATGGGACTCCATGCAGTTCACGTGCATTGTACCGGTAGACATGAGGTCATTTTTCGGAACAAGAATGAGATACGGTATACGATAGGGGTTGATACGGTATGAACCGGGTTGCCTCACACGGAATTGAAATCCGTGTCGAATTTTTTAACATAGTCAAAACTTGTTCGCTGCCGTATCATTCTCACAAACCGCACACGGAATCTAAACGGGTGGCGATACGGGTCAATAAGGATTGAAACGGGTCGACGCGGGTCGACACAGTTTTAATTCCATGTGGACCCGTATCGTAAAACCGGCTATGTGTGACCATAGCATTATGACTATTTTTTGAAAAATCCGGCGATGCTGTAATATGAGGAAACGGTCAAAGTTTGTTGTGCACAAGAATATGCGGTGTTAGTTGGCATGGTTTTGAAACAATCATTGAAAAAATATATAATCAAATCGTAAGTGAAAATTGCTACTCGGAGATTTTAACACACGTGTTTGCCAACCAATCTCTCAAAATATAGCCAATAGTATATCGATATAACAACTTATTGACTTGCAACTCACCAAAATACTTATAATGACAAGAACTTGGGGCGCCGTGGTCTAGTGGTAGGACGCGGGCTTAGGGATCGAGAGGTCCTGGGTTCAAATCCTGCCGAGGTCACGGGAGTTTTTCTGAGCAAAAAAGTTACCCCACGTTGCTCCTCTTCACCCAGGTGTATAAATGGGTACACGGGAGAGTTGAAAGCCGATGTGCTGTGGCTGCCGCAGGCGCCGACTGTAACAGCCGACTTGAAGCTCGATGATCGTGGAGTAAAGTGTGAAAGTCGCGCGAATATGGACCTAGTTCGTAAAGGACCTCTATGGATAAGGCGAGAAATCTCCCTAAAAGGCTCTAATGGAAAAGTCAATTTTCAAAACATGCAAAATGATGATTATTTTGAGCTATATTGTTAGATGGATACCTAAATCCTATAAAAAGTGATTTTGTTCAATCAAAACGATTCGACATGTACAGATAATTCTTGGTTTCTGTACCTACCCCCAAATTACATTTTCTTACCCCACCGGTATTCATTTAACCAGAATTAAGTTTTCTATGATTTTATTAGCAAGATTTTTTCTGTAAATGTAAGGACAATTGGTGTTGAAATCATATACCAGTTTTCGTTTTGTCCTTAATGCGCATGCGCATCATTGAAACGAGTTTAAAGGCGAAATCTTCCCGCCAAAGATATGGCAATTGGTATATGAGCACTATTTTTAGTATAAAAGTATGTTCCACCCCGTGACCCAGGAAATCCTTTTTACCAAGGAAGCATATGGTCAAGTGACACAACATATGTCAATGGGAAGCTGGGTCAAGGGGTGGAACGATGTTCACCAGCCTATGGAAGGTAGGTATTCCTCAGTTTTTGGCGGGAAAGTGCGCTTTAAAAGTTGTTCAATGATGCGCATGCGCAATACGGACAAAACCAAAGCTGCCATATGATGTCAACCCTATTTATCCTTGTATCTGTAGAAAATAAATTTGAAATAAAACGAAAAGAAACATCATTTTACGTCTATGAATACCGGTAGTATAAGAAAATGAAACTATTCAGGTGGGCACAAAAATCAAGAGTTATCTGCACCTATAGAACTTTATAAATGGCAAAATAACTGTATTCATTTCATTTATTTATCTTCCTAACCATAAAGCTTAATTTTGTCTCTCAATTTGTTAGTTTTGAAAATTGACCCATCGCGCTGAGCCTTTTAGGGAGATCTCTCGCCTTATCCATAGATGTCCTTTGAGACTATAAACCACCTATACTATACTATACTATAACTTGTATTTTTCTAATACGTAAATGTTAAATTTTGGCGAAAATTTGGCGAGTGCAAGTTGTCTCGACGAAAGGTTAGTTGAAATCGAAATTTTACTTTCGATTTGATGATGTTTTTCAATGATTGTATTACAACTTTGCAAACCTACATCGTATATTCTTGTGAACAATACACTTCGACCATTTCTTCATATTACAGCGTCGCTGGATTTTTTCCAAAAATCTCTGAAAAGGAAATAATTTAAGAAAAATGTGTTCGACACCTACCGATTTTCCCTCGATACAACTACCCAGGAAGCACGAGGCAACAAAACACCATTGACTCTTTTTGGAGCTGGTTTCTCCGTTTACCACCCGTGAACATTACATTGTTTGAGAAAAGGATAATAAATCGTCTTTAACCAATGATGCCACTGGTCTTTTCCAACTGTATCAAGCTTGGTTCTGTCGATAGGCTCATTCTGAACGTATTTCCTATAAACTGCAGCTTTGTTAGAGGCAACACGTCCAACCCGTACCTTTCTCCATTATATCTCCACCCCGTTGATGGATACATCCCAGTTGGTAATACTATGTCGACGTTAGAAACAGTGTTATTGTTTATGTCAATGGGTAACCACCCAATAATGTGGGTTGCTGTTGCAATTCCGTGCCCTGATCCAGCAGGTCTTGAGGACGGATCATTTCCAAACATGTAAATATAACCAGAGTTATCCTCTTGTATAACGTCGATAAAATATTTGTCTCCAATTCTTGAAATCAGGTCCTCAAACAACAGAAACACGGTCTTCTTTTTGTACTGTTGATTCTTCGATGTTGTTAGTCCGCTTCTACAGAACAGTGTGTTGCAGTCCGGGGAGTTTGCGTAGAAGAACCACATTGTTCGCTCTATACCGGACCTCATCAGAATCATGAGTCCTCGGATCCCATACACGGCTTGCGCCTTCTCGCTGACACATTCCGTATTAGCACAGTCCTCGTTCTCTCCATCCCCATCCCAACCCCACTCTGTCACCCAGAGAGGTTTATTTGGCATATTAGCGTCCCTCCATCGTGAAAGAGGCCGTATGTTGTTGAATGTAGATTGTTTATGTTCAGGGTAGGTTCCTATACGTTTACCCTGATCGGTGTTTATAAAGCTATAACTATGACAGTTGACGACGTCTATGTCGTTAGCTACCTCTGGGAGTACGCGTGTACCAATATATGTGTTTGTTTCATGCTTGTTTTCAGCTTGGAAAGCTCCAGGTAGAATGAGAAGTTTTGAGTCGGTGTTACGAATTCCTGCCGCCATACCTTCCAATACAGTAGCATAGAACCCTGCATCATAGTCCCAAGGTTCGTTTCCAACTTCTACAGAATACACAAAGCCATTTCCATAAGTTGGTCCGAAATGTTTGGCAAATTCACGACCATAATTGAATGCTGATTGTTCTGGTGTGTTCCACACATTCTGTGGGAAGGACTTATTCGTGAATTGAACAGAGATATCGACAGTCAGGTTAGCAGCGCGCCATGTACGATATTCTGTGTCCCAGTTTAGCCAGAAATTAGCTTGAGTCCCCTTCCCCGCGGCCATTTTTGAGAACTGCGGGTCATTATCAGGATCAGTTACATCCCAGTTTAGGTTATGGTAGTTACGAGCGATCGATGCTACTTTGTTATACAGTGTAGGTCCTTCTCCTGGTGCCAGTGTATTACTGAACGTTTTATGGCCCCAGCCCCATATGCCGTTCACACCCATGATCTCTCTCACTGTCTTTCTCTGTGGCAATGCCATCAGTTGTGGACCCCAAATACCGTTTTCGTCCCAAGCATCGATCTCATAGCAGTACACATGTACATAGTTTTGTGGTAATAATGTGTACAGTAACCTGATATACCTGGTGTTTATTGGTCCAAATACAGTTGTGATTGCCCTCAGTGCAGTAGGATCCAAACTTTTAATAAACGTCCATGTTTTACCGTCTTCAGAAACAGAAAGATCCAAATTCCTAGCGTTATTATTGCTCCAATGTCGTGTGCGTATAGTACCGACTCTTTGTGTCGCTCCTAGGTCTATTTGTACCGTCTCTACGCAGCCATCAGGACCCATCGCCGCTATTTCTTTTATACCAAAACCTCCATTTGTTGTAGACATTTCTAGTTTAGTCACCGTATGATTTATATTCATAATAGTAATACCCTTATAGTTATCCGACGGATGGAATTCTCGGATTAAAATCTTCTGACCAGATGTGGTATACCCATATAGTGACACAGCGTGATCATAATACCCATTCACTGATATGACCGACAAAGCGCTGGGTTTTTGTAAAGTGACGGTCAAAGAACCTTGTTTAACGCGAGCAGTTGTGTAGAAACTCCCATCGGTAGCAGCTGTTAGGTTCTGGTGACCAGAGGTATCCGAGCATTTGATGGCCTGGCATAATCCTAGCAGCAGATTTAAATCTGTCCGACTGACGAAATGAGACGGAAGACAGTTGGCCGACACCCAGTTGGTGTTGTCGTCCGAGTCGATAATTCTGGATGCAGAATTCTGGTTGGAAGATGTAGTAACGACAACGCCCTTATTTTTTGTGTAAGATTGCCTTACGCCTGCATCAGCATCCCATGACGATGCAAAGCCAGACCAGCTTGCTATTACAAGTATAACGATGATGTATCTGAAATAAGACAGAAGTACAGATAAGAGAGAGTGGTGACTTTTCAAAAGGAAATATTTATCAGCCCCCATGTTGTGGGCATTTAATCGTCGAGACGATTCAAATGAGTACACATAAAATTAGATTTGGATATGAAACAAGAAATTTAGAATGTCTTCATCCTCTCTCATCTGTTGTTACGATGATAGAAAGACAAAATGGTGTTAAAGTGTTTTTGTGAAAATGTGAAGATTGCCGCTGATAGAAACACAGTTAAAACAAACATCCTTAATTTCGGTGTCAAAATACATTGCACTTGATCGGACACAACCCTTTTTGAGAAGTGTGAAATTGAATGGATTAAACATAATGAACGAAATTATTAATAATAAAAGTGAACTTAGTATCATGAACAATTCTTTCTAGATAAGTTTGTAATTTACCTTTGATATTGCCACGCCATTTTATTTTTTTCGCTAAATCGCTTGTAGGTAAGCTTAATATTACTCTCATGTGTCACATGTATCCTAAGCCGCAAGTTGAAGTTCAGAAACTATGGTCATGCGAAAGGCACTGAACTCATATAGTGGTACTATACTATTAGTCAAGAAAGGTTAAGAACTGTCAAAAGTTCCTTCAACAGTGGCATTGAAAAGGGGCCGCTGTTACCTGAGAAACCAACATTTATCCAGGTCAGCCTGTATGTAAGCATAGGCTGATTTGGATTCATGCTGATCTCATCTTATTCACATAAAACAACATTCCGCAAGCACCATGCATGTGTCTTGAAAGCTACATAAAGTGATAGCTATTTCAGATCCATTGTGACCTCCATTGCAACTAAGACCCTTTTCTCATGTCCCGACTTATCTATTTATTGTAGGTTATCTTCAAACTTACCATAACTATGGTGCTTTGTACTGCACTTAGATTTTTCTGTAGTGCTTCGATGTGAACGGTTGTATTTCTTGATCAGCTGCCTTGAACTCGTAAACTCAAAGATAAGCTTTTAAAAACCATTTCCAACTAAACCATGAAAAATTCAAACAGTTGTATTTGAATTTTGCGGAAAACAGTAATATACCTAACGTCTCGAGTCGTTCTACCAAAGCTTACATTTTCCCAACCATGCTCTTGATTAAGCCCTCACGGAGAAAAAGAAGAAACATTTTGGGAGACATTTTCTTATTTATTGAATATTCAAAAATTCATATTCATTCCCATATCGATGCTTTTCAACAATAATCTCGTAACTGCGGCTTGTTTTAAGGTGCAGTTACAAGGTTTATGTTGCAAAACGGCGATATAATAATGCCCACAACGAAAACTCCCGATTCTCGGCGATGGAGTACGTCAGGCAGCAGGACTTTGATCCCGATCTATACCGACATACACCGAAATACTACGTAGCCTACTGCAAATATCGTAGCTTTTCATCGAAAACCCCATTTCTGCAGCTGATTTAAGCTGCAGTTACGAGTTTTATGTTGAAAATCAGCGATATGTATTATCCCTAATTACTACGAAGTACCCCGGATTCCGAAGTCGAACACGTAGTAAATGGTAACTCGTATTATATCAGAAAATTCTCAAAGCTCTTCTGGAACAAACTCGTGTAATCAGAAAATACGCACCATCTATGGCCGAACGATGGGAAAACGGCTAAAGGACCTCTATGGATAAGGCGAGAAATCTCGCTACAAGACTCAGCTCGATGTGTCAACGTTCAAAACTTACAAATTGAGAAACAAATCTAAGCTTTTAATATGTTTAGGTAGATAAATAAATGAAAATAATACCAATTGTATGTCATTTAGAAAGTTCTAAAGGTGCAGATAACTTTTCATTTTTGTACCCACCTAAATGGTTTCATTTTCTTACTCTACCGGTATTCCTAGAGGTAAAATGAAGTTTTATTTATTTGTTTGTTTTATTTACAATTTATTTTCTACAGATACTAGGACCGATGGTGTTGACATCATATGGCAGCTTTGATATTGTCTGTATTGCGCATGCGCATCATTGAGACAACTTTCAAAGCGCAATTTCCCGCCAAAAACCTAGGAATACCTACTTTCCATGGGTTGGCGAACATCGTTTCCTCCCTTGACCCAGCTTCCCATTGACATACGTTGTGTAACTTGACCATAGGCTTCCTTTGTAAAAAGGATTTCCTGGGTCACGGGGGGGGGACATACTTTTATACTGAAAATAGTTCTCATATACTAATTGTCATATTTTTGGCGGGAAAATTTCGCCTTTAAACTCGTTACCATGATTTGCATGCGCATTAAGGACAAAACGAAAATTAGTTTATGATTTCAACACCAATTGTCCTTACATTTACAGAAAAATTCTTGCTGATGAAACTATAGAAAATTAAATCTGGTTAAATGAATACCGGTGGGGTGAGAAAATGCTATTTTATGGGTAGGTATACAGAAACCAAGAGTTACCTGTACATGTCGAATCGTTTTGATTGTACAAAATCATTTTTCATGTGATTTAGGTATACATCTATCAAGACAGCTCGAAATAGTTATCAATTTGCATGTTTTGAAAATTGACTTTTCCGTTTGAGCCTTTTAGGGAGATTTCTCGCCTTATCCATAGAGGTCCTTAGTAGTAAATCATTGGCAATTCGTTTTCCCAAATTCCAACGCGTACATTGTATTCCGTAAAACGGGGTTAGTGAGCTCGGGCGATGGGCTGGTGTGGCGTGGGTAATCATCGGTTGTAGTGTGTCTATATCAATTCTGTTTTGCCTTGTCAATATTGACGTAATGTAACTGAAACTTATTCCCAAGCGACAATATTTTGGGTATGTCCAAAGTTAATGATGTTTTAGATGACAAGTTTTAAATGAGCGAGATCTTACATTGTTTGTCTTTTGGTAGAAAACTTTGTTGCAAATGAGATACTAGTAGTTCTAAAATTTAACTTCTTGTCACAAAAATTTTCTTAAATTTGCACTATTTTACACATGCCTTTATCTTGTCGGGCGTCAACAAAAAGCGTCAATATATGGAAAATCTGACATGGATTAAATCTCATTACAAACAATTCCCAAGGATTCGAGCATTTTTTTTACAAAAAAAAAGATCTATTTTGTCTTAGATTTTTCCACATTTATGATATATTCCACAAGTCTATGATACTGTAACTCAATATATGATATGCAAATTCAACGATTTTCGTATCAGAAATTAAATTTGTCTAGAAAACTATTCAAATGTCATAAAGCTATATGTAAAAGCTGTCCGAAATACTTATATTGTTTCGGTTAACATTTTTCCAAATGACAAGGGTGGTACAATATAGAAGCTGCTGCAGACCTACATCATGAATGTTGGTATGGCTAAATTTTGTGTATAACATAGGACAGAAAAGTTTGAGGCAAAAAGAGAAAATGTTGATTATCGGCATTGTGTTCTTTTGTCTCGATGTTTTCTCAATCGAATTCTATTAGGGGCGTCTTGTTTGGGAAAGGGTTAAAGCAGCCATGATAATTGTAGTTGTCTTATGGCATAGGAAATTACACCGTGCTTTGAATATTTTTTTCTTTTTACTTGGTCTTTCTTTTTTATGTTTGTAAAAAGGTATAGACTCCTTTCATTTATGTTTTAGTCCGTACCCGCACAGAACACTTCCGGTAATCCGTGTTTTCTTTGATGAAAATTCGCTCGTTGATATTTGGATGTCGCTATTTACAACAGAGCGCTGCCCCATTCAAAGACAAAAGAAAAAACCGACACAGCGACATAACTTGTGTCGAAATTTTCTTGGAGCAATTTCATATGGGGGCGGGACCAAAATTCCTGTCCAGGTCAGTGTTTGAATATTTGAGGGACTAAATAAACCTTTCAGTTTAAAATAAGGAAAAGTCGGCATTTTGGCCAGCTTTGGGTGCTAAGCCAACCCCCCTCTCTCCCATCCCCTCCCTTTGTTCCGTCGGGCCTATTTACACCCGTGAAATAAATTAGGAAAGCACATGTGCTTGCTTACATCGTAGACACTATCTTACTTTGTCATGCAAAAATCATATTAGCATACCTACCACGGATCAATGGTCTAACTCGTAGGTCACAATTGGACAATCATTGTATATTAACTGTCGCTTTCCATGTGTCCGCAATTTGTCTCTCGTCGATCCAATATGGCCGCGCCGAGAAATAAATAAAGGAAGAAACACCGGAAGTGTTGCGGGTAATGTGCTTTGAGGTGACATATCATCCCTTTCTCAATCCTCAAAATCTTGATTGTTTGAGTTTAAAATTCGCTACAAGCGACAATATCTGTTAACGAGAAATGATTTGTGGACAGATAGTACAGTACATAAAATATTGAAACAAACGAAAAAAGTATTCATGTTTTTCCGAGTCTTTTCTCAATGGAACGTGAAATCCCAGTCTTGTATGGGAGAAAGGCTAAGGTGCCAAATCAATCCTGGGTTATTTCGAGAGTGTCAAAGACCATTGTCTGTTGATTGCACAGACCTCAGACACGGAAATAATGTCATGGAGACGAATTATCAGCGCATTACGTTGTTTTGACTTTTCTGGTAGAGACGTGTTAAGAAGCATTTTGGTAAAAGAAGGAAATGCTTAAGATCAGCATTAAATTTTCTCCTCTCCACCACTGCTTTCCTTGTTATGATCTACAGAGTGTCCCAAAAAAACGGAACCCATTTTTGAAAGAACATTTCTCATGCATCAGGCAATATTTCTCCACCAAATTTACATATGCAATAGTAACGACAGTTTTCTATAAGCAGTTAAAATTTGGTCGAAAAATGATGATTAGTTTTGACAATATTGACATTAAAATGAATATACCCGGAAAACCATTTTAACAAGATATCGATTTTTTCGTTTTGAAGCGCGCGCCTACACTCATTGAATAAATTGACGCTATACAATTAGTTAATATATTCAATACAATACACAAATGATTTTGAAACATTGTATATAGAATATTGCATTTTCATTTCATCTTTTTTTGCTAATAAATAAACTGTTAATGCTGCGACACAACCACACTATGGACTCAATTTGAACGTACAGAACGTGTACATATTAAATTTTGAGAAAATCGGTACATACATGTACAACGGTACAGAATTCATAAGCTGACCGTTAGTGCGCTTTCACGAACAAACAAGACGCAAAAATCAATATCATGTCAGATCGGTTTTTTAGTGTCATTATTAATTTGCTTATAACTTTTGAACCGATGCATATTTTTAAGTGAAATTTGGAACACAAATGCAAAAATAATGTATCTTCAGTACTGCAAATTCAAAGATTAGATTTTTTGCTTACGCTTTGAAATATTTGACTTTGAATTAGGGTTCCGTTTTTTTTGGGACACTCTGTATAGGTATTGCTCCAGACCATAAATCAAAACGCATTCTCCTTTTCTTTTGAATTTAAAGTTTTTTTTTGTTTTTTGAATTTGTACATTGGTTTATTTAGTAAATTATTGATCCCTTTATTTATACCTTTGTCTTTTCATTTCTTTTAATTAGTTCTAGAAACCGCTGCTTTTCAACAAAAACATCGTAACTGCAGCTTGTTTTAAGATGCAGTTACGAGGTTTTCAATGAAAAGCGACGAAATTATCACCAGGACGCCATGAATGTACGTGTAGACTCTAGCTTCCGTGTGAAAGGAAGCGTGGATTTTATTCAAACAGATTGTTTTCCATAATTTCCATTGTAAAACAATGCATTCGATACCTAGAATCAATTTACTGTACGACAAATTTACCCTTATTATATTAGAACAAAATGTCGTTTCATTGCTTTTTTCAATAAACTACGAAGCTAATGATTTAACCCATTACAACACAGTGACGCCCATTGACGCTCTATAACACAATGGCTTTGGAAAATACTGTGGAAAGTGAAGAAATGGCTTGTGTCAGCAATTTCTTCATTTCACACAATGTTTTCTACCCCAAAAGACCAAAATATTCTAGATTTCATTGATTTTAAAATGTTGTCTGCATCATCTTTGAATTTGGATCAGTCCAAAATTTTGTCGTTTGGTAAAGGGTTAAATCGTTAACCCAAGATAGAGACTTGTAAAGGAGGTCGGAGTGGGCGTTGGGTGGGGGCTGGTGTGACTGCCCGTTGAGTCTCGGTTCGTTTCGTTTTAAAACGTTTTGTTCAGTTGGAATTTTATATAATTTTATGACGTTTAAAGATTAATTTCGCCTCGTCCAATCAGATAATTGTAATGCCATTCATATTTATACAGCCAATAGCAATGAAGTAGACTTTGTTTTCCATTTTGTATTGATAAACCGTCTGTGTTGTAATGCATTTTCGTAACTACGACTTGAATCAAGCCGTAGATACGCAATTTTATCACAACACCCAGGAAATACTACTTGTTTGTCCGAAATAACGTCAGTGTCTTTTTGGTTTTAATCGTTCCCTATTATCAAATGTTGGCCCCGGAACAGTTAACATCAAGTCAAAGTCTTATTCTAATGCCATTGACTTGAACAAGTAATCAGATTTTTTCTTCCTGAAAATACTTCTTTACTACAGCTAAAACAGACAGTTACGAGTTTTTTTCATGAAATTTGGCCTGCTGCAATACAGAAAAAATGTATTGATCAACTGTTATAAGTTCGTCTCTTCCTACATTTCTACATACATCATGTATCATCGCTTTTCCTCAAATACCTCGTAACAACAGCTAAAACAAGCTGTAGTTACGATGTTTTTAAGAAAAGCGACGAAATGCAAAATAGATAGGAAGATTAATTGCCGAATGTTCAGGTCCCGACCCTTAACTAGAATCAAACGAGACTACAATATTGTGCATGGTTCTTAAGGTTGTCTGCCCAAAATGAGATTCACGCGACGTCGGAATTATTCGGGTGACGTCGTTACATGTAACATTCGGTGGTAGAAGTTTCCACCGCCGAATGTTTAAGATGTCGAATACGTAACGAATTTTAACGGCTTCAAACGTTTGCTTTTTCTAAACCAATTGTACCCATTGAACGAATATCTAGAATATCTAATTGAAGTATTATACAATTGATTAATATTTTTGCGTTCTGATTTCACTTCTAAAGATATTTCTCTCTGCAAAAGGCAACATAATTATGGAAAGTGCAAAATGTATCGACCATAGACCGTCTGCGCCGAATACGTGCCTAACAAATTTTTCTAAAATTATACACGCCGAGTTCTTGAAAAATAGCCGATTTTTTTCCAAAACTCGGTGTGAACGAAACTAAAATATTCTTTTAAAAACAATGTGCTCGACACACCTACCTTTTTTGTTTTATTTTCGCTCTATGCTCTACTTTGGAAGTACCCGTATGTAACGAGGCAACAAGATATTGTTACCCCTTTCTGGAACTATTTTCTTTCATTTACAACACGTTTTCTGGGTCCGTTTCGCGTCAAGGGTTCTGACCTTCGATAGGAAATGAACTTTTAATATTTTTCATAAAAAAAAAACCCTAGTATACAAGAATTAAATTTGCCTTGTCTAGGCACACATTAGGTGTGACGAGATTCAAGAATGGGTGTGAGAATTGATTGATTTCTCCAGAGAAAGGACGAATTTAGACGAATTTATCGAAATTATTAGCGACATTTTTACGGAATAAATCGTCGCTTTTCAACGAAAACCTCGTAACTGCAGCTTAAATCAAGCTGCAATTACGAGGTTTTTGTTGGAAAGCAGCGATATCGCAGAGTTTGCATTTGGTGTGATTTTTTTATGTATAAAACATTACGAATGCAGCCTACCGTTGTTTTAACCCATTACTAAATATCAAGATCTAAAGCAGTAAAAAATAGGAAGGATTTGCAAACGACAATTTAACGCAAACGTTGAGTATGAATTTTATAAATGAAATCATCGAAAGTGTTTTTCGAAAAATTAAAATAATGAAGAAATAAAATGTTGGATGTCGACTTTTTCTTTTCTATTTATTTTTTTTCTCTCGTTATTTCTTGAACAATGAGGTTAGAATCAAAGCTTGTTTTAGAAAGGGTTGAACACAAAACGTGTGAAAACTAATCATTTTCTGTGATATTCGACTGATCAATATCTCTCTCCCCCTTCTCCTTCTTTCTGATGAAGGGGAGGGGATAAATCCAATTTACATTGTTATATTACCAATATCATAGTTTATTTGAAATATGTTCGCCCCAGTATCTGATTAAAATCTGATATTAACTGTCCCAAACGGCACGATATTTTGTTTGTTGAATTTGAAAGCTGCTATAGATGACAAAATGGATCTAAATAGATTGAAGCAAAACTTCAAAAGAAATACTGATTATAAGCTTTTTTAAAAATTCTTTTCTCTCAACATTTTCCCAAGTAGTTTTAAACGGGGAAATCAAAATCAGGTCTTGTTAAGGAAGAGGTTACAAAAATGCTAAAATTGCATCCTATCTAACGCTTAAAACTGGTCTATGTTAACGCTTAAAACAAGCTACAGATAGGGTAAGGAGGGGCAAAACGCCCAGGTGGGGTCAAACGCCAACCACTATTATTTCGTCACTCATTATGTCAACTGATATTTGTCTTGATTTTACACTTGAAGTATTCTTTTAGAAAGATGCCCATGAAATTTTTACATCGAAACGTCACTCAATTATCAGTATGCGAATAATTGTTTATTTTGCATATGTTTGATCTAATATTTGGGAAATGGGTTTTCTTGTGTATCTTATTTCAGTCTGAGTATTCAATCAAGCAAAATGCATTTTATATTTATATGTCCAATTGGTCGCCTACACAAAGAGATAAAAAGAAAAAAAACATCAACACATTTTTTTCTCTGGCCAAATTAAATCACACACTCCCTTTGGGGCAAAACGCCTATGCTGCTTTAGGGCAAAACGCCCACACTGGGCGTTTTGCCCCGTCCAAGGGTTAAATAGTGGGCGTTTTGCCCCTTGTATGGGTAAGTAGGTATTCAGAAGTACTAACATTTTCCTTAAAACTCAAAGAATGACTAAGGTTGGTACATATGACGAAATCCATTTACATTTTCGTTGTCTACAAAACAAAAACTGGCAAAAAAGACCGACTTTTCGCGAATATATCAAACTTTTATGGCACCTGATGGATCCATGTGGGGCAAAACGCCCCCTTAACGTCGATTTTGTGTTAAAATGAGACAATAAGACCATTTAATTTACTTTAAAGGGGATCTATAAAGAACATAACATCAGTATGTTTTAATTTGACTGATTTGAAGATGCTGCAGACAAAGGACAGTAACACGTAACCACTTTTATAGACAAGTAAATTTTGCCCAAATTTAGCCTTTACGCTTGATAAAAAATGTTGAAAATATGGTAAAACCCATCCAAAATATATTTTTGCTAGTATATTAATTACAAACTAATTATGTTCCTATTTTTCCCCAGATATTTTCAAAATATTTTTTTTTTATTTTTCATATGGGGCATAAAGCCCAGTGGTGGGCTTCATGCCCCACCCCTAAAGGCGTTTTGCCCCGAGGGTGGGGCAAAAAGGCCAAATTTCGAGAAAAATTGTTTTAACGACAGCCTTTTTTTTTTAAATCAAATGACAAAGCTGTTTTGTGTATAGACATTTGGGACAAAGGCAAAGTTTAATTTCACGTTGAAACATTTACATTATACTTTGTTTGTTTTGTGCTACAGCGCCCTTTCCTTAAGGGGGGCGTTTTGCCCCTCCTTACCCCATGTACAAGGTTTGTGTTGAAAAGTGACAAATTGTTTTCTTTCGGGAACAACTAGTACAGTTACCGACGATAATATGTTTTCATTTTGTTTTTCATTTTGTTTTCATTTTGTTTGTTTTCAGATCTCGACGACAAACTGGTGATATTGTTTTAATTGGACTAAAGGCAAAAAGTGCGTTAAAAGGAACGACCAAACCATCCGATTTTTTCAGACGAATGTAAGTATACTCAACACACTCTCTTGCACACGGTTCATTCATTACATTCACCTCTGTGGTTGCCTCAGAGAGTATTGCGTCATCATCTGCTAGATTACGTCACTTTCTATCACATCAAAATGGCAATAACAAATAATTTTTCTTTTCCGAAGTCCAAAATATATCATACTTCACGATGCTTAAAATTTAATATCATTTTCCAACGATAATAATTTGATTTTTTTGAAATTGATGTCATTCATTCAAATTTTCTGTACGTTTCATTCTGATAGGGAACGATTTTATCCAGCTAACCGTGGTGTATTTCGGACAAACAATTGTATTTCGTAAGTGTTGTTATAAAATCTCGCAACTACGACTTGATTCAAGCCATAGATTCGATATTATATAACAACACCGACGATTTATCAAAACAAAATAGTAAACCTAGTCTATTTTTAGCACAAAATTCCTGCCATTGGTAAGGAGGCTTGAGAAAATAGTTCCATTTTATATGGGTAAATTCATCAGTTATAATAACTTTCAAATGTACCCAGAGTCCTCAATTCTTTGTCCACTTTATTATGTTACACATGAAACAGTTAAACAGTAATAATACATGTTTTCCTCGGTTTGACAAGATTCTTGTCATTCAGCCGCCCAGCTCGTTGCAGAGATGTATGGTGAGTGTAACGAACGACAACTCTGCTCGGAGATTGATACTCAACAATGTGTTTGTTTCTACCGAAACTGTTGTTACGAATTATAGGAAACGATTTTATCCAATTCACGTGACGTAATTTCGGTCAAAAGAATAGTGTTCCGTTGGTGTTGTTATAAAATCCCGTAACTTCTGCTTGACCCAGGCCATAGTTACGAGATTTTATAACAAGAGCTTCACAAAGCTACGCAATATATACGCCCGTGAGGGGCTTGTTAGTAGTAATGGCATATTCTCAATTCAAGGGCAGATAATTCAAATATGAAAAGTAAGCTAAATTTTGTAAGCGGTTTGCACAACCAGACACCATACAGAAATTCCTCTATGGCAAGTTTGATAAAATTCGGGTTGAAACTATAGGAGTTTCGCACACGAGAAAATGTGTATCTTTATTTTAAATTCAAGGGCAGATGATTCAAGAGCGAAAAGAGTTATTTGAATTCTGTAAGCAGTGTTTACAAGTAGACGCCATTGAGATTTATCGTGGCAAGTTTGATCAAATTCCGATCACAACTGTAGGAGTTGCGCACACGAAATTGCTGACGGACAGACTGACGCACGGACAGACAGAGGGACGAACAGACGAGCAGATGGACTGACGGACGGACGGACAGACAGACGGACAGAAGGACGACCGGGACCATGACATGACACAACTTTCGGGCGTACATGTATAACAACACCCACGGTTTATCAAAACATATCAGGTAAACCCAGTATATTTTTAGCACAGAAATCATTGCTATTGCTTACTTTTTCTTCATCGTTTTCCATGTTGTTTCCTCGATGGCTCTAAATACCAGAATTGTTACAGAATGGGTTAAGGTCGAATACCCGTAATGTCGGCATTTTGAGATTCATAAAACATCGGCCTATTTTCGAGTGCCGTCGTTACGTATCCGAACCTATTCGGGGCGCGGTCGAAAACATTCGGCGGTGGATAGTTCCACGGCCGAATGTTTTCGATCGCGCCCGAATAATTCCGACATCGTGCGAATCTCATTAGGGTTGGACTACCTTAAGACTGATCCAAGGACAATTCATGCTCACAACCTAACAATAGAGAAGTGCTATATTCGAAGCAAGATAATATTTTCAACAATGGTAAATGGTTATATTGATGGATTATATATTCATGATTCTTTGGGAGATCAATTGTAACCCTTCCCTAACCAAGACATAGTTTTGGGTTTTGGCGTCCAAAAGAAATTATTATGTTTTCTCTTTGTCACACTATTTTAGACTGTATTTAACATGTAATATCTTTAACAACATCTTAGCTATCGTCTACGGCAGTCTTCAAATTAAAAAAAAAAGTCATTACCCCCCCCCCCCCCCCCCCCCCACACACACACACACACACACATCCCGTCCCCTCGCGGAATGATTAACCTCTTCCCACACATTGACTCGTTTTGACTCCTCAAAAAATAAAGGGTTTCGAAAACATTGCGGAAAATGACGAAATTGCTTGTGACGAACAGACAATCAATTTGATATTAATTTTGTAGGCTACATTTCCACAGTTTTAAATTCTGCATAGAACCCTGCATTACTTTACAAGACAATGTAAATATAAAGGTTCTCTACGGATTTCTTCTAAGGAATCGAATTCTTGTGAAAAGAATGGCGTGTATAACGTTATTTTGTAAGTTTTGAAAAAACGAGCCAATTAATCATGAACGTTTTTTTTGCTATGTCAAGATGCCATACACGTTACCTAAAATCCACGAAAATCTTTTAATATCGTTGCTTTGCAAAACAATCCTCGTATCTGCAGCTTGTTTCAAGCTACAGTTACGAGGCTTTTGTTGAAAAGCGACGATATTCACACACAAGTCACAAACATCTCGCAAAACTATGATAAATTTATATCAATGTATATCAATTATATCAATTACAAACATTGTCCCACTTTTTCTGGGACAACCCACGTACATATTTTGTTTATTTCATAAAGAATTGAACGCAATGTCCTAGATCTACATCTAAAACATATTGCTCTATTATTTTTCAAATTGTACGCCAACGCGCTAAAGAAATGAGAAGTCAACATACATACTAGTCAGGCCCGTAGGAACAGTGGGGAGGGGGGGGCTAAGCCCCACCAAAGTTAGCCAAAATGCCAAATTTTTCCTTTTTTCACACTGAAAAGTTAGGGAGAATCCATATTAGCCCTCCCCCCAATATTCAGACAATGGGGCTTTAGCAGAACCCCCCCCCCCCCCCCCAGTCTGAAATTTCTTCCTACGGGCCTGCTAGTATCGAGGTGTAAACGTCTATATGACGTCCGTGTACTTTTTTTTATTATAAATGTTATTTTTTTTCAGAGGAAAGAAGCGTTCTTACGGTGCATCATCGGGTTCGTCTGCATTAAACCTCTTAAGACAAGAACTCCAGCCCTACGAGGAATACACAGAGGACCTCTATACGGTGTGAACAGATGTGACGTCGGTGCGTGACGTCCAGTATATGACGTCAAGGCGTCTTTGGCGTTTAATTCTTGTTATTTTTCTTCCTCTAAATTTTCTTTTCATATTATCTGATTCTAAAGACTGAATGATTGGTTTTACTCACATTTTAGAAGGGCGGAAAGTTTTCTGAAATTGCTAAGGTATCTAGTAGAAAAAGTAATGAATTAGGTTCTTTAAGAACATGTTTTGAACTGATTTTTTATGTGAACACTAAATTTTGCTATCGACCCTTAGGCTACATGAAATGCTTTGAAAATATTGAGACACAGAAGACATCAGAAGAAACTACCGATTTTGCCTCCATAGTTTCTGAACTATATTGAACAAAAAGTACAGTGATCATCATCAACATCTTTTTTACCTACTGCAGATATCATCATTGAGATATCATCATTGAACCATGTACGTTTTTGGCAATACTTTTAGATCTGAATGTTCGGAATATTAATGCTGTGTTAAGGCATACCTCAAACATTTGAATAATATTTCGATGCTTTCGAAAACCTTGTAACTGCATCTTGTTTTAATCTGCAATTACGAGGGATTTATTTAAAAGCATCGAACTATTGTGATACGTCACTCTAAAAAGGATCGTGTGATCGGTGTGCAAAGTATCGAACTTCGTCTGTTTGCGCTGATTGCCCAGACTGACTAGGGTCGAAAAAATTAGTTAAAGATAGGTCGAGATTGTTATTCCTATTTTCTTACTACTATTACAAGTTATGTTCCTTTTCCAAAAGTGATATCTTGTTGACGCCTTAATTTGATGTGTGTCTCTATTCGCTATTAAAGGTCCTTGTGGGCCTCTGATAGCGGCGGTGGCCATATATTCATTATGGAGGTTGTCGGAGATACGTGACAAAAAGGATTCATTTGATTGGTTGGTCAATATCTTGATTGACAGTGGGGATCGTCCAATCATGTGGGCCCTACTAGAATCTTCCACGATAAGACTCTTTCAATCATTCTTTTACCATATCGTCGCTTTTCAACGAAAAACTCGTAACTGCAGCTTATTGTCAGCTGCAGTTACGATTTTTTGTTGAAAAACAAAAAAGACTCGTAACTGCAGCTAATTGTAAGCTTCATTTACGAGTTTTTTGTTGAAAAACATAGTTTTGGTACCTACAGTTAGGCATACTTTTTTCTATCCGGAATCCTTTTAACCCTTTCCCAAACGGCAAAATTTTAGGGCGATCCACTCCAAAAACTGTCACAATGACGAAATGGATGTTATTAAAAATAGGAATTGTGTAAATTATGGCATAGAAAATATTGAGACAAAAAGAGAAGCTGCTGGTTATCAGCAGTTTTCTTCTTTTGTTTCAATGTTTTCCTAAGCCTTTTCTATTAAGGACGTCAAAACCAGGCCCCGGTTTTCTCGAAAAAAACTTAAGTACGTTCTCATGCTCAAATCTGAGCACCATGCAGAAATCGCACGAAATCCACGTGAACTTCAGTCGAATACCCTTCAACGTTGGGGAGTATCCCTTTGAAGTTGAGCATGTTCTCATGAGAATATACTTAAGTTTTTTTTCGAGAAACCGGGGCCAGGTCTTGTTTGGGAAGTGGTTAACTCATGAGCGAGCTTAGAATGGTAATCAACCCTGATGGGCTTCTACTTCGTATTGACAAAAACCCGAAGTAGGCCTATTATCAGGGGCGATGGCCAGCTTTAGCTCGGACATGCTTTAACTAACCCGTTACTGCATAGTGACGCCTTTTGACTCCATCACAAGAAAAGGCCAGGGAAAACATTGTGGAAAATGAAGAAATTGCTTGTGACAAGCAATTTCTTCATTTTTCACAATCTTTTCTAACGTACCAAAATGGAGAGATTTTTAAAACATAACCAACCTCAAATTGTCGTCTGCAACACCTTTCAAATTGGAACGTTACAAATCATTGCCGTCTGGTAATGGGCTAAAAGGTTTTCTGATAGGAAATGCTAAGGAACAAAGTGTGAAATGGTCTATTACCAGTCTTATTCCGAAAGTACACTATAAGCCATTTGATTGGACGAAGTATATATTTCGGCTAATAAAATAGTTTGTAATTTAATTTAGAATTAGAAACTCGACACCTCAGAAAAGATAATTTCTTTCACGTTATTCTGTATTACGTATTTATTATTATATCTTTTTTTATTAATACTTACTGTTCACACCAATTTAGTGCGTATCAATTATCATTTTCCCCCTGTATTATGATAATAATAATGAGAATTTTTTTCTTTTGCCTCAGTGTTTGCTCAAGCCTTTTCTAATAGGGATGTCCAAACCAGGACTTATTTAGGAAAGGGTTAATTACCGATGCAAAAATGAGGACAACACCAAATCGATCACTATACGGGGGATATCAAAAAGTTTTGAGTTTTGAGTTTAGATAGAATGAAGTGTCAAATTGAAATCTGTTGTAATAAAGCCACAAGAACTTTTTAAAATGACATACCCTACCGCAAAATACATTATGTATTGTAATGGACACTGCCCAAAACAGGTAGTGTTAAGGTTTCCAGTCCTTGAGGCTAAATCTGCCAAACCGGTCAACCAACTACCAAACAGCAAAATTTTAGACTAGTCCAAATTGATGCAGACGACAATTTCAAGTGAATGAAATTTTACATTTTTTGCTCTTCTCATGTAGAAAACATTGTGGAAAATGAAGAAATAGCTTGTCATTTTCCACCATGTTTGCCTAAGTCATGATCTAATTGGGAGTCAAAAAGAGTCAATGTGTGGTAATAGGTTAAAGTACGATTGCATGCAGTTTGTGGGTAGTCTTCACCTTCTTTTGTAACTATTAAACTTTAGGTGAATGAATCATAGAGAGGTAAAGGGAGTTAACGTAGAATACCTATATTGTCGCCATTTTGAGATTCATAAAACATCGGCTTATTTTCGAGCGTCGTCGTTACGTATCCGAATCTATTCGGGCGCGGTCGTCATTCGGCAGCGGAGAGTTCCGCCGCCGAATGTTTTCGATCACGCCCGAATAATTTCGACGACGTGCGATTCTCATTAGGGGTAGACTACCTTAAGAAGACGGAAATGATGCAATGACTGCTACTGAGGAGGGCTTGTTAGGATACCCAAACTTCTATAAATCGGGTATCAATAATTGGCAGACTAGATGGTAAAAAGTTAGATTGGAAGGAAGTCAATGTTGAAAAAATAAAGCAGACTGAGGCTCAAAACTTACCCCCTCGTATATCAATTCAAAAGAAAGGTTACTAGATATGGATTGTCACCCTTATTTCTTTTCTATAAACACGGTGGTTAATCACATGACTCACATGAATTTCAGGAAATCGTCGATATTTTTGTTAATACTTGACCAATTTGAATTCTGTTTGAAGCAGAGAAGGTGGAAAATACCAGGATTAAGCTGTACGTGGTGGATTTTTTCAAATATTTACTGACAAAAAAGTTATTGAAGATCAATCAAAATTTTAGTTGATCTTCAACAGCTTTTTTATCAGTTGATTTTTTCAAAAAAAAAAAAAAAAAAAAAAAAAAAAAAAAAAAACGCCACGTCCATCTTATGCTTGACGTCTGTTAACCTTCTCTGCTCCAAACCGAATTTAAATTGGTCCCATATTTACCAAGTTATTGAAGAAATTTCTGAAATTGTTGTGTCACGTGATTATATATCCACTGCGATAAAGGTGATAAAGGTGCTCCAAACCGAATTTAAATTGGTCCCATATTTACAAAGTTATTGAAGAAATATCTGAAATTGTTGTGTCACATGATTATATATCCACTGTGATAAAGGTGATAAAGGTGCTCCAAACCGAATTTAAATTGGTCCCATATTTACAAAGTTATTGAAGAAATATCTGAAATTGTTGTGTCACATGATTATATATCCACTGTGATAAAGGTGACTTCGAAACCTCGATTATCGACATCATTCACGACGGTGAATCATGTGATACAACAACAACAACAACAACAACAACAACAACAACAACAACGACGACGACGACGACGACGACGACGAAAAAAAAAATAGTTTCAGAAATTAAGATTAACCCATTACCACACAACGACGCTTTTTGACTCCTCAAAAGATAATAGCTTTGGAAAACACTGTGGAAAATGAAGAAATTGCTAGTGACCCGCAATTTCTTCATTTCCCACAGTGTTTTCTACCCCAAAAGACCAAAATCATTCAGATCTTTAGATTTAGAAATGGGTTACATCAGAGCAATTGCAAAAAAAGCAGAAGCAGCAGAAAATGAAGAAGAAGAAGAAGAAGAAGAAGAAGAAGAAGAAGAAGAAGAAGAAGAAGAAGAAGAAGAAGAAGAAGAAGAAGAAGAAGAAGAAGAAGAAGAAGAAGAAGAAGAAGAAGAAGAAGAAGAAGAAGAAGAAGAAGAAGAAGAAGAAGAAGAAGAAGAAGAAGAAGAAGAAGAAGAAGAAGAAGAAGAAGAAGAAGAAGAAGAAGAAGAAGAAGAAGAAGAAGAAGAAGAAGAAGAAGAAGAAGAAGAAGAAGAAGAAGAAGAAGAATTTACCGGATAAGTATTTTACCAAGTCGGAATTTTGAATGTTAAAGAACTCCCTACAAACTTTTTTATTGTATTGTTAAGAATTACTTCCCTTGCATAGGCCTAAACTTTTTCCGAAATTATAAATGAGCCACAATCTGGAAAACGCCCCTTAAGGCTTTTGAGCCCAAAATAGATCCAGATCAGCCTGTGCATACGCACAGTCTGATCAGGATCCATGTTGTTGACAGTTCTCTAATAGCTTCTTAGAAATCTGTAGTAACTTAAAGAGAGCAGCAAGGATGCATATTGGACTGCATTTGACAACAGTCTGATCTTGAAACTCAATTTAAACAATGCTTTAAGTGGCGTTTTTCCAGATCCCGGCTCAAATATTTTGACTGTCGTAATTTGAAGGCTGTTGCAGACGACAAAACCAAGTTAAGGAGAATATGATTCCTGTAAAATATAGCACAGAAAATATTGAGGCAAAGATGAAAAGGCTGATGGTATTCTCCTTTTGTCTCAATATTTCCTTTGCTATTAAATACAACAAAAAATCCATGGTAATTTATACCAATTGATCTGTCTATAGCAGATTTCAAATTTGATCTCTCTAATATGTTGTTGTTTTGGAAAGGGTTAAAGATGATCGAAACATTTACGGTTTTAATAGTTTCTTGTAATATTATCTTAGGCATGAAGAGCAGAATGTGCTTTTTAGTATTAGAGACTAACATGGATACCGATCTGCCTGTGTATACGTACAAACGTACAATTTATATCAATATAAATGTAACCCGTCACGTTATCTTATGGAAAGTGTGAAAAGTATCGACCCTAGTCAGTCTGCGCAGCCCGTGCAGCCTGACTAGGATCGAAGCATTTTCACTCTAATGTGATATATCAAATGTAGAATGTTTCCCAATACCTTGCTATTTATATGCTTTCAATTTTCCAAAAACGACATCAGGTTGACATCTGCTTAGTCTGATCCATTTTTTCAAAATTTGGTTTTATTGGCTTCCCATAAGGTCCCTTTTAGCGTGACGGGTCACACATGTTGATCTGTAGAAAGTTCTTCAATACCTTAGACCATGTTCACCAACGATTCTGAAGTTGATTGCCAAGATCCAAATAGACTCCTTTCAATTATCGTTCAGTCCGGATCCACAGAACACTTCCGGTGGCAAGCAATGGGTTTATTGGAAATTAACATTGTATACGCGGAGAAACGGTTTGAGAATTGTTACTAAAAATAGTAACAAATTGACTTTATCAAAACGAGGCTTCCAAATATGCGGAGCAAACAATGACGGCGCACGTGCGTTTAATATAGGCCTACAGCGATAAAGCGCACGTGGATTCAATAAACAGCGATAAAGTGAAGTTTTAAATGGAACAAAAACCATAAAATTGAATGAATTCGTTAGCCGGTAAGATATTTATTTTATTGGATTTACAGTCAACCGTTGCCCGTTTAAAAATTTCGCCTTTTGCCTCTAAAGACGGCTTTCGGTGGCTGTTGTGTGTGGGGAGAGTCTTAGTGGAAACTTGTCTATTACAGTACAATCCTCCTGATTGGACAAGACGTATGTCTCGGACAACCGGATGAGTTGTTTTGTAATTTTAAAAGTAAATTAAGATTTAGGCTGGTTTGTGAATACCATCTCTGATATGAAGCAACTTTTAGAGAACAATTTCTTCATTTTCTACAATGTTTTCCAAAGTTTTTATCTTGTTGTGCGTCAAAGCGTCATTGTATGGGAATTGGTTAAAATCATGTTAGTGTTTAATTTAGATTAACATATTGTTCATTATCTTAGTGACCCAAATAACGCTAGTCTTTTGCCTCATTAATTCAGCACATGGAACAAACTACATATATTTGAAACGTCATGTAAAATCGTTCAATTGAAAATGTCTAATGCATAAAGTGAACAACCAATTTGATAAAAAATAAACAAGTCTGCAAATCCAATAAACTTATAACACAGTACATGCTCTATTTCTTGACGGCGAAATTCATTTTCTAAACAGTTGTGTAACGATTGTAAAGTCAAATGTATAAGTGAGCGGCCAATTTGATTATTATGACTATCTCATATATATATAACAGTACATACTCTATTTCTCTACGGTGAAAGTCGTTTCTAAGACAAACTTGACACATTTTCTTTTATTTTCATTGACTATGACTTCATATAATTTTACTTAGACGTCAGGGGCGTTAAGGCTCTATCAAGCCTAAGATTCACCCTAGGGAATCACGTGATCCTACAATAACGTTAATTTTTAGTAATTCTATCATCACTTGACTGATTTGAAACGGTTTTGAAGCAGGGAAGGTAGACAACACCAGGGATTTGCTAGATATTATAGACACAGAATTATAAAAAGATTCCAATCGCAATAAAATAGGCGAAATGGTTTATCTGTAGGCAAGCCATGAATGAAAAGTCCCTTTTTACCATGCCATTACTTTTGATCCCTTTTCCAAACAACGTCTGATGTCCATGTCAGAGTAGCTATGCTTTGTGGAAAAATTACACAAATGAGGAAAATGTTTATAGCCAAGAATGCGTATATCTGCTTTTCCCTACACTATATTTTACAGTCTTGTCAATCCAAGAACAACCACATTCATGTTCTGCAACTGCTTTTAATTTGAATCAATTTTTAATCTGTTACCACACAATGACTCTTTTTGACTCCTCACAAGATAATGACTTTGGACAACATTTTGGAAATGAAGAAATTGCTTGTGACAAGCAATTTCTTCATTTCCCACAATGTTTTCTACATTAAATGTCCAAAATATGAGAAATCACGATATTTAAAATGTCGTCTGCAACATTTTTGAATTTAGACCTCCTCGAATTTTTGTCGTTTGGTAATAGGTTAAAGTTGATTTGGGAAAGGGTGAATGAGGCTTTCGCTTGTCTACTGAAATGAAAGCATGCAATAAAAAGAGCAATGATGGAGTCTAAAAGCAACGAGAAAATCGGTATGACATTTTATTCCATATTTGTCCAATTTTACATTTTTTTTTGGAAATGTATAAAGAGAAAAGTTAAATATCTGTTTCTTCTTCTTCTTCTATCTTTCCCTAAACGGCTCTATATCTTCTTTTCGTTTTTCTCCGTTTTTGTCTTTCTTGCTAGATCTATCGTGTTTTCTGAAATTTCTAATTCATCTCATGTGTTTTCGTGATATTGAGAATACAGTTAGACATAAAATTATGAGAGCTTGTACCTATTAATACACTTTGATTCAGCTTCAATATCAAAGAGAGAAAAGAAACAGAAAATTTACTTCTGTCTTTATTTAATCATCACTATCCCTACTTATTTCTTGCCTCTTTCACTGCCTTCTACCGTCTCTCTCCTATATGAGTGCCCGTTCTCGAACTTATACGATCCAGAATGAATGGACTATACATGTAGAAAAGAAAAGGGGCGTTTTCTTTGAACGCATACAGAAATTAGTCAAGTAAATGTTCAACGCCAAATTGTTTTCATGAAAAAGAAGACATAATTATTGGCCCACTTATGTAGATTTTTCTTAAATTTCAAACAATATAATATTTTGTTGGTAGGAAATGTGTTACCGAGTCATCGACCATTTTGTTTCAAATAAAGTCTTACATTGGACACTACCCTTTTTGATTTTGCAAGTTAATTCTACAAATGGCAAGACCGAGTTCTCCGATGCACCGGTAGTCCCGAAAGTTACGTCACCTGATGACATCATCAGGGAGATTGGAGGATGCGGGCGGTTCCAGATCATCCTGTCTATAACGGTCCATATGATGAAGAGCGTGATAGCTTGGTCGCTTGGTGGCTCTGTGTTTATACTCTACGCACCAAGATGGCGGTGTGCGGATGTTGATATCCCGGATGTATCGACCAGCGGATATAACCTGACTGATACAGGAAATACAAGCTATAGTGTCGAGTACTGGAACAAACAATGTGAACCGTTTCCCGATCAGGCTTGCCAGAACTTTGTGTTTGACCCAGCAACACGGACTTTAGCGAGTGAGGTGAGAAAAAGATTGTTTGGATAATTTCTAAAGGGCAAGTAAAATAGTCTGCATCCGTCTGAAACTATTTCATTGCATTGCATATTTGCTTTAAAAGAAGCTGTATTAAACGCAACAGAATTCAAAACTTAAATTTCAGCGTATTGGTATTTTCCGAATTATGTTTGTTGCACAGTATCTCCTCAATGTCATTTACATTATTTTGAGTACATGTGACCCTTCTCGTAAGGATTGACAATATGGAAAGTGTGAAAAGCATCAAGGTGCGTTCTTTAGAGCGAGATTTCTTATGTTTTCTTAAGATGGTTGAGATAAAGCGTTTTCAAGAACTAGATTTTGACCGAGGTGTTCCAAATGCTCCTTACTTCATATATCATGATACTTAATAATGACGTCATTTGTATGAAGTATGGAGCATTACCATGGTACCATGGAGCATCCGGAACAACTCGATCAATTCTCTCTTATATCGTTTCTACAGAGTAAACCTAGGGGTTCCGCGCGAAGTATAGGGTAATTGCGCCTCCCACTGAGCGTCTCAAAAAATCTTGCTCTAAATAAAGCTTCATACTAAAACATCTTAAGAAATCTCAAGATATCTCAAGATATCTCAAGAAATCTCGATCTAAAGCATGCGCCTCTGGTCAGCCTGCAGGGGACGGCCATGTTGTCTAGAGTCGTAGCCTGTCGTTCCTGCATGATTTTCCTGTACTGAATACTGGATGGTTTTTTTCTACCTTACTTAATGCTAAATTTTGAAATACAATTACAGTTTTGACCTATCCGAGACCTATCCGAGACCTATCCGACTTTCATGAATTGTTTCTACGGACATTAAAGAATTTCCTCTCCAACTTGACGGGTTACATATATTATTTCTTGAAAGATCTATCTAAACTTAATTACGGTAATTACCCTTACAGTTCGGACTGGTCTGCGACTACGGTTGGGTACCTTCAACCATCATGTCCATGCAGATGGCAGGTCTGTGCGCGGGAAACTTGCTAGCTGGCCAGATCGCGGATATATTTGGTCGCAAGAAGCCGACTTGACGGGTCACATCTATTCTTTTTTTATGGATTACTCAATCAACTCAACTTAGCCCTTGACCAAACGACATAATTTAGGGCGGTCCAAATTGAAAGATCCTGCAGACGACAATTTCAAGTGAATGGAAATTTAAATATTTAGGTCCTTTTTGGATGGAAAACGTTGTGGCCACAAGCATTTTTTTTATTTTCCACGATGTTTTTCCATTGCTATTATTTTGTGAGGAGTCAAAAAGAGTCATTGTGTGGTTATAGTTTATAACGGTAATTACCCTTACAGTTCGGACTGGTCTGCGACTACGGTTGGGTACCTTCAACCATCATGTCGATGCAAATGGCGGGTCTGTGCGCGGGAAACTTGCTAGCTGGCCAGATCGCGGATATATTTGGTCGCAAGAAGCCGATGTTTTTGTCAATGCTGATGCTGTTTACGTTCCATCTTATAGCTTACTTCTCTGTCAATTGGATGATGTTTGCAGTGTGTAGAATATTTATTGGTAAGAATTTTGTAAATAATATGTGGTGATAAAAGCTCTTTTTTTCAAAGACCTGCGTATACGATTTGAGAATGTCGTTTATTTCCCTGGTTCCAATAGTACAAATCCGACGTCAGTGCGTTGTCAAAAATGTATAGGCATACATTCGAAAAACTACTACACTTAGCTTTCCGAATGTTTGTGTTCAGCATTTCGTCGCTTTTCAACAAAAATCTAGTAACTGCAGTTTACCTTACCTTGTATCATCTCTATAAGAATACTAAATGATAAAAAGAAGAATATGCCCCACCCTCTGTTTCATGCATCTGTTAGTTGAATGATGATTGTGCAATGTTCGAAACATTTAGAGATTATCATAGAATGTGTAGACCTCATAGCGACAAATCAGTACATAAGCACAGAATATCATTTTCATTGAATTTGCAGCAAGTGTAATTATATCAATAGATTTCTTCTATTTTTGCATATCAATAAATTCATTCCCAACCTGGAGTTTTAAACATAAAAATCAGATACGAGTGTAATATAATAGTGATTTATTTAAGTTTTTTTTGCTAGACGAGATTCGTATAAAATTATAAAACACCCATCCTTATTTATACAGAAAAAAGGAGCTAGCGATTATATAATATCTAATTTTATATTTTGGATATTTGTGTTCTAGTGATAAGTCGGTCACGGTTATGAGCGCAAAAAATCCCTGTGCGAATTTTAAGTGATACAAAAATCATTTTCTAAATATCGCCCTTCCCAAAACTTCGTATATATCTATTTCCATCGTTTAAGTTGATGTTACGAGTTTTGGAGAAAAAGCAGCTGCATATATAGGAAATCAGGATGTCTTTTTAATTGTAGATCATCATGGTCAAACTCTTTAATTTGTTTTAGGTCTGGGATGCGGATTTTTCCTGTCCATACAGTACAATCTGATGTCGGAATACACCCTGTCTCAATGGCGAGCGGTCATCATAGGGTTTCCATCGTTCACCATACAAAGTGCAATGTACATTATGGTCGCTTGGTTAACACAAGATTGGAAGTTTTTAACGTTGATGATGTCGTTCGGCTCCTTTGCGTTACTTGGAGCATGGTTGTAAGTATTGAATTGTACGTTTTACAAAGTTAATCCTCTGGAAATCATTCTATGATTCCACTAGTAAATCGTCATATACATCATCGCCGCTTGCCTAACACTGGACCGGAAGTTTTTTTAGGCTGATGGTATCATTAGGGTCCTTTGCATTAATTGGGGCGTGGACGTAAGTATAGATGCGTTGATTTGTTTCTTTTAAGATTCCGAGATTCATACGGTGGTGGAAGGATTCGGTTCTGCAACTGTGCAACCAACCCGGTATCGTTAAATCGGACAACGTTATTACATAGACTGCTTACGACGTTACAAGAAAATCGGACGTCACGTGCATCTAAAACTGGCCATACTATGCATGTTACGTTTTCCCCCGTTATTTTGTGTCTCTATTCATTCCAAAAATTTAGCAATGCCCATTTAAACAGTACACAGTATTTCAAACGGGTCTACAGATGCATTCCTTGTTTCAAGTCATTATCATGCTTTAGAAAAAAGATGTTTTGTAAGCAATGTCGCGTGGCAAATAGACCTTATGTTTTTAGCACATACATTTTGTGCATTATTGGCCGGTGAGGTTGAAGGGTTATATGCACCAAGCGAGGGCAGATCAGTATGGTACATAATTATAGCGATAAACACAGACAGATAATTTATTCTAACCACGTTAATAACAAGGATGATATAAGCTGAGATCTGTAAAAGGGGTATTTAATGTAGAATACCCGTAATTTGGCCATTTTGAAAATCCTAAAACATCGGATTTTTTCGAGCGGCGTCGTTACGTACCCAAACCTATTCAGGCTCGGCCGTAAACATTCGGCGGTGGAAAATTCCACCGCCGAATGTTTTCGACACCGCCCGAATAATGCCGATGTCGCGCAAATCAAATAAGGGGTACACTACCTTGAGATCACAATTGGTCCTGACCATTCCGTCTTGAAGAAGTTTTACAGACCATAATTGTTCTTGCTCAGAGAACTTGTGCATCCATGCTGTTATGCATTATTGGTGGTTTTAAATGTTAAAAATGTCTTTTTAGGGTACCGGTTTATTTGCATGTACAATATTACTCTCAGACCCTGTACTGGTACAAAATGCACCTTTCATTATTAGCGAGCCGGGACTTTGTGTCCGGAAAGCTAAAGACACAACCCTAGTTTCGGCATCGCGTCTTCAAAAACTTTAACCTGGTCCTAGTTTCTCGAAAAGACTTAAGTACGTTTTCAGAATCAAATCTGAGCACCGTACTCAAATCCCATGAAATCAACATTAACTTCAATCGAATACCCTTCAACGTTGGAGAGTATTCTATTGAAGTTGAGCATGTACTCATACTTTAAAAAAGTTTTTTCGAGAAACCAGGGCCTGGAATATATGTCAGACACTAGTAGAGATATACAATCTTGATGTCTTACACATGGATACTTTCTGCCAAGACCTTTCATCTGGGACCATGACCCTTGACCCTGTGACCTTGACATTGGAGTTTGACCTACTTTAAAAAAAACTTTAACCTGGCCTTTAACTGATGCACTGTAGGAGACAGGGCCTTTATATTTCACACATACATGTATATACCTCCTGCCAGGACCTTCCATTTTGGACCATGACCTCTGACCTCTTGACCTTGACATTGGAATTAAAAGCTGTTGTGGAAAGCTCCCGTTTAGGCTAGCTACGTTGTCCGCTGACAAATCTTGATATCTTCATATCTATAATCTCATTATTTCAGTGTAAAAGATCTTCTGCAACTGATAAATGGACAATGAAAATTATTACATTGTAGTTCGTTACTTTTATTTCAGTATCGTACCGGAGAGTTTTCGCTGGCACGTAGGGCACGATCGACACGAGGATGCCGAGGTCCTCATTAGAAAGATCGCCAAGTTTAACAAATGTGATCCGGGCAAGGAGTCCATATCGCTGAGGTCTATGGCCAAGGGCGACGCCACCCCTGATAATAAGAAATACACTTTGGTTCAGCTCTTCAGGAACAGGCAACTGTTTAAAAAGACGATATGTCTTATGATAGTTTGGTAGGTAGCCCCTCCACCATTTCGACGCCATTATCTTTTTTATACGCCCGAAGGGTCGTATTATGTTATGGCCCCGGTCGTCCGTCCGTCTGTCCATCTGTCTGTCTGTCCGTCTGTCCGTCCGTTAGCAATTTCTTGTGTGCGCAACTCCTCCTACAATTTTGATCGGAATTTGATCAAACTTGCCACAATGAATCTCCATGGTGTCTAGTTGTGCACACTGCTTACGGAATTCAGATTACTGTTTTCGTTTTTGAATTATCTGCCCTTGAATAAAAATAAATGCCCATTTACTGACAAGCCCCTCTCGGGCGTATATGCGCCGCTCTGCGAAGCTCTTGTTCCAATAATTCATTCCTGATGATTTTGGAATATGGGATCACAGAGTTACATATAAGATGGTTTTCAAAATGCAATATTATTATATTTATAATTTTTTTTATCAAATTCTTTATTGTATGTATACAAATACATGTAAGTACAAACAGCACAGCGTTTGGATTTGAAATAATAAATTCAAAATGTCTTCACCGCCTCCTATCTGTTGCACTTTGATGGGTAACAGCCCTTGACGAAGTTCTGATAATCGTGGTATTGTTGTTAATCTAAGAAAATCAAGAAATACATGTATAGTTCTTGCACATTATCAAATTTTAACAAATGTCTTTTAAAACACCAATACTGCGACCAAAAATATTCGAAACAACAACAACAACAAAAAAAAAAAAAAAAAAAAAAACACTTTAACTTCCGAGGGTAAAAGAAGAAAATTCCACCGTTTTCTCAACCAGTCTCAATATTTTCTGTGCTATATTCTACATAGATGCTTTATCAATGTTCATTTTATCCCAATGAACAGATTTCAAATCGGATCATTTTGAAATTTTGTCCTTTGGGAAAGGGTTAATTGACTTCGGTTGACGAATTATCGTTTACTATAATATTGCAGGTTTACGGTCGGGTTTGGTTCATACGGTATTGGGTTCGGAGTTCAGAAACTTTCAGGGAACATATTCTTCAATATGCTTCTGTTCAATCTCACAGGAATACCGTCCAAACTTATTGCAATATTCCTTCAAAACAAGTAAGTAGGAATGACTGGGATTTTGGAAAACCATCCTAAAAAATCCAACGGCCAGTTTATACACACCATCCAGGGTGTACTCTTGTACTAGAATTGTCACACGAAACGTTTATGACATAAGTCGTATAACTTTGGGAAGTTGGTGATACGTGAATTTGGTCCTAAACATGTTTGGGACATTGTTGAGACAAAAGTACGTCCAATAGCTTTGGTGAAACTGGCCACAGGCAGCCATGTGCCTACCCAAACGTTACTCTGCATCGACATTGAATGGTGTATGGAGAGACACTTGGTATTCGTTGATAGAAAAAATATCCTTAAACCATTTGTGATTATCTTGTTCCTAGATTAGCCGATGCCTAAGTGAAGCCAGAATTGTGATGGGCATTGAGCTAAAAATGGAACCATTTTAAAAATAAATATAATGCTTATATAAATTAAAATGATATGATCTAAGGTAAAGAACAAACCATACTCGTTATATGATCTAGAAAGACGCTTTGAAGCATCATGCATTAATAACAGGCAACAACATAATGAAAAGAAGCGCTATATAGCGAGCCCAAAGCACAATATGTAAATAAGTGTTTTGAGTCCTCGTCATACTATCACGTGCGATTGCAATCGTTGGTTTCTATTATTTTGTTTGGGACTTTGTCGTTTTGATTTGGGTCTTTTTATACGCAAGA
The DNA here is from genome assembly GCA_963680895.1 of Fragum sueziense. Taxonomy (NCBI): domain Eukaryota; kingdom Metazoa; phylum Mollusca; class Bivalvia; order Cardiida; family Cardiidae; genus Fragum; species Fragum sueziense. The sequence continues at coordinate 27,188,131 of OY804602.1, forward strand.
CTGTTCTGATTTAGGGATAGTTTTGTTCCTGGTTTCCAATTTACATTTTATTTTCAGATTCGGCAGAAGAATAGCTACATTCGTGTGTTTAGGTGTTTGTGGTATTGGTGGGTTGGGAGCAGGATTAGTCCAGTATATTGATATGGGTATGTAAGGACTTCAACCAATTACCAGAATGCAACACATTCGACTGGTCTTTATTCAAAGATGTTGCAGACGACAATTCAAAGTAAATGAAATGATATGTATTTTGGTCATTCTTGGTAGAAAATTTTGAATTTATTGCTTATAGTAATGAGTTAAGCCTTTCCCAAACGGGCACAGGTTTTGATGTGCGATACAAATATAGCTTTTGCAAAATTGAAATAACGTTTTTCTAGTTTTGCCTCTATCTTTTTACAAAGACATTTACCTTTAGGGACGTCAAGGCCAGTGTTAATTTTTAGGAGAGCTTAATTTTACACTTAAGAAATCTAGAAAAATATCTTTGAAATCTCCCTATAAAGAACTACAGGCCTGAATTTTTGTATTTTTGAGAAATCCATCTATTTTGTATGCCATTAACTTCAATGGCGGTTCTTTCTTCATGTAGACGAAGACCTCAGAGGTAAATTAACTAACTACATGGCGTTGACGGCGGATTGTGGGGTTGGTGCTTTGTGGGGACCGTTACAAACAATGACGGTGGAAGTGTTTCCGACGGTTATCAGGTGACGTAACGTCAAAAGTAGCGGACCAACGTTGTAACATGCATATCGTCCGATTCCGACGTTAACGTTACGCGCAGGTGTAAAGAAAGTTACAACTTTCCCCAAAACACGATAAATGACAAATTATCAATATTTTACCAACTCATCTCAACTCAATTCAACAATTTGTTATTCGGCATTTTGGCACCTCCTGTACCTCTGGCCAAAAAGGAAACATTTTCACAATAATATCAATACATGCATGCCTGAAAATAGCACCGTACAAAGTTAACAATCTCAATTATCAATAAAGAAACAACAGAATAATTCGTAAGTATTGAAAAATCCAGCTCTTATGAATATTGAAAATGAATATTTTACACCTGTAGGAGAAATGGAGCCGTTTCATACGCTTAAATATAATTAGTCAAGTATGTATATTTGTGTTATTAAACTATTTCTATTTGCACAAATGACAAAAAATATACATGAAAATGCTTACTAAAATAATTGTCTTCAAGTTTAATCTTTAACAGACAAAAGATAGAATATTCATTTAAATGGGGTTTACAACCAATGCATTATATGTAAAAAAATGAAACTCCGAGATCAAATGCTGCAACATATTAAATTACGAGGGACGGTCGGAAAGTAGTTGGACTTTTGACTAGTTCTCTAAAACCATTTAATTTTTTAACAAAATTCTTTTTGCACTGTTAAAACAAATTGTCCATCTATGCCTATGCATTTTTGCCATCTTTGTAGGAGCTTTACTATTCCCACTATTAACCATGACGTAGACCCACTGTATTAGGTACTGTGTAACCACCGTTATCAAAGGCGCCCTGGTCTCAAATTTCTTCCCAGCAAGCATTTTCATCAGTCCTTGACACAAATAAAAGTCACGTGGGGCGAGTTCAGGGCTATAAGAAGAGCAAAATAACTTTTGTCATGTGTAATAGTTGATAATCTCCACTGTACATGCGGTGGTATGGGACCGTGCGTAATCGTAAAGTAGAACAAATTTTTCTTTGCTAATCTGGGTAGCGTTTACTTCAGCATTTATTCTTTGGTTTTTCTGAATTACTTCAGAATTGTACTTGGCAATGACAGTTTTTACCGTTTGACATGAAATGAGTAACTATCAATCCTCGTGAATCCCTAAAAGCAACAAACATGACAACCAGCCGAAGGAAACAGCTTAATCTTTTCATGGGCTGGGAACCAGCTCGTTTCCATGACTGCTGTGACTGATTTTTTATCCCAAGTTCGGAATTATGAACCCTTATTCAATCTTCAGTGATAATTTAGTTAAAAAACTTAACTTCTTCGCGATTAAAATGACTAGAATGTTCTTTTGTTTTGGTTACCCTTGTTGTTCCTCTAACAAATAGTCTATGGTACATAAAACCCCTATCACATATAAGTGGACAGAATAACATACATATACAACTATCTTTGAAAATAAACTGACCACATTATTGGCAAATGGATGTAGATTCCATCAATATATAATATGTTTATACAGTTGCAAATGGAGAGACAGCAGCACGAAAAGTCCAACTACTTTCCGACCGTCCCTCGTAAATCAATGAAATACTTAAAAAATGTCTTCTATTATCTTAACGTTTTCTTATGCCTTGGTCAATGCTTTTCTTTCTTTCTTTTTATCTGTTACGGGTCTCAAATCTTAACCTTAAGTTGCATAGACCACAAATAACAAGATAGTCAAACAAACAACGACAAAACAAGTTGATCAAGAGCATCGATACATGATCTTAAAACGCCATGAATAGTTCACAAATCAACATGACGTCAAATCGTCAAAAACGCGTTTGTGTGACATTTTTAAGACGCTACATCACACTCCATATATTCGATAGTTGAAGAGATACTGACAAATGCATTTATTTTTTTCAAATTTTATCCAAGATGTATGTCGAAAATCAATTCAAATTCAAAATATTTTGATTTTTATTAGAAAAAAGCTATATGTGAAAAAAATCACTTCTTGCATTCGGGACCGTTTTTAGTAAAATTGTGACATTTTTAAGACGCTACAAACGCAATAAAATAATGATTTTCTTCAACTCCTATCAAAATATAAAAATAACTACAAAAACTAGAGCTCAGATTTATGTCCCAATTTTTTTATATTGATTTCCAATCGCTATTGAAAAAATAAATGAGATATAAAAAATAGACATACCGAAAACATGACGTTTTTTTTAACAGCGTGACGCTACTTATCTCTTTCTTTCCATTCCTCCATAGTTTGTTTACACCATCCAACTGCCGTAAGATTTACGCTATATCTTCTGTGACATCACTGACGTAACTTGCAAAAGTTTGCGCTCGTTAAAATGTGTTACCTTTTATTTTATTGGGATTTTCGCGAGTTTGTTTGGTAACCTCTGTTACACGTGACGACGTCATTTTCTGCGTCAGAGTTTATTTATTTTGTTTATTAAATTGTCTGTTTTCAAACATTGTTGAAATTTGACTTATATTAATAAATTAAAATTCAATATCTTTTATATGATACCAAATACATGTGTGTTTCCAAAATAAAAATAACAAATATACGGTTTTAAGCAGAAATGCATAGCCAATTTTAGCTTGGTCCGCAACTTTTGACGTAATGTCAGGTGTGTTTAAAGAATAAATAGTTCGAAACTTCCCCCGAAACATATTTAATGAATAGGCTGTTTCAGGTCATCCGAGGATGGCTTCACGTGGCCACAAGTATGCTGAGTCAAAAAAGAAAGTGTGCACAGAGAATAACTGGAATTTCTATCGCAATTTTGAATATTGATATTATAATATTGGTATCAAATTAAAGATAAGTCAATTGCCTATACGTAGGTGTCTTTTTAAATTGTGTGAAATGGAATTTTACTTGTATTTTTCTAAGATGTTTGAGATAGGGGTCAATTTTGAAATTCACAGAACTTGCTGACGAACGTGAGGAAATTAAATAATGCCAATTTCTTTAGATCTCTGCTTCAATTTCTATTGTGACATGTCTTCAATGAATGATGGCAAACATCTGTGGTCTCACTGTTCGAAAATAACGTTTCATTTTATCGTTTGGAATTCTATTGCGTTCATATTGCAAGACGTATTCCACGTCCTGCAAATTCTTAAACTGGCCCCTTAATTTGGCGAAACTCAGGTGGAAGAGATGTTCGGCCCTACACCGCCCTCATGACTTACGCGTCCCGTGCCGATGACGATGTGCCTTATGCAGGCGTTACGTAAGATTTAGGCATTATGAAAATGTGATAAACATATGGTCTCCAATCTCGTATGAGCCGTCTATCCGCCTTGGTCGATTTTGAGTGTTGCTTACACATGTTTGATTTACTGAATCGCCATAATTGGTGTAGTTTTGAAACGTTGACGTAAGGACGTCAATGTCATGTAACGGTCTTGTCTTGTCATTGCTGCATTCGGGATATCAGACCAAAGCCTATCAAAAATGTATCCTTTGTTTTGGAAACATGATTGCAAACGTCTAATTTAAGAACGATGCCATTTAGACAAAAACGACACATTTTACGTCGGCTCAAGAGACTAGCAAAACTTACGTGTGAAATCTGTCGTGTTCACTAAGACGTATCATCTTTTGATATTCAGCGATTTGAAATTTTATGTTTGATTTCGCTTTTATATACTTTGAATGCAGATTTTAGACAACAAACTTTATCATGAAACGTTTGTTTTGATAACCACGTCCAAAAAGGTGATTTCAGCGTTTGGCGATTTGATAGACAATTTAATCATTCAAGTTGATTCCCGTGTCAATAGACATGAGAAAGTTGATAGCGCAACTCCGTGTAGAAGTTTGGTGAGGTTAATCACAGCCGTTACGCAGGTATATCAAATAGAAGTATGCACACTTTCTTTTTTGACTCAGTATAGATATTAAGATGGTTGATAATTTTCCTTGACTGTGTATAAACTGTTCAAACCTTACCTAAAATTTACTCACTACCACTGTTCTACTTTTTACCAACGACAAAATTCTGGGTTGGTCCAAATTCAAAGATGTTGCAGACGACCTTTCAAAACGAATTATTATTTTTTTTTTACATTTTTTGGCCATTTTGTGTAGAAAACATTGTCTGAAATGAAGAAATTGCTTGTCACAAGCAATTTCTTTATTTTCCACAATGCTTTCAAAAGCTATTATCTTTTAGGGGGCCAAAAACAGTCATTGTATTGTAATGGGTTAGGCATGTTGACAGCACGGAATATATATAATATAGTAACCGCTATGGGGGTCTGGCATGCCCCCAGAAAATTTTGAATTCTAAGAAGCCATTTCCTGCAATCTGGGCACTTTCAGACAGCAGTTTATACCTGAAAATATGGGTGAATTATTGGGGAGGGGACAAAGGATATGTTGGCCCCCTTTCTAAATAATTGGGGAGGGGGGGCTGCCCCCCCCTGCCCCCACTTTTTCTACGCCAGTGCTATAGCATGTATCTTAACTTAGCAATTTATTGTCAAGGTATTCCAGTAGGCCTATATTCTTGTGTCAATATCATTGCGTCATCCATGGCAACGGAATGTAAGGAGGAGTACACGGATGACGTCCGAATCCGAAGTTGCACGAAATATTTGGTGTCTAATGATGGATCGATTACCTTAAGGTAGTCCGCCCCTAATGAGATTCGCTCGACGTCGGAATTATTCGGTAGCGGTCGAAAACATTTGGCGGTGGAACTTTCAACCGCCGAATGTTTACAACCGCACCCGATTAAGTTCGGATACGTAACGGCGACGCTCGAAAAAATACGATGTTTTATGAATCTCAAAATGGCTACATTCCGGGTATACTACCTTAACACAATTCAATATTTTAATCATGTTTTTTTTTAGAAGTTTGAGTTTTGGTTTCCTCAGTACAATGGCTCGGATCGGCGCAATAATTGGACCTCAAATGGTATATTTGGTAAGACTTGGCATTTTCTTGTTCTTGTTCTTCGTTTTGTAGCTTACATTGTTTATGGTACACAAAATGACAGAATAAGTACATGTAAAGTACTAGGTACAAAACGTTAATGATACTTTACATCTCACATATATTTACCATAATAATAAGTTTGACGTTTAATACTCGTATTTTTGTATTGACCTATAAGCAATGCATGTCCAAATGCTACAAGACGAAATTGTGATACGGCGCCGAATTTATTGACCAAACTGTATCCTTTCGATCAGGTCGGAAATCAAATTAGCCCATAAACATTTTTCACGGTGAAAATATTTGAGTATTTTTCCATCATCCATTTCACTTTGGAAACCCCCTTTTACAGTTAATACATTTACACGTTTGAGATATCCCATATTTTTTACCCGCCATTCGACAAACTTTTGTGTTCAAGAAATCGACCCATTTTGCCCGAATACAAACATCAAAACAATCAGTATCGAGATCGGCTGACAAAGACCGGAGTTGAATAAAATAAACGTTCCGTCTAAATTATATCTCGAACTATCGCCAATCGAAGTCAGCCAAAATGTAGTAATGCACAGTCACGGAGCTGTTCGTTTTTACTCCCTGTCCTTGTGCAATTTACACCTCCCGTGACTAAATTCCAATTGCATACCAAATAGATCGGCGCGTCGTTCAATGCAGTTACGAGGTTGCCATTCATTGATTGCATGAGGCGCGTTAAGAACGAAACAGAGATTAGACAAGATGGTCTTTTAAAAAATCTCAGCGTCATTATGAATTTTCATGCACGTACGTTCATCTCATTCTTACATGCCATTTAATCCTTTCCCAAACAAGACCTTGTTTTGGCGTCCCTAATAGAAAAGACTTGGGAAAACATTGAGACAAAAGAAGAAACTGCTGATGACCAGCAGTTTCGCCTTTTGTCTCAAAATTTACTGTGCCATATTTGACACAAATCCTATTTTTGATAACATCCATTTCGTCATTTGTGGCAGCTTTTTAATTGGATCACCATAAAAGTTTGTCGTTTGGGAAAGGGTTAACACCACATACATTATTGTCCTAAAGTAACAGAAGGATTGGTATTTAGGATTGAATGGAGTTTTACGTCCCACTCAACTACTAAGGTCATATGACATGCGCGGATCCAGAGAGGGGGTCAGGGGGTCATGACCCCCCCCCCCCCCTTGGAATTTAGCGAAAAAGAGTGTTATCAAAAAGATTACTGGTTATGTCCAAAAATAGCTGCGTCATTTGTCCCTGTGTGCGACGACAAACTGTTGTTATATTTAGTCCTTCAATGTATGACACGCATCTGCACGCGCGGATCCAGAGGGATCCCCCTGACTCCCCTGGAATTTGGAAAAAAAGGGGGATGAAGATTGGATGACCCCCCCCCGGGAAAAATACCTTGATCCGCGCTTGTAAGGAGACAGGATCTCGGTTTAAAGTCTCATCCGAATGTCTGCAAAGTAACAGAAGACCTCGCTATGTGATTGCGTTACCTATACGTAAAATAAGGGTGCATGCCATGATACGCCATTCGTATAAAGTCGCGGTACGAGATTGGCTCGATTTACTTTATTGACACAGAGATTCCTCATGTCAAGAAATTTCATTCGGGACATCTTTTTTTAGACCGTGTGACCTTGACATTACAGCTTTTCTTCGAAAGTCTCGTAACTTTAATTTAAAACAAGCTGCAATGACAATATACGAAAGTTTCGAAGAAAAATGTCGATTTTCATCTCGGATCAATTGTTGTTGTTCTTGATATTGGTGTTGATGATGTCAATCTCGAAATAATTGTTGTTGTTTTTTCAGACGGATCTGGTTCCCGGTATGCTGTATTATGCCGTCTCTCTGGTATGTTTGTTGTCAACAGTTGGTACCCTGTGCTTGCCAGAAACCAGGCTTGCTAACCTACAAGATAAAATACCAGACGAGAAACCAGCGAGGGGAAAAGAGGAATCAGCCTTAGTTGAAAACTACAAGTTCTAGATCTACGATTGCTAGATCGATCTTTTTGTGTTATTTCCGAAACAAGGTCTGTTTAACGTCCTTATTAGAAAATAATTGGTTAACATTTAGGAGAAAATGTTGAGAATTAGAATTTGAAAATCAAACGTTCTAGCTACGGTTGCTAGATAATTTTATCACTGATAGTTTAACCCTTTCCTTATCAATGCTAGTTATAACGTCCTGTTTGAAAAGTCTTGGGAAACGAAGAAAATGCTGATGACCAGCAATGTGTAATTGCGTCTAACTGTGTTTTCATTTATATATTGCACATAAGCCTTATCTTTATTAACATCAGCTTTGTCGTCTGCAACAGCTCCCACATTGTATTATCCTAATATTTTGTAATTCTGGAAAGAGTTGATTAGGACGTCTTGGCAATCCTTATAGTACATGTTTAAAGTTAGGCACAAAACGTCTTTTCAAAATCATCATTTTTATACGCCCGAAGGGTCGTATTATGTTATGGCCCCGGTCGTCCGTCTGTCCGTCTGTCTGTCTGTCCGTCTGTCCGTCCGTTAGCATTTTTTTTGTGTGCGCAACTCCTCCTACAGTTTAGATCGGAATTTGACCAAACTTGCCACAATGAATCTCCATGGTGTGTAGTTGTGCACACTGCTTACGGAATTCAGATAACTCTTTTCGTTCTTGAATTATCTGCCCTTGAATGAAAAAATTGCCCATTTTACTGACAAGCCCCTCTCGGGCGTATATGCGCCGCTCTGCGAAGCTCTTGTTTCCTTTGTATTGATATTTTCCGCAATGCATTGATCAAGAATTCTTCTCTAATATAGATTCATTAATCTTTGGGCAAATTTCAAATTGGTCGAAAAGTTTGCTTTATGGAAAAGGATTAACGCGTGTGTTAACTATTTCCTAAATAAGGCCTAGCTTTGGCGTCTGTAATAGATTTGTTTGGGGGAAAACATTGAAACAAAAGAAGAAAATACTAATTACTAATATTCATTCAGCCTTATTTTGTAGACGTTCATTGTTTTATCCATATGGTCGTACCATATGGTAAATTGTTAGAAGATGCCTTCTAAAACTTTGACCCAATTTGAAAGCTGCTGCACAAAGTTGTCTTTTTTGTACGATGTAACACAGGAAATATTGAGACAAAGGTTGAAATGTTGTTCTTCTGTATCATTTTTTTCGCAAACCATTAAAATTTTCTAATTTATTATAGACATATTGTTTTAGAATGGGTTAAAGTGTTATCAAACAAAGGTCTTTAAGTCTGGTCATAACTCGAATTGATTCGAGATACTTTCTTTTAGTCCAATACAGCTAATGTTTTGTCCTTTTGTGTAAGGAAGGCTATTGATTGATGGAACCTCAACCCCTTCCCAAACGATACAATTTAGGCAGGTCCAAAATAAGCAATTTCGTCGAAATTGCTATCAATCCAAAGCTGCTAACGTTTTGTTCCTTGGTCCATATGGTCGAGGCCATCCTAGGAGAAAGTCAACGACCCTTTGTGGAAGGAGACTCAAAATACGGAAGAATGTGTTGGCGTCATAACCAATTATGTAACGCTGATTTGGATAACGGGCGAATAACGCATGGACTATTTTCCTCGGGACAGTTTCAATACCAGGAGTGAAGAATATTGGAGATGCGCGTAGCAATCTAAGCACTGTAATAGAAATGAATACAAAAATAAGTACATATATTAAAGTATCTTTGATATTTTACATTAGCGGAATGTGGAAGAACTTATAATCAACGACTGGCTAAAATGTATTGGCGATCATGTTAAATTATACTTGTCCTTCAATATCTTATGAAGCACTTGTATGCCATTTGAAAGATACCCCACATACAACTCGTATTTAGATAATGGTAGAAGATTTCAGTAAATGTTGTCTTGTGTAATTCTCCACCGTGAAAATAGTTAAACATTTCAATGAACTTACTTATAGAGTATTTGTATGCGAATAAAACAAAGTAAACAAGATGTTTTTTTCTGAAACACAAATGCCCCCGACATGACCAGTTTTCTAAAATGTTAAGGTTTCTTGTAAAATGTTGATAAGGGTTAACAGATTACCTGGAGGAAGGTCATATTGCATGAAACCGATTGATATCATTGAAAGAAAGTTACATAACAAATTTCAGCTTTGTATGTCAAATTCTTTTGGAGAAAAGGCAAATGTTAAGTCTCATTACGTTTTCGTGCAAATGGCAGATAAGGGTTAACAGATGACCTTGAGGAAGGTCATGTTGCATGGAACAGATAGATATTATTGAGAGAAAGTTGCATACCGAATTTGAGTTTTGTATGTCAAATACCTTTGGAGAAAGGCAAATGTTAAGTTCTCGGACAGACAGACAGACGAACAGACGAACAGACAAACAGACAGACGGACACGAGTAAAACAATATGTCCCCGATCTTTTGATACGGGGGCATAAAAAGCGTCAGTTATCGCATTGGTCTGGTCAGGTACCATCTGGACTCGACTTGGACCAGTTATGACACCGTTGTATTGTAAAACATTAAACAGGGAATAAACCATGCCATATTTGCGGTATTCCTTTTTGCTCATTCAAATAAACCTCTTTGCTGTGGCTTTGATGCTACAAGTTGACTCATAGAAACTTTCCTAATGACTACTGTAAACGCAAACAATGGATCGCATAGGTTAGCAAAGATGAGAACTTTCCAGATAATCCATTACCGTATGGCAATATGTAAGAGTAGACTTAATTCAGACGACCATTTCAAGTAACTAAAAGGGGGTGTCTCACGGATAAGGGGGTGTCTCACGGATAGGAAAAATAAAATGGGAGTCTGTCCACGCTCGGAATTTAATGAAATTTGGCATGAAGTTAGTACACTAGATAACAATTCATATTCATTAAATGTTTCAAATCGCACATTCCAGAAAAGAATTTTCCGGAGTTTTAAGTTTTCACCATGAAAAAAGAGGGTATCCTGATTAAAACAGTGTCCAAGCGTTCTGGTTGTTAGTTCCATCGCGTAATTTATTCTAAAAATAATGCAAAGTAGTCCGTCATCCTGTATGAAACACAAATACATATAAAAATGTACAAAAAGTTATTTTTTTATCAACTGGTGTCAACCCAAAAAAGCATAGTTTTTAAATATTTTAAGCAAATTCCTTAAAAGTTTCTAAAATTTACTTTGTTCTAGTTTTTGTCAAGATACGAAAATCATGTAAAAGTTGCCAACATTAATACTCATGATTAAAGTGAAATATCAAGAAAAAATAAAACCGATAACAGGTTGCTTTTGGAATTTGCACCTGAATGGTACAAACTTCCAAGAATGGACAAAGTTAAGATTTTTTTTTTAAAAATGACATTTTTGAGTGGTTTGTTTACTTTTTTGGTTATTTTAGTTTGCCTTGGGACAAATCAAAATGTAAGATATTTTTTCGGTCATTCCCTGTCATCTGTCTGTGTGTGTGTCTGTCTTATGGCACATTCTCAAAAAAAAATTTTCTCTGAATCTAATATGAAAATCTTTTTGAGATTTGATAGAATGTATACCTAGGTAATAGGAAGTACACCGCTGTGTATTAGAATTTCTTTTTGTCAAAAAATATTTGCTGTTGTGGCAGCATAAAAGGGGCATCATTTCATATAAAAAGCTCTTTTTGTAAAGCTTTACACAGCCATGAGGTTTTTAATTTTGTATGTAAGTTTGCTAAGGGGTAGCCTTCAAAGTTGGTTACAATATTTTCGTCCAGGGTCACATTAGGTCTTGTCCCAGGTGTACCTACTTTCCAAAAAGAGAGGACTTTTTTGTAATAATCATTTAAAATTATTCAAGTCAGCCATGATTCATGCAAGCTAACAACAAGAGTTTTTTTTATAGATCTTTTAAAACACGAAAAAGAAAATCAGAAAAAAGCACCGATTTCTCTGATGGCATTTGAGTATCGTGCAAAAATGAAAATATTGTTGTAATGCATCAGAAACAGATAATCCCGCTCCCATGTGACTATTAAAGTGACATTTCACATACATTTTTCATAAATATTACGTTTATTTTTATATGGAAGAGCACATTTCCTAATGAAAATTCTGAAAATTTCAAGCCAAAATATTGCGCCGTTTACGAGAAACATATATTTTCCTATTAAAATTAAACAAAATGTTGTGGACAACAGTTCAGATGTATATGGAATTTGTCATATCTACAGGGTGTTTCCAAAATATATGTCCCCATTTTAAACATCTATAAAATTGACAAATGTTGTCACCGAGTAAAATCAATTACATAAGTATGAAGGGGACTTGATAAAGTTTTGTTTGATATATAGAACATCCATGTTTACTTCCTCAATATATTTAACAACTTGATTTATTGAACATATCATTTTTAACTAATTTGTCAAATGAGGTCAACGACATCACCTTTAAATAATTTTTTGTCTCTTTCTCCCATTGTGTACTGATTAAGTTATTTGTAATTATTCGTATTCTATGACTGTATAAGACGTAATGAAGGTCTTACTGCTTATAAGATAGTAATTTTAAGATTAATGATTTTTTGCTTCAAAATGAAAAGAAAAGTTATCGCTAACCCTTCTTTTAGTTGTTTCTAATTCATTATTTACCGGCAACGGCTTCCACTGCATTATTGATGTTTTGAAATTGTTGGATTTCAAAAGGAAAAAATAAATGACACCCTTTTACGACACCCCTTGCAAGAGCCTCTTGTGCACGAAAAAGAATGATACTTTCAATACTTTTCACAAAATGTAAATGCACTGCTCAGATGTTTGTCTCTGCGAAAAAGGCCCCTTTCCTAAGGTCCTTTGCCACCATCAGAATTTTAAGCGAAACAACAACTTTCCTCACTTCGAACACTAGTCTTTGTAATTAATTTTACCCCTTCTAAATTTAATGACAAAATTAAAATGTTCAATTTGATCATTGCAGCATAGAAAAAGAAACTTTGTTCAATTACAAATATGACGTCGTTGACGTCACTTGGCGAAAAAGTTGAAAAATGACATATTTCATTAAACGTGATGTGGAAAAAATTTTCTAAATAAATATAGGTGTTCTTTACACCAAACAAAACTTGATCATGTCTCCTTCAAATATATGTAACTGATTTTACTCGGTGATAACATTTGTCAATTTTATAGATGTTTAAAATGGGGACAAATATTTTGGGACACCCTGTATCTCAACTTTAAAGGCGGGTTTTTCGCTTATCAGTCATAACTTCAAAAAAATGATCGCATTTATGTTCATAAGAATAACCAATTTTTGAATCAAGACATACTTTAAAATATTTGAAATAAAAATGAAATGTCCCTTTAAGGGCTATTGATGTTTGTCTCTGCGAAAAAGGCCCCTTGTTAATCCTATGGCATCATTGAAATGTGTATAAATTGTGTATCAATACAGGTTAAGCTATGGTAAGAAAAATAAAATAATTTGCAGAAATAATTTCACCCTGTTTTATCCCAAAAGGGCTACGTTTTGAAATTAACAAGTACATTTTCAACTGTGTAAACTGAAAAGAATGTAATGCTGTAACAGTCATTTACTGAATCATAGAGTGCCTTCCGTATCACGTAAGTGCGTTAGTGGAGCTTATAGCAAAAACATTTGGCTATGTATTTGGTGCTTTACCGTATCGGTTCTATGCGTCTTTTCAATTTCATAACATTTGGCTTGATCTTTATTGCATGTCATAGTGTCACTAAAAATGTTGCATATACTTTGTGACCAAATGGTAAAGAAAACTGTCAATGTGTATATGTATGCCTTCTTTGGCTTCCATACATGTAATTTTGTAAATAAAAGTAATATTTATATTTAAATCTTTTTTTTCAATGAGTTGTTTGGGCATAACTAATGCTTTATGTTTGTACTGTAAGCTACAGTTAATTTTATTAAATGAAAAAAATGTTTTTAGGAGCACAATCTATTTATTACTAAATACAAGTTTTGGACCAAAATATCACCTTCATAAATAATACATGTATGTATTAAATGACATTGTAACCGGTTTTTTATTTCTATATAATTTGGCTCAAAGTAAGAAGAAAGAAAAATGAGAAAAATGTAGCGTGTTTTTGTGATGATATGGAATCTTGACAACGACTCCAAAATACTTTACTTAAGAATTCAAAGGGGGTGTCTCACGAATAGGAAAAATAACATGGGAGCCTGCCCACGCTCGGAATTCAATGAAATTTGGCGTGAACTTAGTACACTAGATTACGGTTCATATTCATGAAATATTTCAAATCAAAAATTCCAGAAAACAATTTTCTCGGAATTTTAAGTTTTCACAATGAAAAAAGAGGATACCCTGATTAAAACAGTGTGCAAGCGTTCTGGTTTTTAGTTTCATCGCGTAATTTATTCTAAAAATAATGCCCAGTAGTCCGTGATCCTGTATGAAACAAAAATATATATAATTATGTACAAAAATAAATGTTTTATATCAACTGGTGTAAGGGGGTAACCCAAAAATTCATTGTTTTTAAATATTTTAAGCAAATTCTGTTCAAAAATTTTCTTTGTTCCAGTTTTTGTCAAGATTTGAAAATTATGTAAAAGTTGCGCACAAATGTACTGATGATTATTGTGAAATATCGAGAAAAAATAAAACCGGTAAACTGTTGCTTTTGGAATTTCCCCCTGAATAGTGCACATTTCCAAGAATGGACAAAATTAAGATTTTTCAAAAATGACTTTTTTCAAATGTTTTGTTTACTTTTTTTGGTTATTTTAGTTTACCTGAGGATAAATCAAGATGCAATGCATTTTTTCGGTTATTTCCTGTCATCTGTCCGTGTGTCTGTCTGTCTGTTGGCATTTTCTCAAAAATTCTTTTTTCTCCAAATCTGATATGTAAATCTTTTTGAAACTTGATAAAAAGTATCTTCCGGTTAAAGGAGTACAACTCTGTGTATTAGAATTTCTTTTTGACATAAACTTTTGTTGCTGTGGCAGCATAAAAGGGGAAACATTTCATATAATAAAAATAAGCTCTTTTTGTAAAGCTTTACACAGCCATGAGGTTTTAAATTTTGTATGTAAGTTTGCTTAGGGGTAGATTTCAAAGTTGGTTACAATATTTTTGTCCAGGGTCACATTAGATCTTGTCCCAGGTGTACCTACTTTACAAAAAAGAGAGGAAATTGTCTAAAAAATCATTTTAAATTATTCAAGTCAGCCGTGATTCATGAAAGCTAACAGCAAGAGTTATTTAAAGATCTTTTGAAACATGAGAAAGCAAATAAGAAAAAGGACCGATTTCTCTAATGACATTTGACAATCGTGCAAAAGTGAAAACATTGTTGTGATGCATAAGAAACAGATAATCCAGCTCCCATGTGACTATTAGAGTTTTGCGTCTTACGTGGACTTCGACTGTGGACATCGGACGTGGACTAATTATGAGGGGGCGTCGCGGCATGTTCATATAACGGTTAATGGGTATGGTCAGGTATTTAAGGCCAAAGAATAAAATTCATGGGTTCAATCTATATATTTTAATCAGATTCAGTTTCACTCGAACTGACACCTAACTGCCTAAGTAGTTTTGGAACCTTGTTTTTGGAAGCAAATTTGGCAAAATTTGCTTCTCTTTGCAGCCACCAGTCTCTGCACTTTACCATTCTCTGCATACCACACAACATCTTCCGGTCCTCCTCACTATAAATAGTTCTATCAAAAGCAAATATTAATGAGGTAACAGTTATTCGAATATTCAATATGTGAGTCTGGAGTTATGTGTAGATATTGAATTGTGTGACTGAAAATGAAACATTCAATTAATCATTTTTCTAAGAGAAGAAAAGATCAACGTAGTAATTTGCTTTATTATGGTTCAAATATCAGTCCAATCGCCTTCCTTGTAAATGGGTCAAGCAAGTTTACTGAACTATGAAATATATTCAAAGCTTACACAAACGATTAATATGCTTGAAGTTGTGCTAAAAATAGATACAACTCCAGCATGGAATCAAAGTATTCAAGGTATTCTGGATAATCAAAGTACTTAATCAAAGTACTCTATGAATCAAAGTATTCAAGGTATCTAAATGGATAATCACAGTACCTAATCAAAGTACTCTACTTCTAGACAGGCCTACATTATTGACAAATTTGCTTCCAAACAGTACTTTCAGTACTTTGATTAATAAACCTATTATACAGTTCATGATTTTCCCTAATTAGATCTGCAAGGGGTCTTTTCCTGGGCCTTCTGTTTCGGGGAGGATCTTCTGCAGCAGCAGCTTCTTCTCCACTGTCTGAGGACAATGCAGCAGCAGCTTCATCCCGCCGATCACGAGATGTCCCTGGCTGCACATCCTGTCCTCGTTGTGGAGACTGACCACGTCGATCTGCTTGTCCTTCACGTTGATTTTCCCGCTGTCTCTGCTCTGGTTGAATTAGGCGCCGTTCCATTCGGTTGATATCCTCAACAACAGCTCTGAAAGAAATGTTAGTGTAAACCAATAAAATCTCGAGTCAATAATATCTAACCCACCCCTACTCTGAGGTTTTGGCAAATGTATGAATCATTTTTGCATACAGCGTAAAAGCTAATTGGGACCCCCCCCCCCCCCAAAAAAAAAAAAAAAAAAAAATCGTGTTAATGCAAAAAGGCATATTTGTAAATATTTTAAGTCGATTTATAGACATTGAAATGTTTGGCGTTCTGTTTCACGATGTTGCTTGTTCCCGAAATGTATTAGATTATTATGTGCTGTTTAATGCTTTGCTGTTTATTTGTTTGTTTGTTTGTTTGTTTTTGTTGTTTTTTGTTGTTTTTTGTTTTTTGGGGTTTTTTTTTCAAATCTTACATCAACATCAAAGCAAATATTTACCTTATATCTGGATCTGCAATGTCTTCCGTTCGTGCTTTCATAACCTTTCCGAATTTGGTTGACATTCTGTCACGAAGCTGTTTGTTGCTTCCAGTTTGGTAAAGGATACGAGCTTCTCGTGGCAGACGATCTAAGTTTTGACGAACCTCTTCAATTACATCTGGCCAATTCGTTGGATGAGATAAATAACCCCGTAAGATTAAAAGAGTCTCCTCCTTTCCAATCTTTGTCGTTTTTCTTCTTCTTTGTAGGAGTGTACCTACAAAATAAACAATGAAAACAGTCCAGGAATGTGAGCCAACTACTTTTGTAGAATGAAACATACCTATAAAAGGGCTTTGTTATGGCTAAACACCTTGATAATTTTTGACAATCTAAACATAAACCATTTATTCTTTTGGTTGGCCTTAACTAACAAAATAAGATCAACACGTTGTTTTTATCATGCTGTACGATCATAGTCTTCATGTCGCATGATTTTATTCATTAGTTCTTTTTTTACATGAAGAATTTATAACATATATAACGAATCTAATGTTAACATGGTAAATTAATTCATTTCGATTTCCGTTTTCACCAAACAAGGGAAGTAATACAGATATATTTACAGAAGCTAATCGTGATGCGGAGAATCCAGAAATCACAGGTATTTTTAATACATTATTTAGTTATCAATGTTAAATTTAATGAATAACTTACCAGTTTCCATGATAATTGTACTGTTTGTATCCTTGTACAGGCGATTGCAACACACAACGTTTGTATAAAGCCGAGAGTATTCTGCGAGAGGCACGTGCTGCTATATAAAATAACACACCGTATTCAAAACTGGTCGCGTCAGCTATAAAACGCACTCGCATAAATAAAATAAAGTTAAGTTTTATGAATATATTGTACTAAGTAAAGACCGGTTTTACCTTTGTAGATCGTTTTTATCATTATTTTTTTGTTTCAGGCCTTTATAGATGAACTCCAGATTGTCGGCTCACTACTTCCAGCTATAGTGAAACCTCCGCCTGTTACTGTCGACTTTTTTGGGCTGATTTGTATGCTGCTTGAATTAGTACGCCCACCACCCGACATAAATCTAAGCGTTAGATACCGCCTCGGAGCTGTGATAGACGAAATTTATGGAGGCAGAGATGTGTTTAATCTACTTTCCTCTCATCGGTACCAGTTTTACAACATGTGTGGAGAAACCCCAGAAACATTTCTCGACTTGCTCGGCTTTCTGAACATCAGACATCGCAGATGTCATGTATTGTCGTACAGAAACAGGCTACTTCTGGTGCTTATTTGGTTGCGTTCATATCCTACATATATGGTGCTATCCTCACTTTTCAATGTAACAGTTACAACTGTAAAAGAAGAAATTAGACTCTTGCTTCCAGGAATGTTTCTCAAATTAAAACGATTTGTTACATGGCCGTCTGAAGAGGAATGGTTGGAGATGAGGGGTTCCTGGAAAGAAATCCCATCAGCAGTCGGGGCTATAGATGGAACTTCCCATCAGATAAACCGGCCGAGGATAGAGCCACAAGAACAGTATTACTCGGGACTCAGGAAGTACCATGCGATTCATTCTCAAGTGATTGTGGACTGTGGTGGGACTGTTAGACATATTAAATGTGGATTCCTCGGGCACCAAAATGATGCGCAACAGTACCATTCCATGGCTGAAATCGGCACTGATTTGCCATTCCCTCCTCAGTGTATTTTATTTGGAGACAAAATTTACCCCAACAATGAGACGATTATGACTCCTTATACATCAGCGCAACTTCGCCGCAAGACGCCGCGTGAAAAAAGGAAGTGTGCTAAGCTAAACCGGTTGATACGAAAATATAGAGTACGTGTTGAAAACGCTATCGGAGAGATAAAAACGTACAGATCGATAAGTAGTGTTTGGCGCCACAAACGCACATTTCTACCTAGAGTAGTTTTCATATGCTGTGCATTATATTGTAGAAAAAAGAAAAGCGGTGTGCTTATGTGAAATAAAATATTTTGATTGTTCATGTATCATAAAAACATCTAAATCTTTTGAGACGCCCCCTCAAAATTAGTCCACGTCCGATGTCCCTTGTTGTTATGTGATTCACAGTCGTTGTTATATTGTAGAAAAACAAAAAAAATAGACTACTGATGTAAGATTAAATACATTGTGCAATTAACCCATTCCAATTTACGCAAACTATTTGTGTTTACAAGTTAACTTTTACTTTAAGCAAGTGCTCTTTATAAAAAGTACAAATCAAGCTATTCATTGGCTCTAAATCAATAAACATTTGGTTATTCATTTTCACATTTGACCGGTACATTTTTACATGCACAGTTATATGAAAAGGCTGAGACGGCCCCCAATAAAAACTCCACGTCCGATGTCCACAGTCGAACTCCGCGTAAGACGCAAAACTCTAATATTAAGGGCTATTGACGGCTAAACAACATGTTAATCATATGACATCATTGAAATGTGTATAAATTGTGTATCAATACAGGTTAAGCTATGGTCAGAAAAAATAATTTGAGGAAATAATTGCACCCTGTTTTATCCCAATAGGGCCACGTTTTGATATAAACAAGCACATTTTCAACTGTGTAAATGAAAAGATATAATGCTGTAACAGTATTTTACTGAATCAAAGGGGGCCTTCCATATCATGTTAGTTCATTAGGGGCGCTTAGAGCAAAAACATTTGGTTATGTATTGGTTACCCGGAAGGACACCTTTTGATGCTTTACCGTACCGGTTCTAAGAGTCTTTTCAATTTCATAACATTTGGCTTGACATTTATTGCATGTCATAGTCTCACTAAAAATGGTGCATAGACAATGTGGCCAAATAGTAAAGAAAACTTGCAATGCGTATATGTATGCCTATCTTGGCTTCCATACATGTAATTTGGTAAATATAGGTAATATTTATATTAATTCTATGTTTTTTTCCAATGAGGGTTTTGGGCATGAATATTGCTGTAGGTTTGTACTGTATGCTACAGTTGATTTTACTGAATATAAAAATGTTTTTAGGAGCACAATCAAATTTTTACTGAATACAAGTTTTGGACCAAAACATCACCTTCATCAATAATATGTATTATATGACATTGTTACTGGTTTTGGATTTCTATATAATTTGGCTCAAAGTAAGAGGAAATATGTAGCATGTTTTTGTGATGATATGGAATCTTGACAAAGACTCCAACATACTTAACTTTGGAATTCAATTTTACTCTTTTCCAAAATTTTGCTGAAAAATATACATTTTTTCATGATTAATTCAATAAAAAACATTCATAATAATTTCCCCAAATACCTTTTCTGGTATGAATGTAATGCCTTATGTGTCTCGGGTCAAATTCAATTGACAGATCTTGAAAATACACAAAAACTAAAGTTTTGCGACACATGAAAAAGGGACCATGTTTCATGCCATTGTGGGAATAAGTCAAGGTGGCTTTTTGGAATCCAGTTTGGATTATCTAAGAAACTAAATGCATTTTCATAGCTTGTATATGGTCCTCTATCACCATGCAGAATTAAAAGAAAATTCATGAGTGGGCAGATTTGAGACACCCCCTTTGCTCTTTTCTTAGATTTTACAGAAAAATATGCATATCTTAATGATTAATTCAATAAAAAAAAACATTTAGTATATATTTCCTCAAATACCTTTTCTGTAATGAATGTAATGCTTTATTGTCTCGTAGCAAATTCAATTGACAGATCTTGAAAATGCATAAAACTGAGGTTTTGGGACACTTGAAAATGGGGTCATGTTTCACGTCGTAGCGGAAATAAGTCAAGGTGGCTTTTTGGAACCCAGTTTGGATTATCTAAGATACTAATTGCATTTTCATAACCTGTATATGGTCCTTTATCACCATGCAGAATTAAAAGAAAATTCATCACACCGGGTAGACAACATTCTTTTGTACGTCGTAAAAAAGCGCGAATTTATGTGGGAATGTGTAATAAAGCTTATATTCTCCTTATTAATTTGATCAATCGTTTCTTACCGTATGTAGCTATGTTCCCACCATACACTGCCCGTGTTTCATTGTCAGCTCTTGTATATGCTCCAGTAAAGGCTGTGCGTATTTTGTCATCTCCAGTCAATGATGTTCTAAATGCCCCGGGTTCATGATGTGTACGGTCACGTCTGTGCTGAATAGCTCTCGTCTGAATTTTGAAAAATAGTTGTTTTGATCTCAAACATTCGTTTTACAACTTTTTAAAGGTATAGTTATAAGGTTTTGACGCTCAACTAACGATATTTGAGATAAACACTTATTAATATAAGTAAAACACACGGATACGTGACTTAAGAATGAATAAGATACTGGCGGGTAACTTGATAGATATATAAACACAATGCCTTTAACTAATCAATGATAAACATTTCAATCAGGATTGGGAAATGAGGACCTTATAGCATTTTGATCAGCCTGATCTGTTCTCTAATAGATACTTTATGACTATACTCTTTCTATCTTTCAATGTTTACTACCTTTGCTATTAAACGACCGAGGACTGTTATTGCGATAGTGAATCTTGTTTAATCTCGAGGCATTGGTTGGATTTCATTATCCAATATTTCGCTGTTAAGTGATAACAATTTGAAAATCTGATACAATTTCCGTTGGCTGAAACCCCAATTTGAGTTCATGGACCAAAATAAATTCGACATAACTCGAAAATTCGATATCGGTAGATGATCTTCTGTAGATATTTGTGACCCGTCACGCTAAAAGGGACCTTATCGGGTGTGTGAAAAATATCGCCCCTAGTCAGTCTGCGCAGTCCGCGCAGCCAGACTAGGGCCGACACTTTTCACTTTTATGTAATTTACTAAATCCGGAATGATTTCCCTATAGATCCTACTACATCTTCATTTGTCGCATACGTGATCTGTTTGACCTGTGCTGAATCTGACAAATTGGTCAAAATTTGGATTTTGGAATTCGGATAAGGTCCCTTTTAGCGTGTCGAGTCACATTTATTAGGTAAGCTCAAAATTACAACAGATACACAGTAATTGATGACATAGTTTACATCGATAACTTACATGAGCTATAAGCTCTGCAAAGAGAGTACTTTATGACATGTATCAACTAACAGAACAACACTGCCCTGCGTTCAGTAAGACAAAACGTTAGCTCATTGAGCTACCGATACGTAACAGTTTTCTACTGAACGACCTGTTTACTCCTATCGTTCGCACCATTTGGCTCACAGATTTGAAAGTGGTGTGCCAAAGCGAACGAAAATGGCGGCTAGTTAGGTTCCCTACTTACCATACTGCGAAAAGAAGGAGGGAACCCAGACTATGGGGGCGGACATATTCATTCAGCTAACGATAGCAGAGCGTTCAGTAAGACTTGTAAGTGAAAAAATCGGTAGCTTCTAACGTTTTGTCTTACTGAACGCAGGGCAGACATGTACCTTTTTAGAATGTATTTAAACGCAATCAGATCTTGAAACACTGTGACCGCAAAAGGGAACCCTTTACCAGATTCTTGCTCAATGGTATGATGTGTATGATTGAGTTATAAAGACATGCCTCACCTTAGACAAATAGAAAATGTTTTCAAGGCAGCCTTCGAGACAACGTAGTTGGTGATACCCGGGTATGCACAATTTGACGTCACACTACAAACGTTTACTATACGTCCCTGTGCTTGTCGAACGAGCGGCAGAAACGCCTTGGTCATGGCGATGGTACCAAAAAGGTTGACTTTACATGTGAGTTCAAATTCTTCCATAGGTGTCCATTCTATCGGAGCGAAAGTAGGCATGACACCGGCATTGTTGACCAAACCCCATAGTCCTACATAGGACGAAACAGCAATTATAATGATAAATGATATACTACAAGGGTATGTCCATAAACAGGAAGCAAGCCAAATATCAACATCAGACAATAAACAATTACGTGCTAGATCTATTGGACGATCTATGACAAGATTAAACTGTTTGGCTCTCGCAACTTTTAATAGAAATTTATAAGAATTAAAATATATATAAATTTTACTTCTAAAGCTCAAAGTCGCTTTTCAACAAAATTCTCGTAACTGCAGCTTGTTGTTTATCATTATTTTACAGGCAATTCATGGCGCATATCATTATAGAACGGCCAACGTGTTTAGGATATAAGAAATATGATACTGTTTGACGATTCTTAAACGCATCGTTTATAATTTTGAAATATTAGATATGAATAGCTTACCTTCGTCTTTACACGTTTCTTTGACAATTTTAAATGCACTATCTATCGATTCTTGAATCGTAACGTCAAGCTGAACCGTCTTTATTCTAGAAGAAGTTGCTTTATTTAAAGTATATGCGCCATCGCTTGTTAAACAACAAGCAATGGTTCGGATTCCACGTTTGTCCAACAATTTTGCAAGTATATGTCCGAATCCAGTATCACATCCGGTTACTAGCACAGTTTTGTTTGAAACTTCTGCTATTTCGACGTTAGTTAAAAACAAATACTTAATCAAAATTGACAGAAAGTATAAAATTGCACTGCAGGCTAAAAGGTATACTACTACAACATACATGTTCACGTCTTGCAAGATTTAGATAGATATAGGGCCTACATGTATGCAACTATATGGGTTATCTAACTAGACCTTTGTCATTATTATGATGACACAAAGTTTGTTATCGAATCACCCAAAGTTCAAAAACAAATTTTATTTATTCGTGATACATAAATCACATAACACGTGCAAATTCTCACAATGTAATTACATTTATGTTGATTTCAAAATGGTATTTAAAATGTTATAAGCAGACTATATACTTGGCTGAATTACCTTCCCGTATGTGGTCCTGGATTCATATTCCACCGGTGCCCTGGGTATTATCAAAACGTTATCCAATATTATGTATACCTTTTCACCCAGATGCATAAAATTTGGACACGTTAAAGTTAAAAGCCAAAGTGATATGACTGCTAGAGGCGCCGACATGCAGAATGACCATTCCAAACGATTTTTGTTCAGACAACCCAACATCGGTTCCTTTAAAGCCAAGGTAATCTGACTACTAAAGGTGCCGACTGGTAGAACCCGATAATTTTGGAAAAAAAGTCGTGAAGAAATGCTTCAATTCGAGTTATTCCCTATTGAAGTTTAAAAGATTGGCTTTTGACTTATGAATGGACGAATGCCATATTTCATGATAGTAAAATATAGAGGTGTCCTTTTGTCCGCAGATAAAGAACTAAAATTTGGTGTGAATAGATTATATGTCAAGATCAAAAAGTACAGAAACGCGCAAAAATATCGTAAAAATACTTGTGTCCAGTAATGAGACGTTGGTGTTTCAAAGAAACCTATTCTAACAGTGATATTTTATGAAAATGTAAGTGTCAAAATTAATATGATTATAATGTGAAAAATTAAGTAATCAAAGTATTGAAAGTACTGAAATCAAGTTTGAAAAATAGGTTCTATTCTATTTACAATGTTAAGCATTAATAGTTACTTAATCTATAAGCAACTTTAAATCACTGATTTTTCAATGCTACGTCCAGCAAAAGAAACTAGTAAAATATACAGAGTGTCCCAATAAAAACGGAACCCATTTTTGAAAGTGAATTGCTCATGTATCAATTGATATCTTTCCTCTAAATTTATATATGCAACAGAAACGACAGTTTTCTATTAGTAGTTAAAATTTGGTTGAAAAATGTCTATTACTTTTGAAAATATTGGCAATCAAATGAATGCACCCAAAAACCCATTTTAACACGATATCTGTTTTTCCGTTTTGCAGTGCTCACCTACACTCGTTGAATACGCGCCACACCTATTGTTTAATAAATTCAGTACAATACAATTTTACTTTCAACGATATTCTTTCATTTCATATTTTCTGCTAATAAAGAAACTGTTAGAGCTGTAGCCAAAACAAAAAATGAATACAAACAAAATATCAAAGTGTATAACAGATTCACATTACATGTAATCATATACACTTATTTCATTACTGATCAATATGCCGGTCTGCGCTTAAATGACAAGAACTTTAAAATTATTTCAAACCGCCACCACGTGGACTAAATTTGCACGCGCAGCACTTGTATAGTGGTCCCAGATATTTGTAAACAAACTTTGAGCCTATAATACATGCTATTATAGAGACGCACGCGCAAATCATCTCGTCAACATTACATAAAATTACTGATTTTCATCGATATGATTTTGTTTTGACCCGTTTAACCTATACTTAGTAAACGACTAAAACGAGAATGGTCCTTTTTTGTCTGACGAGAATCAGATATAGTGGGACCACAATTTATATCAAATTTTGAGAAAATTGGTACGTACATGTACAACGGTAAAGAATTCAACAGATGACCGTCAGTGCGCTTATTACGAACAAACAAGGCGCAAAAATCGATTTCGTGTTAAAACGGTTTTTTAGTGTCTTGATCAAATTGCATATAACTTTGGAACCAATACATATTTTGAAGTGAAATTTAGAACACATATGCAAAAATAATGTATCTTCAGTACTGCAAATTCAAAAATTAGATTTTTTGCTTACGCTTTAAAATATTTGACTTTGAGATAGGGTTCCGTTTTTTTTGGGACACTCTGTATATTATTTTATTTCCAAAGTAGGGCCTGCTAAAGGTAGCCAAATGTAATATTTATTTACCAAACGAAACACGCTTGAGATGTGTTATTGACATGCCCTTGAATCCGATGATTTAGTTTTGTTTATTTGCCGTTTTGTGCTTTTCCATGCCTTTTACTTTCTAATTTGAAAATGCGTTTTATTATATACTCAGTTCCAAAAGAAAGTGTGCACTTTTAAATTTTGAATATCTCAAAAAGTATATCGTCTACCGCAAGGAAATTTTGTACGACACATCTCAAGCCTATTGACAAACGATATATTGATGAAAAAATTACATAGCACGCATGAATTTTCGGCTTGATTGCGATTTTGCATTTTTAGTAGTTAAGGTATACCTCACGTGCTGGACGAGTTATCTATCAGAAATTACACTGGCTGCACTCCGTTTGACATATCGTAGCATAAAATCACATGTTCATTACATTTCATCGTGATTTGTACATAGTGCATTAGCGTGAAACGAATTACAATTAACGTTGGTGAGAAAGACCGAACTTGGAGAAAACAAAAGCCTTCCGAAAATTTGAATATGTAAGGTATTTATGTTCTAATAGCAATTTGTCATTTGTATGGCATCTAAAAGGCAAACAATTTCGCTTTAGAACGTTATTGCATCGTTCGACGGCAATTCACTAGACTACTAACGTAACGATTACTAACGTTGACGTACACGTAACGTCTACAAGAAAGTTCAAGCTTTAACGTGGAACTGGCTTGGAAGGCCTGGCTAAACCCCACAATGGCATATAAGCTTGTAACTCTATCCACAGGAAAAGTTGTAAGGAGTGCAAATCTCAACACCATCAACACCATAATGATCTGACTCTGTGTATGCAATATGAGCAATTCTATCGACATCTGTTTTGATGCCAATTTTCTTTAAGGTCTAATCTGAAGTATGATGTCACTTTTACTCCCTAAATTGCCATTAACTTTGTGAAAATTAAGGTAAAGGTAAAAATCAAAAGTGCACACTTTCTTTTGGAACTGAGTATATACAGGGTGTCCCAAAATATGTGTCCCCATTCTAAAGATCTATGAAATTGACAAAATGTTGTCCCCTAGTAAAATCAGTTACATAGGTATGAAGGGGACATGATAAAGTTTTGTTTGATATATAGAACATCCATATTCACATCCTTAATATATTCAACAACAAGCTTTTTGAAATTTACCATCTTTTAACTTACTTGTCAAATGACGTTAACGACGTCATCTTTAAACAAAATATGTTGGCTCTTTCTCCAACACTGTACTGATTAAATGATTTGTGCTTCTTCGTATTCTTTGACTGTAAAGAGAATAGTGAAGGTCTTACTATTTTAAGATAGTAAGTTTAAGATTAATGACAGAATTTTAGTTTAAAATGAAAAGAAAACTTATTGCTAGCCATTCTTCTAGTTCTTTCTAATTCATTATTTACCGTTAATGCCTTCCTCATTGGTGTTGTTAATTTTTGGGGATTTTAAAAGGGAAAAAATTAAATTACACCCTTTTACGACACCCCTTGCAAGGGTCTTTTTTGCATGAATAGGAATGATACTTTCAATTCATTTTCACAAAATGTAAATGCACTGCTTATAATGTTTGTCTCTGCAAAAACGATCCTTTCTTGAAAAAGGTCCATTGCCATCATCAGAATTTTAAGTGAAACAACAATTGTCCTCATTTCAAATTCTATTTTTTGTAATCAATTTTACCCTTTCAAAAATTAATGATGATAAGACTATCACTGCATCTATTTAAGGCATAATAGTTGTAGAAGACAAAATTATAACGATCAATTTGATCATCTTAGCACGGAAAAAGAAACTTTGTCAAATTAAAAATATGACGTCGTTGACGTCACTTGGCGAAAAAGTTAAAAAATGACAAATTTCATAAAACGTGATGTGGAATATATTTTCTATATAAATATAGGTGTTCTTCATATCAAACAAAACTTGATCATGTCCCCTTCAAACCTGTGTAACTGGTTTTACTCGGTGACAACATTTGTCAATTTTATAGATGTTTGAAATGGGGACACATATTTTGGGACACCCTGTATTATGCAACCAATATACAAGACATACTTAAAACTATTTGCATAGGAATTTAGACGCCAGATAAGTGAAAGGAACTCATATCGTATTGGTTGATCAACCTGTGATGGTAGACCATTTCAGTGCAGTCAAAATTCGATAGAAATTAATAAAAATCCTTTTGAGTCAAGTCTGTAAGCAACTTAAGGAAATGATAAAGCGAGATGTAACAAAATGACAGGTGTAGTAAGAACATAATAATAAAGAATCCCAAGAGGCTATTGCAATGTAATATTCAACAACTAACAAATAGTAAAACTTTCATACAGAGAACTTTATAAAATCATTAGATTGATTTAGAATGCAATTGAATAAATTAAAGAAAATCATGGACATGCCTACTTCTTTCTTGTGCTTATTCTCAATTTACCAATTTATAAAAATACACTTGTACAATGGATATCTTGTAGAATTGTGAGCCAGCAAGTCATTGATAATACTCAAATTTGTAATTTTAATCCTTGCCTCAGAAGACCAAATTTTTTAATCCTTGCCTCAGAAGACCAAATTTAATGTTGACATCACTAATAGGGTTGGATTCGGAAAACGTTGAAACAAAAGAAGAAATTGAAGAAAGTAAGCATTCTTCTTTTTAGTCTAAATATTTTGTTGGCTATATAATATACGCAAATACCATATTGATATGCACCATATCAAGTAATATATAGTCTGTTATGTCGGTTAAACCTTTTTTTAAAATTAAACTGATCCATTTTGTGCCGTTAGGGAAAGGGTTAATGATATAAATTAAAACATGAGATCAATTTATTCGTTCAGGTGCCTGTTTTTCGGTCCGTACGGTTTTGGCCAGCCTAGAACGAAGTCCGCCAGTCTAGAAGGCAGAATCGAAACGAACTGAAAGAAAAAGTATGCGTCCTGGCCGACGAGATAGCGTTGTTGTGGGTACTTAGTGAATAAAGCCTTCATGATACGGTCTGGAACACGTCTTGGCTCATTACACGTATATTTTGTCACACCGCTTATGCTGTAGAACACTGAAAATAGAAAGAAATGCCTGAAATGGGACCTTGTGACAAGCAATTCCTTCATTCCCTACAATGTTTTCTACCGTAAAACACAAAAAATGTCAAATTTCAATAAAATGATATTCTAGTCTGCTTACATGTATATTTCAATTTGGAATTCTAAAAGTTTGCCATCTGGTAATGGTTAAAGGAGACAGTTTCTCACATCATGTATTTCAGTTACGCACATCATGTCATTTTTTAGAGCTCCGATATTGGCCTACTGAATGAATATATCAGAATAAAGAGAGTATCACATTGTTTACAGGGTCATTATTGATCAAGTTTGTAAAAAAATATATCAACCGCATTGAGATAGTGCCTGAAATCGATGCTTGTAAAACTCACCTGTTTGTCCCTCCGTCATATTGGATATGCGTAACTGCAGTTACGAACATCAGGTTATACCCCGTGAGTATATTCCTAATGAGATTTGCGCGACGTCAGAATCATTCGGGCAACGTCGAAAACATTCGGCGATGGATCTTTCCATCGCCGAATGTTTACGACCGCGCTCGAACAAATTCGGATACGTAACGAAGCCGCTCGAAAAAAAACCCCGATGTTTTATGAAACTCAAAATGGCCCCATAACGTGTGATAAGTAATAGGCTAGGTAAATAAAGTTTTCTAATGAAAGTTGGATATGTGACAGACATTGATGAATAAGAAATTAACTCTTTTAATCTTTAGATTTTGAGAATCGACGTTGACATGACTGACTTCAACTTATGGTAGTTTCCGTGAGAAAATATATCTATTTTGCCAATATTTTCAAAATTAGGGTAAATATTTTAAGATTAAAACAGTAGAATATTTTCGCTTGCTCCCATAACACATAAAGATATAGTGCGTTTACCGTCAGGATTTTGTGGAAGCTGACTTTAAGCAATTCAATAGCAGATAACCCACTAAACATTTTTGAGGGGAGATAATTATTATCTATTAAGCTGAATCATTTACGTATTTTTACCATTCACATCCTAAACATATGAATTGGAGTTCTGACATACATATAATTTGATATAAGACATTAACCATCATCAGGCATATTTTTGTTGTAGCCCAGTAATGATCAAATTATAGCAATTACGGTTCCAGAACCTTGTTTGACGTTTTAAGGACATAAATTTTACTTACGATAGTTTGCGATATTGCCGGAGTAAACATTTTGCGATTCATGATTCGCCCGTTTGTACGCGTCTGTACATATTTTCTTCAGTCTATCTTCATCAGTTATTCTGGTCCTAAATAAATCCGCCAGGTTCTATTGTGACTACTGTCACACCAGTTTTATAAAGCTCTCGTCTGCATTAGAAGAACAGAGGTGCGTTCTTTAGAGCTAGATTTATTGAGATATCTTGAGATTTCTTAAGATATTTAAGGATAAAGCGTTCTTTAGAGCAAGATTTTTAAGACGTTCAATGGGAGGCGCCATTACCCTGTACTTCGTGCGGAACCCCTCTAGCTACTCGGTCAACTCTGTACAAACAATATAAAAGATATTTGACCGAGTTGTTCCGAACACACCATAATTCATTAATCGTTCCGAATGCTCCATACTTTATACAAATGACGTCATGATGACGTCATTTGTATAAATATGGAGCATTCGGAACAGCTCGGTCAAAGTGTCGGTCTTAAAAACGCTTTATCAAAAACAACTTAAGAAATCTTAAAAAATCTCGCTCTAAAGAACGCGCCTCTGAATTATGAACACTTAAGTGAATTATCGCATGAATCAGACTTTCAAAAATTCATCAATATTTTTGTTGACACTTGACAAATTTGAATTCGGTTTGAAACAGAGAAGGTCGGTAAATGCTAGTAATAATTTAAGCTGAACGTGGTGAACTTTTTGAAAAATCAGCAAATAAAAAGTTATTGAATAACTTTTTCATCCACCGCGCCCATCTAATGTCCACCTTCTCTGCTTCAAACCAAATTCAAATCTGTCCAGTGTTAACAAAACTATTGAAGATTTTCTGAATTTGTTGTATCACGTGATAATTCACATTGAGCACGGATACCGATGATTTTGCCTTGATTCTGTTCCGTACTAACGGGCAAACAAGTGGTTCTGTACGCAAGAAGGGGTAAAAGACACTCTTGATTTGTTACTTCTGATCCAAACCCTATAGTTTCACTGGCAGTGAACTCGGCCAAAGCGAGGGACCTTTTTCGCTACAACAAGGTACAAATATTTTGCGTTTAAATGCGAGTTTGAAGATCTTATTGGATGGTTTTTCTAATATCAATGAATTTGTTCTAAAAATAGACCGGGTTTACCGATATGTATTGACAAACCGTCTATGTTGTCATAAAATCTCGTTACTACGCCTTTATCGAAGCCGTAGTTACGATATTTTATAACAACACCGATGGAATTCTATGATCGCGAAAAAACGTCCCGCGCTTTGGCCGAGTTCACCACCAGTGAGTTTGGGTGTTCATTTAAATCGTCTCGATGAGACATTTCTAAATCGTATCGATGAGACTATTCTAATGAGTAATCACAACATAGGGTTTAATGAGCAACTACTGAAAAAAATGCATTTTAAAAATTCATTAACCTTTTACATGTAGTTTTGCAAGGAGGTCGTTTTATTATGTAAATACAGTTTGTCCTTAACCCATTACCAAACGATAAAATTTTAGAGTGGTTCAAATTGAAAGATCCTGCAGAAGACGATTTCATGTGAATGGAATTTTTAATCTTTAGGTCTTTTTGGATGAAGAACACTGTGGAAAATGAAGAAATTGCTTGTCACAAGCAATTTCTTCATTTTCCACAATTTTTTCAAAGTCTTGCGGGGAGTCAAATAGAGTCATTGTGTGTTAATGGGTTAATCGAGGCACACAACACTTTTTCAAATGCTATGGTCAAATCTTCACTTTCTACGAGCGAAGTATGAAAAAGATAATATAATGTTACAATCAAAGTGCTGAAAGTACTGTTGGGAAGCAAATTTGTCAATAATGTAGGCCTGTCGAGAAGTAGAGTACTTTGATTAGGTACTTTGATTATCCATTTGAATACCTTGAATACTTTGATTCGTACAGTACATTGATTAGGTACCGGTACTTTGATTATCCAGAATACCTTGAATACTTTGATTCCATGCTGGAGTTGTATCTATTTTAGCACAACTTCGTGCATATTAATCGTTTGTGTACGCTTTGAATATATTTCATAGTTCAGTAAACTTGACTGATCCATTTACAAGTAAGGCCATTGGACTGATCTTTGAACCATAATAAAGCAAATTACTACGTCGATCTTTTCTTCTCTTAGAGACAAGATTAATGAAATGTTTCATTTTCAGCCACACAATTCAATATCTACACATCACTTCAGACTTACATATTGAATATTCGAATGACCGTTACCTCATTAATCTGTGATTTTGATAGAACTATTTATAGTGAGAAGGACCGAAAGATGTTGCGTGGTATGCAGAGAATGGTAAAGTGCAGAGACGGATGGCTGCAAAGAGAAGCAAATTTTACAAAATTTGCTTCCAAAAACACTTGCGACAGGCGACATCGCGCCAAAAATGAAAACTGCAAATTGAATTGCATCGATTGCACTGATACCAAGCACATTGAATTTTCTTGCCGCTATTTTTAAAAAAAATATATCTAAAGTGTGTCGATTGTCTTAAGTTTACGTATTAAAGTTCAACAAACACTTGTACCAGTCTTAAAACATATGAATCATTATCATCATTTGAACATTCACCTTCTTTTGGACAATAAAAAAAACTTTTAAAATAGTCCTTGACATTTTCAACCTACAAACTACTTTTAAAAGAGATACCACATTTCCAATTTCTTTTTTTTTTGTTTCAAGTATGTCTTGATGCCAAGATTAGTTATTCTAGTGTGTATAAAGCTATCAGTTTTTGAAGTTTTTGCTTATAGGTTAAAACATGCCTTATTTGAGACATAAATGTCAAACTCCGTTTAATTTGAACTGCTGTTCAAATCAATTTGTTTAATTCTAACACAAAAATATATATTTCTCTTTAACGCTGCAATATACTCTAGCTTGAGATTTTTAGAATTTTCATAAGGAAATTCATGTATACTGAGTCTCTTTCAGATTAAATGAAGTCATGAATCACACCTTTTCACCCCCACCCATCCCAAGTTTTCTAAATGGTTACAAGACTAGAAGGCAACTATCATACCTTAAACAAACTGAGAATGATTTAAGAGCTGACTTCGATACCACATAAGTTGAAAGTCCGGGATATCCACTTTCTGAAGATTCACTACAAACGTTTATTATTCGTCCTTTAGCTTTTCTGACTAATGGTAGAAACGTTTTTGTCACGTTGATTGTACCTAGCAGGTTCAAGTTGCACGTAAATTCGAACTCGTCCATGGTGGTCCATTCTATCGGGGCGAATGTTGGCATGACACCGGCATTGTTTACCAAACCCCAAAGTCCTGAAAATGGAGATCTTGAGCGACTAAATGAAAATATACTGAAAAAAATGAAAACTTTACACCTACATTGCTTGTCATATTTCTTCTAAATACAACATGTAGTGAAATCAAATGAATGTGCTTTGCATTGTTCATTGACTTGGTTGTGCCAAACACTGAACGGGTCTTGTTGATATTAATTACGGGGATGAAAAACATACCTTTTAAGTGTGACAGGGGTCTGTTTTTAAGGCGTACAATTTGAACGAAAATTTTACACAGTTGAAACCCTCTGAAATCCGAGCAGAAGAATGCAAACCATGCAAGACTGCACGGAATGGTAGTCTGACAACTTACCATTTAGAAAATGTAAAGAAGCTTGCATAACATTGTTTGAGCTTTTAAAAAATGATGTTTGAAAAGCAGATTTTTCATTATGTTGCAAAGCTTGAAAATTTTACAATGTAATCTCTATAGGAAATTGATATCGCTATTGCATGGACATCTGGGAACAATCCAAGTGGGAAAAAAGGTTAAAAATCCTCTGTAAGGCATGCATGACGTTTCAAAAAGCCTAATCGAAAACCGCAATAAATTTGTGAATATCAAACATTTTAAATTCCCTATTTGTTTATGTCAAAGGGAGGTAATTCATAAAATGGACAGATGAGACCTTTATTTCAGAGCTTGCTACAAGTGATAAGAGAGATTTTTTTTGTTTTTTTTTGCAACCCGGATATGACCATTTCCGAAAAAAAAATAATGAATCGTTTCCTACGCATGCGCATATAGGACCTAAGATGGAATTAGCTCTAAACGCATTAAGGGCCGTAACTCTGACATTAAAGGAGATAAGGCCATGCAATTTTGACAAAACGATTACTGAATGTCTTGGACATAACGTCAGGCTTTTAGTTCGATACTTTTCCAGAAACAAGAAATCTTGCAGTGTAAAGTTTTCATTTTTGTTCAGTATAGTTGGGGACCATATAACAACCTATCTGAAATATGTTGGAATGTCTCCGTAAAACATGAAGAAGTATTTAACCCAGTACCAAACAGCTTAATTTTAGGCCGGTCCAAATTCAAAAATGTTGCAGACGACAATTTCAAGGGGATGAAATTTGATTTTTTTTATCTTATGTGGTAGAAAACAATGTAAAAAATGAAGAAATTGCTTGTTACAAGCAATTTCTTCATTTTCCACAATGTTTTCCAAAGCCATTATGTTATAGGTAAAAAAGAGTCAATGCGTGGTAATGGGTTAAGGATTAGAGAAATTGTCAATTTCAATATTTTCTTTGTACCCGTCATCACTATTCAATTTTTCTCATTGGAACACATACTTCTAGCAAATGTATCTTTATGAAGGTTGGATATATCTTCGGTGTAAATATAAAACCTCTTATGTCGATTCCTGCGATTTTCAAAGTACAAATTTGTATGTCCAATTTAGAATATTCTCGCAGGTTTTAAGATGTTTTTACTGATCAGGATTAATGACACATTTTTTGTGAACTACATGTCAAAATTTCAAGTGAAACATTTCAGTTTGGGAAAAGTTATTACACTTATTTCTCTCCCCTTTAAAATTTTCCAAAAACGAGATACGAGGTTTTGCATTTACAACGACGATATGTTGCAAACATTAATATACAAAATACTTTACACTATTACTTTTTTGTGAATCCAAGAGGAGATAACTGGTTTAAATGCTTGCATTGAAGTCAATAAGAAAATATCTATTTTGTCAATAGACCTTCAAAATTGTACGAACCTTCCAAGTATTTAAAAGGCAGAAAGCTGTTAATCATCATTCCCCCTCCCATAACATACAATGAAATAGTATGTTAACCATCCACATTTTGTGAAAATTGAGATTTTGGTATTGAAGGTCGGATAGTCCACTAAATGTACATACTATGGAGGGATGATGCGTCTTTTTCCAATTAAAATCGTATTCTCATTAATTACTATTGAGTATTTACATCATAACAAATAATTTGATACTTTACAATGCATATATAGACAAAAATAATTGCCCTGGCAGAGTGACCTTTGCGGTACACAAAAATGGAAAAGTTTATTGTCCAGTTTAGATGGGAATGGTCCGTCGTTAATTTACGTAAAAGCGTGCACTCCTTTATTTAATATTGTGTCGACATGTGAAAATAAGATTTTATCTAAGCTGGTCAAATGAAATATGTCAAGCTTCCGTGGTCCATTTGAATTGAAATTTTCAGTAAAGCTTATCATTAAAATAGGCATATACTCCGAAAAATGAAAATATTTCAATAATGTTCACATCCTGGTCACACCGTACAGATGGCACAGGCGGACCAGGATCGGTATTTTCGCATATTCAGTTTACCAATAACCATTTTAAGATGACGCGACAATTGTATGCACGTAAAAATGCTGTTAGGTCGTTGAACAATATGATTTTCGGCTGTAAATAGCGAAGCGTGGGAAGTGTTCGACAACTCACGAGAGTTCCGTAATACCTATCACCCCTGGACGATAAGTATGTTGACCTTCCGCTTGGTCTACTCTGCCGGGTCAAATCTCGCCGTCTATAATATATAGATGATATCAACCGCTATCAAGGGTATTTATATTGTAGCTAATTGTGATAAAAGGCCCGTTCCCATTGACGACCAAATCAACTCGATCAAGCGACCGAGTACTGATCGAGCTTGGTTGGAAAGAGTTATCGGGACGATCGAGCGTGGTCTGCAAAATGATCGGGAAATAATTGACAAGAAATAAAGAAGAAGTCGTGTAAATAAATTTGGTTGAGTCTAATCTGGTTTGATCGGGGAATTTAGGCGATCGAGTTAATCGAGTTGATTTGGTCGGCAACTGGAACGCGGCTTAAGTTACAGTCATATTAAAGATACAGTACCTTTAGGAAAGGGTAAGTCAAACCAGACTTTTTTGGTAAAGAGTTAAATTACTAGAGGACCGTTTCATAACATTTATCTTTCTGACCCGAAATTAAAGATCATTATGAAGAATCTCAACCCAATTTACGAAAAGAAACGTTTTATTAACAATTTCACAAACAACACAATTTAAGGTATAATCGATTCGCTATTAAATGAGAATAATTACAGTTGAACTGCTTTATCAAAACAACTGAAATTATTCTCGTTTAATTGTGAATCTATTATATATGACCCATCATTAAAAACACAACTTACAATAGTACCGGCCGAAAATGAGAGTGACGTTGGCTAATGTTTACTACTTGACAACCAATCAACTCTGTTCGTATTTGTTACGGTGCAAATCAAACGAATTGATTGGTTTTGCAGCAGTAAACATCAGCCTACGTCACTGTCATTTTCGGCTGGGACTATTGTACTAGCTATACGAAATGCATCAAATTACACACTCTTTTAAATTCAATTCACAAAAGTTGATTCATCGTGCCGGATTTCAAGATTATGCTTCAAGAAGAAAATAATTTACAAATATTTTTTACTCTATATTCATATGCAAGGGAGGTAATTTAGAACATTTTTGTCAAATATTTGCATAGGTATGTATAGCGGACGATAATTCACCTGGCAGAGCATTCCATTCGATTATCATGGGCTGCTCTGCCAGGTCGATTCTCGTCCGCTATATTAATTCAAAATTCTAAACCATACAAAATGCTTCTGTTTGTATTTGGAATGGAAATGTAACACAGTTTATGAATTACTGACACTTTCCAAATTTCGCTTCTGGCTCTTTGGTGCTAATGATGGGTTGTATACCTTAAATGTAAGAGGGTCAAATCTAGAAGATGCTAAAAACAATGCAATCCATGTATATGTACGTGGTAGCATTAAAAGCATTTAAAGAAAAGAAGAAAATAACGATTTGTTGCATATTCTTCTTTTCTTCCGATGCAGTTAAATAGCTTTCTATATAAGGAGCACCGAGAACATGTCTTATTAGGCAAAGTGTATTAAGTATTACGATTACCAATTGACCTTGCGCAGCTTAACCTCTATTAGCATAAATTAACACGTCACAAGTTGGATAAAAATAGCTAAGCTGAAGATCGTGGGTTCGAGAGGCGCGTAGATTTTTTTTTTCATTTTGAATCATAGTTGCACTTGATTTTACCTAGGTATATTCTTGTATTGAAAAGTAATTAATTTCATTTTAAACTATTTCATTGCAACGATGTGGCTTTTTAGTTTAGGTGTTTTTTCCCTCAAAATTCAAGAATTCTATTCTAATTTCATATTTACAAAATCAATTTCAAAACAATAGCATCCAAACCTTACCATCTTCAGAGTCTGTGTCATCTCTCGGATCTATTGGAAAGCTGTCGATATGCTGGTCCATGTAATATTGTCTCTTTCTTTACATTTTCTATGTGCGCGTGAATTCGTCTAATGGCTAAATACGCAGACCTCTTACGTAAACAATGTAATATTGCATAAGACCAACGTGATATCACGATGGAAAAAAAGGGAAAAAGAAAAAGAGGCTAAAGAGGGTTTTGAACTCGGATCGCCAGATTGAAAGATGACGATCTTTTCCTAATCACCATGATCGCATTTAGATTAGAGGGTCTAAATAAAGCTTTTTTAGGATTGTTTCTTTCCGGAAACAACCGAAAAACCTCGTAAATGAACGAATGTGAACGAAGAATTATTTATTCAACGTTAATTTATGCTTTGCATAAGGTCAGTGCCGGGTCATTTGGTAATCTTAATACCTCGAGGATCCTTTGAAAGGATTTAACTCTCAGGAGCTTCTTTATAAATTAATGTTAATCGTGCGTCCTTTAGCTTTTCTGACTAAAGGTAGAAATATTTTTTTCACTTTTGGGGCAAGCCTTTGACGTCCACAGTGCATCTTATATGGGATCAGTCAAATTTTCCAGGTTTGGACAGAGTTAAATACCCGTTCGTCTAGACAAGATAACGATGCTGTTCATCGAAAACATCGTTCCTGTAGCTTATAACAAACTGCAGTTACGAGGTTTTCGTTGAAAAGCGACGATAACCAAATTGACACGAAAAGTTATAATCGGTATAATATCTTCACTGGATGATTAAAATCTTAAAATATTTAATTTGTATTCTTATTAAGAATATAAAAACAGACAGTGTGGATGCCGGACATCAATTAAATGTCTTGTTCAGTCAATATTTTTATTTCATTTCATTATCAATTAGGGATATCACCTCTTTCCCAGAAAACATTTGCAGTCACAAATCGATATGAGCTTCAGATGGCAAAATGTTTGTTGACAAATATGAAATTTGAGTACCATAATGTGCAGAAAGTATTGAAGCTAAAAGATAAACTAATGGTTACATGTATCAGCATGTTTAAACATTTCCAAAACGACAGAATTTTAGGCAGGTTCGATTTAAAAGGTGCTACAAACGACATAAATGGCATTAAAGATGTGATTTACTCGTGAACGATGTAGCCAGAATATATTGAGGCAACAGGCGAAAGTGCTAATTATCAGCATTTTCTCCTTTTTACTCATGGTTCTCCCAAGCCATTTCTAATAGGGACGTCAGAACCAAGTCTTGTTTGTGAAAGGGGTAAATGAGTTTATATCTATTCGGCTAGACCTGATACTATATTTGATAACAAAGGCCAACAATCAGGTATTATTGAACCGAAGTGACCTTGCGCTCATTATTGTCAATATTGCAGACGATTACGTTTGTTTATAAATATTCATAGCGCACGGTCACTTCGGTTTAACAATATTGTTTAACCGAAGTAAACTTGCGCTCATTATTATTGTCCAGCAAGATTAACCCGGGACATCTGCATATGTAATGACCCCACTTCGGCTTTGTTTTGTTAAGACGCTCCACTAACGGACTTTGCGCACGAAAATTAAGTTGTCCCGGGTTAACCTTGTTGGACAATATCAATATATAAATAAACCATGACCTCTGGACAGACGAGTCAAACTGAACAGGTTTACCAGGTATGTAAACGTCGTGGTTTTAAGAAGGCGTTTACCGTTAGATGTAATCACAACACCCCTCTCACGCAGGACAGTCAATAGTTAAAAGTACATTTGAGTCTCAATGTTGGTGGTATTGTCCACCCAAATTAACCAGGGACAACTTAATTTTCGTGCGCTTAGTCCGTTAGTTGAGCGTCTTAACAAAACATTGCCGAAGTAGGGTCATTACATATGCAGATGTCCCGGGTTAATCTTGCTGGACAATACCACTATATAATAGATTCACAATTAAACGAGAATAGTTACCGTTGTCTCGCTTTAATTTTACGTAGGTAAAAGTAGTATTCCTACCTAAAATTAAACCAAAACAACCGTAAACTATTCTCGTTTAACTTGTAACGTATTATAGCAGACGATTACGTTTGTTTATAAATATTCACAGCGCAAGGTCACTTCGGTTTATTGTTATAATCGATTCACTATTAAACGAGAATAATTACAGTTGAATTGCTTTATCAGAACAACTGAAATTATTCTCGTTTAATTGTGAATCTATTATAAACCGAAGTGACCGTGCGCTGTGAATATTTATAAACAAACGTAAGATTTCGTCTGCAATATTGATAATAATGAGCGCAAGTTTACTTCAGTTAAACAATAACAATATGACATGTTCGCGGTCCCCCGACGATAATAAAGAGTTTCTTTTTTAATTTACTACATTTACCAATATTGTCCACTTTTAGAACGTTTCAATGTTCGGCGACAAATTGAATCTTTTCTTTACTCAATGTTTTCTACAGCATTACCCTCCCACTTCAAAAAGGAAAATTATTTCCATTGTCAAAGAAAATATTTATGTTTTCTACCCAAAACAAACAATATATTTAAATTTCATTCACTTGATAGTGTCGTCTACAAAATCTTTGAATTTGGAACAGTTTAAAATTGTGCTGTCTGCATGGTAATGAGTTACATTAAATAACACTTCGACTTACCTTCGTCCCCAATCTCATTGTTTACAAATAACAAAGAACGTGCAACTGAATCTCTGTTTATTATATCAATCTGGAACGTCTTGGTTCTACTTGAAGTTTTGGCATCCAGTGTTCGAGCCCCGTCCTCAGTCAAACATCCAGCAAAGACTCGAACCCCGCGCTCATCTAGCAACGTGGCAAGAATGTTACCGAATCCCGTGTCACACCCGGTCACCAGAACGGCGCGTTTTGTTACGTCACCCAGTTCAATTTTATGAATGAAGAATCGAACAATGTGATAGAGGATGTACAAACTAAGGAAACTTCCAATCCATTGATATAGTTCAGGCGATGTCATGGTGAACTTGTTGTAAGCTTAATATGATACAGTAGGTCAAAATAAATAAAAATATGATACAAAATTATGATAGTGATACATACATGTCGTCGGTGGGAAGTCAAAACCTCGTAACTCCAGCTTATTCAAGCTGTAGTTACGAGGTTTTGACTCCCCACCAACGATGTACTGTATGCGAGGGTTGTTGAAAAAGTACTCGTGAAATTGAACGCCCAAATACCTGAAGCATCAGTAGGTTTGAAATTCTACATGAATTCTAATCGGGATCTGGAAATATTGAACTACGTCATCATTTCCCAAACAAACAAACAAACGAACATCTGTATGAGCCTTGTGAAAATGCTTGTGAAAAGTACGGACAAAAGAAGATGATAAGGATTACCAGCATTTTTCTCCTTTTGCAATATCTCAAAATTATCTGAGCATATCATATACGCAAGTCTTATGTTATCAACAACTTGTGCTTTCTTGAGGACTAAATGTTTGTCACTTGGGAAATGTCATTTAAGGGGATAATTTGATTATTAGCGTTGACTTGAGCTTAAGGGACAATACTCCAGTTTACTTTATTTTTTTCTAATTATAGAATTTATCTCTATTTTGTTTCATGTAAGAACATCTTATTGCCAATTGAAAAATGAAATAAAAATGGATAGTCATCGATCTTGTCTAAATTTTATAGTTAGTCGTATGACATACCCCTACTGATAACAAATGCACAAATTCTTTTATCCCCAGAAGGGGTGTAAAGTCAAGTCATGTGCAAATAATAAGAAATATGTGCTCTTATGAACGCGTATATGTATAAAACAGCGTGCTCGAATGTTCAGTTAGATCAACGAAGCTGAAGCGTTTATTGTCAAAACTTGCGTATTCTTAGAAATATTGGAACTCCTACATAATAGAATTTGATAAATCACAATCAATATTTCAAGCTATATGTCCTGGTAACAATTCTAGAAGAAAATGTACAGGTCGTCGTACTTATTAGTGAGTTACATCCACAAATGAATGAAAGAAAAGAGAGCATTTCGGGAATTCAGTGCAATACTGTGGTAAATATACACTTACAACTGTTCCGCTCCAAACTTTCGATTTCTACACTGAGAAAATCGCTTTCGCATAACAACTACGCCCTAGCAGTCGAGCATGGTGAAACATAATGTCATAACATAGTATCGAAAGCTCTGGTATCGAAACATATATGGTGCGAAACGAAACATTCAACTTTTAACAGTAATGACCGAGTGTTTCTAAAACAGGAGCACTGTCCATTAAAATACATCTTACTTTCTGCTAGTAGGTAAGAATATCATGTTACATGTATATAATTTATCTTTTTTAAAGAACACATAATGCCTATGAGACTGGAACCTTTTTACGCTATTTGACGCGTCACGCTAAAAAGGACCTTATCGGATGTGTGAAAAATATCGACCCTAGTCAGTCTGCGCAGTCCGCGCAGCCATACTAGGGCCGACACTTTTCACTTGTGTGTAATTGTCTAGATCTGGAATGTTTTCCCTATCTTACTATATGTTCATTTTTCGCATACAGTATCTGGTTGATCTGTGCTGGGTCTGACAAGTTTGTCGAAATTTGGGTTTTTCGAGTTCGGATAAGGTCCCTTTTAGCGTGACGGGTCACAAATGCTTGGTTTTGACACACATTTAAAGGAAAAATGAGGTAACAAAACTGGTAGATGGTAGTAAACCAGATAAAAGCGCCTTATATAATTCTCCATTTTCTTCGGTTTTCTGTAATGCTTTGCAAGACAAACTCTTAATTCGCTTTAACAATGCATCAGCAACAATTTTGATTTTTAATTAACTTTTTTTCTTAAGTAAAAGATTGAAGGGTTTGTGAGATGGTTACGTCGCTTTTCAAGAAAAACCTCGTATCTGCAGCTTGTGTTAAGCTTCAGATACGAGTGTTTTGTTGAAAACAGCGATAAGGTCTATTTCATAATGACGCACTAGAAAAAGTGAATTACACTTTGTAAAGAGGGGCTTATCACATTTATCATGACGTTTTTCAAACGACAAAATTTCATATTGTCACTGGCAACGTTTTTATTGAAAAGCGACGAACCATTATGGTAGCCCAAATTGAAAGCTGTTAGCAGATGACAAAATGAATGTTAATGAATTTAAAATTTATTTATACCAAAGCAAAGAAAATATAGTGGTAAAACGAGAAAATATTGACTATCCGCATTTTCTTCTTCTGTCGAAACGTTTTCCAAAGCGCTTTCCAATGGGGACGTCATTTAAGGTCTTGTTTGGAAAAGAAATAAGACCAAAACGAAACAAGGTCACATTGTGCTTGAGCACAATCTGATCAAGATCCATATTGTCGTTTTATAGCCATTGAATAGCCCATGAAAACCATCCATGGATTCAGTCCAAATTTCATTTTGGATCATGCTGATCTTGATCTATGACTGTCTAAATCCTTTAACAAACAAGACTTTGTTTGGACGTTTCTAACAGAACATGATTAAAACATTGAGACAAAAGAAGAAAATGCTGATAATCAGCATTTTCTCCTTTTGTCCCAATGCTTTCTACGCTCTTTTTCCACATTTTTAACCTTAAAGTTTATTAACTTCCATTTGGTTGTTTGAAGCAGCTGTTAATTTGGACGACCCTAGAACTTGTCGTTATAGAAAGGGTTAAATTCTCCAAGAGTCTTTATTCAAGATCTTGGCTTAACCCTCTCCCTAACGACAAAATCTTAAGAGTAGTCCAATTTGAAAGCTACTGGAGACAACAAAAAGACATAAAAGATATTGCAATTTGTGTAAAAATTGACATGAGTCAATATTGAGGCAAAAGTAGAAAATGTTGATCAGGATCAGCATTTTCTTCTTTTTCCTCAATGTCTACCAAATCCTTTCGTTTGAGGGACGTCAAACCAAGTCTTATTTGGGAAAGTGTCAAAGTGTCTTTGTCTTATAGTCACACTAATATTGCTCATTTGACTTGAACATCGTGAAACCAACAAGACGCAAACATGGTCCGGGTAATTTAGTATGTGATGGTATGTCCGGAAATCTCGTCCCGTATGCATTAGAGTATTAAGCATGCCAACAACTGCAGTTGTTTGCTCCAATATCTGAACTTTCATGATCCACTTGTTGGCATATCTGGAAACGCGTCATTATGTCGTATTCCGCCGTTTACGTAACGTTGTCAATTTGCTTAATTGCAAACCGAGTTTAGTGAAACATATGAAAATGATGTTGTTTTTGTTTATGTGTGTTTCAATTAACAGATATCTGGATATAGATATAAAATGCTTTGAAATCAATAATTCATATGATGCATAGATATACCGTCGTTACCAATATTGAGACAAATATTGACGTATTCAACGTTCTTTACTTTTGCACTACTTGACATCTATCTTGACATTTAAGTTTAATCGTGCGGGTGTTGAAGTGGTTATAACCTTATTGATCGGAAGTCTTCGACGATATATCGGGTAAATAAATATCGATTTCATAGATTTCACAAGCCGTACATGCATTTGACCCACGTGTGTGTGCTATACTGATCGAAAGTTCTAAAGCGCCACATTACAAATGACTGTAACTATTTAAATAATTATGGTATCTTTATAAAATTTTATATGTGAATTAAAAAGTACCAATTAGATTAATTTGCACGATTTGTTGTCAGTTATTACTGAAAGTAAGGATGTCATATGAGTAAAGCTTAAAAAGCTCTAAGTCGTCGTAGAACTTCAGATAATACATTTATAATTATCTTAAGTCACATGGTTTTAAGCAGAACCCAATCAATGGAGAAAAACAAAAACAAAAAATGAATGACACGCTTGTATTTCTGATGAGTACAACAAAAAGAGAAAAGTGGTGGGTGGGGTAAATCATGGTGTTTTAATTTTCCAAACAGTCTTCTTTTTATTGACAATTGTCACAATCCTTTTTACACAATGAATTAACACAATCAAAGAATTTCGAACATATTGTGTAATTTTGTTCCTCGGGAATCACGAGAGCATATTTCAATAATTTTCTAAGAAAACCAGTATATATGGTAATTTTGTCAGTCGGAACTGTCCTCATGCGAGCGCACATGTATTGAATCCCAAATATTGTGTATCTAGTTTATATTAATTTTTTGTACGTTTAGTATTCAATTACATACCGTCGCTGTAAATGCAAAACCTCGTATGTCGATTTGTGCAATTTTCAAAGTACAAACTTGTGTGCCCAGTGTAGACGATTCTCGTAGATTTTGAGATATTTTTATTGATCAGTATTATTGACACACTATTTGTGAACAATATGTCCAAATTTCAATTAAGACATTTCAGTTTGGGAAAAGTTATTACACTTTTTTGCCTCCCCTTTAAAAATTTTCAAAACCGAGATACGAGGTTTTGCATTTACAACGACGATACGTATTTAGTTCTTATATACAAAAGAATTTACAACTACATGGTTGT
The DNA here is from genome assembly GCA_963680895.1 of Fragum sueziense. Taxonomy (NCBI): domain Eukaryota; kingdom Metazoa; phylum Mollusca; class Bivalvia; order Cardiida; family Cardiidae; genus Fragum; species Fragum sueziense. The sequence continues at coordinate 27,232,599 of OY804602.1, forward strand.
TGTACAAAGACATGTATTGCGTACATTATTATGGGTGATATTTATACCCGTGTGGATTAGCTTTTTTGTATTATACATAATAATGCCGAGCAGATTATCTGTCGAAGAAGCCAAGGATATCTACCCAATGGAGTCATTGTACATGTGTATCATGCCAAATTCTTGATCGAACTCTAGTCAGTAAACCAACAACAGATTCCTGTGAGATTTTACTTCAGGGTGTAGATATCATGTCCCAGTATGAGGACAAAACCTGAAATTGCTCGACGTTTCAGCATATTTGATGACAGCTATTTATGTCAAAAGAATAAAGCTTCTTGATAGAGACAGTAATACAGTGGTGCTTCAAAAAAGACTGTGCAAGAACGAGCAAAGAAACGCCATGAAACACTACTCACGGCCATACTCAGAGAAAAGGCAATATCAAGCATGGCACTGGTGTCTTTTTGACCTTGAAACAGAGAAATTACAGTTCTTGATGCAATGATTTTGTTGTAGTGCCCTCAAAAACCTAGCATCATTAAATCAGGCAGAGATCTACCTTAACACTTTGTATCTGTTACACAATCTGAATTTGAAGGTTACAAAGAGGTTCCTTGTAAAACACATTTGACCGACATGCACTCTGGGAACTTTGTAATGTGTCGTTGTATCAAGACAATGTGTCGGCCATCAAGGCGTACATTTTAAAAGTCAAACAGGCTGATCTGTACTGGTAAAAAGGAGCGGACAAAGATGCTTGTTTGAATCCATAACAATTTACAGATTAATAAATGTTGTCAGTCATCTACCGTAGTTCAGCTAATTATGGTGTGGCTTTATAGAGATCTATTTTTTCGATTTTGTACACCGTATACTAGTATTTTATCCTACTTTAATTTCTTTTAAGAATCGTTGTCTAATCTCTTCTTAATCTATGAGTATTCTGTTTTTATTCATAGTTGTACACTACAATACAATTATGCCAGAAAACTTAAAGTTCAACATTGACATCTACTAGACTAGTATATAGTTTTAGGATAGTTCTTTTTTTTTTTTTTTTTTTTTTTTTTTTGAAAGCACTAACAAGTAGAGAAACGGATCTTGAAATAAAGTGTATTACATTTTCCCACACAACTTTAAACTTTTAAAGGAAAATCAAATAAAAAAATGAAATAGTGGTAAGTGGAATAAATATTCGACATTACGGTAAATACCTAAATGAAACTTGTAAAGTGAATAACAAGCCTTATAAGTTTAAATTTTTCAATGCTCATGCACTGGTTTTACAAATATTAATCATCAGGATGTTTGGATGTAAATTTCATGATTATTAATAACGACGTTACAATGACGTTTTTGACGTTAAGGCGTCAGAGCAAAAATGTCGAAGGGAAATCACATAATGGAACATTAAAAAGTTAAGGTTTAAGGGTTTTTCTCACTTTTCAATCGTAATACAGTGGATATATGTATTAAATAAAATTGACCTATCATCGACGTTATTTATCTTTTTACGTAATCAGAAGATGTGACTCTTGATATAATATTTTCATGATGTTACCTTTATTGTGTGTGATTTGAACAAAAAAATGCTAAAACCATTCATATAAGCAATAAGCATATATGTTTGTAATTTGACGTCAGTGTGACGTCTGAATACTAAAACGCATTGAACAGGGTTTACAAACTGATGTGTTTTCTCTAAAACAATTATATCAAAGGATTTGAGTTATTTTCTTGTACTTTTTCTGTATAATATCCCTGTAATCGACTGTTTATCTCAATTGTGTTGTTTATTATTGTTGCTTTTGACGTGACGTCACAGGAAAACGACGCGTCTACAGACATGCCAACAAGCAGTTTCATCATTACCAAGGAATTGTTTCTCTGATTTGCGTTGTTGGCATTCTTAATACTCAAATGCACACGGATTACCGATTATCACAGACTAATTCAAGCTACGTTGATTTTGTTGATCGTCCTGATTTCTGTTGTATCTGGTGAGTAGGCTTTTTTTCTTCAATTTCCTATTTCGTTTAACCATTATCTTGTTGATTTTAAAATTTGTTTAAAACAAATAGGGAACTTTTTTATCCAGTTAACCGTGACGCATTTACGGAGAAACAATAGTATTTCGTACATGTTGTCATAAAATCTCGTAGCTACGGCTTGATTCAAGTCGTAGGTACGAGATTTCATAACAACATCGACGGTTTGATAAACCAAAACGGCAAACCTAGTCTATTTTTAGCGCATAATTTGACGTCACTATAAGAAAAGGCTTCACAAAACGTTGATACAAACGATGAAAATGCTGATAATCAACATTTTCTCCGTTTGCCTCAATGTCTTCTGAGGCTTCATTTACAAAAAGTCTGTCTATCAATATGAATTTCTTGTCTTTAATTTGACAAGTCAAACAATCGCTGTTTGGGAACGGGTTAAGCGATATTTCATTCAGTTTGTCTCAAGTATTTGCAACGATCACCTAGTAAAATACAGGTAATGCAGTAAAATTGAATGAACAGACTTCACTCGTCCAATTTAAAAGCCATGTTGAAAAAAAAAAAAATAGAATTTATGCATTATACGTACGTATACCATTTTCTGCGCAACGACGTTGTACTGAAATCTTTTCATAATCAACCCTCACTCTTCCTCTGCAAAAGCTCAAAAATTTGGACCACCATAAAACGTTGCCTTTTGAGAAAAGTTTAAGGCATTTTAAAAAATCAGATCATTTTTTTTTCTTTTTCAGTCTGTAGTCTCAAGTGTTATAAGCATTTGCCAGGAAAGCCAGTTAAAATTGTTGACTGTAAAACAAGTTGCATTACTGTAAAAGGTTCGTACACCTTTTTAACACTATTCAAACCGTTTATCATCATCATCATCATCATCATCATCATCATCATCATCATCATCATCATCATCATCATCATCATCATCATCATCATCATCATCATCATCATCATCATCATCATCATCATCATCATCATCATCATTCTCATCATCATCATCATCATCATCATCATCATCATCATCATCATCATCATCATCATCATCATCATCATCATCATCATCATCATCATCATCATCATCATCATCATCATCATCATCATCATCATCATCATCATCATCATCATCATCATCATCATCATCATCATCATCATCATCATGCCGCCTCAACAGAAAGTGAACTTACTACACCTTTCAAGTATACTGCTTGTCTGTCATAGCTACTAAGAAATATTCCTTACGTTGTATCGCATTGTTTACTTAACCCATTACCATACAATGAACCTTTTTGACTCCCCACAAAATATAAAAATAAAACAACTTTATACTCCACTGCAAGGTTCAGCTACAAAAAGGGGAATATCTGCCGGACTAATAATCGCCATGGAAAATATTGCAAAAAATGAAGATATTGCTTGTGACAAGCAATTTCTTCATTTCCCACAATGTTTTTCATTCAAATAGACCTAGAAATTAGAAATTCAATTTACATGAAATTGTCGTCTGCAGGATCTTTCAATTTGGGCCACCCTAGAATTTTGTCGTTTGGTAATGGGAACAGAACAGAACAGCATTTTATTTGACGTATACAAGGTACATAGTCACAATTTCAGAAAACAACACATATAATTCTCACACACGCACGACATATAGAAATACTTTAAACATTCAAAGTGTAATTATCAATGTAGTAATGTAATATAGAGCAGAAAATTATTTTTTAAATCATTTCTAATTAAGGTATATGACCGATCATTTAAAACGCCATTTTCTAGCTATACGAATTGCATTAAATTACACACACTTGTAAATACACTTCAGATAAGTTGATTCACCGTGCCGGATTTCAAGTTTATGCATGAAGAAGAAAATAATTTACAAATATTAGTCTACTCTATATTCACATGCAAGGGAGGTAACTTTGAATATTTTTGTCAAATATTTCACTAAATATGCATTTATTCAAAATTCTAAACCATAACAAAATGTTTATGTTTGTATTTTGAATGGAGATGTAACACAGTTTAGGAATTACTGGCATTTTTCAAACTTGCTCTCTGGCTCTTTGGTGCTAATGATGGGTTCTTTACCTTAAGTACGTTTAACATAACATAATCGATGTATATTAAAAACTATATCTTTCGTGTTTCTTTCTTTAAAAAACGTTGGAAAAAAATATATTGCCCTTTGAAAATTAAAGATTTATTTTTTTACGCCATTTTTTTTTTCAAAATCCCTACACATTTTTTTCATTTACTTATTATAAAGAAATATTGCACTTGAAATTGCGCTAAATCATATATACTGCGGTATGTTAAACTCATACACAAAGTGGATTTTTTGTACAAAAATGATTATATTTAGATCATTCACTCTTTCATATTGCATTTGTATTTTCAACTATAACAATTCAATGTTACATCTCTACATCGCTTTTTTGTTCCATGCTTTATGTTTAAAATACATGTAGTAATACAGGAAAATATGTTCGCAAAAAAGGAAACAAAATTTTAAGTCTGATAGGCATTTTTGTCGTCTTTAAAATGATAATATATACGATACTTAAACTATAAGCAGATAGAAAAAATCAGTACTTTAAACTCACAACAAAGCTTAAATCTTAATACTAAAACATCTTAAAAAATCTCAAGATATCTCGAGAAATATCGCTCTAAAGAAATAATGCTGTTGAAGTTAAAACCTTTAAAGTTAAGACATAAATGACCAATTCTATAAATCTGAACTGTAGCCCACAACAATTTGTTTAATTTTAGCCCAAAAATATATATTTCTCGTGAACGGTTCAATATTTTGACTTGAAATTTTCAGAATTTTCATAAGAAAAAATGCTTTTTTGGATAGAACAAAAGTAAAATTTGTGTAAAAGTTATTGTGAAATGTCACTGTAAGGTATTTGTAATTCTCCTTTTCAGATCTAAACTATCGCGGCTGCGCAAAGCGTCCGCACGAGTTAGGCTGCTTTTTGGTTCGTGGTCAAACATGGTGCTACTGCGGATTTGATTTGTGTAACGCATTTGAACACTGAAACGAATACAACAGGTGAAAATGGAAAGTAGTGTATCCTGTATCAGTTTTGTGCTGAAACGTTCACACAAATGTTAAGTTGAACCCTTTCCCAAACGATGAAATTTAAGGGTGACTCAATTCAAAAAGTGCCACATATGATAAAATGGATGTTATTAAAGATAGGATTTGTGTAAAATAAGCACATAAAATATTGAGACAAAAGGAGAAACTGCTGGTTATCAGCAGTTTCTTCTTTTGTTTCAATGTTTTCCCAAGCAATATCTAATAAGGACGTCAAAAGCATGTTTTGTTCGGGAAAGGGTTAATCATTTAGGACCATGATCAGAAGTTGCCATGATAATTCATACAAAAAATATATAATATAGAAAGATAGTTTCGTAATGTTTGTACTTCAAAAGTAAGCAAGATCTGAGATTGACAGAAGAACGAATACAGAAAATCAACCAACTGATATATTGCTTCTGATTAAAAGGGCTGAAACGGATAAGGATACACAATTTTCACCCCAGAGACCGCCTAACAATCTAACAATTACTCGCGTGTACAGGAATGGTTTGAGTTTGTTGGGGGTTTTACGCCGTTTTCAACTGCCAGGGTCATATCGCGGCGGCTGGAGCACCTACCCATGGATTCCTGTTGTTTCACAAACCAGAACTACCACAACACCCTTACCGAGGCTCCAGCTGCTCGCCCACTTAGGTTAACGATTTCAAACCATTGGTGGGTGACAATTTTGTCAGAAAGGGTATTAGCCGCGGCCGGGTATCGAACCCGGGACCTCTCAAATGAGAGGCAAACGCGCTACTAACTGCGCTAAGGCCGCGGCCACAAGGACAATGGATCATATTATTCGTAATATGAGACGGCTAAATCCAATTATCATCTCGGTGTATAATCACGTGACTCAGAAATTCCGATAATCTTCAATATCTTGTTCAATACTTGACCAATTTGAATTCGATTTGAAGCAGCGAAGTTGAAAAAATGCCAGGAATAAGCTGGAGGTGTTAGATTTTTGAAAATTTGAGACGTCGCGCACGGTATTGGGGAACTAAATGTAACGTCAAACTAGCGAACGTCATCATTCTAATAATTGCGTAACGTTGAAGTTTTTACGTAGACGGTTGTGTTGTGCTTTTAATGCTTACTCTCTGTACAAACTAATGTGATTTAAATTGGCAAGACCATGTTTTAAGAAAATCTCCACTATTTCTGTTTTTTTGCACCTCTTAAGCTTTAACTACACTTTTATTCGTTTTATTTTCGTCTTGAAATGCGCCAAAAAGATACCTTTAAGGCTACGTAAATTAAAAAAAAGTTTACGTTTATAAAAATTCTGTCCACACGAACAAATTTGGATATCTTTTTTACGTTTCATTATTTTGCGTTGAAATTTTGATATAACAAACAAGAAAAAAATAATATTTTCATATTGAAATTAAATCGTTGTATGAATAAGGGAACCGGTATTTTTTAAACTTTAAAGGGTAAAAAAGCAGAGTTTACAACGACCTGAAACAATTTCTGTCCACACGCATTTTATATCATTAATGCTTCGTATATTATGCTAACTAATTTTCTTGTACATATTATAGAAATAGAGAAGAATAATATTTCTTATATCAAGTTTTGTTGCATTTTAGTCATTAATTCACAAAATATCAAACAAAGTTGTCCTTTTTTCTGCGACGTAATTCTAATTGTTACACCGTGATTTTTGGTGAACAAACTGGGCTTATTTGCGTAATCGAGATCGAAATTTGATTTCCGTTCGGCATAACATTCTACAGCATTTCCACTGTCATTTAATATATTTTTCAATGTGTTTGACGTTACTTAATCGCAAGGTTATTTATAAATATCCGTCGCCGTTGAAAATTTATGTTACATGTTACACGCGTTTTTTCGCCGAATTTACAAACAAAAAGTCTTTCTAGCAATTTTATGTAAACTAACAACCTGAAAAAAGTATGTCACCGAAAAAGATCATGGTCTTACGGTTATTTTGACATATAACAAAGTTTTAAGAAGGAAAACGGTTCTTGCAAAATTCCATTATGATTCGCAGAGGGTAGCGTTTTTTGAATAGTTCCCCAATACCGTGCGCGACGTCTTAACTGATAACAAAAATTATTGAAGATAAACCAAAATTTTGGTTTATCTTCAATAACTTTTTATCAGCTGATTTTTTTAAACATCAACCACGTCCATCTAATGCGTGACGTCTGTCCACATTCTCTGCTTCAAACCGAATTCAAATCGGTCCAGTATTTACAAAATTATTGAAGATTTTCTGAAAATATTGTAGCACGTGATTATTCACCGTGATTATAGGAGCAATCCACCAACGTAAACATGCAAACGCGTTGACTCGTCTGTATGTCGCCGTCGGTGGGTTTACATATGTGTCCTCCTATCGCCCCCATCTTATGTGATCCTTGGCATCACATTGTGCTCTACTTTCGTCATTGCATAAGAGAGAATAGTAATCGTATAAGAAATGATAGAAGGTATTGAAAAAGGGAGAAAATGATGCTATTCAAAATTTTCTTCAATTATTTAAAAGCATCGAAACAAATAAATACAAAATTTTAAAGATCTTATGGTAAGTTTGGAGAATGGCCATGTGACTTGTAAATTTTGTGTTTATTCTGCTGCACCATATGCCCATGCTACATTTTTCATCAAATTCTTAAAGCGAAACATTCCCCTTTTTTTGTGATGGTAAATGTCAAATGAAGTATTTTATTGTTCTGAATGTAGGCACATGCCAGAAAAGATTAGTATTTTTATTTTTTTTTTTGATAATATAGATAGTTTTGTCATAATAGGCTAAAACAGGGGGGTGGGGGTGGGGTAAGATAAATTCAAAATTATTTTTTTCATTTGTATGGAAAGGTGTGTTGATTTTTTGTGTAACAATAGCTCTTGGTATTATCATCAAAATATCCAATCAAAGTGCTGTCAGCACTGTATATTGGGCATCACTGAGAAATTGATATTGTGACAAAAGGACAATATGCTGATTTGCCCCATTCTCTATTCGATGTTTTTTAGCATTTTCAATGAAGCGAGTAAAAAGGTGTCATCGTTTTGAAAATGGTTAATTACTGTGTAGGCAAACGTGCATAGGTGATAAAAAAGTTGAATGTACACTCTCGAGGTGAATCCAAAATGTGAGGCTGTTTGGGAAAAAGAAAAATGTTACACTTTACTACCGGATTTTACATTAAATCAACATGTTGGATTATTTCTTATTCTTAGCTAATCAGAATAATACCAAGTACGGACCCAGGGTAGAGGCTTAGCCTAACTGATCTCTGATCTGCAAACGTATTTCGATTAAATAGAATGCACTTGTTTATTGGTCCAAATGATCAGTCTAAGAACAGTGTATGAGGTAAAAATATTAAAATTCTAGAAAACGGCAAATTTAAGACGATGATTTTACTTTGAACAAAATATTTTAAAATCACAGTGTCTATACTCTGTAGGCTAGCCTCTAAACATTCGTCCTTTTCTAAACAAGACATTGTTATGAAGCAAATAATATAAAACATACAAAGATAACCGGAATTTTCTCCTTTGTCCCAATACTTTCTGTGCTTCATTGTACATGACATGATTTCATCTTTATCGTCACCTGTTTCGTCGTCTGCAACTCTTTCTGATTTTAACAACTCTAAAATATTGTCGTTTGGAAGAGCCTTCAACACAAGAGTTGAAAAAAAAAAAAAAAAAAAAAAAAAAAAAAAAAAAAAAAAAAAAAAACAATAAAGAAAAAGTGAATGCAGAATAAATCCTTACCCCATTATCAGTCGCCAATTTCAAGCAAATAAATTGTTACATTGTTTGGTCTTTCTAGGAAGAAAATATTGTGGGAAAAGAAGAACTTGCTTGTCACAACCATTTCTTCATTTTCTACCATGTTTTCCAAACACATATATTTCATGGGAACCTAAAGGGGTCAGAATATAGGAATGGGTAAAGCGCACACATTGTATCTAGGGAATGGGCTAAGGGTATGAATACACACACAATTGTAGTAGGTCAAGCAGTGGGCCTCCAAGCAGTGACCCAGTTAAACACCTGTCAGTGCTTGCACTGGTAGGCTAAATGACCGTTGAAAAAATCAGAGCAGTAATATTGTAACTACATGGAATTTATCTTAGAGTTAACCCCCTCCTTATTTGTCGCTGAAGTGAAAAAGGTGAACAACGTTGAAGATAGTGACTGATAAAGGACGTTTCTGTTGTGTTTGAAATAACGTAGTTTGGCTTGAACACATAGCTCAGCGGGTTAGAGTAAGAATGTAGTGTCTGGAGAGATGTCTGTAGTGAAAAACTGGTTTTAATGTATTGGGCTATGCCCAATATAAAAACAAAAAGTATTCATTCGACAATTTTTTGACAAATTGAAAAAAGTTTCAAAAAATGTGATTTTCCAACTTTTCCTATATATTTTTTTCCAGAAGATGGTTGTTAAATATTTTTGTCAATCAATTCATCACATTTGTGCGTATGTTATGTCTCTAAATTGATATAACATTTGAAATTATCCTTTCAGAATAACTTGCAATATGACTTTAAAACATGGGGTAATTTTGCGAAAATGGTCATTACTAGTCAAGGGAAGATAACTCTGACACGAAAACGAGTCAGGAAACTTAATCTGAGTCTTTCACATTTTGTTCATGAAATATTATTTTACAACATAATTTATTTTTATGTACAAATAAGAAAAATCATTGGGCGGATAAGAAGTAACCCCCGAGTCCAAACGTACCTTATGTTTCTGTCATGCTATGATGCAATCTAGAAAACGTTTAATCATTTGATTTTATACATCAATACATTTAAACATCTAGATACACAACTAAGTTTCAATTTGATGAAACGTTTTTCACGTTTCTATAAACCCCTCCGAAACAAAATAAGAATTCTGATCGAAAGGGAAAGTCGATAAGCACAAAAACTAGTGTAACTCAAACCCAAGATTCGTGGCATAGACAGCCTTTAAAAAGGAGACAAATACCTGTTAAGTATCATGTAGATCTACTTTTTCCTTTCTTAACGGTTTCGAAATTTATATTCTATAGGACGCCAAAACCAGGGCGCGTTATTTATAGCGAGATTTCTTGAAATATTAAGATATCATAGGATAAAGCGTTCTTTAGAGCAAGATTTTTAAGACGTTCAAAGGAAGGCGCCAGTATCCTATACTTTTTGCGAAAACCATTGGTCAACTTTGTAGAAATAAAATAAGAAAGAATTGATCAAATGCTCTAATGATTCATACACATTCATGTACCGCGGTGTTCCGAATGCTGCATACTTCATACAAATGACGTCAACATGACGTCATTTGTATGAAGTATGGAACATTCGGAACACCTCGCGTAGAATCCCTGTCTCAAAATTGCTTTATCTAAAACATCGCTCTTTAGAAATCTTAAAAAATCCCGCTCTAAAGAACGCGCCTCAGGTCTTATTGAGATAATGCTTTTACACCCTTTCCCAAAGAAGACCCGATTTTAACGTCACTTATAGGACAGACTGTGGAGAACTTTGAGAAAAGAGAAGGAAGGGTACATGCTGCAATCCAGGATTTTGTCCATTTGCCTCAGTATTTTTTATACAAAATAACATCCTTGCCAACATCAATTTTGTCGTCTGTAACAGTTTGAGAAAGGGTTAAAACTATGTGAATTGAGGGACTTTTTTTCTCGTTTTCAGATCTACACTATCGAGACGGCGCAAATCATCGACAAAAGTCAGACTGTTTCTTGGTTCGTTCCCAAACAATACCTGCTTTTGACGCCCCCGATAGAAATGGCTTAAGGAAATATTGAGACAAAGGAAGAAAATGCTGATATCAGCATTTTCTCCTTTTGTCTCAATATTTTCTGTGCCATATTTTACACAAATTCTAACTTTTATTACTTCCATTTTGTCATTTTTGGAAGTTTTCGAAGTTGATCACCCTAAAATTTGCCGTTTGGGAAAGGCTTAAGTCTGGTCATGCTATTATGGTATGTAAATTTATAAAATGTAAACATCACGATATCGAACTAAAAGCTAATATAATTCTGCATGTGGTGGTTGGAATATTGCAGGTGTCTTCCATTCGAACCAATGCATGCACAATTATTTTTCACATAAAAATATAGATATCGCCGTTATGAATGCAAAAACATCGTATCTCATTTTTGGAATTTTGGAATTTTTTAAAGGGGAAGAAAAAAGTGTAATACCTTTTCCCAAACTGAAGGTTTTACATGAAATTTGGACATAATGTTTGTTAATAATTTGTCATTAATACTGATTAAATCTAATAAGAATATCTAAAAACCATCAAGATCTATCTTAACTAGGAACACAAGGTTTTAGTTTGAAAATAGCGAAAATCAACATACGAGGTTTTGCATTTACACCGACGATGTATGCCATAATATCTTGACTGTTCTGTTTTGTTTCTTTATCAATTATCTCTCAAACAACATCCAGTTTTGACTATTGTAAAAGAAGAGGTTTTTCAAAGCATTGTTAAAAAGAAATTACAAAAAAATAGAAAATAAAACGATGATACTATGTAAAAAGTATTATCTCCATTCCCGTTAAAGCTTTTTCAAATGCCTGGCTTTTCGTTTTTGTTATATACCGTCTGCAGCACCTTTTTGTTTCTGTATTTTTTACCCATGTTAGGTTAGATGCATGAATTTGAGCATTTATATACTTTGAGTACATCAATATTTTGGGTCAAAGAAAAGGGAATAACATCAGTGACTAGTTTGTAACTTACTTTTGAGATTAACCAAACAGAAAAGACGTGAATAAACATTGAGGCAAAAGAAATAAAAAACTTATGTTGTATAGACCAACACAATTCAGAATTATTCAAATACCCAGGTCCTTTGCTTTAGATGTAATACGATTTGTAAGTTATATATACCCACCGCAACTGTATAAGTAAGACAAAATGTAATTGTAATACAATGTATATATAATGTATTTTTTTGTAATTAAAGAAGAATATCCATTATCTGGTCATTATGAAATTCATGCGACGTCGGTATTTTTCGGACGACGCCGAAAACACTCGGAGGTACCCTATCTTTACGGATAAGTAACGAAGAGGAAAGACCACCCTTTCTGCGGCAGAATGATGACGACTGTGCTCGTAAAAATCACACATTGTGAGATTTTTTAGATGACCTTATTATGGGTATTCTACCTTAAGAAAATTTTGTAAAATTATAATATTATTATACATGTATAGCTTTATTGTAGCGTTATATGTTAACTACAGTTGGCGCTACATCGTATGGCACGTGTTTATGTTTTGTTTAACGTTCAATTACAATAAAAAAAAAAAACGTTTGAGACGTTACGCTCAATGTTGGCGTACAATTACGTAACCGACGTTATTTTGTAACGTCGCTACAGTAGGCACGAAGATACGGCGGAATGGAGCTGTCATCGTAATTTCACTCCGGTTTTGATCCTATTTCGGTCCGTCACATGCTATATAACTAAAGTTGAAACGCTTACAGACGGCATTGCTGGTATAGCGTTTGCTTCATTCTAATAACGTTTGTTATTTTCGTCATAATTTCACATTTCCACTCTGTTCTTTCATTAAAAGACCAAATATTATACTAGTTTAATTTGAAACAAGTTGCAAACGACAAAACGAAGTATTCTAACAGTAGAAAATGTCTAACACATGCTATAGCAGGAATATTATTGAGAGAAAATGAGAACTTTCTTGATTGTCTTCTTTTTATTCAATGTTTTAAAAAAGAATATCTGCTACGGATTTTAAAATCCAATGGCGTTTGCGAAATGGTCAAATATGTGTTGTTCGGTGGTTCCGTTCGTTTATTTTAAAGGTTCTGTGATATGTACTGGTTTGCTCCTTTCCTATGGCCCTTTTCCTCTTGTTTTTCCTTTTTTGGTGCGCCATTCGTTAAGCATCTTTTGAACAGGTTAGCTTTCTGTTCCCCCTTCTTTCGTTTACTTCATTGGTGTAGTTTTAATAATATATCAGTTTTGCAGCTTTTATTTAAATCATTTTCCTTTCTCGATATAACACACCTTTTCTGCACTGGTCTCAAATTACATCTGGTTATGAAAAAAGATGCACTCAGTGACCATTCAATAAAGAGCGATATTACTTTGAATGTTTTGGAACAACAAACGTGACGTTGACGTGACGTTTTTGGAAAGTGTGACATTCTCGCTAGATTTACGAAGGAGCAGTTTTCTTTTCGGGAAGCAATTAAATTTCGTAAAACTACATATTGGCTTATGAGCATATATTTGTACTTTATTGCTGTTGTCTTTTTTAAAGTAAAATATGACAATACGATTTGTACCGTCTCTTAGTTTTTACCCATTGAAATAGTCAACGTGATTTTCGGTGCGTGTGACATTGTCGCTAGATTTCGAAAGTTAAAAATAATAACGATTTTAAAAGGTGAAACTCAACCAAAAAGTATATCATTCAAAACTGCAATCATTGTACTTCGAACTGAGCAAGTAAAGTTTATATGATAAAATGCGTTATTATCTGTTTTGCCGTAGTGTTTTTATAATTGCAAATCAAAAATAAAAATCTTACCTTTTCATCTAAACTAGTTATTCGCTCATTATCTTAAACTTGTATGCCTTTTTCCTGATAAACCTGTTTTGGCGTATTGAACAAATAATTTCCCGTCATTCCGTAAACGATTTGGCCGGAAAAGCGTTGTTTTGTCATTTTCAAACGCATTTTCACTCACGATTGTGTTAAATTTGTTACATCTTACCTTATAGTTTAATGACGTTCGTGAACGGTTTGCACTAGATTAAAATATTTTGAATCTTTGAAAATATTTTTTGTCTGTAGCATTTGCAAGGAAAATCATTGCCGAGTCCGAAAATATAAATTTCACAATTTTTCATTAAGTCTATGCATTCTAGTGAAAAGGAGCGGTATGACGTTTTCCGTTTGTACGCCAACATTGAGCGCGACGTCTTGAACAAAATATAAACATTATGCCATACGATGTGGCGACAACTGTAAAAGTGAACCATTATTTGCGTCAATTATTGATGTTTATGATTAGATTAAGTTCTATGAGAAACACCATTGTTAATCAAATATGAGACGTAAATAAACTATACTGAGAGGCAAAAGAAAGTATACACTTTTTGATTTTCGATATCTCTCTCAATTTCCATCATATCGACTCAAAATTTTGCACTATTTATTCCTACTCATAGACAAATAATGCAGTGTTGTTAAATTTTACCTGAAATTGCTTAACTACCTGTACTCTTGCTACATGCCGATCTTGCAAATTTTGCTCGTGCGACTTAGTGGAGCATCAAATATTGCTGTTAATCCTTATTGGAATTCTTTATCAATTATCACAACAAATCACAACGTTAAATTTTCTCTAACATCATAACTCAATTCTCGGTGGCTGGTAGATAATGATCAACATACCCATTTATGCCATTAAGACCCATTTTTCTATGACGCAGCGTAATACGAAAGAACCGTGACACAGTATACCCTTATTTAGGTAGCATAGGAACATTCCGTGCAAATTTTATCAAAATCCGTCTATAAATTTAGAATGAGTCATGTCAGATAACTTGTTTGCATCAAGCCCCTTTTTGCCATGACGCATTATAATATGGAAAGCACTAACAATATACGCATGGTCCTAAGTAACTAGGCTCTTTCTGCGAACATTTTATCCAAATCCGTTCATAAATGTAGGGTTTGTGTCAACGTGAATTATTGTGTTAATTTATTTCCTAAATCCCCTTTTTCGATGCCGCTGTATGATAGGAAAAAACCTTCGCAACGGAAGGAAGGACATATACGGGTAGGCGAAGAAGTGTACATAAAACAAACGACCTTCATCAGTGGCGTTTATAAATCGTAATAATCTATACATCGTTTTCTTAGAATACGTGGGAGAACTAGGGTGTATACTTATTTTTGCCTCTCAGTATATATCAACCACACTTTCAATAGTTCTGTAATAAATTGGGATTTGTTTTTGTTATTCCCAAAACTCGGTTTTAATACCACCTTATGTTTAAGTGCACTATTTTGGCGTTGCATTTTCACGCCAGGGAATCCCGTGAGACAACAACAACAACAACAACAACAACAACAACAACAATGGCAGAAAATCTGCAGTAATCATATAAACCTTTTCCCAAACGACAACATTTAAAGGAGGTCCAATGGCAATGAATTTGGTGCTAAAACAGACTGTGTTTACCGTTGTGTTTTCATAAAACGTCGGCGTTGTTACAAACTCTCGTAACTTCGGCTTGAAACAAGCCGTAGTTACGATATTTTATAACAACACCAAAGATTTATACTATTTGTCCGCATAACGCAGGTCTTGATAGATTGGCGATAGGCGCTTCTTGCCCGAAACTTGTCGTAAGTCATCGGTAAGTCAAAAATACGTCATAAATGTTTTGATGAAACGGGCCCCAGGTCTTGTTTGGGAAGGGGTTAGTATGTGACCAATTTGGATTTAGTTTGAAGCAAATTGTCATGGATGGATATGGTGTCCATGCTGAAAAAGTGTTGTTTAACCCATTATCACACAGTGACTCTTTTTGACAAGATATTGGCTTAGGAAACATTGTGGAAATGAAGAAATTACTTGTGAAAAGCAATTTCTTCATTTCCCACAATGTTTTCTACACAGAAATGATAAAATATGTACAATTCCACCCACTTTAAATTGTCGTCTGCAACATCTTTGAATTTGGACAAGCACCATGAGGTCATAGGCAGCGAAGAAGTGCCTTCAATAGATAAACAACAACGAGCCTGATTTTTTTTGGTTTGGGAATGGGTTAATGAAAATGTGTTCTTTAAAATGAATAATACATCCGGCAAATCCATGGCGATGCTTGTCGTCTATGAGTCTAACGTTTTTTAACCCTTTCCCAAACAAGACCTGGTTTTGACGTCCCATATAGGAAAGGTTTGGGAAAATATTGAAACAAAAGAAGAAACTGCTGATAACCAGCAGTTTCTCCTTTTGTCTCAATGTTTTCTGTGCCATAATTTACACAAATCCTATCTTAAATAACATCCATTTTGTCATTTGTGGCAGTTTTTGAAGTGGATCACCCTAAAATTTTGTCGTTTGGGAAAGGGTAAATTGAATAAACAGAATTATTGACAACCATCGATAAAAATTGAGTAACGTGATTCCGCGTCGTGATTTTAGTGCATTCAAAGAAATTAACCAAACGCCGACTGTCAATCAAAAAACATCGATTAGCCAATGGACGATCAGAAAAATGTCATGCCCAATTGTTCTTCGTTGCACGTGTTATTGTATCGATTAATCGACTGACAATCAAAACAGTCGACATGCCAATGGCAAAGAATTTTGTGCTAACAATAGACTAGGTTTACTGTCCTGTTTTGATAAACCGTCGGTGTTGTTATAAAATCTCGTACCTACGGCTTAACTCAAGCCGTAGTTACGAGATTTTATAACAACACCTACGAAATACTATTTTGTTTGTCCGAATTTACGTCACGATTAACTGGATAAAATCGTTCCCTAGCAACGATCACATTCCCATTGTTTGTCTTAAATTCTATGTTGGGCGGAGCGATCTGTCGATTGGCGTTTGGGCAATTGTGTTGGTTTCGTGGTTCTTTCTGTGGTGCTTTTTTTTAAGCTACAGTTACAAGATTTTCGTTGAAAAGCAACGATATTTAACACATTTTAAGCCATCGGAACAAAATCCTGGATCCGCCCTTGGAAAATAGTTCAGCACTTTCCAAAATGAAGTCTCTTTTGTAAAGAGCCTGGAAAAGATTGATGAAATATGTAGTTCTAAGAAAATGCTTATATTTACAGCGATTTCTCCTTTTCCCTCTTAATATTTCTTTGCTGTATTAGGTCTATTTGTTTCGCAATACGGATTTTTATAATATAAAAAATGCTTAACCCATTACCTGACGGCAACATGCAACATTTTGGACGAGTCTTCTACTTTGAAAGATGTTGCAGACGACAATTCCAAAATTAGGAAATTATGAAAATAGTTTCATTTTGGGTTAGAAAATATTTCGGAAAATGAAGAAATTGCTTGTCACAAGCAATTTCTTCATTTTCCACAATGTTTTCCCATTTTTTTGAAGGAGTCCAAATGGGTCAATACAAAATCACTTTATTCGTCCAGATTTCTGTTCTTCGGCCCATACGGTTTGGGCTAGCCTAGAACAAAGTCAGCTAATCTTGGAGGCAGAATCGAGACGAACTGCAAAAACAAGTATGCGTCCTGACCGACGAGGTAGCGCTGTTGTGGGTACATTGAGAACAGGGCCTGTAATGATACGGTCAGGGACACGTCTTGGTTGATCACTTGTGTATTTTGTCACACCGCTGATGCTATAAAATACTGCAAAAAAAAAAGAATTATTAATTGTATAGCTCACGGTAAATGACCTTACAGATATCCCTGGCTATTAGCTAGGAATGCTCTGTCAGGTCATTTATCGCCAGCTATCACCTGAGTTATACACGGTGGGGATTGTGCATGATGGGATGGATAACGAATACGAAGTATACGGACAAATTTGGCCTCGCTTCAGGTAAGAAATTGTGCAATAATTTTCTTATTTTTGCTCCAATTTTCAAGCGGTTTGTTGCATGTACCCCGCATTAGTGAGCTCTTTCCTCGGATATATGACTTGTTTGTAGAATCTTTGTACTTTGTCCAAAAATTGATCCCAACCGACCAGAAAAACGACAAAAAATTCAGGCCCTTTTTCTTGTCGGTTGGGGTCGGTTTTTGAGAAAAGTACAGGGAAGTTCCAGATAAATAACCCTTACCAAAATATTAGCCCTGCCGCAAACAGTTGCGGCAACTTCGCTGCAAATTTGCGGCGAATTCGCTACAAATATTTGCCGCAAATTTGCGGCCACTTCGTTTTTCGTATGCAAATTAGCTTTCTCGCAAACTATTTGCCGCGAAGTTGCTGCAAACTGTTGCTGCAAAGTTGCAGCGAACTGTTGCTGCAAAGTTGCCGCAAACTGGTCCAAATTCTTCTCGCAAACTTCCCGCAACTATTTGCCGCAAAGTTGCGGCCACTTCGTTTTTCGTATGCAAATTAGCTTTCTCGCAAACTATTTGCCGCAAAGTTGCTGCAAACTGTTGCTGCAAAGTTGCAGCGAACTGTTGCTGCAAAGTTGCTGCAAACTCGTCCAAATTCTTCTCGCGAACTTCCCGCAACTATTTGTCGCAAAGTTGCGGCCACTTCGTTTTTCGTATGCAAATTAGTTTTCTCGCAAACTATTTGCTGCAAAGTTGCAGCAAACCGTTGCTGCAACTTTCCAGCAAACTGGTTTGTTTATATTTCTTCCAATCTTCCTGCAAACAAGAAAGCTATTTGATTGGATGCAGAGTAAAATATGTCACCTTTCATTCAACCAAATACTTCCTCACTAAAACCGGAAGAGGCTTTAAATGAAAGTAAGGCCAGTAACTTTTGATTACATTTGGTGATAGTGATCAGTTTCACATTTTCTTAAGAAACCTCGCTTTACCCTATCCCAAACAAGACCTGGTTTTGACGTCCCTACTAAATAAGGCTGGGGAAAACATTGAGGCAAAAGAAGTAAATACTGATAATCAGCATTTTCTCCTTTTGCCTTAGTATTTTCTCAGCTATATACACAAATCCTTTCTTTTTCTATTTTGTTGTATGCCGCAACTTTCTAATTAATTAAATACCAATTCATTACAATCTTATCCGAAACTTTTAATTTCTTAAATTAACAGAAGTTGATGTAGATAACAGTTTTTAAAGAAGGCATATTTCTCGGATAAAAGTTATCTTTCTCAGCTCATTTTCACAAGCAAAACAAATAACATTCCTCACCAGGAAGAACAAGATTCTCAATAAACACTTTTAAGGTAGTCCACCCCTAATGAGATTCGCGAGACATCGGCATTATTTGGGCTATGTCGAAAACATTTGGCCATGAAACTTTCCATCGCCGAATGTTCACGACCGAGCCTGAATAGCTTCGGATTCGTAATGATGCCGCCAAAAAAACCCTGATGTTTTGTGAATCCCAAAATGGCCACATTACGGGTATTCTACCTTAAATCAATATCGGTTGTTGATGCATCAAGCAGTGTCTATTAGGCTGACATTATTTTGTGTTCATCAAGTCTGTTTATTTGATTTTCGATGCGGCATGTTGTTAATTCTGTGTATCAAATCTTCAATGGATTTGTAGAAACGAATTCGCAGTCTGTTGTCCAAGAATTTTTCGTAGTTTATATTGTGCAGGTCCTTCTTCTCCGAATTCTGTATCTCTTATTTACACTGTAGATTTTTCTAACACTTTGATATTCATTCTATTGGGCAATAATATAGCACATTCACTAAAACACTCCGGCAATACATTGCGGCCCTGTTACACTTTACACCTATAGGGCATTACTACAGCCCATATTTACACCAAGCTGTTTCACAAGTGGACACAGGCGGTCAACTGGTCTCTTCAGAGTTTTGTTGATTGGTATATATAGATCTCGGTCCCCATGTAAGTTTCTTATCTGTGATAGGTCTACATGATCCAACCAATTTTCCGCTTGTTCAGGTCGTACATTTAAATCAATCACCATTATGATGTCCCCAATAGCAAAGTTTTAGTAACAAGCATTTGATTGACCATTTGAAGTAGATGAAGCTAAATTTTTTTGTAACTTCTTACAAAACTTGTCTGTACATGTACATGTGATTAAAGGTAAATATTAGTCCAGACTGTCCATACTTTAGATGTACATTGATGTTCAACACTTCAGTTTAACTTTAAGTATTTTAGAAGAGCTGACGGACAGTTACTTGTCAAAGTTGTTTAATTTCAACGACGTTTTTCTTATCTTTCATGTCAAAATTGGACTCCTCTGTTGCTGTACATAGTAGCCAACAGTCTTCATATCTCCAGCATTGTAAGGTTCTGTTTACCCTGGAAATAAACAAAAACAGACTTGTAAGGTTTAAATTGTGAACAAAAACATTTTTCTCATAATGTGGGGCATTTGCAAACATTGATTTAAACAAGAGGACCATGCTGGTCCTATATTGCTCACCTGAACCTAAATGATATGAGCAACACTTTTGTTCAATTCAATTAATATTTATTACTTTAAGACTGAACAAGAGCTGTCACTGTAAGATGACAATGCCCCCGACACCGCTTTGATTTTAAATTATGGCCAATCTATGTTCAAGGTCAAGGTCATCCAGGGGTCAAGGTCACCAAAGTATGTGCCTACAGAAAGGTAATGTACCAAGGAATGTTGTGGTAAAGTATGAAGCGAATATGTTAAGTAATAAGGAAGTTATTGCCAATGTTAAAGTTTTTGGACGGAATGACGGACGGACAGACAGACGGACAGACGGACAAGTCAAATTTATGATGCCTCCCTATCGGGGGCATAAAAAGAACTTATGGTCAATAGGTTGTGAAAATCTAACTCATCCGAAATCTAAATTATGGTGCCAAACATTGTACAGGGCTCCAGATAAGAGGGGGTGGTGACTTTGCAAACTGCAATAATGCTGTCAGTGATCATCAAACCCTATGTTGTAGGTACTCATATGTATCGTCTCGTCGAGCAGTTCAAATGAGTACCCACAACATAGATTTTGAATTTGAAAAA
This sequence comes from Fragum sueziense, assembly GCA_963680895.1. Taxonomy (NCBI): domain Eukaryota; kingdom Metazoa; phylum Mollusca; class Bivalvia; order Cardiida; family Cardiidae; genus Fragum; species Fragum sueziense. The sequence continues at coordinate 27,253,370 of OY804602.1, forward strand.
AAAAACAAGAGATGTTTGTAAAACATATATGCCCCCTCAAGGGCCTACATTTGATGTAGGTCAAAGTCCAAGGTCAAGTTAACAAGGTCCAAGGTCATGGTCAAATATGAAAGGTCTTGGTAGGAGGTGTCTATGTGTGAAATATCAAGGCTGTATATGTAAAAGTAAAATGAAACATAGGCCAGGTTAAAGTTTTTAAAAGTAGCCCAGATGCCAAGGTCAAGTTTATGGTCAAATGTGAAAGGTCTTGGTTGGAGGTGTCCATGTGTGAAATATCAAGGCTGTAGGTGTAAAGGGACATGATATATATGCCTGGTTTCAGTCTTTTTAAAAGTAGGTCAAAGTCCAAGGTCAAGGTTGCAATATTCAAGGTCATGGTCAAATGTGGTAGGTCTTGGTAGGAGGTGTCTATGTGTGAAATATAAAGGATGTAGATGTAATAGGACATAAGATAAAAGCTAGGTTAAAGATTTCTAAAAGTATGTAATAATCAAAGGTCAAGGTCACACAGGCCAAGGTCATGGTCAAATGTGAAAGGTCTTAGTAGGAGGTGTCCATGTGTAAAATATCGAGACTGTATAGGTAACAGGACATGAGAAATATGCCTAGTTTAAGTTTTTTAAAAGTAAGACAAACTCCAAGGTCAAGGTCATGGTCAAAAGTGAAATGTCTTGGGTGGAAATGACGATGTGTGAAATATCAAGGCTGTATGTGTAAAATGACATGAAATATAGGCCAGGTTAATGTATTGTAAAAGTAGGTCAAACACCAAGGTCAAGGTCACAAGGTTCAAGGTCATGGTCAAATGTGAAAGGTCTTGGTCGTAAGTGTCCATGTGTCAAATATCAAGGCTGTATGTGTAAAAGGACATGAAAAATATAGGCCCAGTTTAATTTTTTTTAAAAGTAGGTCAAACTCCAAGGTCAAGGTCACAAGGTCCATGGTCATGGTCAAATGTGAAAGATCTTGGTAGGATGTGTCCATGAGTGAAATATCAAAGCTGTATGTGTAATAGCACATGAGATATAGGCCAAGTTTATTTTTTTTAAAAGTAGGTCAAACTCCAAGGTCAAGGTCAAAGGTCATGGTCAAAAGTGAAATGTCTTGGCTGGAAGTGACCTTGTGTGAAATATCAAGGCTGTATGTGTAAAAAGACATGAAATATAGGCCAGGTTAATGTATTATAAAAGTAGGTCAAACACCAAGGTCAAGGTCACAAGGTCCAAGGTCATGGTTAAATGTGAAAGGTCTTCGTCGTAGGTGTCCATGTGTCAAATATCTAGGCTGTATGTGTAAAAGGACATGATATATATATCTGCTAGGTTAAAGTTTTTCTTTTAAATAGGTCAAAGTCCAAGGTCAAGGTCATGGTCAAATGTGAAAGGTCTTTGTAGGATGTGTCCATGAGTGACATATCAAGGCTGTATGTGTAATAGCACATGAGATATAGGCCCAGTTTATTTTTTTAAAAGTAGGTCAAACTCCAAGGTCAGGGTCACAAGGTCCAATGTCATAGTCATATGTGATAGGTCTTGGTCGGAGGTTTCCATGTGTCAAATATCAAGGCTGTATGTGTAAAAGGACATGATACATCGGCCAGGTTAAAGTTTGTAAAAAGTAGGTCAAACACCAAGGTCAAAGTCCAAGGTCATGGTTAATTGTGAAAGGTCTTGGTAGGAGGTGTCCATGTGTGAAATATCAAGGATGTATGTGTAATAGGTCATGAGATATAAGCCCAGTTTAATTTTTTTAAAGTAGGTCAAACTCCATGGTCAAGGTCACAAGGTCCAAGGTCATGGTCAAATGTGAACGATGTTGATAGGAGGTATCTATGTGTGAGATATCAAGGCTGTATGTGTAAAAAGACACGAGATATAGGCAAGGTGAAGAATTAAGTGTAAAAATAAACAAAGTGCAATAACTCCAAGAATTTGATCGGCAAGGTTATGATTCTTGTGCACTGCACCTCTCCATAATGAAATCTATCCACCTGTAAAGTTTCATGATTCTACCTTACATACTTTATGAGTTGTGCTCTAGACAAGAATCAACAGGGTTGCCACTAGTCATTGGAAACAAAATTCCCTGACAATTCCCTGACATTTCCCTGACAAAATTGGAAAATTCCCTGACATGTTTTGTCACATTAACCCTTTCCCAAACGACAGAATTTTAGGGTGATCCAATTTGAAAGCAGCAACAGATGACAAAATGAATGTTGATAAAGCTAGAATTTGTGAACAAATTAGCATGGAAAATATTGAGACAAAAGGAGAAACTGCTGGTTATCAGCAGTTTCTTCTTTTGTCTCAATGTTTTTCCAAACAATTTTTATTGGGGACGTCAAAAGCAGGTCTTGTTTGGGAAAGGGTTAATTTCGCAGTAACTCGCGATGTCTCGAGACAATTTTACACGGAGATATTGAAATCATGATTATATGACACTGCATCTTATTTTTTTCAAAATTCCCTGACAATTCTAGGGGTGAAACAATACAGCAAAAAGTGTATTGCAATATATTGCAATACAGCTGACCCGTATTGCAATAGGTATTGCAATACGCTGTATTACTGACATTTACTATATCTGACCTCTTGTAATCACTCTTATGGTACATTTAGTATGTGCTCAATATTTGAAATACTATTAATACTCTACTGGGAACTCTTTGTTTCTCTCAATTTAATTGGCTCATGCATTGATGATGAAAGGATAGGCTTTGTGTAGAATCAAACACAAAAAATACTGAGACAGAGGAAATGCTGGTTATCTGATATCAACTTTTCTGCTCCTGTCCCAATGCTTTAAAGCTTTTCTAACAAGGTTATTGAAACTAATTGGACTTAATTGGATAAGTGATTTTATTTTATTTTTTTTATTTATTTATTTATTTATTTTGGGGGGAGGGGGTGAAAAATGGATATATCTAGACTTGACTGGTGAGAATTTCAATAAAAAGGGCAGAAATGTGTGTTTGCTTCTATCATACATTGTTCATTTGTATTTGGTGAAGAGATCTCACAAAAAAAAGAATTTTTGAAAGAAATTAGTTTGCATAAAAAAGGAAACAAAAATTACTAAATGTAGTATTACACATTTGAAAAAGAAAAAGAAAAACGATAAAGGGTGGAGTAAAGCTGATAAAATACAAATTGAGCTCCAAGTAGTAAAGAATTGAAAGATTGATCAATGGTGCAGGAAAGGTAAGGGTCATGAGTACTCATGACGTCACGTAAAGTCAGCAGTATCAAGGTCAACTCGTCTAGTCCCTTTACACAAAGAAAACTATTTCTATTTATAGACCAATCAAAACTTCTACACACACTTAATTTTGTAAGATGTAGATCTAATTTCTATTGATGGATATTTTATTTAATTCTAGAGGTAAGAATTTGCTTTAATCGTAACCCTATTTGCCGGGAATAATCTGTAGATGGCTGGTTTGTTGTGACTTTTTTCTCCGTGATTTAACCTTTTCCCAAATAAACTAGTTAGATCTAAATTTAAAAATTGGTACACATTATAAATCTTGAAAAATACTTAGGCAGACAAAATCGCAGACTGAAATACAATGTTCAGAGAACCAGTTCTTTTCTTTTTCTCCACTTTCACCTTCGATTATCAATTGATTTTCGATAGATATTACGGAAAACTACTTTCTGATGAAACAAAGAGTAGTTGATGTAGTTGCAATAATGTAACCGAAACCTTTTTGAATTTTGATCTGGGTTTCGGTTACAATTCCTCCCTATTCGTTGCAATGGAGCAGGTGCTGGAATGATTCATTCCAGCAAGTGTAGCATAGTCAAACTTCAAAATAAAGCTATGGAATGTAGTAAGAATGTTACCTGACAACAGGTTAACTATTTTTCTGTCAATCCAGAGTAGTTTTATTTTGAAATCACTTTCAAATAAAGTTCAATCCAATTTTGAAGCGGAGTATCCACCAATTTTATTCTACTGAGACTTGAATTGTACAATGGAAGAAAAAATTGAAAACAATTCTTGTTGAAACTTTTTAACCGAATTTGTGCCATGGAATATCTTTTTATGGGATAAACATCTGATTAGATATGTTAGTATTCAAAAATTTATGTGTTTTCCACTCTTTTGTCTTGCTCCACAAGAAGGAATAGGATGGACTCGTAGCCACAAACCAATACCCATCATCAAATTTGTGGCTACGATATCGCAGCTATAGTTGATGAAGAGCAGAAATACCGGTACGGTAGAATCCAAACCGGTTACCGGTTTTGCATTTGAGCAGACCGTGGTTTATCGGTATACCGGTAAACCGTTTCACCCCTAGACAATTCCCTGACATTTGCAAGTATTTTCAAATTTCCTTTACAGTTCACCAAATTCCCTGACAATTCCCTGACCTTGAAAAAATTTAAATTTCCCTGACTTTTCCCTGACAGCGTTTTTTCTCTTAATTTTGGGAACGGGTCCGAAACCAGGCAAGTGGGAAAAAATGCGTTGTTTTGTCAAAAATTGGGAAAATATTTTCATCACAGACTCCAACAAAAATTGAGTCCTTTACATAGTTAACAAAATGTAATCAACTGATCGGACTTCCAGTTTGTCTCTGGATACTTTTTCTCAACATATGAGAGGGAATGATTAAAATTTCATTCAAAAAGAAGGAATAATCTTTGCATTGGGAATTTTCTTTCCAGATTTTGGGAAAAAATTACCCTATTTGGCATTGGGAACGGGTCCTTTTTACGGACCCGTCCAAAGAAGGAGAAAAAACGCTGCCTGACGCGTGGCAACCCTGATCAAGTTATAAAATCAACAAAGGGCAATAACTCAAAAATTTGATTGGCAGAGTTACGGTTCTTGTGCACTGCACCTCTCCATAATGAGATCTATCCACCTGTAAAGTTTCATGATTCTACCTAACATACTTTTTGAGTTATGCTCCGGACAAGAATCAAGTTTGAAAATCAACAAAGGGCAATAACTCAAAAAATTTGATCGGCAGAGTTACGGTTCTTGTGCACTGCACCTCTCCATAATGAGATCCACCTGTAAAGTTTCATGATTCTACCTTACATACTTTTCGAGTTATGCTCCGGACAAGGTTTGGTCTACGGACAGACCGACCAACTGACGGACCGACCTACCGACACTTGCAAAACAATATACCCCCTTTTTCTTCCAAAGGGGGCATAACAATTACATGACTAGAATATTTATAAAAGACTAGATGCTTGATTGTCATGTGCTTTGGCAAGGGAGACAACTCTTGCACTACATGTACGTTAAACTTGAACAACAAATCTGCGGAATCTTTTGTAAATTAGGCTGTCGCCTATGATCAAAGTGCGCAATATACTTATACAGGCATTGTTGTACATTATATGACATCAACAGAGTTATTTGTTACGTTTGTCGTTTGCAAACAGAATAATTCTCTTTGGGTACGTTCCATTGGCTGTTCAGAGTGTGCCGAACAGTCCGGTACTCAATGGAATGACACAGAACAATGTCCGACATGTTCTGCTTGTTCCCGGAGAAAAGGTGGTGCAAGCAGAACAGTGACATCACCAGCATGGTTACTTTCGATTTCAACTGCTCCATGTTGAAATAAATTAATGTTTCTAATCAAACCATGTAAGAAAAATCAAATTATTTCAGCAAAAATAAGAAAAATATCAATTTTAAGAGAGCATAAATGACAAATAAACTACAAACAGCAGGTGGTCAAGGTTTATTTTTAGATCGGCCTGCAGAGTTTTGTCTGCGTTTTAGACAATCCCCCACGTGTTCTGTTCCGTGAGCATTCCATTCCATGATTCGGCTTGAGTTGGACAGAACAGTTAGAACAGTAAGGGACAGCCCAGTGGAACGCACCCTTAGTTTAACACATCTAGTATACCGGTCCCTATTTTCTAGGAAGTATTTTTGGGGGCTGCCGCCCCCACACCCCCGCTTTATTTTATTTTGAAATTATTTATGGGGGCTGCTGCCCCCACACCCCCGCTTATTTCTTCTTTATTGATGAAAGATTACTCTATTTTGTCACTTTATTGGCGACCATTTAGTTTGGGGACCGGCTAACTAGAAACTACCCCAGTAAAACTGTTCTAAAAATAGAATTCCTTTGTGTACCAGCGTGGTCTCGATTCAACTGCGAATATCTTCGCCTATACCAAATGTCATGCAGTCAGACTAAATATGCATAAACAACAATGTTTTATACCTCGATTCTCGACCAAGCTGTTGAAAATAACACGTTATTTGATGAATTAAACTGACTTCGTTCTTTTTAAAATCGTTCGTTGAAATCTTTGTTTGAAAATATTCGTTTGCGCATGCTCAGTTTAGACTGGATTTATTCATTTAGTAGACTAGAAGCACAGCCCCACAGTCTGCACGGCCACCAATCCCTCTCATTCATTGCAAAATGCTATGAGCGAAATCTCAGAAGAGGGACTTCCTGCTATGAAGAAACGGGACCCATTTTGTGAATGTAAACACACGTTGTTACTTTAAATCGGTGATTTTGCCAGTTTTTGGCTGATTCTCAAAAATCGGGGAATGCTATTCGATGGTGAGTATATTTAAACTTCTTTTGGAGTATGTCTCCTCGGCATGGTCTCGCCGTGTTTGCTTCAAACTGCTTTGTCATGCGGTCACAGTGCTGTGTTTCGAAGACATGTCAAAATTGATCGAAAAATTATGGTTTAAATACTACTATAATTCCCTTCTATACAGGTCCCACAAGCTTCGAATGCTTTATCTTATATATATATCCATTAAAATCCAATGACTGATTTTCTGATAGAGAGAAAAAGCTAAAAAAGTAATACGCTATGAAGAAGAGAGATCAGCTATGAATAAACGGGACTAGATATGAAGAAGATATAATACGCTATGAATAAGAGCTCGGATATTCAAAGCGTCGGGTTTTGACTTAATTTTGCCTTTTCGCTATAATTTTCGCTCGGAAAGTGATACGAATTTATTGTTAATACTATTTCACATTTGGGATTGTAAGATCAATCTAATTTCCAAATTAGCTTACTTCAAGACTGTTCAGTATACAATGTGGTTATATTTGGAATGATGATATAATTATGTAAATAACATAGGCCTGCACATACGGACGCCAATGTCATTGTAAACTATTTTGGCAAAACTTGGCAAACCGTATAAGAACCCTAACATTTTAATAATTTCAAGCCTACGCAAGATACATTGCATGTATTTTGAATGAAAACAGGTCTTATTTACATGCTTTTAGCGGTCAGTCGGGCTTTTGTCATTGCGTTGTGTCCGTCATGCGTCCGTCGGTTATTTTTTTCTTGTATGCACTCTAGAGGCCACATTTTTGTCCGATCAATCTGAAACTTGGTCAGAATTAGGTTATTTCCTCTAAGACCCCCCCCCCACACACACACACACACACACGACAGCCTCCGGAAGTCGTCCTTAGAGGCAAAAGTCGAAATTTTTAAACGGGGAACGGTTGACCGTAAATCCAATAAAATAACCATCTTACCGGCTATTAACGAATTCATTCAATTTTATCATTTTTGTTCCACTTAAAACTTCGCTTTATGACTGTATATTGAATGCACGTGCGCTTTATCGCTGTATATTGATTGAATGCACGTGCGACGTCATTGTTTTCTCCGCATGTTTTGGGAGCCTCGTTAAGATAATGTCGATTTGTTACTATTTTTAGTAACAATTCTCATGTATGTTCTAAAAATGTATTTCCATGTGATGATAAGTCAGGCCCGTAGTAACAAGTGGGGGAATGGAGGGGCTAAGACCCCCACCCCCAAAAAGGTCTGCCCAAAATGCTAAATTGTCATTATTTTGCACTGAAAATTTTTGGGGAAGTCCAATTCAGTTCCTCCAAAATTCCAACAATAGCCAGAACAGGGGCTTTAGCCCCCCCCCCCCCCCTCCCCCCATTAAAAATGTTTCCAGTCCTACGCACCTGTAAATTACCGGTCGGCATTAAATACATGTTTAAGCTGCATAACAATAAATATCGTTCTATCGTCTAGAATTTGATTTTTCAAATGGAAATTTGTAAAAAAAAAATATTGGAATTTCTGTCTTCAATTCTTCCTAAACACATAACCATTCAGTATATGTGAGTGCCAAGAAAAAATTATGAAGTCCGCGCTTCTTCATAGCTTGCTCCCTCTTATTCATAGCTACTCTCGCTTCTTCATAGCTTACTGCTCTTCTTCATTGCATACTTGTTTTTCTCATAATTAAACAAAGGTTTTCAAAATCGTACGTGTGGAATACTAAAAGAGACCATAAAATAGTAAACTGAACATGTCTCATTCGAAAAATACATATGATAGCGCCGTAGGAGTCGTTTATATGTCGTTTATGTGTCGTTTGGTTTGTAAACATAAGTGTGTGCACTCACTTCGAAAGTAATTGCAAGTTTACTCTGTAAGCTAGAACAAAGGGCTTTGGCAATATAACACATCATTCATTACCCCATCGAATAGCATTCCGCGATTTTTGAGATTCAACCCATAACTAGCAAAATAACCGATTTAAAGTAACAACGTGTGTTTACTTACTCAAAATGGGTCCCGTTTCTTCATAGCCGGAAGTCCCTCTTCTGAGATTTCGCTCATAGCATTTTGCAATGAATGAGAGGGATTGGTGGCCGTGGTCTGGGAGAAAAACGATTTGTAGTGTAAGCATGACGCGAAGCTTACAATTAAGGCATGAAAAGGGCATGATTCTATTTCTATTTCACAAAACAATACAATAAAAACAGATATTACAAATAAATGAATATATACCTCCCTCAGTCCCCCCCCCCCCCCCCCCCCAAAAAATAAAAAATAAGAAAATGGGGATATTCAGTTTATTCAAGGCATTATTTTGACTAATTAGAATTAAAAGCTACAGAAAAAAGACAGTGAAGAGGACTTCCAAAACCAACTTAAATGTGTGATTTGAATTAACCCTTTCTCAAACAAGACCCAATATTGACATAGGGTATATACACTCACCCGAACTTCTAAACGGCCACCTCATTCTTTCACCTATAAATCAACATCTCTGATGAAAACTCATGTTGTTTTAGTTCTTTGTAAAATACATTCATTTTTGAAAAATATGACAAAGTTTCATGAAGCTGGGTTCGAAACCAATGAAATGGTGGCGTTTAGAAGTGCACTACCCCATAAACAAAAGTTCGCATATCGCAACTTAGTACCCCGTGTGATCTTTGTGTGCATTTATCATGGCTAAGAATCCTATTCTCGTGGATAATATGCATTCTTGAAGATACTGTAGGGTATGGTACAGTGCGGAAATACCAGGTTTGCCGAGTCACGTCTTCTAAATCAATTACTTTGCCAGTGCTCGAATCGGTCTGTTTAACACGTCGAAGACGTGAATCTTGATTAATCAGGAAACGTATATTGTGTCAAATCCATTTTCCGATAACATAGGGGATGTTTAGTATAGTTTATGCTTCAAAAATATGTTTCACAGTGCTAAGGCTTTGACATTTTGTTGACGATGCGGCCTGGGATCGCTTTCATTAAAATGCCTCATAGTTGTTTGTAATGGATTGGGTGGCTAGGAATACCCAAATTTCTTCTTATCGTTATTTGTACATGCATGAAATTATTACTAAAAATTGCTCAATAAAGCTGTCCATCTTGTTGACGAATAGTAGTCCTTATGTGTGGCCGGCGTCGTGTTTTATAAACACTTCCGGTACGCCTGCACTCATCCTAAATTTGCTTATTTGTGAAAAAGCCGCAAATATCAGATTCGATCCATCGACAAACAATAAAAACGATATGTTTACCCCTGAAACAAAAGAAATCGAATGATTGCATTAAGAATTTGTTAGAAAAGGACATTATCAAATTGACCTTTATGACTGGAGTCCCAACATCAAACATTCCGAAGGTCATTTCTCGCGTTTTAATAATAAGTCTTGTCATGTTAAATGTTTTTCTGACTGGGCTATCCATATGGATAAATTATCAAAACAGAATCGATATTTATCCCGTAATTCCAAATACTCACGTGCAATTTTAACGTTTCGATCAAAATGACGTCACGTGCTTCTTTTTTGACGTGACACTACTGTTCTTTGTTCGAAAAGATAGAATGTGACTTCGTTAAGTACAAAAAGCAAACACACAACCCAAGTGAATTGATATGATTTATTTATTCAAAAAATAAAAGTGGCCGTTTAGAAGTTCGGGTGAGTGTATATATTCTATCTATATATACTGCCTAACTCCCCTTTCGGGTATTACTGGCAGGTGAAAATATATTTAGGTCTATATTTAAGAGTGAAATGCTGATAAACAGCATTATCATCTGACCTTAACAAAGTAATTATTTTCTGTGACATGGCATACAAAAATCATATTCTTATTAATATTCTATTTCTCCCCTGCACTAGCAGTAGAAACGACGGTGGGGGGCGGCTAGAATGGGCTAAGCCCCTCCCCAAAGTTGCCCAAAAATGCCGAAAGTTTCTTTTTAAATACACTGAAAATTTAGGATAAATCTAATTTTACCCCTCCGATATCTAGTCACTGGCTCTGACAGGGGCCAGATTCTCCTTCCTTATGAAAATCGCTTCCTATGGACTTGACAGGCCCGTAGGAACAGGGGGGGGGGGGGGCGGCTAAGCCCCCAATGTTGGCCAAAAATGCCGAATTTTCCTTATTTCACACTGAAAATTCAGGGAAAATCCAAATCAGCCCGCCTACGAATATTCAGACAGTTGGGCTTTAGCCCACCACCCAATATTAAATTGCTTCCTACGGGCCTGGGGCCTGTGTAACATTATGCTATTTGGGAAGGGTACAAAGGCTTTGCACAAATATATGCATGCATGTTTGTGTAAAAAATGTGCACACATGTACATGTAACATGTACATGTGTGCACATTATGATGTACACTGATTAAAGGGACATTTCATCCTCATTTTGATTTTTTAAAGTATGTCTTGATGCCAAGATTGATTTTTCTAATGGGTATAAATGGTATCAGTTTTTTGAAGTTGTTGATGATAGGCGATAAACACGCCTTCAAAGTTGAGACAGAAACGACAAATTCTATATACATCTGAACTGTTGTGGACAACAATTTGTTTAATTTTAACACAAACATATATATTTCTCGTAAACGGCGCAATATTTTGGCTTGAAATTCTCAGAATTTTCGTAAGAAAATATGCTCTTTATAATAAAAATGAAAGTGAAATTTATGAGAAAAAATTCTGAAATGTCACTTTAAAAAACAGTTAAATGACTGAGCTTATATGACTCTGTAGATGACTTATTTGGCAACTAAAATAATTATTGGATAAATTCAGAAATTGGCAACCGATTTGATTTATTGGGGTTTTACGCCGTTTTCAACTTCTATGGTCATATCGCGGCGGCTGGAGCACCTAACCGTGGGTTCCTGGTATTTCTCGCACCAGTACAACCACAATATCCAAACCGAGCCTCCAGCTGCTCTCTCACATAAATGATTCACACCCATTGGTGAGAGACAAATGACTTTGGTCAAATGTCAGAATGGATACTGGCCGAGCCGGAGTTCGAACTCGCGACACCTGAGTTGACAGACTACGACGTAACCGACTGAGCTATTAGGGCTCGGCAAATTGGAAACCGAACTCTTAGTACCTTAGTCATCTAGTTTGCTCTGTCGTATCATGAATTTGAACATTAGATTATCATCCATTCTAAATAACAAACTTGTCAACGTGAAATTTAAGCATGGACATTCTACACTTATATTTGGCAGTGTACACATACCCCGGACTAAATGAAGATAATTTATAGATATACACTGAAAACAAAATGAAGTCAGTCTTTATGTATTGGTTCAGAATTTTGAGTCTATCCATGTTTCAATATGTATATCGTCATAGTAAATGCAAAACCTCGTATCTCATTTTTGGAAAATTTTAAAGGGGAGGGAAAAAGTGTAATAACTTTTCCCAAACTGAAATGTTTTACTTGAAATTTGGACATATTGTTCCTAATTAAAGTATCATTGATACTGATCGGTAAAATTATCTCAAAACCTGCGAGAATTGTCTAAATGGACACACGAGTTTGTACTTTGAAAATCGCAAGAATCGACGCACGAGGTTTTGCATTTACACCGACGATATGAAAGAATTTTACAGGTATTTAAAGCTCCTTGAATGAGCACTGGACAAGTTTAATTTCCTGCAAATTTCTTGCAAACTGCATGATATTCAATAATGTTCAAGATAGGCTTCTTGCAAAGTTCCTGCAAACTACATGTAAAATATTTGATGGATGACTTTCCTGCGAAGTTCCGACAAACTTTCTTATTTCTGGCAAACTTGTCGCAAACTGAAACGTGTTTGCCAGAAGATTGCAGGAAGGTTGCAGCTAGCGGCAAACATCGGCGAAGTTCCGGCAAACCCTTCTAGCGAACTAATTTGTTTGCAGCAAATTCGCGGCGAATTTGCTGCAAATTTGCAGCAAAGTTTTCATTTCTGTAAGGGAATACATCCGAGAAAAGGGCTTAGTAAGACGGAGTACATGCAACAAACCGCATGAAAATTGACGCAGAAATAAGAAAGTTATTGCACAAATTCTTACCTGAAGCGTGGTTAATTTGGCCGTAGTCGTTACCATTTCGCTTTCTGGTCGGTTGGGACAATATTTCGGAAAAAGTATCATGAGTTATCTAATATGGCATACATCCGATGAAAGAGCTCGATAAGGCGGGGTACATGCAGCAAACCGCTTGAAAATTGATACAGAAATAACAGAGTTATTGCAAAATGTCTTACCTGAAGCGAGGCGAGTTGGCATCAAATTTTGTGCAAAAAGTAGACTGAGTTTACCGTTATGTTTTGATAAACCGTCGGTGTTGTTATAACATCTCGTAACTACGGTTTGATTCAAGCCGTAGTTACGAGATTTTATAACAACACCAACGAAATACTGTTTATTTGTCCGAAATTACGTCACGGTTTACTTGATAAAATCGTTCCCTATTGTCGGTAGTCGTTATCCATCCCATCATGCACAATCCCCACCGTGTTATATTTGATCTATTAATTTGAAACCGCCTTTTACTCGTACTAAAACGTCCGAGTTTTGTTCGTCGGTCTTTCATTACATGTTTCCAATGCTGATCAAATCAACTGGATCAATTCGATCGCTTAAATTCCTCGATCAAACCCGACCAAATTACTTTTTGAGATTTATAGACGACCAAACTCGGTCTCTATGGTCTATTCCGGGTGAACAAATGGAGCAGAGGTTGAGTTGATAGGGATGCTGTCAGGAATCACTCGAGAACACGTTGATCTTATAGAATGCAGTTGGATGAATATCGAGTAAGAAACATCAACAAGATTAAACTCGATCTCCAGGTACAATTGATTTTCGATCAGATCGATCTTCTATCCGATCAATACACGATCACTTCCGATCAAGTTTCTACTCGATCAAGCACGTATATTTCTACTCAAAAATCGACCAATGCAGATCATTCTCGATCACCCCGACCGCTGGATACCAATGCCGTCCGAGCTCGATTTATCGCTAGATCGGGCTTGACTGACTTCAATTTATCGGGAATGAGAACAATATGCTAGATCTATAATAGCTTTTAATGCTAGGTTCCTACTGCCGATCTGATCAACTCGATCAACACGACCACCTAATTTCCCCTATCAAGCCCGACCAAATGTACGTACACGCTTTCTTCTCGATCTCTAGTCGATCAAACTAGACCCCCGCCCGAGTACTCCCGATCATTTCCCGATTGAAGCCCGGCCATCTTTCCGATTTCTACCCGATCATCCCGTCCTTAATTCGAGTTCTACACGATCAAGACCCGACCATTTCGATCTATACTCGACCAGATCAAGCTTACATGTATTCTATTCTAGGTGTTCTGAATGAAAATCTTTCTGCGGTGTCTGTGATTACCACATATTCGTAATCACTTCATTATATAGTCGGTTTAAACATACACAATTTAAATGTGACGTAAAGGTAATTTTAGCTATTGACTCATCCTTAATCTGATTAAAGTTTCAAGTTTTAAAGATTAAATATACCGATTAATGCACTCTTTAAGGCATTAAATAACATTATATCAATCGTACGCATTATTGCTCAGAGCTTGGAATCACACAAAACACCACCATTTCCGATATTTTTCAATATTTCTGTTAAGATAATCTGCGCGGGATCTCCACACGACTTAGTGTTCCCACTGCCGATCAGATCAACTCTACTAAGCGATCAAATATAGATCGAGCTCAGTATGCAAGGGCGATCGGGAGCGGTGGAGGTGATCGAAATTGATCTGCATCACTCGGGCTTCCTAATCGAGATGTTTTGACATGCAAAAACAGTCGAGTGCGATCGAGTACAAAAATGATCGAGAAGCGATTGTGTATTGATCGGGTAGAAGATCGACCTTATCGAGAATCAATCGGGTCTGGCGATCGAGTGTAATCGGGTTGATAATCTGTATCCCGACCTGCACCGAACGTTCACTCGATTACTTCGACTTGTACTCCAGTTATTTCCGACCACACCCCGATCAACTCGACCTCTGGTTCATCTGGTCAATCAATCGAATCGGGTGAAGAGGTCGGGTATGATCGACTAGAGATCGAGAAGAAGTCATATGGTCGGGTTTGATTGAATGCATTTCAGCGATCGAGTAGATCGAGTTGATCCGATGCCATAGAGCAGTTGGAAGCACTCGATCATCTCGACTTGTACGAGTTATTTCCGAACGCATTCCCGATCTTCTCGACATCTGCTCTATCTGTTCATCTAATCAAATCCAAGGAAAAGATATCGACTCGATCATACACAATCTCTACACGAGTGATTGTCGATCAGCTCGATCTTCTATACGATCGGTACACGAGCAACTTCCCAATGTATTTTCTACTCGATCGCTTCACGGATTTTTGACATGTCAAAACAAATTTACCAATCGATGCAGACCAAACTCGATCATTTCGACTAATCAAGATCACCCATGCCAAGCGAGCTCGACCGGTACTCGATCGCTCGATCGGGTTTGATCGAGTTAATTTGATCGGCAGTGGGAACGTAGCATTAGGGAGACAGATACGGACATGACATGAGCAATGTGTTAAAAGATTTGTGTCGTGGAAACTGTGAAGTGGCGACAATGAATTTTGCGTTCAAAATAGACCGGGTTTACTGTCATGTTTTGATAATTAAACCGTCGGCGTTGTTATAAAATCTCATAACTACAGCTTCAATCAAGCCGCAGTTATGATATCTTATAGCAACACCCACGAAATAATGCTGCTTGTCCGACATTTCTTTATTGTTCACTAGATGAAATTGGTCCCTATTTATACCGATTGATAGATAAATTGGCCAAGAACATTTATATTTGCATGCATTAATACTAAGAAAGACATTTCTCGATCTGAGTAATAGTTTGACAAGAGGACCATGATGGTCCTAAATCGCTCACTTGAATCAAGGTGACAAGAGCAATAATGGCAATTTTGTCAAATTCAAAGGCATGAAACTTATAAGAACTTTCTGTTTGGAAACAATTAAGCAATACTTTTGTTCCAATCGATCCTGTAAAGTTGGGTATGAATTAGCATAAAATAAACATGTGGCCAGCCAGAGCAGCAGATAAGAGGAACAGATAAGATAAGAGAAATAGGAAAGGCTTCCCATATCAAAACTCTAAGTAGAATGTATTGAATTTTTCAAGCAGATGATTGAAATGATCACTAACAACATAGGGTTTGATGAATATTGAAACAAAATGTTGCTTTTTGAAAAGCAATTATCTCCTCTTATCTGCAGCTTGTATGATTCCCAAAGCAAATGCATCCAAAATGCCTTGTAAAATGCGGAACCCACCACCCACCATATATGGCTTAGTTTCCATGTATAGTAATTATTTCTTGTATTCTGGAAGCCATTCATGACATTAGGTTTTACACAAATGTTCAAGGTTCTAGGCCAAACAGTTTAGCAGAAAGCTAGGTATCTCCGCGACAACCCACAGTAAAGTATAATTTTCAATGCACAAAATTTTCCCAACCCTTCCACACCAATATACTTTTTTTGAAAATAAAAAAAATCAAGATACAACTTTGAAATGAGTCCCCAAAGAAACTTTCCAACCAGGTTTGCTTCAAATCGGCCCAATGGTTTATTTTTAAAGAATCTTCTTATGATTTCTCTATTCTGATAAGCCCCTTCCTTTATGACACGCCCACAATTTTTGACAAATGTAACAATTTGTGAACAAACTTTAAAAAGAACGGCTAAAGGAACACTCCTGCCAAATCTGGTTCAGATTGGCCTCATGGCGGATTTTGAAAGAATTTTCTTATGATTTCTGTAAGTCCGATAAGCCCCTTTCTCCCTGCCTCGGCCACATTTTCTTTTACAAATGTAACAATTTGTGAACAAACTTTGACAAGAGTGACTCAGGGAGCATTCCTGCAAAGTCTGCTTCAAATTGGCCCAATGGTTGATTTTTAAAGAATTTTCTAATAATTTCTCTAAGTCTGATAAGCCCCCTCCTCCCTGCCACGGCCACATTCTTTGACAAATGTAAAAAAATGTAAATAAATTTTGAAAAGAGTGACTCAAGACTCATTCCTGCCAAGTTTGGTTCAAATTGGCCAATGGTTGATTTTTAAAGAATTTTCTTGTGATTTCTCTAAGTCTGATAAGCTACGCCCTGCCACGCCTACATTTTTTGACGAATCATAACTTTGTGAACAAGTTTTGAAAATGGTTACTAAAGGAACATGCCTGACAAGTTTAGTCGGAATCGGTCCTATGGTTTAGGAGGAGAAGATGTTGAAAGAAATCGTGAACGGACGGAGGGACGGACAGACAGATGGGCGGACGGACGGACGGACGACGGACAAAAGGCGACCATAATTGCTCAGTTTGAGCACTTTGTGCTCAGGTGAGCTAATAAAACAATAGGCTGCCTCTTGGTTATGTATTTCTTTTCAAATGAATTAACAGATTTTGCTCTCCTTATGGTTGCTTTATCGGGGTTTTACGCCGTTTTCATCTACTAAGGTCATATTGCGGCGGCTGGAGCACATAACCATGGATTCCTGTCGTTTCTCATACCAGTACTACCACAACACCCTTACCGAGCCTCCAGCTGCTCCCCAACATAGGTTCAGAAAGCCCACATTTGTTGCAATAATTGCATTATTTCAAAATTTATTTTGCACGGGTGGCTCTCTGTCCATTAAACAGTAGGTGGGGGACCCAAAGGGCATAAACCTTTCTGTGTTTCAACCCTTTCGTCAAAATCGTATAACATGTCCCCGATGAAAAACAAACTTAATCTACTATTTCTTGCACAATGAACCATGGGTCTTGTTTATCCATGTCGGAATCTACAGCAACATTTGCTTTGGTACTAACTCTACCCGGGTTGCCTGAGAGGGGGCATCATTCAGGCCAGTTTTACCAATTTTAATCTTTATTATCTTCCTAAAAACTGACGTATATTCAACGTTTGAATATCCACGAATCTGATATAGTTCATTCTATACATATGATGCAGATACTTCAAAGCATATGCGACCTTTAACGTGGATCCGTACATCCTATTTCAGTTCGTTTTCCATTTTGCGCACAGCGAAATTGCCAGTATATATGACTAGACCAACTTAAAAGTTATACGACCAGAAAGTCCAAAACATGTGTAGTTATAAATGTGATAATGTATAAAACAGCACATTCGCATATTCAACTAGGTCTACGAAGCCGAAGCATTTTATGTCAAAATTTGCATATTTTTGGAAATATTTCAAGTTCTACATAATAGAAATTGATAAAACTCCCTCATTGTATATAACAATGTGTCCTGGTAATAATTCAAAAAGAAAATGTATAGGTCGCAGAACTTATTAGTGAATTACAGCAATTTTTATCAGCTACACATTAATCAAATGACACAAAACAGTGGTAGGTGCATTCACACTTACAACTGTCTTACTCTAAATCATCGATTTCCATCTTGAGGAAATCGGTTTTGCATAACAAATACGCTCTTACAGTCGAACATTGTAAATGCACCGTTCCGCGATAAATCAGTCCCCTAGTTACTGTTGCTATGCTTCACAAACAAAATCCAATATGACCGCCGCGGATGCTGAACGACCGATTGTTTATCTTCTATTTCGGAGAATATTTCTATATTTTATCTACCTGACCACAAAAAACATGCTGGTCGAATTTTAAAACAGGACAGAATTACTACAATCAAGGTTATATTCATAACACCAAGATTAATCCGGAAATCCAGGCGTGAAAGTGTCGCTAGTTGCTGGCTGCAGGTCGAAGCTCAAAATGAAAGTAGGATATGCATCCTTTCCCAGTGAAATGAGGGATGAGGAGATTGTACAGTCACGTTGTACTTGTTAAGTATGGTAAGTGATTTCATTTTAAATATCAGAACTATAGAGTTTACATCTAAGCAGTTTTAACCAAGCCTTTCCAACGCCAATGATAAAGTGAAAGTGAAAGTAGGTTTCAATGATCTTTCCTTCCATCCAAGCCAAGGTAGCAAATTGTCAATATTTTCTGTGTTTTATTCTACCAGATGTAAAGAAGATAAAGATCATATTTCACAAAAGAGGCTGATCTTTGTTTGTACTTATTGCCAAATGAGATTAATCAGTTATTTACCCCTTTCCCAAACAATTCCTAGCTTGCATGAGTAGTATGTAGGATGTTTTTTAAGAATAAAAGTGTCTATTTGTATACATACATGTTACCGGACTAATTGCCTGTACTCTGCTAAAAGCTATAAATTTAGCCGGTCCCGGACAGATTACCTATACACAGCTGAGTTTTGTTTGTTCAGAACCAAACAATTAGCCATAATATTATAATTCAGGGGTTTCCTTAAAGGTGTATGGGGGCTTGGGGATTTTTTCCTTCCATTTGGGTATCAACCCTTTGCTACTTTTGTAACTATTCCATGGGGTTAATGAGAAAACAAGTTAAAACATAGAAAATCCCTTGCCTACTTTGTCTTTGGTCCCAAAAAATAGACATCTGGTTGTCATCTACTAAATCAGATGCATTTCTGGTTTTATGGACTCACCAGAAGGTCCCTCTTAGTCCAAAGGTAACAAAATAAAAAAAAAAAACTTAGTTAACAGCTCAGCACAAAATTGTCATTTATTTCCAAATGACAAAAAGCTATATCTACAGGTTAAATGATATTCTGTTCAGACAGTTTAGTAACCTCATTCATATTCAATGAAGATATTTTTATGGATAAATGTATTTACAACACATCCACCAGTAAGAATGCACAAATATCTCCAATGCATCATTTATAGCGGCTTGTATGGTTCCGTACAAATAATGTTAACAGCTCTATATGACTAGTTATCCGGTTCCTGACAGATAATATAAATGACTTATAGTCTGAACCAGACAAATAGCTACTGCCTTTAAAAATCATTTTGTGAAAAGAAGAGATTTCTTTAATTCAATAGTTTTAAATGTGAATGCACTCTGGTCTTTCAACCTGGATCAGTTAGTTTGATTGCTGTTTGGGATAGGGATAAGTGATTAGAATTATATACTAACCCAAAGAGCCAACGCAACACGAACTTTAAATTACAATATTTTAATTATTGAAAATGTGAAATCGTTGATTATGACTTCATTTTGACCGCTGACCATTATGATATCACCTGGAAAAACAAATGGGTCTAAATCGATTCCGTAACGCAAATAACGTTACAAACGTAATGCCGGGGTGTGTTTCAAAAATGAAACCAAGATCGGTATCTCGTATGTCCTCCTGTTGTATTGAACACAGCACAACCTGTCTGTGACATCGAACGTTACTAACGTCGACAAACGTTTATAGGAATATTTTGTCACTCTTGAATTAATGTTTGCCCTATTTGACGCAAGGTATGTGGTTGGACTGGGTGTTGACGTAAGCGCATGTCAAGCAGGTTCCATATTTGCTCAGGAGGTCAGATTACCACTTTTGGGCGTTGCCCCACTGGAGACAGACTCGTGTGTGCATAGGTAGTAAACTGGGACCCACATAAGGACGTCGAGGTCGGAACCCACGTTTACGTAACCTGTTACGTGTCTGTGCACTTGTACGGCGACCGTGGTTCCCAGCAGTTGCAGCAGCCTTTTTGTAACTAGCCGAAACCGGTCTCAGAGAATTTCTCAACTTGTTGTCTTGTACCTTGATAGTAACACGACTTCAGAAGGCTCTTGGCATGTCATAAACATTACCGGAAACGTCAAAACAAACGTAAGCAAGAAAAATAAATGACCTTGAAAATAACAACAAAATTTTCAAGATTTTTTTAATCCAAATGGAACTTCTAACACATTCAGACATGGTTAATGAGTAAGATTAATTGAACCTACTGGTTAGCTGAAACTTCCGCTATATTCATGCTACCGTAGACCACGTAAAGTCCAATAGCCGGGTAACCACAGTCAGCCAGGAGCAATCCAATCACCTGCACCTTTCGGGAAAATGCTAAATTGCGGCATATTTGTCCACCACCGGACAGATTTTTTTACTAAATCTTATCGGGTTATCTTGCGACTTTCCAAAAATGCACGTGCACCGGTTTATTACACGCACTGTTGCACGTGCAGCGCGGATATAGGGTTTTGAACCACGGACTCTGTGTTCAGCGAAGCATAAAAAATCTTACTTTCTTTTTATGTGGAAAATAAAATCACTATATAGAATAATGAAATCTGAAGTTTCGTTGTTCTATCTTATCTCATTAACAAGAGGCCCATGATGGCCCTAGATCGCTCACCTGAAATTTTTTGCCTTGTTGAAATAAACATTTTGACCTGTAAAGCAGCAAATTAAGAATTTTGCAATAAAGCACCTTTTCCTTACTTTTTCAAAAGAATGAAACAAAATTCAGCCTTTTCAAAAGTGTTTGCTCTTTTGCCCTTTTTCTGATGCTGCTGCACTAAGAGCTTTGATATTAATCAAATTCTTATAACAACTTTGAAAGCCCTTCACCCAAAGATCATTCATGTGAAGTTTTAAGAATATTGGCCAACTACATGTAGTAAGCCAGAAGATTTTTAAAAGATTTGGCTATTTCCCTTTTCTCATGCCGCAGCAATCAAAGGCTTTGATGGAATCAAATTCTCTCAAAAACTTTGAAAGCCCTTCACCCAAGGATCATTCATGGGGAGTTTCAAGAATATTGGCCAACTAGTTGAAGGCAGAAGATTTTTACAAGATCTGGCTATTTGCCCCTTTTCTCATGCCACGGCAGCCAAAGCCTTTGATGGAATCAATTTCTTTTAACAACTTTGAAATCCCTTCAGCCAAGGATCATTCATGTTAAGTTACAAGAATATTGGCCTACTAGTTGGCCAGAAGAAGATTTTTAAAAGATTTGGCTATTTTCCCCTTTTCTTATGCCGCGGCAGCCAGAGTCTTTGATGGAATCAAATTCTTTTAACATCTTTGAAAGCCCTTCGCCCAAGGATCATTCATGTGAAGTTTCAAGAATATTGGCTTGCTAATTAGGCAGAAGAAGATTTTTAAAAGATTTGGCTATTTTCCCCTTTTCTCATGCCGCGGCAGCCCAAATCTTTAATGGAATCAAAATCTTTTAACAACTTTGCAAGCCCTTCACTCAAGTATCATTCCTGTGAAGTTTCAAGAATATTGGCAAACTGGTTCGGCAGAAGAAGATTTTTAAAAGATTTGGCTATTTTCTGCTTTTCTCATGCCGCGGCAGCCAAAGTCTTTGATGGAATTTAATTCTTTTAACAACTTTGAAAGCCCTTCACTCAAAGATCATTCATGTGAAGTTTCAAGAAAATTGGCCAACTGGTTAGACAGAAGAAGATTTTTAAAAGAGTTGGCTATTTTCCCCTTTTCTCATGCCCCGGCAGCCAGAGTCTTTGATGGAATCAAATTCTTTTAACAACTTTGAAAGCCCTTCACCCAAGGATCATTCCTGCCAAGTTTCAAGAAGATTGGTCCACTGGTTTGGGAGGAGAAGATCTTTAAAGAAATTGTGGACGGACGGCCGGCCGGACGGACGGACGGACGGACGACGGACAACGACCGATCACAATACCTCACCTTGAGCACTTTGTGCTCAGGTGAGCTAAAAAGTTACAACAAAATATCTTGAACATTGCGTTGGCAGTTTGGGTTAGTATATGTTATAATATTCAATCTTTATGCAATTCTAGGAGTATTTTTCAAATCTTTGTTATTTGAGGTCAGGATTTATCTTTTTTCAATGATATTTATTGCCATTGTCATAATAAGTTAGGATATTGTGACTAGATAGATAGTATAATGTGGAAAGCATTTGCATGCACAAATACAAATACCATGTATATTGAGAATTATCTTTCAAATAACAGGTGAATCCATGCTGAAGAATTCAAGACACTCTCATGCTCACTTCTCGGAAACATATTTATGGATTTCCAGTTCTTCCTGAGAATCTATTGTTTCATTGGTAAGTTGTAAACATTAACCCATTACCACACAGTGACTCTTTTTGACTCCCTACAAGATTATGACTTTAGAAAACACTGTGGAAAATGAAGAAATTGCTTGTGACAAGCAATTTCTTCATTTCCCACAATGTTTTCCACCCAAAAAGTCCTAAAAATTAAAAAATCCATTCACTTGAAATTTTGCGTCTGCAGGATCTTTGAATTTGGAACTGTCCAAAATTTTGCCGTTTGGTAATGGGTTAATATTAATATTATCTTGATGAAAGTCTCTTTGTAGGAAGCCAGATATGGCCAACATAAGGTTCTACATTTTGGTGTCAGTGCATAAAAGCATGAACAAAATTACAGTTGAAGGAAAAATGCTATTTGTGAGCTAAATATTAATTTAAGGTAGTACACCCCGAATAAGATATGACATCGGATTTTTTCGCGCGACACATTCATTACATATCCAAACTTATTCGGTCAACGTAAATTTTCAGCGCTGAACGCTCCCCCGAATGTTTACAACCTGGACCAAATAAGTTTGGATATGTATGAATCTCATTAGGGGTGTAGTACCTTAATGACCTTTGATATAACCTGATTTAAATCCTTTTCCCAAAATATTCTATAAAGGTAGGTGACCAAATAACCCATAAAGCTACAAAGGAGTTTGTGGTGCTTTGTCAATTTATTTTGATGTTGAAAGCACACACAAAACATTAAACCCCATGCTCCTGACCCCAAATCATATGACTTAGGATTTGAAATAACAAAAGATTTTTATAATTACAAATGTATTTTGCTGTTCATCATATGCATTGCTGTGTTTGCCACATGTATCAGTTGTTTTATCATCAAAATTTGGGATTAAATGGCCCGAGTGTGTTCAAAGCAGTTCTTGTTTACAAATAAATATACTTTGTGAGTATGCTTATTTGCAAGTATTATTCTGAAAAGGGTCAAAAGTTAGAAAGTTTAGTGACTTTTTAATGAATTAACACTCATAATAACTGTTTTGTGTGTTTTTTTCCCAGATTGATCTTCTATCAAAAGGAGTTGAATGAAGGTTTAACCAATTTATCAAGTAGACCAAACAGTGAAATGAAGCACATTGACTTGAATTGTTTTGTGCATTTTTATTTAAAAAAATAAAACAAGTGTATGAAAAAGCAATGGTGGTGGTACTTGAATCAATGGCAAAATCATCACACAGCTTAAACCAAGGGCGGATCTAGGGATGGGGTCAGGGGGCCATGACCCCCCTGGAATTGATCAAAAATTGAATTTTGACTATAGATATAAAACATATTTAACACATATTTAAGCCATTGTTTGGGCTTTGACCCCCCCCCCCCTGGAAAAAATCTGGATCCGCCCTTGGCTTAAACCTATTTTGTTAATCCTTTCCCAAATAATACCTGATTCTGAATAAATGTCATTTTGAAAGGCATAGAGAGAAAAGAAGAACATGCTGATACCCAACCTGTTTTCTACTTTTCTTTGAAGGCTATTTATGTTAGTAGATTTAGATCTACATCCAACTTTCTACACTTAGTAGATCTAACACTCTCAGTAATTTTATGCCCCGCGTCCATTTACAGTGGCGGATCCAGGATTTCTAAAAGGGTGGGGTCGAATTTACATTTAGGGGGTTCGTTTTGCTATTAATATACAATTTTGACTGAATTTCTGAATGAAAATGAAAGAATTAGGCTTCAGAGGGGGTTCGTTTGACCCCCCCCCCGAACCCCCTCTGGATCCGCCACTGATTTACAACTAACATTCAACTTGATTTCTACTCGGGATGAGCAGCTGGAGGCTTGGATTGGATGTTATGTTCGTACCTGTATGGAAAATGCAAGGAGAATGATTTTGAGTTAACCAGTTGCAGCATCGTAACAGAGAAAGTGTTTCACATTTTCCCAAACAAGCCCGATTTTGACGTCCCTAATAAAACAAAGTTTGCTAAATATTGAGACAAAAGAAGAAATCCACGTTGAAAATCCACAATTCTTCCTTTTGTCCCAATAGTTTCTATGCTGGGGTTTCTATCAAAATCTAATCTGCTGTCTTCAAAGCCTTTAAATCTGCTAAATGAATGGGGTCAAATGCGTTACAATCAAGCGTAAACAGCTCTTTTGCTTTGTTTGGGGCTTGTGAAATGTAGTGAACCTTGCCCCTTTCATTCGTTTTGGGTACCTAAATCCATGCAAAAGTTTCCCAAATCGCATTTTTGCATCAAAATGCTAGAAATGTGTACAAATTTCGTATTTTTAAACCGGCGGCCTTAACTAGAGCGTATACGTTGCTAGGTAGTGTTTGGGAAGCGGAGCAACAAGCTTATCGGCGGTGAATAAATGACGCGCTCTGATTGGATGAAACTATCAGTATCGGAACGGTGCATTGAAACGACGTTTCATATTATCAAAAATATGGTAGCGAAACATATATGGTACGAAACATTAAATTTTCTACGGTAACAACCGGGTGTTCCGAAAAACTGGAGCATTCTCCCTTAATATCTATTTGACTAGAAATGATATAAATACTGACTGACTATAAACATAACTTAATTTTTCAAATATTTTATAGTTAAAGACAATGGAATCGAAATTATATTTCTGATATACATTTCAACGTATACGACACGACATTCAGTAACTTTAATTGCAGTCAGTTACCTCGTTATTTCGCACGACGTCAACGTGTAAAATATGGATAACATCTACGTAACTACACCTCAAGTCACCAACTGGGTTTTTGTTTTCGTTTTCCATACACCAATGGCAATGATGTACTTGTTTTCTCAATCAATTAGATTAAACACAAAAAACAAAGCTACTTGACCAAAGTTAGATGGGTGTACACAAATATTTTGATTATTTTAAGCTGGGGTTAGTCAACGAGAATAAGGGAGACGTTTAATTGTAAATCAATCAACGATGTTTCACTTTCATTATAATACAGAATCTATAGCGATTGCTGCTGAGAATCACTATCCTGATCAGCCGATTGTAACGAACCAACGTATGCATAATAGCATACATCAACGTCACTTACGTAATTTGTTTACAACAACTGTTTTCACTGCAATTGTAATACAAAGACGTTGCTGTTGACTAAACTTGTGTCAGAACAGTGAATTGACGAATAAGAGATTACGGTTTTTACTACTGGCCACCAAGCCCGGGACAGATCATTACGTAAAAGCATCCTCAGATCAGGGTAAGTTGTACTCTCTTAAAACGCCGCTCAAACGTTAAAGTACACATGTACTAAACGATCTCAAATGATAATGAATCATGAACTCTGCTTGGAAGGTAGGTTAGTTGGGTCTAGAGACATGCAGAAAAACGTACGCAAACACTTTGGAATACTCTTCAAAAATATATTGTACATTATTCAAGCCCAAAGGAATTAAGATTTTGTTTCAACTCAGGGGTTAATGATGTCACATCTTTGGAAGGTTTTTGATACTCAGAGCGGAATTACTGGTTATCAAATGACAAAAATGCCCAAATCCTCATACCGCCTTCTTTAGATGGTAATATGTCAGACATTGAATAAATTTTTTGTCTGAAATTTTCAGGAAATGTTGGGAAGATGTCAATTTTGCTTAATAAACAACAATACTTAGTTGATCTTATATTATGCATAGTATTGCCGGATGAACTTCAGTGATGCGTTTATAAAGTCAGTCGGTATACTAACATTGATGACAAAGGTAAAAAAACAGGTATAACATATTTGCGGGACTACAATAAAGATTTTTCTCTTATACTTTCTACCTTTGCCGAAATTTCCACTTTTAGAACGTTACGATGTTCGGCGACAAATTGAAATTTTTGTTCACTCAATGTTTCCTACAGCATTAGCCCCCCCCCCCCCCCCTTCAAAAAAGAAAATATATTTCAACGAAAATATTTTTGTTTTCTACCACAATAAACAACATATTATTTAAATTTGATTTAATTGATATCGTCATCTGCAAAATCTTTGAATTTGGAACAGGTTAAAATTGTTTTGTCTGCATGGTAATTAGTTACATTACATACTGCGTTATACTAGTAACACTTCGAATTACCGTCGACCCCAATCTGATTGTTTACAAATACCAAATGATGTGCAACTGAATCTCTGTTTGTTATATCAATCTAGAATGTCTTGGTTCTACTTGACGTTTTGTCGTCCAGAGTTCGAGCCCCGTCCTCGGTCAAACATCCAGCAAAGACTCGAACCCCGCGCTCATCTAGTAACGTGGCAAGAATGTTACCGAATCCCGTGTCACACCCGGTCACCAGAACGGCGCGTTTTGTTACGTCATCCAGTTCAATTTTATGAATGAAGAATTGAATGATTTGATAGAGAATGTACATACTAACGAAACTTCCAATCCATTGATATAGTTAAAGCGTATATCATAGTACTTTGGACAAATAAAAAGAAAGTGATATTCATTTTCGATACACTTAATATTACAGTTTGTACACAGTCTACTCTCCCTAGGAATATTTTGGTATCGAGCTTCTTCAATTGCTAGTTGATGACATGACAATCTAAATTTTGTGAGAGCTTGATCCATATCTTTTTGTGTTTATCAATGCACACACATTTACATATACATACACATATTTCTCTTTTTCAAAATCATGTTTAGGCCTATATACATCTACTATATGTTTCAAGTTTGCTTGGGTTATTGATATTAGAGAAGCCTACCAATTTGTCTTTATATGTCAATGATTCTTTGTTTGATAATATGCAATTGTTTACTTATTGTTTGACTTAACCAAAGATTCGACATACCAATTTCGTCGAGAGCATTCTTTACATTATATGCCCAATTCAAATTATATTACGTATTATTATTACTAGCGTCATTATTGTTTTCTATCCAGAAAGACCAAAAACCGTAAACTGTGTATTATCTTCTGCAACAATTTTGAATCTGGACCAGTCTCAAGTTTTGTTGTTTGGTAATGGATTAGAAGGGTTGTAAGATGATAAAGTCCATTTAAAATGATTCACTTTGAGAAGTGCCTTATGACATTTACCCTTTCTCAAGCGGCAAACCTTTTGTGTGGTTCAAATTGACAACTGTTGCGGATTACAAAATGAACGTTAATGAATTTAAACTTTGTGCTCTTTACAGCACAAAAATACAGAAGCAAAATGAGAAAACACTGGGCATCAGTATTATCAGCTTTTGAATCAATGTTTTATAAAGCGTTTTATTACGAGGGCGTCTAAACCAGGGTTTGTCTTTAAAAGAGTCAAGACCAATATATATGCATCTAGATCGCATTGTCCATCAGCACAAATTGACCATGATCCATAATGTTCATTCTATAACTACTAAATGACCTGTATATTTTACCAGTTTCAAAACAAGATCTGGTTTTGACGTCCGGCTTGGTGAAACATTGAGACAAAAAAAGAAACTGCTGATAACCAGCAGTTTCTCCTTTTGCTTCGGTGTTTTCTGTGTTATAATATTTAAAAAAAATGCACAATAAGCAACAAATCATTTAGTTGTTTGCAGCAGCTTTCAGATTGGAAAATTGTGTCGTTTGGGAAAGGGTTAAACCGTCTTTGAAAGAAAGGCAACGAAATATTCAGACCAAATTTTATTTTGGCTTAAACTGATCTGCAGGTATGACTGTTTTAAACGCCACATGGTTCTTTCTCTTAATATCCCGGTTTAAAGTATCTCTGTTTAAACCCATTCCCAAACAAAACCTGGTATGACGTTCCCAACAAAACATGATAAAAAACATGGAGGCAAAAGAAGAAAATGCTGATGATCAGCATTTTCTCCTTTTGCCCCAATGGTTCACATGCTATATATTATTCACATTTTTTATCTTTATTATCTTCCATTCGGTCGTCTGCAGCAGCTTTCAAATTTGACAACCATAGAATTTTGTCGTTTGGCAAAGGATTATATGATACAATGGTCTTTTTTCAAGATCCCGGATTAACCCATTCCTGCATACGAGTGACGCCTTTTGACTCCCTCACAAAGAAAGGCTTGGGAAAACATTGTGGAAAATGAAGAAATTGCTTGTGGCAAGCAATTTTTTCATTTCCCACAATGTTCTATTCCAAAAAAGACCAAAATATTTTAATTGTCCTTTAAATCAAATTGTCGTCAGCAATATCTTTGAATTTGAACCAGTCCAAAATTTGTCATTTGGTAATGGGTTAAAGTGTCTCGGACTCATAGTCATATGAAAATTGCTCACCTGACTGAACCAACAAGACACAAAGATGGTTCGCATAATTCAAGCTTCGTTGATTTTGTTGATCGTCCTAATCTCCGTCTTACAGGGTGAGTAGAATTTTTTTCTTCAAATTCTTATTTTGTTTAACCATTCTCATGCTGATTTTACAAAAAGTCTGTCTGTGTTAACCCTTTTCCAAACAAGACCTTGTTTTGACGTCCGTAATAGAATATGCTTGGGAAAACATTGAAACAAAAGAAGAAACTGCTGATAACCAGCAGTTTCTCCTTTTGTCTCAATATTTTCTGTGCCATATTTTACACAAATCATGTCTTTATTATCATCATTTTTGTCGTCTGCAGCAGCTTTCAAACTGGATCACCCTAAAAATTTTAAAATTGATTTTCTCGTCTTCAACTCCTTTCAAATTGGACAAGTCAAACAATCGCTGTTTGGGAGGGGTTAAGAGATGTTTTATTCAGTTTGGCTCATTATTTTTCCAACGATAACCTGGAAAAAAAAAAAAACAGGCAGTGTAGGCTACAACTATGCATACACGTCTGTGTAGGTTTATCTTAGTCTATACTGCCTTCCAAAGCTTTGGTTTCAATAGGAACATGGCGTGGTCAGCATGAAAAGAGTTAATGTTTTCTCTAATAATAACTCATATTGACGTCAATATAAGAACTTGCATAGCAAAAAAGAAAAAAAATGTGCTAAAATTAAATTGGTTGTACGGTACTGATAAATCATCGGCGTTGTTATAAAATCAAGTTACTTCGGCTTCAATCAAGCGGTAGTTGCGAGGTTCTAGAATTACACCGGCGAAATACAATTATTGTTGTCCAAAATGTATTCACGTTTTTTATGAAATCACTACGTATTTCTGCAGTCGACTCTCATTGTGTCGAATCGAGAGGGGTCGTCAAAATACTTGTACATATCCGGACTTCGACTTATCAGACTGTTTATCTTGGTTGCAATGATATGTTTCAAGCTTTTCGCTTATGATTGAATACGTTCATACCACAACTGGCTGATAATTCACGGGCTCGTTCTGTTGTAATTTTTTCATAAAAAAATCTCTTAAGATCATGATCACAGGTGATAAACGGAGAAACTAGCTCCAAAAAGAGTCAACGGTTTTTTGTTGCTTCGTGACATACGGTACTTCCAGGGTAGTTGCTTCGAAACAAAGGTAGGTGTTGAACACATTTTTCTCAAATTTTTTTCTTTTACAGCGATTTATTTGAAAAATCCGGTGATGATGTAATAAGAAGAAATGGTCAAAGTTTGTTGTGCACAAGAATATAAGGTGTTAGTAAGACGGGTGTGGATACAATCATTGAAAAAAATCATAAAATGGAACCGAAAGTAAAAACTGGTACTCAGAAATTTTAACACAGGTGTCCCCCCCCATGTTCCCAAATAAATAGCCATTCGGAGCTAGCGTCTACGTTTACTACCCGTTGATGATTGTCTAATAACAAACATAACATACTGTGAAAATATAATTGATCGCATCGCGTGGTAAACGTACAGGTGGTGCACGAATAAGTCATAACCAACCCCCGAAAATGGACATCTTGCTGAATGTAGGCGTTTGAATTTTTAAATTAGATACATACAGAAAATTGTTTACCAAGACTTATATATAGGTATTTAAGGAAAATAAAAGCAAGTCTCATTGGGACATTCCTTTTGCCCGTCAGTTTAGAAACAAATAACCAACTGGTCTCTATTAGGCTATGTTTTATTTCTTGTTTGAAACTGAAAAAAAAATATTTATTTGTAAATTCGGCGAAAACAAATTTAAGTCTTGCATACATCATTCTTGTATTTTAAAGAAAAATTGATATATGAGGGGAGGTCAGAAATATACTTGGACATTTGAATTGTCGAAACCCATTCAACATGAACACACATTTGCCATCTTTGTGCGAGCTTTTTTTTATTCCTACCATGAACCATGACGTAGACCCATGTTTAGGTATTGTGTAGCAGCAAATATCAAAGCCGTCCTGGTTTTATTCTTCTTTCAAGCAAGCATTTTTTCTGTTGTGGAAAGAAGAAAGTCAGGTTGGGCGATGTCTGGGCTATAAGGAGGGTGAAACAACTAGTGCCATTTTGAAATATTTGATAATCTCCACTGTAGCTGCGGCGATAGGTGGGGGCGTAGTGTTAAATAATGTCTTTTTTCTGTGCTAAACTGGGACGCATTTGCTTCAGCATTTCTTTTAAAATTACTTCAGAATAGTAGGCTACTTGGCAGTTACAGTTTGACATTTCGGCATGAAATGACCAACTATCAATTGCTTGTGAATCCCCAAAAAACAACAAATATGACCGTAAGCCGAAACAGCATAATCTTTTAAGGAAATGGGGGAACCAGCTCGTTTTAACTCCTCTGATCGAGGATCTGTCTCGGGTTCGGAAAAATGAACCAATATCTCATCTTTCGTGATAATGTGGTTCAAACACCTAACTCTTCATGATTAAAATGTTGTTTTGTATTGATTACTCTGGGTTTTATCTGAAATATTGTGTATACTAGTACGGTGCGTTGTGTAATTCTGTTTGATGCAAGTGAAAGAGGTTTCAATCAAATGGAATCGTAAAAAGGATTCGCAGACATTACCAAAAAAGTTTGATGGACAGCCATGACCCTTAAAATGGACTTTATACATATATGACGTCATAAAAGTGACGTTTTTATTTAACGCGTTCTTCTTTAGTTTCCCAATATAATTTTGTATTCACCTTATATTACATCAATGGAAACTTTAATGATATGATGTTCGCATGTGATCTCTCCTTATTACACAACTGTTGATTGATTGAAGCAGAAAATCCTGAGTTATCTGCCCTGTAATGTAATAAATAGCTGTTTTGTCCATGTTTTCACTATAACATCTACACATTTAAAAATATCTTGACAAAACTTTGATAAAATGTTGGTCATGACAAGACCTTGCTAGGGTATATTTTTCAACTTGATCTGAATATCATATCTGGAGTTATGTGCCCTTGAAATTGACAAAAACTATCGCTTTTCACTTCATGTTCGCCAAAATAGCCACAAATGTTGACAAATTAAAGCAAAACTTTTACAAAATGTTGATGACTATAGGATTTTGCATCAGATGATTCTTTGTATAGTTGCAATTCCATGTCTAGAGTTATGTGCCCTTAATTTTGACAAAACTGCCATTTTTGACTTTATTTTCCCTCTCTCAGCCACAAATATTGACCAATTGAAACAAAACTTGGACAAAACGTTTGTGAGTATTAGACCTTGCATAAGCGCAATAATTAGCTTGATCAGAGTCTTACATCTATAGTTATAGGTCCTGAAATTGGACAAAATTGCCTTTTCGACCATATTTGCTCTATAATTACCACAAATATTAATCAATTATGACAAGACGTAAACAAAATGTTGTTGACTATAAGACTTTATATATGTGATTTTATTTAGCACAAACAGTCTGAGTTATGTGCCATTGAATTTGACAAAATTGTCGTTTTTGACTTCTTTTTGCCTCTTTAAGCCACAATTATGCATGAATTTAGCCAAAGCTGACAACATTTTGGTTACTTTAAAATCTGGCTTCATTACCATTTTAAGCTTAACCGAAAACTAACATCCGGAGTTATATGCCCTTGAATTTTGCAAAACTAATTTTTCTGCATTGATTTTACTATAACAGCCACAAATATTGACCAATTCAAAGGAAACTTCGAAGAAATGCTGGTGACTATAATGTTTAATATACATATATGTGAATTTTTGGTCTGATCAGACTCAAACTTTCAAAGGTATGAGCTCTTGAGTTTATCAAAATTACAGTTTTCAACTCTCTGTTGCATCTTTTATCCACTTTTTAGACGGATTTAGCGAAAGTTTGGACAAAAATCTGTGTGTTATAAGATCTTGCATAAATAATTGTGACATTAAGCTTGATCGAAACGTAAAGCCGCGTTCTCATTGCCGACCAAATTAACTCGATCAATTCGATCGCCTAAATTCCCCCGATCAAACCCGATTAAACTCGATCAAATGTATTTACACAACTTCTTCTTTATTTCTTGTAGATTAATTCCCGATCATTTTTGCCGACCACAGTCGATCGTTCCGATCACTCTTGCCGACCAAGCTCGATCGATACTCGATCGCTTGATCGAGCTTGATCGAGTTGATTTGGTCGGCAATGGGGACGCGCCTTAACATCCTGAGTTATATGCCCTTGAATTTAACAAAATTCCCCTTTCGGCCTTGTTGTTACTATAACAACCAAAACTAATTACCAATTAAGACAAAACTTGGAAAAAATATTGGTTACTATGCGATCTTGCATAAGAGCGATTTTTAGGTTGATCGGAAGCAAGCTTTCAGAGTTATGTGCCATTGATTTAGACAAAATTACATGTTCGGCTTTATTTTTGTATAATTACAGTCAAAGATATTGGTCAATCATATAAAAACACAAAATGTTGGTAACTGTAAAATCTTATATATGTGACCCGTCACACTAAAAGGGACCTTATAAAGAGTTGAAAAATCCAAATCTTTGCAAACTTGTCAGACTTAGCACAGGTCAATCAGATACCGCATGTGGAAAATGAACATATAGTAAGTTGGGAAAAACACCAGAGATTCAGACAATTACATAAAAGCGAAAAGTGTCGGCCCTAGTCTGGCTGCTCGGACTGCGCAGACTGACTAGGGTCGATATTTTTCACACATCCGATAAGGTCACTTTTAGCGTGATGAGTCACATATGTATTTTTTTAGCTTAATTGAAACATCACATCTAGAGTTAGGTTATGTGTGCCATTGGATTTTACAAAATGGCCTTTCCGGCTTTGTTGTTACCATAACAGCGACAAATGTTTACCAATTTAGACGAAACTTAGACGAAATGTTGGTGACTGTAAAATCTTACACAAGGGCGATTGTTAGCTTGATCGGAATCAAATATTAAGAGCTATGTACCCTTGAAATACAAAAATACATTTCAGCATTTTTTCAATATAACAGCCACGAATATTTACTAATGAAAAGAAAACTTATACAAAATGTTGATGACTGTAGGAGCTTGCATCAGTGAACATTTCATCTGAATAGCAATGTCACGGCTAGAGTAATGTGCCCTTGAATTTGATAAAATTGCCGCTTTCAACAAAATTTCCACTCTAACAGCCACAATTATCGACCAATTAAGACAAAACATTGACAAAATAATGGGAACCATCTGATCTTGCATATGTTCAGTTTTTAATTCATCGGAATCACACATCTAAAGTTATGTGCCCTTGAATGTGACAAAATTGCCTTTTTGAATTTTCTTTCACTATAACAGCTCCAAATATAAACCAGTCAAACAAAACTTTGCTGAATTGATTGTTCTTGTATTATCTTTGACCAGTTTAATGTTCTGATTCATAAAGTTCAGTTTATTGAATAAATATACTGGCCAAAAGTTATATAAACTAAATAAAACATAATTATTTCACACCCTACATTAGTAAACCAATGAAATCGTCCCATTCGTACCACGTGAGTATACAATACCTAGAGCCGTATTGTACGCACGAGATAATTGCGTGAACGCACGGGATTCTCGATACTCCAAAGCGGCAAAATCGATATTTGTACGATGCACCGATTGAACTGTCCAAATATGCCTTGCACTCATTTGAACCCTACAAATATCGATTGAACCGTACAAATATGGATTTTTCCCAAATCGAGGCTGCCGTACAAAATATCCATATTCGCATCGAAGAGTAATCTCCCTTAGTAGAGATCTCGTCTGCAAAAGCAAAATTGTGCATTAGAGTTGAATGTTTGTTTCAACATGATATTTTGAATTCACTGTCCTAAACAAGACATAACTTTGATTCTGTGATTGAAAAAAAAAAAAAAAAAAAAAAAAAAAAAAAAAAAAAAAAAACACACACACACACATTGGGAATACATTAAGGCAAAAGGAGAAAATGATTTTAAAAACACGAAAGAGATTTTCATTTCAAAACATTTATGAATTGTAGCGCATTTAATTTGCAGCAATGGTACAAATCACACTTAACCCTTTCCCAAACAAGACCTGGATTTGATATCCATTATAAGGCTTGACAAAAAAGTTCTAGGAGAAAAGGAGATTTGCCGTTTATCAGCAATTTCTCCTTTTCTGTCAATGTTTTCATTGTTGATTTACGCATGTATGATGATAGTTTATATGACAAATTTCATGTACATTTCACACTATCATATGACGGTCTATTCAATCTTTTGAGACAAACATAAATCGATAAAAATAGATTAAATGTCAGATGCCCTGTATATTTACAGTGTTAGAAATGTACATGTAGCCTACATTTTTTTCATGACATAGGCCTATGTTGTTTTGCTTCCTTTTTTATTTCACGTTGGAATTCTATTTAAAAGTAATTAGATCTAGATCTTAATTTTTATACAAAATTAATCTGTGTCATGTTTTGTTTGAAAAAAAAATGATGTGAAATAAAGAGGTCATTTAACATGTCTTTGTACAATACCGAATTCTATTGGATTCATACTTTGCAGAACAAGTCTATATTAAGACTCGCCTATCGGCTCGTCCAAATATAGCCTCGTTCTGCAAAGTATTCATCCAATAGAATTCAGTATTGTACAAAGACATGTTAAATAACCTCATATTATTTACCCTACCCACCTATGTTTCTCTCTATTGTAGTCTTAATACAATAAACAATATCACGATTTTTTTTGTTTTTCTTTATTGTCCGGCTTTTGGCTTATATTCTGTGAAAATTCAATTATTCCAAATGCAATATCTCGAGCTCTAAGTTGAATTAGAGCTTTTTGAGCTTTGCTCATAGTACAACCTCTAAATATAAAAATTACTGAAAAATAATTATGACAGTCGATGTGTACTATTCCTATAAATGTACATGTAAAATTTTATTTAGGTATAATGATTATTAAAAAAAGTTATGCCCATTTGTAAAATTACGGGTAAGAAATTTCGTAAATTTAAATCACCATTTTTCCTATTTTTTGTTGATTTTACAGCTGTCCATCAAAGTTAAATGATTAGAGCAATGTCTTAAGATCATGAAAACGTATGATGGAAACCTCTTTCACTTACATGAAGCAGAACCTAAAAAATGGACATAACGCACCGTACTATACACTACTATCACTGAAAATGAAATAATCACGTTTTTGACGAATAAATGTTAGTAGCTTTCACGAATAGAAAATGCGTTTAATATATAGCTGCAAGTGGAGAAACAGAATCATGAAAAGTCCGGACATTTTCTGGTCGCCCTTCTGAATATTAACGAAGGGCACATGCAGTGTTACAATATCAGGACAGCAAATTTGTATAGGAGAATTACTCTTAAAATGGCAAACAAAAATATATGTCTTGCATCAAAATTGACCCCTCTGTGTAGCTTGATGCTAGGTTCCCACTGCCGATCTGATCAACTCGATCAACACGACTACCTAATTTCCCCGATCAAGCCCGACCAAATGTATGCGCACGACTTCTTCTCGATCTCTAGTCGATCAAACTAGACCCTACCTGAGCACTCCAGACCAATTCCCGATTGAAGCCCGACCATCTTTCCGATTTCTACCCGATCACCCCGTCCTTTATTCGAGCCGTACACGATCAACAATCGACCATCTCGATCTTTACACGACCAGATCGAGCTGATTCTATTCTATGTGTTCTGAAAGAAAATCTGTCTGCAGTGTCTGAGATCATCACATATTCATAATAACTTCATAATATTTTTGGTTTAAACATATACATAATTTCAACGTGAGTCAAATGTATTGTAGCTATTTACTCACCCTTAATCTTATTAGAAATAACGATAAATGCATTTTAAGGCATCAAATACCATTATTTCAATCGTACGTGTTATGTCTCAGAGCGGGGAATCACATGAAACACCATTTCCGATAATTTTCAATATTTCTGTTAATATAATCTGTGCGGAATCTCGAGCTGTTTGTACACATTTATTACCACTCGACCTAGTGTTTCCACTGCCGATCAGATCAACTCGATCAAGCGATCGAATACAGGTCGAGCTCAGTCTGCAAGGGTGATCAGGAGCGGTCGAGATGATCGAAATTGATCTACATCGCTCGGGCTTCATACACAAGTATTTTTGACATGCAAAAATAGTCGAGTGCGATCGAGTACAAAATTCATCGAGAATCGATTGTGTATTGGTCTGGTAGAAGGTCGACCTTATCAAGAATCAGTCGAGTCTGGAGATCGAGTGTGATCGGGTTGATAATCTGTATTCCGACCTGCTCTGAACTTGCACTCGATTACCTCGACTTGTACTCGAGTAATTTCCGAGAACACCCAGATCAACTCGACCTCTGGTCATCTGTTCACTCGATCAAATCGGGTGAAGAGGTCGGGTTTGATCGATTAGAGATCGAGAAGAAGGCATATGGTCGGGTTTGATCGAGGGCATTAAAGCGGTCGAGTAGATCGAGTTGATCTGCTGCCATAGAACTGTTGGAAGCATTCGGTAACCTCGAATTGTACAAATAACTCCCGAACGCTTTCCCGATCAACTCGATTTCTGCTCCTTCTGTTCATCCAATCAAATCCCGGTTAAAGATATCGACTCGATCACACTCAATCTCTACACGAGTGATTGTCGATCAGCTCGATCTTCTGTACGATCGATACTAGGGCAAGTTCTCGGTGTGTTTTCTACTCGATCGCTACACGGGTTTTTGACGTGTCAAAACAAATTGGCAGGGTCACCGATCGATGCAAACCAAACTCGATCATCTCGACTAATCCCGATCACCCTTGCCGACTGACCTCGATCGGTACTCGATCGCTTTATCGGGTTTAATCGAATTAATTTGATCGGCAATGGGAACCTAGCATGAGGGTTAAATATTTCGGCTTATTTTTCTTTTTCAGTCCGTGCTCTCAAATGTTATGAGAATTTTCGAGGGGAGCCGGTTAAACAGGTCGACTGTAAAACAAAATGCGTTAGTGTAAAAGGTTCGTTTCTCATCCTTGATATCGTTTTAACCCATCATCATCATCATCATCATCATCATCATCATCATCATCATCATCATCATCATCATCATCATCATCATCATCATCATCATCATCATCATCATCATCATCATCATCATCATCATTATCATCATCATCATCATCATCATCATCATCATCATCATCATCATCATCATCATCATCATCATCATCATCATCATCATCATCATCATCATCATCATCATCACCGAGATTGGACGAGATTGGACGAGATTTGCTATCGTTACAACATAGCTTGATCGTTACGATGTAGAATATAGTAATACGATGAGCGATGGAAAGAGAGTTATAGAGCTACAGGTAAGAGAGAGTAATGGCTTTTCAAAATGAACTGTTTCATTTATTGTTCATCAAACCTATTGCTGTCGGTACTAATTGGAATAGTTTCATCGAGATGATTAAAAAAGTACCCACAAAAGGTATGGAATTAGAATAACACAGTTAGAATGCATTTACTCCTTTTATCTTTTGTTCTTTACAGACTTTAGGTATAAATGGATTTCAACTGTCAGCCTGCATCGACGCGCCGTCTTAAATGGATCTGCACATGCTACAGTCCTCGAAGAAGCTGTTAACCTTTCCCCGAGAAACATCAGAGCCGCGTTCTTTAAAGTGAGATTTCCTGAGATTTCTTAAGATGATTTAGGATAAAGCGCTCTTTTGAGCAAGATTTTTAAGACGATCACTGGGAGGCGCCATTGCTCTATACTTCTTTCGGAACCCCTCGGTAAATTCTGTAGAATCTATATGGGAGAGAATAGACCGAGTTGTTCCGAATGCTCCATGATTCATAAACAGCGGAGTTCCGAATGCTCCATACTTCATACAAATGACGTCATGATGACGTCATTTGTATGAAGTATGGAACATTCGGAACACCTCGCTTATAATCTCGGTCTCAAAGACGCTGTATCAAAAACATCTTAAGAAATCTTAAAAAAATCTCGCTCTAAAGAACGCGCCTCTGGGTTTGACACTTCTAATAGAAAATGCTTGAGAAAACATTGAGGCAAAAATAGAAAGAAGATGCTAATTATCAGCATTTTCTATTTTTGCCTAGATATTTTCTAGGTATTATTGTATGTAAATCCCATCTTTATTAACATCTTTTTATCATCTGCAACATCTTTCAATTTGAACCATTCTATTTTTGACGTTTGGGAAAGGGTTAAAGAACATGGTTCTCGTCCATGCATACTGACCTGGATCCACATTATTACTATTCTCTACACAAAAATGTCGCTTGTAATGATTAATTTCATTCTCTGTCGTTACGCTATCCAATTCGAGCTATATAATGACTTCAATTACTGTGTTGACCACTGTTGTTATTTAAGCAGTATCAAATATAAGTCTTCATATTTACATGGTGGAGATTAAGCACGATGGGATTGGTAAATCTACGAACAATTTTGCCTCTCACGGTGGAGATTGTGCATCATGGTATGGATAACGAATACGGACAAAATAATCTCGATTCTGGTAAGTTTTTTTGCAATAACTTTCTTATTTGTGCGTCAATTTTCAAAATGTTTGTTGCATGTACCCCGCCTTACCGAGCTCTTTCATCGGATGTATGACATATAAGATAACTCGTGGTACTTTTACCAAAATCCCAACCGACCAGAAAGCGAAATGGTAACGACTACAGCCAAATTAACAACGTTTCAGGTTAGAATGTGTGCAATAACTTTATTATTTCTGCGTCAAATATCATGCAGTTTGTTGCATGTACTCCGCCTTACTGAGCCCTTCTCTCAGATGTATTACGTATCTGAAAACTTTGTACTTTTCTAAAAAAATCGATCCGAACCGACTAGAGAAATGACCTGGATTTTTTGTCGTTTTTCTGGTAAGTTGGGATCAATTTTTGGACAAAGTACAAAGATTCTACAAACAAATCATATATCTGAGGAAAGAGATCAGTAATGCGGGGTACATGCAACAAACCGCTTGATATTTGACGCAGAAATAAGAAAGACATTGCACAATTTCTTACCTGAAGCGAGGCAAATTTGTCCGTATTCGTTATCCATCCCATCATGCACAATCTCTACAGTGCTCTCTTCAGGTAAGACATTTTGCCATAACTTTCTTTTTTCAGCGCCAATTTTCAAACGGCTTTTTGCATTGACCCCGCCTTACTGAGCTCTTTCCTCTAATGTATGCCTTACCTGAAAAAATGATCCCAACCGAGCAGAAAAACGATAAAAATTACACTAACCCAAGACATTGTAAATACAAACATTTTCAATTGGTTCTGCATTTGATTAGGATATATTTGTAAATTTTAGATTGCAAAAATAGTCAAAAATAGTGTTTTTCGACATTCAAGGGCGCATAACTCAGCACTTTCTACAGCAATTTGGTCCGAAATCGATCTTGCACAAGGGCCTTTGACCATGCACAATTTGACAAAGTTTGGTAAAGAACGAATGATATTTGTGGCTTCTAGAGTGAAAACCGGATATAATGGACGGGCAGACAGACAGATGAATAAAAACAGACGAAACTGGCCGCAATAGCTTAATTGTAGTACTTTTTATAGGGTCAGCTCTTGAATAAAGCTAAATAAGCATTTCTGCCTTTCTGTACGAAGAAAAATCAGAAAAAATGTATTTTGTTATTTTCTTCACAATTTGTCATGGGTTTTCGTGTATTCAAGGGCCCATAACTCATTTTCCTGACTAGCTATAAAATCCCTCGTAATTTTGTAAGGACAAACTAATAACAAGTGCTCACCTAGAATATTATTTCAATAAGTCACTTTATAAAAACGTGTTGATGTTTTCTCCAAGATCGGAATATGGATATGAAAATATACCAAAAAATGAGAAAAAAAAAAAATACACAAACTGCCAAATGATTTAATTTTTATCATAAGCAACCCAATGAATCTCATATCAGGTTAATACGTGTGGGCTCATATGCAAAGCATATTATTTTGAAAATGTTTGCCAATTAATTACATTTAGATAGAAAATTGATGATTAAGAACCTTGGGTAGTGCCGGAATATTATTACCCCACCCACTTTCAAAACACAATATACACTAATCCGTTCGATTAAGACTTTTCGGCAAAAAAAAGTCTCCTGTATGCATCTACTTGTACTAAAAATATGATTGGAAAATTTAGGTCCCAGGAAAACGGCCTTATGGACCCCCACTCTTTATAAAGTGTTATGCCCATTAAAGCCAATTATTGTGCTATGTAATATCAAAGGTCGATTGTTTCGTAGTAAAACGATGGCCGATGGAAAAAAAGTATGTTGGTATGTTGGTTCCAACGCTATACAATTCACATATCCTAATACTAAACACAGCATCCACTTTTGTTCAAGACTATCTCAACGCGTCTTTATTTTCCACAAAATAAACATTTTCAAAACAGCCAACATTTATAACAACTTCTACTCACATAAAAACTTTACAAAACAAATTGTCGATAATTGATTAAATATCGACATAAAAATTGAAGATGTTGGTTATCAGCATTTAACCCATTAAAGCACAGTGACGCCTTTATACTCCCTCACAACAAAAGGCTAGGGAAAAAATGTGGAAAATGAAGAAATTGCTTGTACAAGCAATTTCTTCAATTTCCACAATGTTTTCTAGCCTGAAAGGCAACGAAATGCAAAATTTCATCAACTTAAAAATGTCGTCTGCAACATCTTTCAAATTGGACCAGTCTAAGATTTTGTCATTTGGGAAAGGGTTAAAGCAAGTCACGAGTTGTTAGGATAGGTGTTTATTTATCCTTTCAAAATGAAAATACTTAAGGGCGCTGGAAATGGAAAGTCGATAGCCACAAAAATAGTGCAACTCAAACTTACGGTTTATGACATAGACATAGACAGCCTTAAGAAAAAGGAGACAAATACCTGTTTATTATCATGCACTTCTTTCGAAACTTACATTCTATCGGACGCCAAAACTAGAGGTAACCTTTTTATAGCGAGATTTCTTGAGATATTAAGATATTATAGGCTAAAACATCCTTTAGAGCAAGATATTTAAGACGCTCAATGGAAGGCACCATTACCATATACTTTCTATCTCTATCTATCTATCTATCTATCTATCTATCTATCTATCTATCTATCTATCTATCTATCTGTCTATCTGTCTGTCTGTCTGTCTGTCTGTCTGTCTGTCTGTCTGTCTGTCTGTCTGTCTGTCTGTCTGTCTGTCTGTCTGTCTGTCTGTCTATCTATCTATCTATCTATCTATGTTCCATATACATTCATGTACCGCGATGGTCCGAATGATGCATACTTCATACAAATGACGTCATCATGACGTCATTTGTATACAATATGGAACATTCGGAACACCTCACTTGGATTTCCGTCTCAAATTCGCTTTATCTAAAGGATTAAAGGTGAACCTGCTAGGCTGTCGAAAATGCAAATGGCACACCAGTTAATAACCAGAAATAACGTGCGAAATTACCAACCGGAAGGGGTAAATCATTTATAAAGACCAGTGAAAGCAGACATCGATCTCTATTATGTGTTAAAATCCAAGTCAATGAATTCAGTGCCGATCCGTTTTTACTGTACTTGTTTTTGTTTTGTAACGGTTACATATGCCCAACCTTATAAAAGTAATTACGTAAGAGGTACGTCATCTGTGCTCAGCGAGATTCAACGCACGTACAACCGGCTGCATTGAGAGTCAGCGAAGACAGATTCGGCATCTGAAGTCAAGTACATGGTAGGTCAAATTAATTTACTTTTATCAACAAACGAAAGGATCTTTGGTATTCTTTAGTTGATAAATACGCGTATAAATGTACAGTGCTTCTACAAAATAAACCTTTTTACGTATCCCTCGCAAATAAGGTCATTAATAATTTCGGAGGTTTCCTACTGTTAAAACATTTGAATTCGTGCACGAATATATTCTCTCAATATATGCCAGATGAATTTGTACACGAATAATGTTTAATCATTCAGCGATATATCTTCCAAATGAAGCCGTGTTTCCAAACAATCGCTTACTCTCATCTGTCTTCGAAGCAGCCGGCTTATGCGGTGTGTTCAATTGAAATAAGGTGTGTCTCGTTAACCTTGACTTTGTCTCGTTTTGAAGTAAAAAATAGAATCTGTAAACACGCATGTAATAGTCCCTGAGCTAGAAAGATGTTTGCCCCCCAGGGGAATTTTGTAGACATGGCCCCAGTTTCTTGAAAAAACTTAAGTATGTTCTCATGCTCAAATCTGAGCACCGTGCTCAAATCGCATGAAATCCACGTGAACTTCAATCGAATACCCTTCAACGTTGGAGAGTATCCCTTTGAAGTTGAGCATGTTCTCATGAGAATATACCTAAGTTTTTTTTCGAGAAACCGGGGCATGGTTTTTCTTATTGTACATTATCTTAGAAATATTTTGAGCGCTGTTTGCACTCTGGCCGTCGGGGCTTTGTTTGTAACCCTTATCTAAAACCCTTAACCCTATCTTTTTCTGCATTCAAATTTACAGACAATTATTTGGTCATGTTTTCCTTGAATATGACCTTCATATGTCAAAATGGTATCAACTAAAAGCTTCTGGCTTGCTCTTTAATCTATTGCTATTTTATTCAAACTATCTCATTTGCATATGTATGAATATTAATGATTTCACTTGAAATTTCCATTTTTGGCTAAAATTTGATAAATATTTTCTAAAATAATGCGTTTCTGTCCAAGGGGAATTTTGTAAACATTGTATACCTTAAAGATCATTTTATTAGAAACACTGTTAGCCTTGTTTGCACTCTGTTGGCTGGGACTTTTCGCTGCAACCCTTATCTAAATCCTTAACCCTATACAATTACTCATTTAAATTTTAAAAATGAATTTGGTCATATCATCATTGAATAGTTACACACAGATGTCAGAATGATATCAATTGAAATCTTATGACTTGCTCTTTCATTTCCAGATATGTTATGCAAATTAGCACATTTGCATATTCATATATATCAATGAATTTCCCCAAAATTGCGGTTTTCGACGAAAATGTGGTAAATACTTTCCAAAACGAGGCGTTTTGTGCAGGGGAATTATGGAAACATAGTAAATTCTTAAAGAAAATAAAACAAGAGACATTTTTAGCGATGTTTGCACTTCGACCGTTTAGCGTTTGGCCAAAACCGTTATCTAAACCCTTTACCTTAAAAATTGTCAAATCATTTAAAAACGTTTTCGTCATGTCTTGCTTGAATATTGACCTATAGATGTTAGAATGGTATCGAATGAAAGCTTATGACCAGCTCATACATTTTATGCAAATTACCTCATTTGCATATTCATGACTATTAATGATTTTACTCAAATTGTGACATTTTTGCTAATAATTGCTAAATAGTTTCAAAAACATTGTGTTTCTGTTCCGGGGGAATCATGTAAACATGGTTTATCTTAAAGAACATCTTATTAGAAACACTTCGATCGATGTTTGCACTCTGGTGGTTGGGCCTTTGGTCAAACCACTTATCTAAACCCTTAACCCTATAAAATTTTTCAGTCATAGTTTTAAAACGTTTTTGGTCATATCTTGATTGAATATTGACCTATAGATGTAAGAATGGTATCAAATGAAAGCTAATGACTTATTTTTTAGTTTGCAGTTATTTTATGCAAATTAGCCCATTTGCATATGCATTCATATTAATGATTTGTCTTTAATTTGTGACTGTTTTCTATTTTTTATGTTAGATATATAATTTCAATCTTTATTGTTTTATGTGCAAATATGTTTAATTGATTTTATTCATTGTATTGGTGTTCTTGCTTATATCTAGTTTAGTTGACAGAAAGTTATCCATTGTAAAACTGCTGCATGAATCTAAAGTTGCCGCAAAATAGGACTTTAAACATGAAAATTTATTATATGCCAAAGAATGACACAAAGGGTGTCTAAACTGCGGGACTTTGTTCTAATGCACATATAAAATCAAATCATTTCAACTATTCTTTTTAAGGTTTATGGCTGAACAGAGATCCTCGAATGTAGAC
The DNA here is from genome assembly GCA_963680895.1 of Fragum sueziense. Classification (NCBI taxonomy): domain Eukaryota; kingdom Metazoa; phylum Mollusca; class Bivalvia; order Cardiida; family Cardiidae; genus Fragum; species Fragum sueziense. The sequence goes on from OY804602.1 coordinate 27,298,247, forward strand.
AAATTGCATGCATATAGCAGAATAAAATTGTTAAGCAATTATCAAGCCCTTATTATTACCATTCACATTGAGAAAACAGCACGATTTTTCTCCATCTGGAGAGCGCTTCCTTGTGTTTCCCTCATAGCCAAGTCAATTCGTTTGGCCTTAATGGTATTTGATATGTAGCTGATATATCCGGGACACTGGTGTTACCATTTCTTTATGCTCTATTAAGGCATTTTCAATTCAGAGAATTTAAACTTGGGGTGCCATAATTATGTAAAGCCTGTGTATCAGATGCATAAAATCAAGAGTGTATGTATGTAAGACTATATCCGGTTGCGATCAAAAGAATATTGCATTTATTTGCGATGAATTTATTTGTCTGTATCAGATCAGAACAGATGTGAACTGATCCACACTACTGACAGCCCATGCTGAATGTATATTCATATTCTTCCTAATCTACACAGTCTTATATGTTCTTTCGGCATAGTACCACCTCACAATAAATTTAAAAAAAAAAGTTCCCTTTCGATACATATACAATCTCAGTCAATATGACAATATGTCATATCGTATGTTTTCCAGGATGGCATTAATTAAGATAGCCATTAGATATTCAGTTCAATACTTTCCTGATATATAAATGCTACAACTATGCTACCAGGTTTAGATTAGCATGTGAAATCCCATATTAAGACACTTAATTATTGCACTGTTCTAGGACAATTTGAACAAAAAAGATTAACATAACACTTGGTGGCAATCTTGGAATTACGTAAACTGTGGGAGTTGGTCAAGTATATAGTGATGGAAAACGACATTGATCAATACTAGAAAGTCTATCTAATGCAAAGAATCAACAACAATTATTGTACATGTATAACATGGCTACTATGTACTTAACATAACATGATTACTATTTAACGTCGTATAGCACTGTCAAATGGAATGCATTTTATGTTTTTTTTCACAATAAATGAGTTTTTGTCCCAAACATTTAAATAATCAACAGTATTTATGAATATGTAAATGAGCAAATCTACAAAAGTAATTTCAAATATACAAGCAATTCACTAGCTTTCATTGGATACCATTTTATCGTTTGTAGATCAATATTTAATCAAGATATGACCAAAAACGTTTGGAAAATTTGAATGAACAATTGGATAGGGTTATGGGTTCAGAAAAGGGTTTTTGGCCAAGAGACCCAAATGCCACAGTGCATCGCTTAAAATGTTATTTATATTATGTTCTTAAAGATGAACCGTGTTTGCATAATGACCCTGAACAGAAACACCTTGTTTCTGAAAGTATTTAACACATTTTCGTTAAAAAATCACTGTTTTAAGGATAGTCAGTAATATACATGACAATGGAATTGAACTAATATGCACAAAAAATAATAGCACATGAAAAAACCAGCCGTAAGCTTTTATTTGATACCGTTCTGACATCTGTTGTTAAATATTCAATCAAGATATTACCTAAAACGTTTTGAACAATTTGATGTGGTTAAAGGTTTAGATAAGGGTCACAACCAAAAGACCATATTCTATTCTATTCTATTCTAATAAAATGTTCTTTAAGAAAAATCATGTTTACATGATCCCCCTGATTAGAAACACAATGTTTTTGAAAGAGTTTACCAAATATTTTAAAAAAAGGCACAGTTTTAAGTAATGTCATTAATATCAATGAATATGCAAAAAAGGTAATTTTCATAAAATTTATAGCAAATTATTGTGCAAGTCACAAGCTTTCATTTGATAACCTTCCAACATATGGAGGTCAATATTCAATCAAGATATGACTTTGAAGTGACTGAAAATTTTTATAAAGTTAAGGGTTTAGATAAGGGGTTTGGCTAAAAGCCGAAACGGTCAAAGTGCCAACATCGCTAGAAATGTTTCTTATATAATTATGTTTACATAATTTCGCTGCACAAAAATGCTTTGTTTTGGAAAGAAGTTTTCCAAATTTTCATCAAAAACCACAATTTTAGGAAAAATCATCAATATTCATGAATATGCAAATAAGCTTATTTGATAACATAACTGAAAATGAAAGAGCAAGTCTTAAGCTTTCATTTCATGCCATTCTGACACCTGTGTGTAAATATTCAATCAAGATATGACCAAATTAATTTTTCAAAATATAAAAGAAAAGTTTGGTGGGGTTAAGGGTTTAGATAAGGACTACGGCGAAAAGCCCCAACCGCCAGAGTGCAAACAAGGCTCAAAATGTTTCTTATAAATGTACATTAAGATAAACTATGTTTACAAAATTCCCCCTGGACAGAAACACCTTCTTTTGGAAAGTATTAACCAAATGTTCATCAAAAAATGGCAATTTTAAGGAAAATCATTAATATTCATGAATATGGCAAATGAGCTCACTTGCATAAAATATCTACAAATGAAAAATCAATTAGTCATAAACTTTCATTTGATACCATTTTGACATAGGTAGGTTAAGATACAACCAAGATATCACCAAATAATTGTCTGTATATTTGAATGGAAATTTTATAATGGTTAAGGTTTTACATAAGGGTTACAGCCAAAAGCCCCAACGACCAGAGTGCAAAGAACACTTATATGGTAGCATTTGTTATAAGCTTTCAGAAAATCATACCCTTCAAAATTCCCCCTTGGCGGAGCAGGGGTTATTGGTGGCTAAAGGTCTATGAAAGATTGATCTATAGCAAAGGAAACATGTTTTTTCGCCGTGATTGAGGTTTTTATGCATTGCAAATTGTTTTACCATGTACAAATATGAGTGCCCGAATAGTTCGGAAGCATAAAAATCTAGCATGTATCTCTAACAAATCTTAAAAAGTATCGATCTAAAGAACGCGCCTCAGGTCTTGTTGAGGCAATGCTGTTAAACCCTTTCCCAAACAAGACCCGGTCTCTTTGGAGAACATTGAAGAAAGAGAAGTACATGTACATGCAGCATTTTCTTTATTTGCCTCAATATTTTCTGATACAAAACGACATCCTATTCCTTGCCAATATCAATTTTGTCGTCTGTAGCTG